>OX387617.1:20000000-21200000 GCA_947568825.1 Sphinx pinastri
GGAACAAAAGCCACTCACTCCTTATATAGAGCTTTATTAATGCGTATAAAATAATTTTCAATACGAAGTAACTTTTGAATTAGAACCCTATAATAATATTTTCTTATATTACATTGTTAAATATAACGAATCTAAACACTATGTAAAAAAGACAACTAAGCTGAATTGAATCGCCCTTTCACAATAACTCTACTCGCGTGTACAGGGTGCTCTACAAATTCATAAATGGCGAATGTCTTTTTTATTACAATAAAAACAGCTTTTAATTTTAAACAAATCTGAAAGGAATTAATTTTATCTAATTTGTGATTTTTAGTAATAATAAACACATACATGGCAACAAAAAAAATTAAGTGTTAAAAATTAATAATAAAGTATTATATAATTTGTTTATTTACATTAAACAAACATTTTATTGAAAAGATCTTTGAGTGGATAATAAACAAGTATGATCATTACAAAATATTACCTAAGTCGATACGCGTGAAGATAAAAAACCAACACATTCTTACACGCGTGTTTCGCTTCCTTCTAGACAGTTATCGCCTAATATCCGTTTCTTCGGAGCGTAAGTAAGTTGTAGAAATGTGTTTCTTAAATACTTTATAAGGCAAATATTATATACATGTACACAAATAGTTCAGCAATCATTAAGTTTGGACATGAGCAGGTATTTCATTTAAACTTAATTAGGACCTAATATCAATAACACCGTAAGTGTTGAAAGTCACCCAAACAGTTCGTACATAATTAATTCCATTCCATTAATCCGAATCAAGCGTTCAATAAAAAAGCAATCATACACAGCCCATATCCAGTTTTGCTCTATAATTTTTATTGCGATTGTGCCCCCAATTTTAAAATGCATTCAACCGTCGAGATCTATTTTAAAATGCCTTTTATTTCACACGATAACCAGCTGCTTAAAGGAATTACGGTCCGAGTGCGGCAAAATTATGGCAAAGCAACCGTCGCGTCCGTTACAATGCGAGACGTTCAAGATATGCACCTAGCAAACCGCTTTTTGTTCCAACTCGCCGCAGCGCTATACTTATGTTGCATGAAGACGTACTCATGTGGGTCTTTTTTGTAATTTAAGCAGCTTTTTGCATCGCTCCTCCCGCTCATTGCTTAAAGATTTATGTTCTCTATATAGTTAAAACGGAAATGTACGCGTGTCCGTCTGTCTGTGCGCTATCCACGTGAGTAATTTAAAGGGTGAATTTTAACTTGTAATTTTATCCTTCGTTTTAACATTCTTGGGGTGATAGGAAATGCTTTTAGTAAAAAAATAATGGAGGATACAAATAACTACTATTTAGTGTTTAATGACTTACTAATGATGCTTAAAAGGGTTCAAATATTTGGTATTTTGAAACACACGTGGCAAATACCAAAGACACACGATCTAAATTTATGATCAAAATTACGATCCAATCGAGTATTTTATTCGTATGACTCACGACAATTTCGGATGGCGTCGAGTCGAGCCCGTTCAGCAAGTTGCTTCTGCGACTATTTCCGCTCGAATTTTAGCCAACTGAACCTAACGGGTGTTGGTATAAATACATGTTTAAAACATAACTTGTTTCTGGTGGTAAACCGCAAACAAAGCCGCGATCGAGAGCCATCTATAAATAAAATCCCGCAGACCAAGAAAACAACTTTTTTTCGCCACCATACATATGCAATGGTGCAGCGCTTATCATACAAGAGAAAAACACCACAGGGTACAATGAATTTTAATATGAATCGATGAAAGTCATGCGTACGTGATCAGGGCGTTCTGTTAGTAAAATATAACGCGATGACGCAGTGTACACATTTAATATTAATGATGAATATAAAACTAATGATATACGTAAACGACACTATCTCCTCTCGTGATTTTGTGTCAAATTTATACAGACGATTTAAACTGTAGCTCATGTACACTTGTGCGAGGCGAAATAACAAAATTACTCAATAGTGTTTTTACTTGAGCTGTGCGTATTGTAATCTATACTAATATGACAAAGCTGAAGAGTTTGTTTGTTTGGTTGAACGCGCTAATCTCAGGAACTACTGGTGGTAGGTCACTCATATGCGAGGGGCCCGGCCGTCTGGGTACGTACCACCACAATGTCTATTTCTACCGCCAAACAGCAGTGTGCAAGCCCTGCTGTTCCGATTTGAAAAAAAATTGTAGCCAGCGTAATTACCGGGCATTATGGGACTTTACATCTAATGTATCAGCGTGACGAGCAGAGCGGAGTTGCACGCACTACTTTGTTCTGTATGTTGCTGCTACTGTTTATGGGCGGTCGTATCGGTTAATATCAGGCGAGCGGCATGATCGTTTCGTCATTCAGAAGCAACAACACAACAGTATTTAAAAATTCGTTCTCGGTTATTTTATATACATTTCTGTCAATCAATAAAAAATCAATACTCATTTCGCACAATTGAAAATTATTTTATAAGTTTTTTTTTGAGCTTTTCTATTCAGTGGCAGCCCGGAGTCTGGAATTTGTGCCCGATATGGCGATGGGCTCGCCCCCTTTCACTACATGGGACGGAATATGCACGGCGAAAAGTGGACGCACTGGTTGCGCTTCTGCTTACCATTTCGGAGATGAAAGGCGTGAGTGTGTCTGTGTTTTTTTTTTATAATTATTATAAATCTGTGAATACACAAAATAAATACCAGACTGTATATTTCGAACAGCCTGTACACCGCCAACCCACAGATCGGTTCAATCAATGACAATGCGTTATATTGAAACGTTGTTACTTGTTATGCTATAGAAATGTGTTCGATGTTAAACAATAAGATCGTTGTACAATCGCCTGCAGGCGAGTTTGTTAGCCGACCAGCGGTATCTATTGACGTCATTTACCAATTTCTAGTAAATGTCGGTAATTTTGAGAATTTATGATCGTTATAAGCTCAAGAATAGAAATGAATATTGCAATAAAAAAGCAAGGATATTTAAAATACACCAAAACTACCCACACCATCCCAGCCGTGTATTATATACTGCCCAATGCTGAGCACGGACCTCCTCTACAACTGAGAGGATTTAGGCCTTAGTCTACCACGCTGGCCTAGTGCGGGTTGGCAGACTTCACATACCTTCGAAATTCTTAGAGATCTTCTCATGTATGTAGGTTTCGTCACGATGTTTTCCTTCACCGTTAAAGCGAGCGATAATTCACAAAGAATACATACGTAACTTTTAGAAAAGTCAGAGATGCGTGCCCTTGGGTTTTGAACCCGCGCATTCGTCTCGGCAGTCCGTTCCACTCCCAACGAGGCTATCGCCACTTCAAAAATACACAATAAATATTTTTTCGTGCCTCTCGAAAGACCCTCTGGGTCTCTTTGTCGTTGAATTCTAGTGTGAAGGGCATGGAACGCAGTAAATTACTGGGCATTATAGGACGTAACATGCAATGGGCGCAGGTTGGCGAGTGCAGTGCAATTGAAAATTCTGGATAACATTACTGTTTATGCGCAGGCGTTACATTTATCAGCAAACAGGCGATTTGCGCGTCTCCTCATTCAATTTAAAAAATCATACGAGTATTATCGTAGAAAACTATTTTTATCTCGTAACAAGAGTAAACTAACACATACAGACGCCAAGTAATTACAAATACTCGAGATTAATGATGAATAACTTTATGACCTATTCAGCTCGTCTTATCACAAAAAGTTTACGTTATATTTTCACCATAACCATTTGCTGTATTGACATAATATACAATGTACATATAAACTAATTTTTTGTTCATTTGTCCTTATTTTTTCTTTTTTTATTGCTTTGAATGACGAGACGAGCATGCCGTTCGCCTGATGGTAAGCGATACGACCACCCATAAACAGTAGCAACACCATCCAGCACCTTGACTTACAAAGTACTGTGTGGCATTCCACTGCGCTCGTCAGCCTGAGACATAAGATGTTAAGTCTCATTATGTCCAGTAGTTATACTGGCTACAATGTCCTTCAAACCGAAACACAACAGTGCATGCACAATGTTGCTTGGCGGTAGAAATAAACATATATGTAAAACGACTGAACCAATTTCGATGCAGGTTTGACTTATATTAAGCAGAACGCCAGTAACATAGGTAGGCTATAAAATATTATGACAAATAGAGGATAAATAATGTAAATACTATTCCACGTGGACGCAGTTCGCCTGCTCAGTTAGTTATAAATATTTAGCGAACATAATATAAAATAAAAGTTCACGTTTCAGTATAAAAAAATATATCTAAAAGCATGTATTTGCACCTACTGTAACCAAGGACATAGACTAGGAAAATTTATTAAAATGAATTTAAATCATATTTTTCAGCATAAACAAAAAAATGCATTATTCATTATTTGTTGTATTACGTATTATAGAAGGGACACCAACTCAGTACACACTATCGTTATATGTTATGATGTATCATGTATCCACAGCCTTAGAAGGGTTCAAATTGATCGATTGTTCATACATTTATTGACCCATCAAAAGGGGAGAGGGCAAATAATACCAATCACGTTTATTCACATGGTACTTACACCCTAAGAGACTGTTGACCGCTTCAAGTTCACGATAATATACTGTCAATTGACTTCAGAAATAACTGTCACTTAATATTGTCAACATGTTTTTTA
Source organism: Sphinx pinastri (assembly GCA_947568825.1). NCBI lineage: Eukaryota > Metazoa > Arthropoda > Insecta > Lepidoptera > Sphingidae > Sphinx > Sphinx pinastri. The sequence continues at coordinate 20,004,655 of OX387617.1, forward strand.
ATCCCGGCACGACAATGTACTCTGCACATGACGGATAGTAATGAGGATATGGCAGTCCAATTATGTTGACTGAGATTAATTTTCCCTTTTACTAAAAACATGAAAACTGTACTTATCATCATCATCATCATCATCATCATCATCAGCCTTTATTTTGGTCCACTGCTGGACATAGGCCTCCTCCAATACGCGCCATTTTACCCGGTCTTCGACCTGTCGCATCCAATTTCTGCCAGCGACCTTTCGCAAATCGTCAATTGTACTTATAGAAGAGGTTCAATTTACTTATAAGTTTTAGCATAGGACCTCACGCCGAAATCCGTAGCCCGTGTGCACAATCTGATATTGGTAGAAATCGCTACAAATCCCACGAATAATAAAAAGGAGGCTTTATTCTTCCGAGCAGTAAAATACAAGATTAAAATGACAAGATCAACAGTATTCCATTACAAGTAAAAAGTTGATTACCCTACCTAGTAATTCACTTTTTACGTATTGCAAAGGAAATGGATAATTTTATATGCGATGACAAAAAAACTTAATATACGTATGTATTTTCTTAAGCCGACATTCTGTTTTACAAAGAAATGTAAATAAATAAATGTCCACCGAAACTGGCCCTTCTGTGGCGAAATTTGAGTGCCGCCGATTGCTGCGGTCGCGCATCAGTTTGCTTCACACAATAAACAAATTTGTAAATAATCTTAAATAGCGTCTATTAGGAACCTTACATCGAGGTTATTGGTTCTGAATAACACCTAATTTATTTTGTAGGTACCTAGTATAGCATGTCACTTATTCAAAACTATTAATTTCTAAACATGGCACTGCTCTGCCCGTATCTGCTGGGCGTACGATCTCATTACCCAGACACTGGCTACGACTTCCTTCAAACCAGAAAACAGCAGTTATTGCACTGCTTAGCAATAGAAATATACTATAGGTTGCTAGCTGCCCAAAGGTAAACTCGCTTACGAGGAACCTACTCGTTCCATGATAATGAGCCACTAAGCGATTTCCTGGGTCACTGGTGCATAGAGACCCACCGTGGTTATGTATGCGTGACTTTTACCGCCAAACAATTTCCACTCGATCAGTTTACGTCCAAAATTAATTTAGCATTAATAATTTAGTTAAGGCGATGCCAATAAACAATTTTAATTTGTGATTAACCTATCGATATTTTATATGGGATTTTCTTACACGACTTGGCGCGGAAGGGAGCGTCAGAGAGAGTTGACGTCAGCCAGGCCATCGGTCATATAAACTCAAACAAATCCTTTAGGCAACATTGTTTAACAGGTGTGTTGCGGAGGTGTTAGATCGGAGTGAAACAATAATATATTAGAAGTGAACACAGAAATGGCTCAACAGACTTGGATTTTTGGCACACAAATAGAACTAGTCCTAGATTAACGAGGCATTCACTTTTACCCCCAAAAATTTGACATCCTTTCTTGAATAGAACTTTAACGGGTGCAGCCACAAGGAGCACCTAGTCAATTCTACACATACAAGTTTACGGTGAATTGAGATAAAATACACATATCATTACCATCCTGTTAACGGAGGATATGAACTGTCATCTCGAAGAATTCCATTAATAACAATCTCAACGTCAGTTGACCAACGATCACACCACCTACGTTGTACACAAAACACGAACATCTCCGAGATGAGTTAGGAGGAGGTAATTAGCAGGAGTGTTTTATGGCACGGCCAAGTGACTACATTGGACTTAATGGGCGTAAGCAGTGTAGTACAAACGAGATATGAGGGATATGAGAGAATGTCAGATTTCCGGAGACGACATCGTGGTAAGAGCAAAATGATGAAGAAAAACAACGAAAGCTGTCCCGGCCACCATGTGGGATCTATAGCTTGGAAGAGAGATAGAGTATGTAGTCTAAATGACCAACAGAACACGTAACGTCATTTAACGATAAAAAAAACAACTGGCAACTGCAAACAACGTGCAGTCTACTAAACCGAATACTGATAACTTTGTGCAATTAGTATCGTCTGTTGCATTGAACTTATTAATAGTCTTGATATTTACTTATTGCCCTATTAATGATGTTATCCTTGAGCCGAAAAATATATGCGTCTCGAGTATCGTCTAAATCGCGCGTTCCTTGTGTTACTCTTACGAAATAATCCACGCATATTGATGTCATATTTACATTGAGTTTGTTGATGAAATTATTTAAAACTAGCTTTTGATAGAAGCTCCCCCTTGTGGTAGTTTTACTCACCCTATTTGGGACCAGTGCAACACAATTTCCACAAATTTGGTACAGGTGTTTTGGCTTTATTTCGCCTGTTTGGCGCTAACCTCCTCTGGAAGATTCCATCGCGCGCAAATAATGTTACCAACACAAAGTGTAGCTCCTAGAAATCGAATCAAGAAACTCTCGGTTCTCTTCCATATAAACTACCAAGACGAATAAGGCGATATAATAAGCAATAATATGTTACGAAATCAGCGCGCCGTTTTAATCAAATATTTGTCTTGACCGGATATCGCAACTGAGGCTCGTCGTTTCGGAGTCATCCTTATCTGTGATAAGGTAAATAATTGTGCATTTTATAATCGTTCAAAGCTGATATAAGAGTGCGCATGATATGATACCATCCTTTTGGGGCAGTCGATAAAAAGTTATTGAATTTATTTAAATCAATGCAGGATGTTACGTGGTAGCAAGATAATTATAAAAAAAATGTTTTTAATTTAAACTGTTTAAAAAATGTTAACATAAAAGAGTTATAAAGCAAGATAATTATATGTAGATCTATTACAAGAAAAGAAAACACTTAAGAATGATATTAAACGGTTTATGAGGTTCCAAAGCAATATTTCGATCTATTAAACAAATAAAAAAAGTTATATGCTATAACATTTACATTAAATTTGCGTATTTTTTTATAAGTACCTATATAAACGGAATTGATTAAAACTTATTTAAAAGTATCTACTAAAATACATTTTGTAGTAAAATTATAATTTCAATGATACATACTTATAATTTCTAAATAATGTTTCGATGCGTATACAATCCATTTCTAATTAGCAATTAATTTAACCTTAATGCATGTATTATGTATGTACATAATATGTGTGTATGGATGAACTTGTAAGTACTTAAAAATAAAACGCAATTATTTTATATTCATACGAAAACGTGACATAGTACATGTAATATATTTAAAATAGACATCGCAGTTTCTTCTTGTTTTAATAAAACGTTGTAGCGGTGTGATGTGTTATTCATATGATATTAGGTACAAACGGACAGGCGGGCAGATGTGTATTATCATAATTCTATTTACAAATCATAATGTGACTGAACCAGACCACACTGAATCGGCAGTACTTACTGTCAGGCACAAATAAATACATAATACTAGCTTTTGCTCGAGCTCCGCCCGCGTGAAAGTCTTTCCGGGATAAAAGTCCAGCTATATATGTTCCCGCTACACATAAAAAATAGCGTATGTGCTATTCCAGACTATAATCTATATCTGTGCTAAATTCCATCCAGATACGTTCAGCAGTTCTCGCGTGTTTGAGTATAGTGTTAGTAAAGTAATAGACGCATCGACAAACCGTCGCCAGAATGCGGTGTTAGTGATATAACTAAATGACTAGACGAGCGCGTAGCTCGGCAGCTGTCCAAACACAGTAACAACATCGTCCACAACACCGAACATAAAGTGATCCGAGGCATTACACACGTCATTCTCACACATTACAAGTTAAAACTCATAATGCTCATTACACTAGACAAAATGTTTTTTTGTTGTTGTTATTTTAGATGTTTGTATCCACTCGCCATAGAGACCCACGTACGTGTGTCGTGTTCCCGGATAAGCCTATGTATTCCAACATGCCGGCATTGTTTCGACGAAGGGTAATCATCAGTCAACATCATATCTGGACCAAACTGCGCTTAACATCAGGCGCAGTGGGGTTATTATGCCATGCCCATATAAAAAAATCTTCTCTAATCTAAGCAAGAGTGGTCGCTGCTGCTTAGCCGCAGAAATTGACAAGACCATAGCAACTTGCAAGTATGAACTCTCATATACAGATCACACCACCTACCACCCAGTGGCGTAGCGTTATGGGGGCGGGGGGAGTCACTTTTGGGGGGGCCGCAAAATGCGTAAATTAAAACCTTTTACAAATTTTAATGTTCGGTGAAAAACCTTTTTTTTGTGTCTTGGCTACCACCTCGTCAGCTACTGTTCGCGACACGGTCCTGACACCGCTCGGACATGCCACAGCAATGTGTAGTCTATCCTAAACAGGAACCATACAGAGGCTATATAGTCGCTGATCCTAAATCACCATTTCATATTCGACAGCGAATGGCGCGCGTGAAAATTGTGAATTTAAATTGACAGTGAAAATATTCACTTCACTCTCGAACGTTAAGCGACTGCCAAAAGTGGCAACACCACCTAAAACCTAATTACAAATGCATCAAATAATAAGTGCTTTATTGCCCAATAATTACACTATATAAAATGTACTCCCATTCGGGACTACAAGTGTTTGCACAAATGAACACTGCTGTAGTGCAGCAAATAGAGACAATATTACCTACCTAGCCAGCTGCCAGAGGGACATTACATTATCAGCGAGTAACATATACTACTTTTTATCCCGGGAAAATATAAAGCGGGACTTTTATCCCGGAAATACTCATTCACGCAGGCGGAGCCGCGAGCAAGTCTAGTTGTTTAATAAAATCGCAACATCTATAAATAATTCCTTGAAAAAAACGACAATAATTTTCCAATATATTTTTCCTCAAAATATCCCTCAGATAAACATATTCATTAATTCCATTCCGAGAACTATACAGCGCTACAAGTACACTCGGCGTTTCTCTTTAATACACGTCTAGATGGACAAACTATTTGCGGCTAGTTACTTCGTTCGCACTATTTTTAGTGGTTAATAGGATTCAAATTAATCTATAGTCATTTCTAGTTCATCATTCTGGGTAAAAAACACATTATGAATGAATGCGGCAATTGCTTTTGCAATTGCAGCGTATCGAAATTTATGTTTTTGAATACATTCCTTTATACCTTTTTACATAGTTTCCGTTGCCGCCACTACTATCGCCCATGGTCAGGCCGTAAGATTACATGGGACGGAACCTGGCTGAAGAAAATTGTATTTTTTAAGACGACGCTGTATCTAGACGAGTAAGTAATGAATGCCATTTCTAATAGCCATAAACAACCGAGAGGACCTTCTGGCGAAATAGTTGCACTGTTTTGTAACGTTGTTAACAAATGTAACTTGAATACAATTAGACACGTTAAACACAAATATTTTACAAACAAAATTAAATGAATGTTAGATGGCGATGTCGCCAATATGAGTCTTATTGTTTGTGTTATTTTAGTATTTTTTTTCGGGAATAAGTGTAATCTTCATACAATCAGGAACGAATAAGTGCTGCAGAAACATAACTGTTTAAGAAACAAAATTCTCTAACCAGGGACACCAAAGACAATACGGTACCACATAGTGCAGTGGAGTCTAAATTATTTCGAGAAACAAGTTGTTTCCCTCGACGATTGAATTAGTAATTAGATCGACATTCCCTACTAAATGCTCGTAACAAACTTAAGTCATAAAAGAAATAAATAGAGATTAGAGAGATACAACATCAAACTTCATGTCAATTTTCTGCGACAGTTAAACTTTTCGAGCCGGCCAATACACAAACATATCAACAGCCCATTCAAACACCGGTCGAAACGATACAATTCAATGTCAAACCGTCCACTTACCCAACCAAAACACAGTAATAGACTTAGATTGACATTATACCGCTGTAAATGACGAATTGATCGGCACGTCCTTCCTGCAAGTGTCCTAATCAAAAGCACATCACTGATTGGCGGAATGATCGATCTCTTTTATATCACCAGCCGATGATTTAGAGGGCAACGGCGAAATTATCTGTCGGAGTGAACCTTCTGGAAGCGGCCACTTATTGGCGTAATTGGGACGTGTGAATGACAGGGGCCTAGTCGCCTAGCGATGTTTAGTGCATACGGCACGTGTATGTTTTGTTAGAATTCTATTGTTTTTAGTAGGTACTTTATGGTTATAGTTTATGAGAGGAGAAAGTTGTTTTTGGTTGTCAGCTTTATTCTGCTTGTGAAGTTTTAATGTTCAGTGATCACTTGTGATTGAGTTTAGACTACCTTCCAGTCCACAACACATATTATATACTACCACAAGACCAAAGGAAGCTAATAAATATTTCATAATAAGTTTAACAATAATATTACAGTTTTCCCATAAGATCCAAACGGACTGATTCACGATAAAACGAAAAGCGTGAGAAAAGTCGGAAAACCAAATCGAAATTCCAAACAGCACAGATAAATATGTAATTAAAAATACGTTAAACAAATGTTAATTGCATTACGCACGTGTCCACTTCACGCTTTCTGGCCGTGAGTACTGGAAGAAAGTGAAAAAGTGGGCGAGTCAAATGAGGTAATATTACCACGATGCACTAACTATCGCCCGGCGGCGCTCACTTTCGTTCGGGCTAGGGTTGCCAAGCGTCCTATATTGCCCGGATTTGTGTTTTACACTAAGGAGATGAGTTCATGGTATAAGAACTTATCGTCTATACATAAACAGTAGTAATTAGTTATATTTTATTCGGACTAGGGTTGCCAAACGTCCAACATTCCCAGATTCAATTTTTATACATTAGCGTTAGCTCAATATGTAATTTATGCTGACAAGTACTGTATCTAACTAGACCATTACTTGAATACGGCCGATCTGCCATCTAATAAAGTATTCGTGGAGGAAATAAAGAAATTGTGTGTCAAACATTCCGAACAAACATTTTATAAATGTCTGAATAAAATACGGATAATTTAAGTTTGAACAAATGCGATTTTATGGTAACATAATTGAATGTACTCAGTCCTATTAAATAAGCCTAATTGAGGCGGTACACGGACCAACCAGACAAGTTCGCCGCTGCGAACCGCTTCGATCGATGTTAGATTAGTTTCCAAGTGAAATTCTGATGCGCCGATAATGTTCTCATTAGAAAACTAATGTGTGAATAAGGTTCTCTTATTGGACTATAATAGGAATATTATAAGGATACATTGGCGTAGTTATATTACTATGAAATCACTCCTTATATAAAAAAAACTCACGGTACACAAACAAAACTACGATATTTGACAAATCTACTATTGCACACATAATTTATTAGCACATACTATTCTTCTGGCTAACACAAATTTTAAAACTAGCTTTTGCTCGCGGCTCCGCCCGCGTGAAAAAGATTTTCCGGGATAAAAGTCCCGCTTTAAATTTTCCCGGGATAAAAAGTAGCCTATGTCCTTTCCCAGGCTCTAGACTATCTGTATACCAAATTTCATTTAAATCGGTTCAGTAGTTTTGGCGTGAAAGCGCGATAGACTAACATAGTTACTTTCGCATTTATAATATTAGTAACGATAATTGTCACCCAATTTACCTATTTACCAACTATACTAACAAACTCATAATTGTCAAGCCATCCCTACAAGGCATTAAGATTTATTTTTGGGATACATTTATCCTTCCTCCCAAAGGGTGAAATAGTTCCAAGGAGGTGAACTGATCACCCGTCTGTGCGACTACATATGTCCCCAATAAACATAACATCCTTCCTCCCTTCTTTATCCTTATATAGTATAAAGCAAAGTCACCCGCTGCCTCTGCATGCGATAAACTCAAAAACTACCGAACTGATTTCTATGAAATTTGGTATGGATATAGTTTGAGACCCTGGGAAGGGTTTAGGCTACTTTTTACCCCAGAAAAACACTTTCGCGCGGACGAAGCCGCGAGCAAAAGCAAGTATATTACAATGACTATGCATTTCTAATGGAATGTTATTTATAATATTTATCATATTTAAATGATATTTAAAATGTAATTTGTTTAGTATGTCTCCTCTATCTCCGTTTCTTTTCCTAAGTAATTTATACTTCCACAAATCTTTTTACCATATCATTCGTACTTCAGATCTAATCTTTTTGAATCTTAATATTACTAATACTTGAAGACGGTAAATGTTATGATATAAGGATCATCCAGACACATTTCATATCTGATAAGTTGGTGTGATACAGTGTGTACATTTGATAACTTTGAGTTCTAAGAGCTCAATGACATTAAAAAGGTCACCCAAAGAGTTATCAGACTTCATTTATTTAATTATCTTACTATCATCAAATGTTGCAATTGGGTAAATATGCCAGTGAAAATACACCTATTTCTTTAAAAAAAACCTGTTAAATAATAAATAACAACACAACCTCATGACGATACCCAACAAGATGTTGGGTATCGTCATGAGGATGAGAGACTTAAAAAATTGTAGTTGCTAGGTTATTATGATTGATTTTTTTAGGACTGAACAAATCCTCAGATTTATAACAAAAGAACTATAATTAGTGGAGGTAATAAGTAAGTAAGTAGTAACATAATATATTAACATTACGTGACACACAAAAAAAATATGTCACTAAGTCAATATGATATGTTATCATTTGATAATTTATCATGACTGTAGTAAAAATTTATTGCGAATAAAGTCTGAGTTACCTTTTTTAGTGAAAATCTGCTTCTCAGGCCACAAGTTGTGAATAATTTCTTATTGGAAGCAAAAAATCCAAACTGATTGTATTTGTGGATTTTGATAACATTAATAATAGTATTCTAAAGACACCATGATCACAGATAAAGAATAGTATTCAGAAATGCACTATAAACAAAATGAAAAATATACAAAGAAAAACTGAATTTTTCATTATATCTTATGGAATATAGCATGATATTTGTTACCTATTGTTACAATTTATGCTCCACTCAGACACAATACATAATTTATATCTGCAAATAGTAGTGATACAATACTTAATGCAACTAATTTCATTTATGTACCATAGATTGAGAAAAAGTAAATGAAGTATGTACATATTTAAATATTAAATTTAATTGAAATTAATGTGTTATAAATAAATTATGAAGCCCGCAAGTTATATTAGTTTCTCATTACAATACTCTGTTTTGAAATCTATATTTTCATTCTTATCTACATTCTTGTGTCTTAAGATTTAAGATGTCAGCTTACCCTCTATCTCATAATGAGGTAGAATTTAGCTGAGCTGAGTTGTTTTTCCCTACATTAACTTGTTTGTCAACACACATAGAAGTAATTTTGATTATTAAATAATATACACAAATATCTTTTATATGGGTACTATTATGAATATTTTTATTGTAAATTTTCAATGTTTATTGACAATTTCACAATGAGAATTTGAACAGGTGTCATAGACCAAATTAAAAAAAACCAATCACATTCAGTTTTGCTTATTAGGATATGCAATTTTGTAATGAATAAATACAGAATGACAGAGAAATAGTATGATTCAATTGAGCACCTAATAATGGTACTTAACGTAATTTACACTTACCTTGGTTGGTTTCTAGCCAGATATGTAATTACTATGCAATAATTCTATTAAATATTCTCATACACCGCTGTGATGGATACAGAAGCCGGCTATTTCACACGACACTACTTATAAAAAATACAATGTCACGTCAGGATCTCCGCTCAATATTTCTTCCACATATGTGCGGTCGTACAAAATGAACAAAAACAAATAACGAACACAGCTTACCTTACAGCGCAGAGGTGTTATTGGAGCGATGTAAACGATCTCATTACTTTTACTTTCAAAGCAACTGGGTTGTTTGCCGCGCTCGCGAGAGGAACTTGACACCGTACATACAACTTGTCGCGACCACTATCGTGCCCAGTGAAACTACTACACCGACAGAGGACCACGAATTACATAAAAACTTTACTAAATACGATATTTGTTCTAAATTCTTCGACACCACTTCGCCAGCAACCGAATTAAATATTAAGTCATTTCCGCAGCAAGAATTCATCACAAATGTAATTTATTATCCTATGTGTGTATAACTATGTAAATTAATTACAATTTTAAGGCGTTTTAAAGGGTAAACTATTTAAAAATTGACCTAAAATAAAATAATAAAATTACTATCGGCATGTAAACACCTGACAATGACACCAAAATATTTGACGGATAGAAAAAAATGTTGCCATAATACAAGTAAAATTACACAATTTTTGGAAATATTTTGAAAATAAGTAGGTAGTTGATTGCAAAGAACAAGTTGATTGGTAGTAGTGTTGGGTAGGACATACAAGAGGCGGTACATTTGTGCCGTACATGACGTCAAAATGTAAGAGCGGCTCAACATTTTATATTGTACTACTTCAAATTTCATGTCGCGTAGTCGCGAACTTGCGTTACTCACTATCTGTCTCAGTAAAACTATAAGACGAGGACAGAGAGCGATTGAGACGCAAGCTACAAATTACAATAGTATGTCATTCTTCAATGAACATATATGTCATATTTGTACTCGTTACTTCAAATGTATTCCCGAGCTACATTACGCCTCGCCTCTTTTGAAGTAGGACATTGTACTGGCTTAGTACAAAAAAGAGGCTACTCTTACAAACTCTTTTTTATGTCGTGTCCTACCCAACACTAATTGGTAGTGAGTAGTCACACATTTCTTTTTTAAATAATCTCGTCCAAAAATAGCAACATTTTTTCAAGTTCTTCACATACATTTTTATCAGTTTATCGGTATTATTACTAAAAAAAATTGAATAAAATGAGCCAAAATACGATGTTGGTCGTAAGCATTGCCGCAACTAGGACGGTGCCAGCGGTGCCCAGACACAGGGTGCAGAATGACCAGACCAGGAGCAAGTTTTAGGTCATGCATGGGCAGTTATAGAAGCTCGCACCGGGTAAATAAAGGGATAGTTACGGCGCTGGTCTTAAGCGTCGGTAGGATATTTGGATTAACCCGATAGCGACCACCGTACTCCCGGCCGCACAGTGGGTCGAAAAGGCGATTTTAGTGACTTGGGAAATAATTTGTTTTTTTTTCATCTTTTTTTGACGCTGATCGTTAGATACTATTAACCCTTATAATATTCATTCTTAGTAATTTTTTGTTAAACCTTATAGGTTCGGCTAAAAAAAATATGTCTTGTTTGTGATGTATGGCACGCACTATAAAATCCTAAATTTCTGCGAAATCCTGCAAGTTCTTAGTTTGAAACCTTTGTTTTCTTAATCTTGGTCTGTTCTAGTATACTTGTGCACTTCGAACATCTGCATCGACCTGCCACTTCTCCAGTTATACGGGTCGAAAAAATGATAAAGTTCAATATTTTTAAAAACTTTTTTTTACAATTATCTTGAACAAATTTAACATTAAGTAAAGAAAATTATGTAATAAATTGATAATTATTAAAGCTAACTAGTATGTTTGGGAAAAAAATCTAACAAATAATTGTAAATTTTACAAGTTACTCACCACATTAATACATTTTAGCTCTTCCGGATCCATTGGCAAATTTAGAAGTATTAGCTGTAGCTGCATTAATTACTCCGAAGATAAAGTATTTTGTATTTGATCTTTGTGAATTATCGCTCGCTTTAACGGTGAAGGAAAACATCGTGAGGAAACCTGCATACTTGAGCAGTTCTCTGAATTTCGAAGGTAGTGAAGTCTGCCAACCCACACTAGGCCAGCGTGGACTAAGGCCTTAACCCTCTCAGTTGTAGAGGAGGCCCGTGCTCAGCAGTGGGCAATATATAATACAGGGCTGGTATGGTATTTGATCTACTCGTCTTCATTTTTATCTGCAGCCCAAATCATCAAAAGGTATTTCAGGACTAATCATAGCAGTAGAAACTTTGGCTGTGGATGGAGGCAAATTTTCAGGACAAATGACCTCTAGTTCTTCATGTTGTTCGTTTAACCTTTGTCATTCAAGCCAAATTATTACACTTTCTAGCCAGTCTCCATTCGTTCTTATAAACTGAGCTAATGTGCGATTGGACTTCTGTCACCTAGTAGTTATAGTAGAACAGAATTTCATACAAAACTTTGAAGTATTACACTGTTTTATCTGTCACATTTATTTTCTGTTGCAGAAAAACCAAAGTCCAATAGAAATCCAACCTGTTATCTTCATACAACAAACAAATCTAGATTAGTAACTAGACTCTCCATGATGCCGAAAAGAAGGTTTCAAAATGCAGGCGTTGAACGGTCTGCCGAGACAATGTCCAACTAGGCTATCGTCCACTGTATACAAATGGTATAAAATGACCTATATTTTGATATCATTATTAGCGTTAATTTATCCGTACTACTATCCACGTCGTCTAACTTCGAACCCTTATTTTCGGCATCATAGAGAGTCTAGTTACTAATCTAGATTTGTTTGTTGTATGAAGATAACAGGTTTATTTATTAGTTTTTTTTCCAAATATACTAGTTAGCTTTAATAATTATCAATTTATTACATAATTTTCTTTAATTAATGTTAAATTTGGTCAAGATAATTGTAAAGAAGTTTTTAAAAATATTGAATTTTATCATTTTTCCACCCGCATAACTGTAGAAGTGGCAGGTCGATGCAGACGTTCGAAGTGCACAAGTATACTAGAATAAACCAAGATTAGGAAAACAAAGGTTTCAAACCAAGACCTTGAGAGATTTCGCAGAAATTTAGGATTTTATAGTGCGTTCCATACATCATAAACATGAAATATTCTTTTTAGCCGAAAGTATAAGGTTTAACAAAAAATGACTAAGAATGAATATTATAAGGGTTAATAGTATCTAACGATCAGCGTCAAAGAAAGATGAAAACAACTAAATTATTTCCTACGTCACTAAAATTGCCTTTTCGACCCACAGTGGGCCGTGCCGACCCAAGACAGCGCCTGTGTGCGAAATCTATGAAGCGCGTCTGATTTTTGTCGGCCTGTTTAACATTAATATTTTTTTATTATTCAACGTTAACCTTTCTTGGCCTATGGTGGAGCGCAGACTTTTTTTAATAATTAAGAAAATTACCTTTTGTAATTCGTTTGTAATAAGATATGCAGTTGGCTATTGTAGCAACTGCGGCGGTTATTTTGATTTTAACACATAGCTCAAAATTCAATTTAAACCACAGGTGTGAGTATTTTTTTTTTTTTGGATAGGCGATCCTGCAGTCAACACCGGGGGAAACCTGCGAATGGGATACTGGAGTCCCCCGGCTTGACGACTGCAGGGGCCTGGAGGGGACGTGGGAGAGGAATATGGAAGGAAAGGTGGGGGACGGGAGGAAGGTTCCCGGGATGGGCGGAAAGAGAGGGTGCCAGGAAATGTTCGCGGGCCCTTTTAGGCCTCAATGTGTTATACAACCAAGAGGTATACACACTGACTGTGTGCCTCGGCCCGCGACTAATGTTCCCCCGCGCATGGGCGTGCATTGGGTGTGAAGACCCAAAGCACAAGAATTGCCTCGGGGGGCCAGGTGTGAGTATTGTCTTGGGAGACTTGTACCTACTTTCTTACCTACTCATCTATAAAGAATGTGTTGTAGTATAACAAATAAAATTTCAATAATTAACGATGACATGTCATCCTGTTTTCAGCGTCCCTATTGCCTTGGCGCCTGTGTGCGCCGCACACTTCGCGTATAGGGACGGCGTGGCCCTGTGTACTCCGTGTTAAACTAGCCATAGTATCCTACGTAAATCCGTCGCATTCTGGGATCAGTTTGTGTATATTCGGTTTCAAACAGGCGGCATGGCGAGAGATAATCATCTGTCGTGCTCGTCAGATTTGAACCCCACTGCGCTTACCATGTGAAGTGGGATCACTTTACCGTGCCTATATTTTATAAAAAAAAAAGTGTGTGTGTTCTTATGTACACGCGTTAGAAATTATACGTCTTTGGCGTAACAAGATAAAAATCTTTTTAAATAACGCGCCAAAAGACGTATAACTTCAATATCTTTCGCCTTATTCTACGTTCAAAATTCAAAACTAAAATTTTGACTATAGCTAACTTCAGGGTGTCGGTTTTTGGTGACGGTGTGTGCGCGCATCGTAAAGATTTACTCTCATCATTTTTCCCTAATGCGCCAAAAGTATAACTTCAAGAATACATTCTCTAGTGCACGGTTCAAACATTCTTTAGGCAAATTGGTATACTTAAATATTATGTTCCGTATTTCTTTTAGATATTTTCGGGGGCGCAGGAAATAAAATATTACTAAAATGAGTGTTCATGTGTGATATATAAGTCCGCTAAAATGCAGCGCTAGTTGCCTACTTACTTCCTTGCCTTTTTATTTTTTGAACAAATTAAATCTAAAATTAAATCTAATTAATTATATTAATTCTTCCCTGAATTAGGAATTTCCAAATTGTGAATACTTGTTATTGTTAGTATTTCAATAGTTTTTAAAGTCTGTTGGTCTTTTTGTGGGTAGTTTTACATCCATGAGGTAAATGTATCGCAGTTTTGTCTATAATTACTTTGCATATGGCAACATTGAGTGTGGGTTACACAAGAATCAAGATATAACTCTGAGTTTAGACTAGCAAGTTCTCTCAGCAATATGTTGCGCAATAACTTTCAGAAGTGTTTACACTAGCGGCAATATTTCTTTAACAACACGCTTTTTCAAGTCATCCACCAAGTTAACTTGTGCAAGTTCTTGCAAAGCTGTTTACATTACTCGAGGAATATTTATTGCTTGTCATGTTCTTTTTTCATAAAACTGAATGACAAGGCACGCAATCCTTTTGCCTATTTTTTATGAATCTAATATAATGCTATTTGGTTGATGATTGTAAACAAAATAATCGCCTTAAAAATACCAACACGAAACAGAGTTTTGAATTAAAAAGTTTTCCTTAAAACAGGAACACAATAGTGCATGTATACTACAGCTTGGCGGCAAAAATAGACATATCGGTCAAACTATAATAATAATAATACCAGCCCTGTATTAAATACTGCCCACTGCTGAGCACGGGCCTCCTCTACTACTGAGAGGGGTTAGGCCTTAGTCCACCACGCTGGCCTAGTGCGGATTGGCAGACTTCACATACCCTCGAAATTCTTATCGAGAATTCTCAGGTATGTAGGTTTCCTCACGATGTTTTCCTTCACCGTTAAAGCGAACGATAATTGATAAACAGTACACACATAACTTCGAAAAATCAGAGGTGTGTGCCTTGGGTTTTTTTTTTTTTTTTTTTTGTTTATGGCTACAAGCACTGTGTTGCTGTGCTACGCCAACGACAATAAAGTTAGGGAAACATATCACGGAAAGAAAGAAGGTTTCGGAATTTGGAATAGATAAATCAGAAAAGTTGGTTTCAGGATAATATAATTACTAGGTATATAATAATAGGATAGAGCTAATAATAATAATAATACTTGTCAATATAATATATTAGGTTAACAACAAACTATATTTTTATGTTATTATATACAATAAATGATGAAATAGCTTTATAAATATTTACATTAAATAAAAGGAGGGAAGAAATACAACAAGGAAAAGGAACTCCAAAGGAAATGAGTTGGTTTATAAAAGGAGCACGATCATAGAGTGGACAAGCGAAGAAGATGTGATTAAGGTCACCCTCTTCTTCACCACATTCACAAGCTCTACTACCAACAATACCAAGTCTGGCAAGGTGAGCCGGCGAACACACATGCCCCAAGCGCATTCTCATTAGTATACTAGTAGATCGCTTGCAAAGATTCAATTTTGAAAACCATGGCTTCTCCGGTATACATGATTGGACTTTCGAATATAATTTTCCTTTTAACTGACTGCTTACTTCCCAGCACTTTACCCAGGATTCCCTGAGAAAAGTACTCGGAAGCGCAGCCAAATCGTTGCAGTAATTTATGTAGGGATACACATCACCACTTGTGATCGCCTCATTAGCCAAACGGTCCGCTTGTACATTTTCTTTTATATTACAGTGGCCAGGGATCCAACACAGAGCTACAGTTGCGTTTTTGGAATGGCATTCTAAAAGCTTTTCTCTTATATTCATTATAACAATAGAATGAGATTTTGATTTAAAAGGAAATTTTTCAACTGCCTGAAGGGCACTATATGAATCTGAAAAAATCACAGTTTTACTAAGTCTGGCAACAAGAATAAATTCCAAAGCTTTATATATTCCATAACATTCCCCTGTAAAGACTGAAGTTTCTGGAGGAAGCTTTATTTTTTGGATAATATTGTACTGAGGATGGTATACGCCCACGCCACCAAAATCTGACAAAGAGTGTTTCGATGCGTCCGTGAAAATGTGGTGAAAGTCAGGCCATTTAATACTCACTAATTCATTAAACTGACTATTAGTGTCAGGGTGGTCTCTATCAACGCCTAAGGAATAACAAATCATCGGAGAAAGCAGAAGGGATTTAAATCCAACCATAAAAATTGGGAGAGAGACGGAACTATAAGTGGGCGCTTGGAAACTTATAAATTTACGAAAACTTATAACCAAGCAAGGGAGAGGTTTTTCATTCCAAAATGAGGAAGCTGCAATATATTGAGAAAGAGATTGAAGTATAGGAAAAAGAGTGTGATGAGAAAATTGTAGGGCTTTAAACAAAAATCTGTCTGACAAAAACTGCCTTCGCAATTTAAGAGGAGGTTCTACACATTCCACTTCCAGGGCGTTAATTGGGCTGGATTTCATCGCACCAGCAATTATCCTGAGGGCCTTGTTTTGAATTATGTCAAGTTTTTTAAAAGCTGCTAAATTACCCGGTTCCAAAATAAATGTGCCATAGTCTAAAAGACTTCTAATTAATGCATTATATATTAGTCGTAATGAAAATGGATGCGCCCCCCACCAAACACCCGAAAGACAACGTAAAATATTCAGGTTACGTTCACATTTCGTAACTAAATAATCACTATGTTGGGAACCCGTAAGTTTTGAATCTAATATAACACCAAGAAATTTTACTTCGTTCTTCACCGGAATGATAACATTTTTGTATTTTATTTCTATTACGGGAATACTACGTTTTCTGGTAAACAAAACTAAGCAGCTTTTGGAAGGAGAAAGATCTAATCCATTTAGAGTCATCCAGGACTCTAAATAGCTCATAGCTAATGACATTGAGGAACAAGCATTAGAAGTTATTTTTTCTGATGTATAAAGAAGAAGGTCGTCTGCATATTGTAGGATTTTAACGGAATTATTTAAATTCGATTCCAGGTCATATGTGTAAATATTGTATAATAGGGGACTTAACACAGACCCCTGGGGTAGACCCTTTGATATAGTCCTAGAGAATTTGGTAGCATCATCTGGACAAATACTAATAAATCTTTCTCTTATTAAATTTATAATAAAATTAGACAGCATAATGGGGATGTTAAGATCATGCATTTTTTTTCTCATAACCGAGGGAACCACATTGTCGTATGCTGAAGTTATATCTAAAAATGTAGCAACAACTGATTTACTCTCACAAAAGGCTAGGCGGATATCAGACACAAAAATACTAATACTATCTATAGTACTTTTACCCTTCCGGAAACCATATTGGCTATCTGATAGGAAACGATTACTCTCGATATACCATTCTAATCGGTTTTTAACCATATTGTTGGCGACCGACGTTTGGGCTTCGGATAACTCAGCGGGTATGTTGGGTGAAGTTCCGTTGGTGTTTCAAAATAAAACGTCAGTCTTACTATATTAGTGGACTGTATATTCTTTTTAAATCAAGGTGAAGTCTATACAAGTATCAACACAGTAATGCGGGTGCCGTTTCATTTTTGGGCTGCCCTTATATACAGATTACAGCTTAAACATAGAGCCGAGTGCCATTGTACAATTATGGCCCTCGGCAAATAAAAACAAACGGCGACAATGGATCGGGGTGCCGCGCAACAGATGGTCGGTCCCGATCGACGAAAACAAAGTCATAAAACCATTAAAATTTCCGAGTGAACATTAAATATTTTTTAAACAATGGTCGGCATCATAAACCGATTTAACATTTCACATTTACGATGCTTTATGGCTGCGATGGTTCGAGTAAACATTGTCAATACCAGGAAACGCCGAGCCTTAAAGAAATTACATTTTAAATATTTTGCACAGATGTGTACAAACAAGATAATTAGCTTTTTCAGACATTACTTAAAAATATTTCCTTAACTATTAAGAGCCAGTCCGCCGAGGTGAACGCATCTCGCTCGTTGTCCGTATCAATTCTCCCCCCGGCGCAGATCCTCGCAGCCCTTATCCATAGGAAGGACAATGAGCCTGCGTGCTGGCCTCCTAAAAATGCCCCCACGTGTACGGATGTCAGCACTCCGTACCACGTTGTCCGGTCCCAAATATACCTTCTCGACTTGGCCCCGGGGCCATACATTTCGTGGTAAAAGACCATCCGCTATGATGACCAAATCCCCAGGTTCTACGTTCCGCGCGGCGCTTCTGCTATCTCCGCGAGGAGTCAAGGTGGGTAGGTATTCCTTTAACCATCTCTCCCAAAATGAGTTCGCCAATGCTTGGGCGGCTCTCCACGTCCTTTTGTCGGCCGTCTCGCACCGACCTATGTACGGCAGTCCTATTGCGTTCCCTAACAAAAAATGATTAGGCGTTAACGCTTCCATATCCGTAGGATCAACCGGCACATGCGTGAGTGGGCGAGAGTTTACGGTATGTTCTATCTCTGTTAATACGGTGACCAAAACTTCCTCTCTTGGCGCTCTTTCGTTGAGCGTTATGGCGAGAGCCGACTTTACGCTACGGATTAACCTTTCCCACGCGCCCCCTTGGTTTGGCGCACCCGGGTCTATGAAGCGCCATTCCAATCGGTTCGTTAACGCGACTTCTTGGAACGCCGGTATCCATTCCTTGAAGGCGGCGGCTAGCTCCACTGAAGCTCCTCTGAAGTTAGTCCCGTTGTCTGATACGAAGGTCGCGGGCCAACCTCGTCGCGCGGCCATCCTTCGTATCGCCATTATCACCGAGTCTGTGCTTAGGCTGGCGATTATTTCGAGATGGATAGCTCTCATCACGAGGCATGTGAAGATTACTCCCCATCTCTTTTCCCTACGTCTCCCTATTACCACCCACATGGGCCCAAAACAGTCGACGCCGCACTTAGAGAATGGTCTGGCGTAGGCATCCAATCGGAACTCCGGTAAGTTCCCTTTGACCGGGATTGCGGGATTCGCTCGCCTAAGAGCGCATCTGACGCACCTACGTATGATACGCTTGACGGCTGGACGCATTCCTACGATCCAATATCTCTGGCGCAGGCTGTTCACAGTCTGTTCTTGTCCCGTGTGTGATTTGCTATGTTCCCTCGCGATGAGCAACTGCGTGAATGGGTGTGCTCCGTCCAATATAGGCGGTTCTTTCATCGTCTCTGGAACCGTTGCCGCGTTTATCCGTCCGTTTAGGCGAATAACATGATCACTTCCGTACTTTGGATCCAATTTTCCAATGCGGCTTTGGCGAGCTACCGTTTTTCCTTCTTTCAGTCGGCTCACTTCCTCGGGGAAACTTTCCTCTTGCGCCTGTCTTATTAGGACCTTCTCGGCCTCTTTGACCAGTTCTAAATTCGGGCGTTCGGCGCGTCGTCGCCATCTATCTATAGCCTTCAACACCAGAGCGGTTGTCCTTATGAGCCGCTCTATTGAAGAGAATCTCTCGACTGATACGAGGGGCACCCTTGCTTGTGCTTGCGCATGTAGCACGGTCTCTTCATGTGAGTATTCGTCGCGGGATTCACTTTCCCATATTACGTCGGGTTCGTATAAAAACGCAGGTCCGACGAACCATCTATCTGTGTTACTTAAGCGTGTTCTTCCCATTCGGGTAGCGTCGTCCGCTACATTATGTTTGGTCGGAACCCATCGCCACTGTTCCGGTCGGGTCGCTTCGGCGATCTCCCCGACCCGGTGAGCTACATAAGGCGTGTAGTTACCGGCGTCTCCCTGTATCCAATGGAGGACCGTTTTCGAATCGGTCCAATAGGTGATTTCTGGCTTACTCCTGTGCTCGGATACGATAGCCTGAGCGAGCCTTGTCCCGATCAAGCACGCCTGCAATTCGAGCCGCGGTATGGTTTGCAGTTTCAATGGCGCTACTTTCGCCTTTCCCGCTACTAGCGTCACCTTGATGCTACCGTCGGCTCCTTTCGCTCGCCAATACGCCGCTACCGCATAGGCCTGTTCGCTGGCGTCGCAGAAAACGTGAAGTTCCCTCTCTGTAGTGCACGCGACGTCGTAGTGCCGTGGTAAGCGAAGTTGGTCTATGTGTTTTAGGTCTTCCTTCCAGTCCCGGAATATTGCGGCCTCTTCCTCAGGGAGTTCCTCGTCCCAGCCTATCTTCTGTTTCCACACTTCCTGCAGCATAATCTTGGCTGACACGGTGTAGGGGCTTATCAGTCCGAGCGGATCGAAGATCGACATTACTGCGCTCAGAGCTTCCCTCTTAGTAGGCGTCCGTAAGTCCTGTTTTATTTCTTCCGGGACCTTGTTCATTGCCGTGTTGAAGCCTAATTGATCGGTGTCCGTGATCCACATTAGGCCCAATGTTTTACCGTAGGCATTAACGTTCGCGCCTAGATGCTTGGGCGTGGTAGAGCGGTCGGCTTGTGGGATACCTTCGAGTAGTCGCGGTGCGTTGCTACTCCATCCGGCCAATTCGAACCCGGCCTTCTTGTGTACCGTTCGAACTTCGTCAATGGTCCGCGCGGCGATCTCCTCTGACTCAAAACTATCCACCCAATCGTCCATGTAGTGGCTCGTCACGATGGCTTCGTGGGCCAGTGGGTGTGTTGTTTTATTGTCGTCCGCGTTCCGGTTTCTCACTGAGTGAGCCATAAACGGCGAGCTGCGCGCTCCGAAAATCATCGACTTCATGACGTATTTGGTGGGCGGGCGTGTACGGTCGTCCCCGCGCCACAAGAAATGCTGAGCGACGCGATCCTCCGGTCTTATTTTTACCCGTAGGAACATTTCCCGGATATCGGCGGTCACTGCTACAGGTCTCTCTCGGAACCTGAACAATATCCCATATAATGTCTGCAACAAGTCGGGACCGTCCAGTAGTGCGTCGTTCAAGCACGTACCGTTTGCGCGCGCGGCCGCATCAAAGACCATTCTTAGCTTTCCCGGCTTGTTTGCGTTCGTGACTGCAAAATGAGGCAGAAACCATGTGCGCTTGTTGTCCTCACATTTGCTGAGTTCCGCGTAGCCCTTTTTCAATAACGCCTCTACCTGGCCAGTGTAGGCTTCCTTAAAGTGAGGCGAGCCGTCCATCTTTCTCTCTATGCTACGTAGTCTCCGTATGGCCATGTCGTAGCTGGGAGGTAGTTCGATCGTGTCCGATGCCCATGGTAGTCCGACTTCGTAATGATCACCTGCCCGTGTCATAGTCTGCGCCACTATCGCTTTGGCCCGCTCATCCTTAGCTATGGGCTTCGTAATCCGGGCGATACCTAAGGCGTCTATTTCGTAGTGAGCTTTCACTATTTCTTCTAGCTGCCTGTCGTGACGTTGGCGTTGCGTCTCTTGCACGGTGTGCACGTGTAATACCGCTGCATCGTCCTGACTCACGACGCTTCTATGTTTGTCTTCCGTTCCGTGGATTATCCATCCTAGGAGCGTCAGTGAGGCAGCGGGTTGTCTTCTCGTGCCGGTTAGCAATTTGCGCGTCACGATCAGGTGCCAATTGTCGGTGCCGATCAGTATCTTCGGCCTCGCGTTCGCGTAGCATAAGTGTTCCGCACTTAGTTCCGCCAAGTGCATGCTCTTGAACATGGCGGGCCCAACGGTCTGCGTGTTTAGTGAGAGTCGTTCCACTGTACGCGCTGTGATCGGTTTATAGCCATTCTGGCCACGACCCCTTATCTCGACGTTGATGATTTCGCTGGCGTCGTCCGTCTTGGTAGACGCTATTCCGTGGAGCGTCAACGGTCGTTTCTCGCCGCTAGCCCCGATCGATCTCGCGATTTCTTCGTCCATCAACGTTATGGTCGATCCTTCGTCACACAGTGCGTACGTGTCGACCTCTCCCCCCGGTCCTCTGACCGTTACGGGACATATTTTCAAGAGTACATTTCGCTCTGGTGTATCTATGGTGGCCGTCGCCACACATTCTTCCTTTCGCTCCGCTAGGTGCAACAATGCGTGGTGTGGTAGCGCGCACTCGTCGATTCCACATTTCCTCGCTCGACATTTGAATCGCCGATGCCGGCTATCCAAGCACTGGAAGCACACTCGCGTCTCCTTTGCCCATTCCCACCGCTTTGGAACTGTCATGTCGGCCAACTTTTGACACTTCGGTGTTCTATGGCTCGATCCACAACAAAAACATGTATCCTTTTCCGTAGCGGTGAATACGTTTGCGCCACGGCTCGCCTCTGTGGCCCGTCGTTGCCTATGTTCGGGCTTCGGCGCAACCGCGCTCTTGTGCGTCGCCGTGTTGTACGTAGCCGGCGTGTAGGCATACTTAACCGCCCGATCCGCTTCTCGCATCAGAAACTCCGCTAGCGTGACGATTTCTGGCTCCCGATTATTAACGCACTCCTCTGCGTAATCGCACCACTTGGTTCGAATATGTGGGCTCAGTTTGTCGATAATTTGCCGTGTCAACATGGGATTCATTAGATACCCACGGTTATCGATTTTCGCTATTATTGTTACTATGTTTTGTAGTTTTACGGCGAAACTGTTTAGTTCTCCTGCGGAAGTGCCGGCTCTCGGTAGCTTTCTCATGTCGTCCAATGCCTGATCTATTATCACTTCTGGTCGTCCATAGCATTGTTCCAGCGTTCTCATTATTTTGATCGGGTCGGTTGCGGTGTACAATAACGCCGATACGGCTTGACGTGCCTCGCCTTTGAGACACGTCCTTAAACGTGCCAAGTTCTCGGCCGGTGTGAACCCATGGAGAGAGGTAGACTCTCTCATGGCTGCCTTAAAAGGTAGCCATTCACCGGCCGCTCCGCTGAAGTGAGGCAAATCTTGTGTTTGCCTCGGTGGTGCCCGACGCCGCATCATTTGTTCCAGTGTGTCTGCCAAACGGTCGATGCCGCGTTCCCTAGACCTATGTGGCGTTGGAGACCTATTTCGCCGCGACTCTCTATTTTCCGGAGTCGGGGCGCGTCGTTGTCCATCTGTACGCGCTTCGTCCCTACGTGGTGAGTTCGCCCTAAGCTCGCGCTCCCCCCGTATCTGCGTACGCCGTAACCAGTCGCTTATGCGGCGATCGGTTTCTACTGCGTCCTCGCCGGCTACGCTCTCCCGGTCCGTCTCTTCCCTAATACTTGCGATGTTTGCGGCCAATCTTTTCTTCAGTAGGTCCGCCTGTAGCCGTAGGTCCTGGCGTTGGATTTCGGCGAGCCGTTCTTCTGTCTCTAGCTCGGCCTGACGTATCCGCGCTATCGCGCTCGCGGTAGATCGTTGAGAGCGTACCGACGGTGCTCTCGACCTACGTTCCGGTATAACCGTGATTGGCGTAGCGGTCTCCATAGCGATCGTCCGGACTACGGGTCGCGGAGTCTCGCTAGGGATCGCGGATGCCTGTACCGAAGGCGACGCGGGATAATCGTCGTATACGCGAAGCGTTTTCTCCTCGGCGGCCTGGCTTCTCGTCGTTGGCATGTTACAATCTATATGCCTCCGACGATTTCTTAACACCTACTTAGCCTATCGCCCTAGCAGTCCGTCGGGAGGGCCCGGTGTTTAAGCCGGGATACGCTCCCTCAGGGATGGATGGTTAGGGATCGGAAGGGTTTGGGGCTACTCGACAGAGGCACGCAAGCGAATACGGGGCGCTCGGTAATCGGCTGGAGTGTCCGATACCCTTGGCCGCGCCTACGATCAGGCCCCCGTATCACTTACGCACGTGCCGACGTAGCTGTGCCGTGCAATTCAGCTTTAGCACTATGCGAGTGCTCCGACCAGCTGGTGACGTTGCACAAAACGTCACACCGCCGTAAAAACGGCGTTAACTAGATCCGAGACCGTTGACACCGTTAGGTGGTCAATGGATCTAGCCGCGATATCGCGTTATGCCCTAGCCGTTTTTCTCTCTTGTTGTTGCTCCGACGACGTGTAGTGCCGCTCTGGAACACTCGCCACGTCGCTCGGCTAACTCCGCTGCGCCGCTCGGGAACACCGCCGCGTTGCTCGGGATCTCCGCTGCGTCTCTCGGCTACTCTCGCCGCGTCGCTCGTGGATCTCCGCCGTCGCACCTCTCGGGGGTGTTCGTAGCGCCTCTGCGGGTGTTGCGCTGCTCGAGAACACTCGTTGTGCCGTTTCGTGAAGCTCCGTCTTGCGTTACGATGCGCCTCCTTGTCGTCAGGTGTACTATGCGTCACTCGGGAGCTCTTATGTGCCGAGCCGCAGGTATAGTGACACCGACGCTTGGAATTCGTCGCGTCGTTGCTCAGGCCGCTTCTTAGGCCGTGATGTGTTTGTTGCAGCGCTCCGTTCTTTCGAGATGTTGCCGTACTGTCATATACGGCGGTTCTCGACGTACTCGTAGAACGGCCTTTTGACGCGCTTGCTGTGTTGCTTGATTCCTTGATTCACTCTTGATATCCGGCTCGAAGGACCAACTGTTGGCGACCGACGTTTGGGCTTCGGATAACTCAGCGGGTATGTTGGGTGAAGTTCCGTTGGTGTTTCAAAATAAAACGTCAGTCTTACTATATTAGTGGACTGTATATTCTTTTTAAATCAAGGTGAAGTCTATACAAGTATCAACACAGTAATGCGGGTGCCGTTTCATTTTTTTTTTTTTTTTTTTTTTTAACGCGGACCTAACGGCCAGTAGCCTGACGAGAGTCGGCTTTTCTGGCCACACCGGACTTTAGGGTGAGCGCTTTTGGCACTCGCAACCCTTTAATTTAGGTGACCATGCTGAGGGCAACCCACTAACGGGTTACGGACCTCGGCTCAGGACGGTCACTGGGAGAGGATGAGACATCAGCGATTAATGGGGAAGATTGGTTTTTAACCTAATCCTATCCGTTGCTTTCGTCGGCACGCGGGCCGGAACTGTTAGGGGGGTCGGGGGGGCGACGGGGAACGCGGCGAGGTCCTCGACGGCGAGGACGGAACTGCGGTCTTGTGGAGTGTGTGAGTTTCAAGAACTCGTTCTTACGGCGGATGGCCAGAGTGATATCGTCCTCTGGATCGGTTAAAACTGAACGCGGCCGTCTCCATTTGGCGCGGTCGAATGGAGTGTAAACGGACGCTTTGCGGATTAACGAACTAGGGTGATTTACCGCCCGATCGAAATAGCGTCTGCTGGTCGTTTGCATAAAATGCCTGATGGTCGGCATGTTGGTGTCCACGTGGAGGTTGCGATTGCGAACGTACCACGGGGCACCAAGAGCGTGTCGGAGAAATTTATTTTGCAGTACCTGCATACGCTTGAGACGAGCAGGCGGTATATGGGCGAATACGGGCGACGCGTATGTCATAATCGGCCTAATACACGTGGTAAAGATCCTAATCTTGTTGCGGATGGACATTTTACTGTTCCTATTTATGAGCCAATGTAGTTGACTCATCGCGAATGCGGCTCGCGCGCGTACCGCATTTACGTGTGGGATGAAGGTCAAACTCTGATCAAGGGTCACTCCTAAATACTTGGCTTTGGCCGTCCAGGGGATAACCTGGTTGGACATGCGGACTGAATGATGAGGCACATGGACTTTCCTTTTCAAAGTGAACAGGATAGCCTGGCTCTTTGTGGGGTTGACGGTGATTCGCCATTTGCGAAACCACTCACCGAGCTTGTCGGCGGCGGCCTGCAAATCGCGCACCACATCGTCGGGGTCTCTACGTGAGGCGTAGATTGCGGTGTCATCCGCGAAGAGCGCCAGATGGGCGTTTTTAGGTTGCGGGATATCGCTGGTGTACAGCGAGAAAAGAAAAGGGGAAAGAGCGGAGCCTTGCGGGACTCCGGCCGTAATGGTGTGTCGGGAAGAGAGAGTTCCCTCCACGCGATATTTGAAGCCGCGATTCGACAAAAAGTCTCGTATGATGTGCACGAGCTGAGTGGGCACGTTGAGCGTGTACAGCTTGAAAAGCAAGCCGTTGTGCCACACCCTGTCGAATGCTTTTTCAATATCGAAGAAAAGAGCACCGGTAGGCATGCCGCGTTGAAATTTGTCGTAAACGTGCTCCGTGATGCGGAGCACCTGGTTTACGCAACTGTGCCTAGAACGAAAACCAAACTGCTCCGGAGGGATCAGATGGTTGTTGTGGGCGACTATTTTGAGGCGGTCGAGGACGATCCGCTCGTAAAGTTTGCCCAGCGTACTAAGCAGGCTGATTGGCCTATAAGAGGACGGCTCTGATGCGGGTTTTCCCGGCTTGTGGATACCTATCACAACTGCCTCCTTCCAGACCTCTGGGAAGAGGCAGTTTTGAAACGCGGCGGTATATATAGATGTGAGAATTTGGACTAGATGCTCCGGAAGCATCTTGATCATACGGGTAGGGATCCCGTCGCCCCCGGGGGCTTTTCGTCTTTTGAGCGCCTTGATCAGAGCGATGACTTCTTCGATCGTCACCGGTGCAAGGGGATCGGGCGGCGGCGGGTCGACGTCCGGGTCGACATTGGCGTTTTGGTTTATCGGTCGCGAAATAGAGATCGGCGGTGGCCGTACCGCGTTCCTACTTTCGACGAGTGAATTAACCGCAACAAGATCGTCGTGGTCTACTGGTATTGATGTGAGGGAACATTGAGACTCCAGGCTGTCGGCCAGCAGTTCCGCTTTCTCGTCGTCATCAAACGCCGGGCGTTGATTCGGACGATTGAGCGGAGGCATGGAGGCCACATCATTTCTCCTGAAGGAACGACACAGCTGCCAGAAGGCCTGGTGTGTCGGCTCGATTTCGGCTAGGCGAGTTTCCCATCTCGAATCGACGACCTCTTTAATGCGACGTCTAACCTCACGTTGGAGGAAGCGCGCAAGACGTCGTCGTTCCGGGGTGGGGCTCGTCGCGCAGGCTCTGAGCGTAGCGTTACGCCTCCTCACCACCCACCGCACGTCGTCGGGAATTTGCCATTGACTGTGAACAGTCTCCGGCACCTTCTCGGAGCTTTCGCTCAAGACGTTTTGAAGGTGGTTGGTGAAGGAGCGTATCGCGCCAGTCGTTTCCTCAGGAGTCACGATGTTGGTCGGAATCGCGGAAAGATCTGTGGATGAGGTGTCCGCGAGCTTGGTGCCTAGGAGGCGCCAATTCGTTTTCACCTTCATCGGGGCGTTAGGACCTGTGTCTGTTGGACAGTTTTGGGGGACTAGATCTAGGATCACAGGTCTGTGGTCAGAGTCTAACTCTTGTAGCACTTGCATGGAACGCACGCGAAGGCTTACGTTCCTTACGAGCGCTATGTCGAGTATGTCGGGTCGGTGATTGACGGTAGCACTGTAGTGGGTTGGTTCAGAAGGAACCAGGATACTCATTTCTACTATGTCAAGACAACTCTTCAGAGCGGCACCTCTTCCGTTGGTCGAGTTGCAGCCCCAGAGAGTGTTCTTGGCATTGAGGTCTCCCGCCAGGATGACGGAATCCCCCATTTCAAGAAGACTGGTTAGCTCATTGGAGTGAAGCTCCTTTGAGGGCGAGAGGTAGGCCGATATGATGGTGATCGGCGGATGTCCTGTCATAGCTAGCCTGCAAACTGATGCCTCAATGTTCCTCAAGGTTACAGGTGGGTCTAAGGGTATGCAATGCAGGGACCTTTTGAAATAGATGAGAGTGCCTCCTAAAGGGCCACTGGTACGATCGTTACGTACCAGATTGAAGTTGGGGATGTTGGGATTGCGGTGAGCTGGTTTGAGAAACGTTTCCTGGATGAGGAAAACGTCTAATTTATTTTCGCGGACAAAATCAGAGAGTTCGGCTCGTTGGCCGTTAATTCCGTTAATGTTGAAAAACCCCACTCTGAGGGAGCGAGGTTTGGTCCGCTTAGAGGAGTTTGTTAGTGCTTGCGCCATTTATGATGACGGAAAAAGTGCACCTACGGTGATCTGGTACATCCTCGTCTGGATGTGGACAATTTCCGAGACGAGGTTGCTGTCGGGACGCCCTAGGGCGGAAGCTTGGGCCACGCGGTCGGCCATTAGGGCTTGGAGATCCATCAATTCCGGCGAGTTCAAAAGGAACTCGACTTTTGCGCCGTGCGCAGAAGATGATGTAGGGCGTGAGGTCGCCGCCACCTGGGGTGAGGTTTTCGGCTTGGCTGCCTTGGAAGAGGGTGCCGTGGTAGCCGAAGGGGCGGGGACAGGAGTAGGTTGGGCTGTGGTAGTGGTGGTGGTGGGTGAGGCCGGGGTGGCGGGAGTGAATCCGCCGCGGGCCTGGAGGCGTGGGTCGGCGCGTGCCGTGGTTGGGAACCACGGGTTACGCACTGGCGCAGGTGCCAGTTTGAAAGTGGCCTGAGGGGCTGGAGCCTTTGGAGCTTTAGGAGCTCGGAAGGTCTTTTTTGGGGCCCGAGGGCATCCGCGGTAATTTGCGGGATGGCCAGATTGGCGACAATTGGTGCACGAAGGCGGCTCCGTGCACTGGGACCTGTCTTTGGGTCGCGGGCACGCAGATGTGCCGTGCTCGCCGTTTCATTTTTGGGCTGCCCTTATATACAGATTACAGCTTAAACATAGAGCCGAGTGCCATTGTACAATTATGGCCCTCGGCAAATAAAAACAAACGGCGACAATGGATCGGGGTGCCGCGCAACAGATGGTCGGTCCCGATCGACGAAAACAAAGTCATAAAACCATTAAAATTTCCGAGTGAACATTAAATATTTTTTAAACAATGGTCGGCATCATAAACCGATTTAACATTTCACATTTACGATGCTTTATGGCTGCGATGGTTCGAGTAAACATTGTCAATACCAGGAAACGCCGAGCCTTAAAGAAATTACATTTTAAATATTTTGCACAGATGTGTACAAACAAGATAATTAGCTTTTTCAGACATTACTTAAAAATATTTCCTTAACTATTAAGAGCCAGTCCGCCGAGGTGAACGCATCTCGCTCGTTGTCCGTATCACATATGTTCAGCAAGTTTTAACAGTACGGTAGATAAAACTATTGGACGGTATGATGAGGCCTGACCTGCAATCTTACCAGGCTTCAGAATAGGCAATACAATTTGTGATCGCCATGAGTCAGGTATATTACCAGTTATCATAATAGAATTAACAATTTTTAAATAATAGAGTAATGCTGTTTCACTAAGATTACAAAAAAAAGAATATGGAATACCATCTTCACCCGGGGAAGAATCTCTGACGCCACTTAAAACACCTTTGAGCTCTGATAGTGAAAATAGTGAGTTTAAGGTATCGTCTTTTTTTATGACAGCAGATGGACAAAGTTGTTGTGAACAAGAAGGAGGAGCCAAATGGTCTAAAATATTTTCTGTTAAGGAAGGCGAGAGTGCACAGACAGAATCATAACTAAATGCTGATCGAAATCTTCGAATATTTCGCCAAACCAATGATGGACGAGTATCAGGGGAAATAGAATGACAAAATGATTTCCAGCTTTCAGATTTTTTCTTTTGAAATAAATTTTTCGCCTGTTTAGAAACCAGCGTGTAGTAATCAAAATTTTCAGAAGTCATATTTTGGCAGTAAGCCCTTTCGGCTTCTTTCCTTTTCTTTGCAGCTTCTGTACACTCTCGGTCCCACCATGGTGGAGAAGGGATTCTGGTGCTCCTGGTGTTTTTAATGGGAAAAATCTCATCGGCAACCACTGTCATTGCTTTAGCGAGAGCCACAGAACATACTGTTTCGTTATTATTCTGAATGTCAGGAAGATTTGAGATTTTTTTATCAAGTCGTATTTTATATTCATTCCAATCTACATCTTTCAATACATATTTTAAGCGTGGTGATCGCGAAACAGAAGGTTTTGTGGTATGAGGAAAGCTAATCAGAATTGGTAGGTGATCACTACCATGAGAATAAGAGAGAATTTCCCAAGTAAGAGAAGAAGCTAGGCTTGGTGAACTAATGGCTAAATCTACGGCACTGAGACCTTCATTAGGATTAGAACGACGAGTAGGAGAACCAGAATTTAAAACACATAAATTATGATCATGTATTATATCCATGAGGACTCTTCCACAAGTTTTTGTTTTCGAACAGCCCCAAGATTGATGGTGGGAATTAAAATCCCCCAAAACTAAAAAAGGTTTCGGTAATACAGAAATAATATTATTGACTTCACGAAATATAAAAGGACAGGGACGAGGAATGTAAATTGAGACAAAGCAAATATTATTTATTGAAGCTGCAACTACAGAAAAATCATTATGGTGAGAAGGTAAATTGAAGGGTGTAAAGTTTAGGGAGTTTTTGATGAGTATGGCAACACCACCATACCCATCTGATCTATCTTCACGAATACATGAAAAACCTGGAATTCTGAAACTAAATTCCGGTTTAAGCCATGTTTCACTTAGGGCTACTAAACTAGGGCTATATTTGTTTAATAAATAAATTAAATCAGATTTATTTTGAATTGCACTTCGGCAATTCCATTGTAGGATGTTGTTTAAGTGAGCCATTGTTACTGATTAACTGTGTTATCTTTTGAAATAGTGGGGCAACGTAGGACGGTAAAGTGGTTTGCGTCAATGATTCAATTAGAGCAATAATTAAATCAATCATAGGTTGAGACTCTAACGAAGAACAGTTGTCATCATCTGTTTTGGACGGGAGAGCACAACCATTGGAATAAGAATGTGAATTGTAGTCACTCACGGCAGCTTGATGAGCTGCGCGGTCATATCCTTTCACTGACTTCGCAGGAGGACGGGGTTTCTGAAGAATAGTTTTTCTATAAGATTTGTTCTGTGAAGGTTGATTGATGGAATATTTGAAATCTTCAGTACTGGCATTGAAAGAAGGAGGTTCAGTATACTTTAAAGTCTCAGCATATGATTTTACTACTGGAGGATGGATTTTAGAGGCCTCAGAATATGACACACAATTTTGGGCCATGTAAATTTTTATATTAGATTGCCTAGTGGCTTCGGGGCAAGACTTGCTGATAGCAAAGTGCTGGCCACCACATAGACAGCAGTAACTATCATCCACCTCACAGTTACAAGATGAAGCAGTATGCTCTTGACCACATTTATAGCACCTTGGCTTTGATCTGCAACTATTTTTAGTGTGTCCATAACGACAACAATTATAGCACTGAATAGTTGGATATATATATAAGTCAACTTTAAGTGCATTGTAGCACATAAATATGCGAGTGGGAAGGACCTGACCATGGCTTTGGGGCAAGACTTGCTGATAGCAAAGTGCTGGCCACCACATAGACAGCAGTAACTATCATCCACCTCACAGTTACAAGATGAAGCAGTATGCTCTTGACCACATTTATAGCACCTTGGCTTTGATCTGCAACTATTTTTAGTGTGTCCATAACAACAACAATTATAGCACTGAATAGTTGGATATATATATAAGTCAACTTTAAGTGCATTGTAGCACATAAATATGCGAGTGGGAAGGACCTGACCATCAAATGTTAACACTACAGATTGTGACGGTTTCCATGTAATTGACTCATTATCTGTGGATTTATAATTTAAACGTCTAACTTTAATAATTTCACCACAGCCCAAGGGAACTTTTATATTTTCTTTAACTTCACTTAAGGACATGTCACAAGGAATACCCCGTACGAGTCCCATTCTTGTTATATTAAATGTTGGAACATAAGCCTCGTATCCTTTTTCGGTCAATGCTGCATGATTCAAAAATGTGTTAGCAGATATATATGTGGAAAATGCTATGGAAATTTTATTACGTCCAATTCGTTTTACACTACCTTGAACTATGTTTTCAATTTTGTATTTGTGCAAAAAACGCCCAAAGCATATTGGGTGGAAGCTAATATCTTTGGAATTAGAATCATCAGAAACAGATTTAACCACATGTATTACAAAAGGAGATGTATCTAAGGTGGAATATAATTTTCTTCCAACCTCACCAAAAGAGGCGGGAGCAACTGGAAGGGTAGGGGTAGGTGGGACATCCTGAGACGGCAGCACTTGTGGTGATGGAGATGGATTACAAGAGTTCTTCTCATCACTTTCTACACAACAACAGCCACGTTTGCCAGTGTCTAATGCCATTGGATTAATTCTTTTTTTTTTGTTACAGTTTTTGCACACTCTATGTAGGCGTGTCCGTTTTCTTTTATTTGTATTGGACACTGAGCAATCAGTGTCCATGCTAGAGGCCGTATTAACGGTTACGTACTGAGAAGGTTCGGGGACGTCACCCCCAGGATCTGGGGGCTCCTTCGTCCCGCTCATAATATAAATTTTATTAAATAAAAAACTTACCAATATTTATGTTTCTATATATACAGTAAAAACTAAAATAAATAAGTAAAGATATATACAACTTAACTGGTTAATTTTATGTACAAAATATTTTTTTTCTTATGAAACCCAAAATAAAACACCCGCCAAGTTCGAACGTTTCCCGCGCTTTCGGTGCCTTGGGTTTTGAACCGCCGGACATTGTCTCGGCAGACCGTTCCATTCCCAACTAGGCTATCGTCCGCTATCGGTCGAACTACAAACTTATAACTTGGCAGTATAGTCTTTGACACCTTAGCTGCTTCCGAATGGAACAAAAATTTAAAAAAACGTTAGCTACTAGCTCAGCCAAGGATCTTATACCCAAAATGGATTGATTACGAATGATTCCAACACAATAGAAAGTCAACCTTATTTCTTGAGCGTTAGGGTTTATATTTGCGTACATTATACTTAGTTGAAATTCCGTTCCGAGCGAGAGAGCTTTTAGAGGGAGCTCTGTCCCTTTCTTGTGACTGTCATACCAAAAATATACAAAACGATGGTACTTTCTTTATCTTGTTTCTTTCGCGGTTATTTTGCTTAGTTTCAAGTATTTCCAATGTCATAGCTAATTAATTATCAAAAAGCAGCATGATATTTATCGCATTACTGAAAAATATAAATAATTCATTTACAATTAATTAATATTTTTTTAATGGTAGGAATTGGTAGAAATTTACTATTTGTACATGGCAATGAAATCGAAGTTTCTACTAACAATATGGCCGAAGCTATAATGCGTGTTATTGTTATTTTCGTGTGCTCTTCTTTAATAATAAGATAAAACTTCCTTCTAAAATGGTAAGAACGTGTTGTATAGTGGGTTTTAGCAATGAGAGATACTTTTGTTGTGAAATTTCCTTTTTTAGGTGAGTTCATGAATTTGTTTACAATTTTTTGTGTACGGTAACCATGTTTTCTTTGTAGAATTGGATGGTCCCGACTACCAAACCGATATTTATTGCTTGGACAACGTACGACACTAAGACAACGATTACACAAAACTGGTTTGTTTAGCAATGTGTTTAAAATAAATATATTTTTTAGTAGTGCAGTGTTTTATTGTTGAATTACTTTCCATAATGTTATTATTTTATCCTTTATAATTTGAATTTTTTTCTCAAGAATCATTAATTATTTTAAAATCATTTTTTTAAAAGATGCATGGTGTAAATCTACATTTTATCCTAAACTAATAGGGTAATAAATCCACATTTCGAACCTATCCACATCGGACACAAAATCTTGACTGGGCTAATATTGGATATTACGTAAAAAATTCAATACGACCCGAATTATTATTGCCTATACCACTTTTTTAAATCTTAAAATAGACTGTAACCTATTATTTGATATACCTTCAGATTAAAATTGTACGCAAAAATTAAGTATGTACACATTATACACATAAATTGTTATTCACAAATACGAATATTACGTGCAATATATAGTAACAAATAAAAATGTCCTGACAACATAATGGTTACACTACTAGAAAGAGATAGCAAGGTCCTTCGGGGGTATACTCTTCGGAACGGAATAGAGATTGTCGTAAGCATTCCATTTGGGTATAAGTTCCTTGAGCTCAGCACGTTGAAACCAGTGTTGCCGTTGCTTTTTATGGGTCTTTAGCGCTTTTTATTTGATAAGTACGCGCTAAAAAAATATCTGGTGGAAACTGGAAACTGGTGCTTTTTTCGAGACGGATTTAGCGCTTTTTTAATAGGGATCTAGTGATTTACACTGCTCACGCTAGAGCACCCCCCCACGAAAAAGAAAGTAAAAAATAGTTTAGCGCTATTTAGCCAGATTATCCCAAGATTTAGTGAAATAGAGAGCGGGATGCACAGAAAGACTGCTGGATATTCTTGGTGAAGAAAACTAATAGGCACGGTACTTACAATATTTATTGTATTCTCTCCATACATCAAGAGTGTTCTGTTTAAAACATTATACCTCGCCACGTCACATTAAGATTCAAAAACATTCTAATCATAAAATATCAAATACAGCCAGTATTAATTAAATATAAGATTATAGATATTGTATAATGAGGTAGGAATTATTTATAAAACGTGCTGGTAACAGAAGACAGAGCCTTGTAGCTTGTAATTCTAAATCAATTATTATATAATTAAATAAACACATCTTATTTATATGAAGTGTTGGAAGCGGAAACCGAACGTTGTAACATTCGGCCATCCTGCAATGGTCGTGTCCCACGACGATCTTGTAGAATATCAGGATTTGTCTGCGCCTGGAAAAGACAAGTAAAAACAACAGTAATGTCCTTTGTATAAAGGTTTACAATGTATAAAATCAAATCTAGTTTTGATTTACTAGATATCTTATATTGAAAGTAAATAAGCAATACTCCAGGCATACAGATGTAGCTTAATCTGCAAGATATTATATATTAGGCACACAGATCTAACTTAATCTGCTAGATGTTATATATTAGGCACACAGATCTAACTTAATCTGCTAGATGTTATATATTAGGCACACAGATCTAACTTAATCTGCTAGATGTTGTATATTAGGCACACAGATCTAGCTTAATCTGCTAGATGTTATATATTGGACACACAGATCTAGCTTAATCTGCTAGATATTATACATTAGGCACATAGATCTAACTTAATCTGCTAGATGTTATTTATTAGGCACACAGATCTAGCTTAATCTGCTAGATATTATACATTAGGCACACAGGTCTAAGTTTTTTTTTTTTATTGCATTGAATGACGAGACGAGCATGCCGTTCGCCTGATGATAAGCGATACGACCACCCATAAACAGTAGCAACACCATCCAGCACCTTGACTTACAAAGTACTGAGTAAACTAAACTTAATCTGCTAGATGTTATTTCGGCGTCACTGTTAATAGATAAGCCATCTATACATAGAAACTGTACTTTGCCTAGTGAAGTGATTTGCGCGCCACCAAAACCTTTCATCAATATTATGTTTGAATGTAACTTTTTAACTTTGTGTTTAACAGTTTCTAAGATAATAATATTAAGTTTGCTTCCTGTGTCGATATAAGCGAGTACTACTGTTCCGTTAATAGTTATGTGCTTTTTATACACATCAGATAATATGTCAAAAGTAGCATATATGTAACTTGTACCTGAGTGACATTGCGTTGAGGTTGCGATGAGTATCCCTCTCGGCAGCCGGACCTACCCGTAGTACCCTCAGCATACCAGCAGGCAGCAGAAGCGTGACCCAAGCGCTGACAGAATTGGCAACGTGTGAGACGACAAAAAGTTCTCGAGTGGAGACCACGTACTGGCAAGCGCAGCGTCGGCCGTCCACCTGGTCATAGTTTCCCCGTTATCTTTAGTGCGAGCAAGCATTTCCTCCAGTCGATCGACTTAATCCGTAGAACGTGGAAACGCATGTGTTAAATTTTCTTTCCACTGGCTCCATGTTACTGCATAATTTGCATGATAAATATGCGGTCTCTTTCATCCCATGTGTACATAATATCACCGAGTTGGTCAATATTATTAAGCCATGGTTCACATTGGTCGTTTTCTTTCCCGGATCAAATTTTGGTATAATTTCAGCCTCCAAGTGGCTGACCTTTCGTTTTTTGGAAGGTTCATATGTTCACGTCGTGAGAAAAATCATCACATTTACTGGTATATCCTCGTCGGTTGACGTATTATCTAGAATTTTCCTTCTTTTTCCGAGTCCGTGAAGATATATACCGAGCGTTTTGTCCATAATCCCACTTCTGAGATGAAATAGAGAGCGGGATGCACAGAAAGACTGCTGGATATTCTTGGTGAAGAAAACTAATAGGCACGGTATTTACAATATTTATTGTATTCTCTCCATACATCAAGAGTGTTCTGTTTAAAACATTATACCTCGCCACGTCACATTAAGATTCAAAAACATTCTAATCATAAAATATCAAATACAGCCAGTATTAATTAAATATAAGATTATAGATATTGTATAATGAGGTAGGAATTATTTATAAAACGTGCTGGTAACAGAAGACAGAGCCTTGTAGCTTGTAATTCTAAATCAATTATTATATAATAAAATAAACACATCTTATTTATATGAAGTGTTGGAAGCGGAAACCGAACGTTGTAACATTAGTGCGTTTTTGAAAAAGTCTGGTGCTTTTTTTTTTCGTCAAACGGCAACACTGGTTGAAACTTTTATCTGCACGTAGAATAAACTGCAAGTTCTCGCGCAAGTTCAACAAATGGTGTTTACACATGCGACTTGCCGTGACTGTTTACACGGTAAAAATAGCTTGCGCAACATAACTTCTGCAAGTTTTATTGCTAATCTAAACCCCGCTTAAGATATTGGGTAACCGCCAAGTCTCAACTGAAAAATTAGGTTTTCATCTCATATCGCAGGCAGTACTATAAACTTTAATATTTCTTGCAATCATTTTTGCTTTTATTAGAGCAAGTTTTACCGAGATAAGCGATTACGCCAGTAAAGCTTCCTACAACCCGACATTTTTGGTGAAAGGTAGAGTATTTTCGCTGCCCAAATGGGTTGTTTCTTTGAAGATCTACAAAAACAGTCAAAAAAGTACCTACTTCCAACATTTCATTATGCTTTTTGCCCACTTCTTACTCTCCTTATGCAAACCTATTTTCTTTAGTATAATTTGCACAACCCAAATGTTAATTGGGAAATGAAGTGTATTATATAAAAAGCCGATTTCAATAAACGATCCCAATCTTAATCTTCGATCCGATCTGTAGAATAAACCAATCAAAATAATCAATTTGTTAGCAGGTCAAAAGAACTTTGTTGTGGTTGGTCCATTTTCGCGATGGATCGAAAAGAGCGACTTGGATCGTTTACTGAAAACGTAGTTAATCTATACTAATATTATAAAGAGGAAAGATTTGATTTTTTATTTGTTTGTTTTAAATGGATAACCTCATAAACTACAAGACCGATTTTAACAATTCTTTCACCAATATAAAGCTACATTATCAACGAGTAACATAGCTTTTTTTTTTTTTTTTTTCGCGGGGAAAAAACGCGTTATCGCTACCACCACTGGGGGGTGAGTGGAACGGTTATGTTGGTTTCACACAGTCTTACAGCCCAATGTCGACACTCGGGAGTATGGCATCATCCGAGCGAGCATTGGACCGAGTCCCTAACACTATGTACACCCTACACCGGCATACCAACCAAAACCCGCGGTGGCCTTCTTCGGCGCATACGAGACGGCCCCGGGGTATCTTGTTGCACTAAGATAGCTGCACGGGACCGTCCCTGCGCGGTGCCGTTGCGGCCCCTCTCTATACAAGGGGGCTAAGATGCCCCCGAACTCTAAAGGACGCCTTTGGCGTCTACGACAACGGGAGGCCGACCACCCGCATTGTCGTCCACCTCGGAGTCGCTTATATTGGACTGAGCAGCCCCCCAACGAGTAACATAGCTACTTCTTATCTCGGGAAAATACAAAGCGGGACTTTTATCCCGGAAAAACTTAATCACGCAGGCAGAGCCGCGAGCAAAAGCTAGTAAAATATAAAATCTGTGTTGTAATTTCTAGCATTAAATCTGCCAAGTCTGATAGGCAGTAATAAAAAGCATTACACAAAATGTTGGACTGTCATCATT
Organism: Sphinx pinastri; assembly: GCA_947568825.1. Taxonomy (NCBI): domain Eukaryota; kingdom Metazoa; phylum Arthropoda; class Insecta; order Lepidoptera; family Sphingidae; genus Sphinx; species Sphinx pinastri. Next base: position 20,042,695 of record OX387617.1, read on the forward strand.
TTCTCAGGGATCATTAAGAGGCTGTATCTAAAATTTCAACTATTTCAGCCACTCAACTCGAAGCATGTTGCTGTTTTCAATAAAAATCATGCTTTAAACTAACTAACGAAAATTACTGTTTATTGTATAAAAGTAGCTTTAATTATGAAAGAGACAATTTCTGTATTTTCAATGTAAAATCATACAAAAGTAAAGTGTTAACGTAGGGAAACTTTTTTCGAAAAGAATTTAACTTTCATTTTGTATTTACATTGAAAATACAGAAATTGTCTTTCATAATTAAGGCGACTTTTATACAATAAACAGTAATTTTCTTTAGTTAGTTTAAAGCATGATTTTTATTGAAAATGTCAACATGTTTCGAGTCTCGGTACAACAAAATTTCTGAAACAGACGTTGGAACTTGGTGGATAGATTGAAATTAAAGAAAGATATGAAAAATGTGGCTCGTTTATTTTATTAGTGCTGAAATAGTCTTTCCTATGATGTATTAGAATTAATCAGATCAGGTTATTTTTTGAATAATCATGATGAAAAGTTGACTGAAATTTTAGATACGGCCTCTTAAATATTATACACGTGAGCGTGAATTAAAGCATTTATTTATGAAATCATACATTACAATCGATAAGCAAATTGTAGATAATTTGAACACAAATCAAAATATTAAATGCAGTAACAAAATTACGCGTCAAAATAGGAATAATCTTACAAAGTAAATGTCAATCATAATACCAGTAAATTTTAATTGGAAATGTATTACTTTTACAGGTCATGAGTTTTTTTTTATTGGCATACATATTAGTTCAGTTGTCCTTTTCAAGGAACGACTTCATAAGTCAACTGAAATCGAGTACGAACTTTTCCCATGTCTAAATCAGTATACACAAAAAAACCTAAGTTATTTAGATTTATTATCATTTTAAGATATATAATACTTAATCATTATAATGATTTTGTTACTCAAAGAATATTAGCTGTCGAACTAAAATTATTGTTTATTAATAATTTTAATATATTAAATCTCGTATCATTGGGAATTGCAAGTCTTAGTAAATTAAACTACATATAATTAAAAAAATGTTGGACTTTGTATTGTGTTAAAAAGTAGGCGTCCAAATAATAATGGCAATTCCTAATAAATAGGATGATAACCATCTTAATATGAACAATTCATTTTATGTTAGTCATAATTTTATTAAAACTATGTTTCTCATGGCTGATTTTACTCTTTCTCCCTTAGTTATGAAACCATGGAACGGTCACACATTAAAGTATTAAAGTCGTTATTTTGGAATACAAATATCGGCAATGTTCAAGAGCGGTTATAACGGTGGATTAAGCGGCGACATGGAGCGTCTGGACTAGAAACTCCAGCATTTTGTATATTCCTGATTTGGGAATTCCGAAGTTTTGGCCGTAAGGTAATTCCGCTAGATTTGTGCAACCATTGCTTATATAAAATTTATTTTAACCCAAGATTAATAAGTGTTGACTGTAACAAGTTTCCTTAAACCAGGGTAACATAATCAGTAAGCCGGGATTACGTGTGTTAATGCATTAAAATAAATTCAGATCAGTATCTTATTGGTCCATAAACATGGCAAATCATTAACCTATAACAGTAGGTTCGGCACATACATTTCAATATCTGCAAAACTTGCAAGTATATCAAACATAATTATTTTATTATAGTTTGTGATCATGTTATCTAGAAATCGCATACATATATCAAAGTAATATTTAAAACACAATAAGATCACTATATTATTAGTTGACACAGACACTTTTCTCTACAATATAATTAAAGGAGATGTCCGCTTTTTGTATGAGTGCTGGGCCTCAAAATCTAACAAGGCTCAAACTTTAGGTATATTAAAAGGGCAAAATATGGAACTTAGATCCATTAAAAAAACATATTTAGACCCTCCATTCATAACCAACTTTTTTAAAAACGTTCATATTATGTGTAGTTTTCAAGCCAAACAAAATTACATAAATCTCAAAATCGGAGGTCTTTAAAATTAAACGATTTATTGCAAAAGGTTAGTTTTCAGGAGTTCTATCTAAATATATATAAATTGTCTTGTTTAAAATTTCAGGCCCGTTTTTGGACTTTCCTTTTTTGTCAAGTTTCCATTCACACTTTTTCAGCCTTCGCGTTTAGACAAACACATTTATTGATATGGAGTACAATTTTTTTGACCACATACATTTTTAAATTTATACTATGTACATTTAAGTAATCTATTATACTATCTCAAAGATGAGAGTTGAATTAGGGTAGGTGATTTTTTATGTTTTAAGGCCATCATTGCCCCACCTTCCTGTCACCAATACTCCATTCCTACTATAACTCTTATCTATCAAAGTATTTGTTTCTTTATTGCTTTGATGTATGAAGATCACATAGAATATAATTATATAGACACACTAATAAATACAAACAAAAAAGGTTGAACTATCATTATAATACTCTCATGTGAGGAACTATCTTAATAGGCGATGTGTGTATGGGTTTCTTTGGGCTGAGCTTGTTTGGTGAATTCATGACAACATCAACAGCTTTCCTTAGTATTTGGTGTTCACTCTTTTTATACTCATCTGTTATTTGCGAGAGATCCAAGTCTGCGTCCAGTACCAGCACCTGAATAACGACATTAAAACAAAGTTTTATTTAATTGATTATAATTATTTTTACCGGTTCAAAGTAGTTACATAATCCATTTTACAATAATAGTAGTCCAGGCTATGTTATGCATAAGTAAAGCATATATACCAAAACACACCAATATGAAATAAAAAATATTCTGGTTTGACCTACAAGAACAGCAATCACCTATGAATTGTGCTGATAAAAATTCAAAATATGGCCTTGTTTAAGGAAATAAGGTCAATTAATTATAATTAGTTATTTATCTGCAAGGTGGACAGACGACTTGATAAAGGTAGCTGGAACACGCTGGATGCAAGCCACATTTGACAGGTCCGTCTGGAAATCTTTGGGGGAGGCCTATGTTCAGCAGTGGACATCATGTGGCTGATGATGATAATGAATAAATTATGGACAATAGTGATGATTTATGTGACCGACTTGCTCCATTATATTCACTGATCAATAAAACAAGTACTCACTGGTGCAGGACACTCGGCATGCACTCTATGTATGAGCCAGTCTTCATGCAGCTTGTGCAGTTCCTCTATGTAGGTGAGCGGCACACACTGTTCCTCAGAGCGAGCTCTCTTTTTAATCCTCTCATACACAATTGATGGCGTTGTTTTCAGGTACACTGAAAACATTCAATGTATTGATAATATTTAAAAATAAATAGTTTTGGACTTTTAACCCTTAATTTGGCAGAGATTCAATTTATCTTATTTTATGAAACAACATATAAATCTGAAGTCCTGTAGTATTAATAAGTTTAGGAAAAATAGTAAAAAAAATATTACGCTTACAGGTTTTCAGGAAATCAATGTTCATCACAATGAACATTGCGAAATCCTTAGAGAACAATTGATTTTTAATGTTCATTGTGCTAAACATTGCCAAATTAGTGTTGTTTTTAAAGGTGAAATAAAAACAATCTTAATCAATAATTATTATAATTGTGTATTATGAAACTATAAAATACAATTACGGGGAGTTTTCCCCGTTACAAAACAAGTCTTAAATTCCATTTAAAGCAATATTCAGTTGTATTTTCTTGATAAAGCTTGCATCGCCCCATATTTTCTCTTGTTCTCGGAAAATGTCCTGTATTGTCTGGCTGATCTTGCTTTTATAATCTTATGTTCCTGTACTTTCCCCACAAGATCAGGGGCTCATCATAAGGCAAATCAGCATAAGATTAGTTACTTTCCTCGATTATGGCACGGTAACGAAATACTGCATTTTTCCATTTATACGAAAGGCTAAATTCAGGATTTTTCTTCGATCTTTCGGCAGCTGGAACAACCTGTCTTTTGGCTCTGGGTTTTTGTTGAAAGATGTACCGGGTATTGGTGACACTACCTCTGAAGGAAGCGATATTGTAGAAGATAGTGAAGTATATTAGGGTATATTTTCAGTAAAACTGGAGTTAGTGGGACAGCTTCAGACTAGTATATGCAGGTTAAGGGCTACTGTTTATGTTTAAGCGCTCTAAAGAAGGAAGAATGGAAGGCGCAGGAGATGAAGCAGGACTTGGAGAAGGTGGTAGCAGTTCATTATCACTGTTAGTATAGGATTTCTCACTAGTGTGGGAAGGTGCATGCTCGACAGGAACAATTGTTAATATTCTATCCGTGCCACCTCGTATTTTATGCTGTTAACAAGCAGAAAAAATCACATATGCCAAAAAAATAACACCACATCAAAGCAAACTATTTATTAAAAAGCTTATCCCTAATTTGGCAATGTTCATCACAGTGAACGTGTCAAATTGAAAACATTTGTTCAAGTATTTTGCAGTGTTCACCGTGATGAACACACAAGTTTGCTTGTGAAAAAAAGTTACTGAAAATTTATAACACTACGTGAAATACATACCAAATCGAAGTAAAAACATTGTTTAGCAAATCAAAAGAATGGAATGGTTAGGATAGTTATGTAAAGCATGTAAAATATAGATATTTACCTTACGAAGTATTGAGAGCCCAAGTGTTGTCGACATCTTAACTCGATAAAGACAAGTAAACGGTGCTGTCACTTGTAGAATTATTTTATATACTAATAAAGAAGCTTTAAACTTATTATATATAAAATAAAAATGGGACAAATATAGAAAACAGTCGCGCATTTTTTTTTTTTTATGAATGTTTATCACAGTGAACATTATCAAATTAAGGGTTAATACTAATTTTGTGAAATAATAGTAAGACTACCTCGATGGCATAGTTGTATTACGGTACGGCTGCAATGCTGAGGTCTCGGGTTCGATCCCCTGGTCGGGCAAAGTGATTATAGATTTTTCTATTCAGTATCAGCCCGGAGTCTGGAATTTGTGCCCGATATGGCGATAGGCTCGCCCCCTATCACATCATGGGACGGAATACACGAGGCGAAAAGTGGGTGTCTTAGTTGCGCCTCTGCCTACCCCTTCGGGGATGAAAGGCGTGAGTATGCGTTAATAGTAAGCATTTTGGAAGATCCACACTAGCTATTAACTGTTTGTATAGCACAACTATCAATGATCAACATGTCCAATAAGTCATAAGATATGTGAATTGTGTTTTACTGTGAATTAAAACCTTGTGTTACGGAACGAAGGTATTATCTATACTAATATTACTAGCGGCCCCGGCAGACGTTGTCCTGCCCTAAAAAGGAAATAAAATCCTAGAACCCGAGTACAGCGCTATATACCGGATCCAATTGTAAATCTAAACCGTTTTCGAATCCACCTGAAGACACAAAAAAATTAATTAAAATCGGTCCAGCCGTTTAGGAGTTCAGTGACATACACACGCACAGAAGAAATATATAATATAGCTTTTGCCCGCGGCTCCGCCCGCGTGAATGAGTTTTCCCGGTATAAAAGTCCCGCTTAAAATGTAGCTTATATGACACGTTCGTAGATTTACCATAGCAGCGCCATCTATTGATTACTTACTCAACCCAGTCGAAAGGTATCGACAGGTTTTGGAGGGAACTTGGTAGTGTCATGAGGTGCTCTTGTTTTAATTCATTATTTTGGTGATACTTAGTGTTATATTGCATAATTATAGCGGTATATTATCCAATATAGTTCTATTAAAGGACTCAAATGAAGTGAATTGAAATAACTGTGCTAGTCAAGTGTTTGTTTTGTTGCCGCCAAAACTCCTCGATAAAGTCTTGGTAAGGTAGCCACTGCTTTACTTCGACATAGTACTACTACTACTGAGGATAACAAAGAAACAATATTATATAGTATGTAACTTCTAAAAACTTTGACACTGGCAGATGCGCAAACCGCGCCTTGCCAAAGAGAAAAAAAAAAAAAAATATAAAAGGTATCGACATCTGTTATAATCATTTGGAGTTAAGATAATTGTGACTGTCAAATAATAACAGACAAATAATTAAAATAAATTAAAATTGCGACTATAATTTGAGATTTAAACTATCCTATCTCTCAAGTTGGATCGAACTGCACATGGTGTACGAATTTTATTATAATCGGTTAAGTGGTTTAGGAGTCCATTGAGCTTAAACATTGTGACACGAGATTTATATATATTAAGATATATTACCTAACTTTAAACATAAAGAGGATTATTTGCAGTTAACTCGAAAAGTTACATTAGGAAATGCAATGCAATCAGCCCTGTATTATATACTGCCCACTGCTGAGCACGGGCCTCCTCTACTACTGAGAGGGGTTAGGCCTTAGTCTACCACGCTGGCCTAGTGCGGGTTGGCAGTCTTCACATACCCTCGAAATTCTTATGAAGAATTCTCAAGTATGTAGGTTTCCTCACGATGTTTTCCTTCACCGTTAAAGCGAACGATAATTGATAAACAATACACACGCAACTTCGAAAAGTCAGAGGTGTGTGCCTTGGGTTTTGACCCTGCGGACATTGTCTCGGCTGACCATTCCATTCCCAACTAGGCTATCGTCTCGTCATACATAAGGAAAACTAAATTGGAACTTTCGTTAATAATTTAAAATAGTGTTTGGGTTATTGTTAATACCCACATCTTGCAACAAACTTATTGTTCCATTAATAACATGTTAAATCTTTTCTCTTCATTGAAAATAATTGTTAAAAGCAAATAATTTTTTGCTGATAAGTAACAATGACTCGTTCCACATTTTTAATGAGCAATCACTATGTTTCGATTGATGCAACATTTCTAGAAGTTTTTAAAACATGTTACACAATATTTTTTTTAATTTGCAATAACATAGTTAAATTAGATTTGTGTCAATTGTTTATTCTTATAAACGGTTAAATTATCTTCCATGGGTCAATGCTTCTTAGCATTAACCCATGATATTCATAAATTTTCCTGGTTCACATGACTTATTTAGGGCATCTATCACAATGCTGAAATACAATTTATGTTGATTGTAATATACATTAAATATACTGCACCATTTACTAACTATTTGAAGTGTCTAGTTTAACACTTCATAATTTAATAAGTTACCCCCAAACTTACCAATTAAGTCCGCGTCAATAGGAATATTTTGTTGGATGAATCTGAACCACTCGTCAAGTACTGCAAACTGCGCCGGGTGGAGGGTACCACTGCGCATCATGTGCTCCACAAAACAGTACCGGGCACTGAACAGTGACCTCTCTATGAGCTTCACAGGGGTCAATGTGGGCCGGCGGTGCATGTCCAACATCGTCAGTGATACATAAGATTGGAATGTCATTGCCCATTTTGCTGGGTCTTTGTACATTAAGTCCTAGAAACAATAAATGATTTTTTTTTAACATCTCTTTAAGAAACAGCAAAGTAATGGAAAACTCATTAAGTGACACACCACCTAGGTAGATAGACCGATAACAAAATGGTATGCTAATTTGCTTTATCTTTATGCAGAAAAATCATCTTCTTATGTAATTTCGTAATCCTATAATTGCTAGGAATTTTAATTATTTAATTTTAATTTGATGTAGCTACATTTTAGTCACTTAATCAACTACTAAACAAAACCATTTACAAAAACTATAATTATGATCAAAGTTGAATTATGAGTTTGTTTTTGTCATTATAATATGTATCCTACAATTGTTACAGACTTTGGTTATTAAATTGATGCTATGAATAATTATATTACTAGTAAAGCGTAAAAAAAGTGTTACTGTCAGCTTCCTCTATATTTTTTAACCAAATTCAAAGAAGGACAAGGTTCTCAATTCAACTGCATTTTTTTAGTTACCTCAGAACTCCGTCATTTGTTGACAGATTTGGTTTTATTTTACAGAATATTTGAAACTATTTTATCAGAAAAAGTCATAACCGTCATTTAAGTAATACAAAAAAGTAAGCATTGCTATAACATAATATAGCACAATGGCTGCACTTGTAAATTAGATAATACTAGACTTCTGCTCACGGCTCTGCCCGCATGAAAAAGTTTTTCCAGGAAAAAAATATTTTCCTGGGATAAAAAGTAGCCAATAGCACTCAGGAGTAATGTAGCTTCCTATTAGTGAAAGAATTTTCAAAATCGGTCCAGTAGTTTTTGAGTTTATCCATTACAAACAAACATACAATCAAATGTTTCCTCTTTATTATTAGTATAGATGAGGTATCCATATAATAATACCACAGAATTCCTAGAAAGAGGTAGATATTAGACATGCAGATCATTAGCTGAGCAAAATTGTTTAGAAAACCTCATAAGAAGTATATGCCAGCCTCACAATGTTGTGGGAACAAATGGGAGGATAAGCTGTATTAAATTAGCCTATGGCTGACCGTGGGACTCCTCTATTTACGAGGGTCTTCTCTATCTAGTTGATCATTCTTCATACTGGCGTGATGTGGATTGGTGTACTTAAGCATAGCTGCGAAATTATACCTTTCTTTATATTTTTCGGATATGCAGGTATCATACATTCTTTCACCATTAAAACAAACGATAATAAATATTGAATATACAGACACGTAATTATGAAATCAGATGCGTATCTCGATAACGATTCCTTCGCGGTTTATATGTAAAAACAAAAAAATGAGAGCCGGTTACAAACTATTTCAATATATATCAACACATAACATAGCGGCCCCTACTTACCAAAAGATTCCATCCCTTCAGATTGCGCCATTCTTCCACGGGCTCCGTCAAGAGGGTAATGTCCTCAAACTGGCGAAAATGTTCCAAAAATGTGGTTTTGCCGCTTCCTATATTACCTTCGACGAAGACGGTGAATGGTTTTGCGTGAATGGAATTCATTTTACGGCAGTTCCTTCCAACTGAAAAGTGGAAATAAAAAATTGGTGACACACCAACCACAATTGACGTTCTTTTCCCGCCTAAAATCTTGCCTTGGCGTTGGATTTGACGTCGGTAGTAATAATAATAATCCAAAAATAACAAACACGGAAAGCGCGTAATAAATAACCTGTCAAACGGAATAGGTTATCTTATTAACCTTTCAAGCTAAATATCCTTAAAACAGAGTGCTTGAACATTGTAACTATTTGCTTGATTAATGAATTCCTCCATTAGATAACTGGAAATTTTTCTTTTACATAGTAAAATTTCAATCTCGATAGAATATTAAAACCAAAGACCATTATAATAGTTTATTTGTCTGATTTTGTCTCTGATTATAATACATTGGAAACGACGTCATTTCTTTCAATGACTGTTATAGACAATGATAGACAACAGTCAACAAAATCGAAATTACACGAGTAAGCATAGACAATTATAGGTGAATAAGGTTAAATGAAATTCTCGTAATTTTAACGAAATATTATTATGCTGTCAGCTTTTAAAATTTAGGTAGAAGAACGAAAGTCACCGACATAGCCCAGCGGATTAGCAAGCTAAAGTGGCAGTGGGCTTGGCACATAGCTCGTAGAACTGACAACAAATGGGGTAGAAAAGTTCTCGAGTGGAGGCCATGTACTGGCAAGCGCAACGTGGGACGTCCTCCTACAGGCTACAAGGTGGACAGACGACCTGGCAAAGGTCGCAGGAACCTATACTAATCTTACAAAGAGGAAAGATTTGATTATTTGTAATGGATAAACTCAAAAACTACTGGACCGATTTTGAAAATACTTTCACTAATAGGAAGCTACATTACTCCTGAGTGCTATTGGCTACTTTTTATCCTGGGAAAATACTTTTATCCCGGAAAAACTTTTTCACGCGGGTGGAGCCGGGAGCAGAAGTCTAGTAATTCATAAAATAATAACATGCGTAAGTAACTCGACCAAGTACTACGTATAACATGGTATCTGCAGAAATGGAACTTTGATTGGCAGAACCCACATAAAAGTAAAGCCACTTTGCCATGTTTTATATAAATATATAAGGAGGTAGATATAATTTAACAAAATAAACCTATGTTCCCCAATGATATTTCAAAACCACTTACTGTTGCACTCTTTGATAGCAATAGACAACACCGATGGGCCTCGAACTGATGCGGAATCCCTCTGAAAAAGTTAGTAGTAGGTAGTAGCAATCAGCATTAGGTACCTACCACAAACCATTAGCTTTCTTCATAATAATACATGTTAATTGTTAATAATACATGATAATTTATTATCCGAGAATCGAAATTAATCGAAATAAAAATAAATTCTCTAAGATTTCTATTAAAAAATATAAGTTCATATACTTCTTCTTCTTTCTCAGCTTTTAGAAGTCCACTGCTGAACATAGACCTCCCCAAATATTTCCAGACCAAATTGTCAGAAGCGGCCTGCATCCAGCGGGTTCCTGCGACCATTATTCAACCGAAAAAGGAAATATAAACTCTTTGAACATACAATACAAGACTTACTTATAGTGAATCCTAAAAAAACACTTTAGCCCTTTGGTACCGAAGTTCCATTATATTCGCAATATTTATATCAAAGTGTAAATTTACTAATAAAATTAACTTACAATAGGTACTTGTTATTTGGAAATAGATATGATCCTAGGGGTTTTTCTTATAGCCAAATATTACTAAGAACCGTGGTTAACCACAGTCTTTGAGTTTTGACTGCCGAGTGCAACCCAAGCTCTTATTGTGACTAATACGAAGCCACTGACGGCTGAGCACACATTCCGTGTAACGGACGCAGTAATGATTATTTAAACAATACGCCTGTTATTCTTTACTTTGAAATACAAAGTACTTTATATCAAATAAACCCCTATGCACAGACAAAGCAATCATAACGGACACTACAAAAATTCGCTACAAGATTGCCATTTTGCGCTTTCACATTTATAAAAATCGTAAGATATTCCGCGTCTGTAGGTACATTCAATATTAAAAAAAAATACTGCGTGACCCTAGGAATACACCAATGATGAAGGAATACTTTCGCCATTGGAACTGGCTAATAAAACGTTTGTTTAATCAAATATTTGCTGGCGCATCACCCCAAATCCAATCATTGGATTCGAAACCTATATAATAGCCAGTATTATTAACGTACTATATGATAATACTATACTATGATAATAACTGAAAAATATAAAGTTTTATTTTGTGTAACCAAGGGCATCGCCAAGGGGGGGGGGCGCATAAAGGGGCACTTGCCCCCCACCACTAGAAATTCAAAAAAATTGCCAAATGCCAATCTATACTAATAATAATTATAAACAGGAAAGATTTGTATGTAAGTATGTTTGTAACGAATAAACTCAAAAACTACTAAACGGATTTCGGCGAAATTTGGCACCCGGGTAGATCATGTCTTGGATTAACACATAGGCTACTTTTTAACCCGGGAAAATATTTTTATCCCGGAAAAACTTTTTTACGCGGGTGAAGCCGCAGGCAGAATTATTTATAAGTTTTATTTATTGTACAATCAAGAAGTAAGAACTCGTGAAGCTTTTCACGTTGGACTCTGTACCATTATTATTACAATCGCTGCAGATGTAACGCTCGCACTACAAGTGAAAAGCTTCATGTGCATATCAATTTGCCCCCCCTTTCCTGGGCCTTCGGCTGGCGAAGCTCTTGTGTGTAACATATAGGGTAGCCCAGGGACAAATGAACCCACGGCTCCCACGGGGAAACTTGCCACACGCGTCGCGCATATTCTATGTTACGTGGACCTGTGCATCGAGTGTGGTGTAACAGGTTGAGATAATACATTCGTGAATATATCTAAGTCCAAGCAGATGACTTTGAGGGTGGGCACAGCTAGGCAACTGTTTCTTACTCTATGTAATCTACATTTAAGGTGTTTAATTCAATATCATGACTGAAGCATACTCGAAAGCAGCGCGCGGGGTTGATTTTATTTAATTGTTTTTAAGAAACTCGCTCGGTGCTGCCTCGGTGGCGTAGTTGTATTACGGTATGACTGCAATGCTGAGGTCTTGGGTTCGATTCCCGGGTCGGGCAGTGATATTGGGTTTTTTAAAATTCAGTGTCAGCCCGGAGTCTGGAATTGGTGCCCGATATGGCGATAGGCTCGCCCCCTATCACATCATGGGACGGAATAACGGCGAAAAGTGGGTGCACTAGTTGCGCCTCTGCCTACCCCTTCGGGGATTAAAGGCGTGAATGTATATGTATGTATGTATGTTTTTAAGAAAATCCGCAATATTATAATTATATATTAATTATAATTTGACTGTTTCGATGGCGTAGCTGTATTACGGTACGACTGCAACGCTGAGGTCTCAGGTTCGATCCCCGGGTCGGGCAAAGTGATATTGGATTTTTCTATTCAGTATCAGCCCGGAGTCTGGAATTTGTGCCCGATATGGCGATAGGCTCGCCCCCTATCACATCATGGGACGGAATACGCACGGCGAAAAGTGGGTGCATTAGTTGCGCCTCTGCCTACCACTTCGGGGATAAAAGGCGTGAGTATGCGTATGCGTAAAATCCGCAATAAAACAAAAACATTATTTTAATGTTAGGCGGTTGAGACGAATAAAGGTACCTAAATTCGTTCCTATTTAGCATTATTGTTTGCATAAAAAACAATTAAACCAAAGTAACTATAGTTGTGTCAATTTAAGCTTGCCGGTATGACAATTCAATTTTTTCGCGACGCGATAACTTTGTGAGAACGTCTACCCAAAAAGTATTTATTTATTTATTTAAAAAGGTACATCAACAGTACACGTATATTTAATACTCTAATACACTTTACTTAGGCTTAAAACTAATACATGTTCAATTACAGATGTACACAACATTACTTAAAAAATATATAAATTATCATAGTATTTTATTTTATTGGTTGTAGAAAACTTACAGCTAATACAAATGATAGTATATAAGATTATAATAGCGACAAAAGGCCAGTTGAAAGTTTTCACTTATAGGTTAGGTGTGTACCTACACATACAATTTCTTAATATCTTGCTTCTAGAGTGTTCTAGAAGCAAGATATTAAGAATTTGTTATATATTATATAAAATTCAACCGTTAAAAATATATTTATCTAAGTTAAACAACGCATAGAACCGAACTCAGAGGAAGAATGCATCACTCATGATTCTTTTAAGTTTTGGAATACTTGTGCAAAAAAGATCTAAGTCCATATCATACATTATATTGTTAAACTGATAGCTGGCTCTTTTGAGGAAGGCATTTTTGCAGTAATTTGTGTTTGTGCGGGGGATATTTAGCAATCTCGGACACGTCACAAAATTGGGGTGCGGTACCGAGCTTAACCGCAGGAGGTATGGGTAAATAGTCTAATATTATAACTTTTGATCTAAAGGAACGTCTACATTTGTTATTGAAAATATTTAGGGAATCAAAAAATATGTCAATATTTGGCACTTTGGCACAGATTTCATTGTAGGTAGTGGATATTCTACGTATGGGCGAGTTATACCCAACATTTTTTCGGCTTTGTGGTAGGTGGAAGAGTTCAGTTTGCGGCTGTCTAGGCAGCCGGTATGGTATCGACAACCCAAAGCGCTCTAGCAAATGCTTGCACTGAGAAAACCCAGTAACACATCTGTATAAAAACATAAGGTCGTGTTGTTTCCGTCGATTGCGTAACGCAAACATGTTAAAAAAAGAAAGACTAGTTAAAAATTCAACTATATAATTGCAAGTATTAACCACGTTCTCCATAAATTATAGCAATGAGTATAATATTTATGTGCTAACCTTGAAATAATATTGTAAAAATATACCGAAATAAAGAATTTAATCTTGACTTTTAAATCAACGCGACGCCTTTACAATGTTGTATCCTTCAGTTCACGGGCGTAGCGGTGGGAAAGTTTTTAATCGTTTGGAAACGAAATATAAACGATTACTGAGAAAAATCGAAATTTTGAAATTATATGCAGGATGTATCACGATAGAGTTTTCAACTGAAGCAAGTCAATAGTTGTTGTTTAGGTACATATATTTATTAAAATATGTTTCAAGAGCATTTTTAAAACAGTCTAGTACAATGTATTAGATAAAAGTACAATATATCCTACTAATATTATTAACGCGAAAGTTTGTAAGAATGTATGGATGTATGGATGGATGTATGTTTGTTACTCTTTCACTCAAAAACTACTGAACGGATTTCTATGAAATTAGGCACACAAGTAGATTATGTCCTGGATTAACACATAGGCTACTTTTTATCCCGGGAAAATATAAAGCGTGAATTTTATCCCGAAAAAACCTTTAACGCGGGCGGAGCCCCGGGCAAAAGCTAATTCGATATAATTATAATTTATTTTGACAATAATTATGATTAATGTTTTCATTTTTTGTAATGCACCTGAGCGTACCAAAATTCATATAGCATTTCTAATGTAATTTTAGTAAATATGAGTACCTTATGCTACTGAATACGCATTAAGACTGTCGCACCGATTACCCGTTGGACGCAGCGAACGTGTCACAATAATTCTTGGGAATTCGTGTCTTGGGAGATGCCTATGTCCAGCAGTGGACTGTAACGGGTTGATGATGATGAATGGAATATAATAATTATATAAAAACAGTGATTTATATAAAAATTACCCTTTTGACTATCGATTATAAACTCTCTGAACAAGAAATCGATATCACTTAAGAATCAATTATTTCGGGAAACCGATTTTTTGTTCTCTTCACTACACATAGTATGAAGTGAAGTGTCAATAAATTGTCATACCGGCAAGCTTAAATTGACACAACTATAAAGGGTAAAACCTTAAATAAAGCTTGTATGTATGGTATATAAGGTGTATCACGAAGGAGTGTTCAATTGAAGCAGGTCGATAGAGGACTTCATTGTGCATCGAATTAACACCCATGGGGTAGTCCATTAATCACGTGATGTTTTGCTTGAGTGGACTGGTCTGCTCTGTTTGATGGTTGACCATTGATGTATTGGGTGTTTTAATACATGCAATGTGGTTGACTCTATTGTTTACTTAAAATTAAACATGTAGCTGGTTATTTGACTTAGGTACTCTCCCCGTGACCATGAAGGCTGCAAAGCCTTCGAAACGTCGGTAGACGATAAAATCCGTAAAAATAGTTTTATTTAAATTAGGTACTCTCCGTTAACTTTCGCATTTAATATCCGTCTTTGAAATTGAATTTATATTGTTACTTGCAATTTATAATATATATATAAAGAAATATTACAATAAAAGACCTACGCTGAGTTTCTTGGTGCTTCTTCTCAGGTCAGTGGGCTTTTCCGAAGCACTGGTAGAATCTTTTAGACGATAAAAAACATTGTAAAAATGACGTGTAAAGGTTAGGGGCCTAACTACTTAATAAATGATTTGAATTTGAATTTTAGCAACTTTTTAGCCCCCTCCCCCCTGGTGACATGTGGTGAGGTTTTAGACTACGCCCTCACACCCTACGCAAGATCATGTGTATATTTTTTGTTCAAAGTATCTTAAACATTTTACTGTATTATCTTCAAATATAGGTAAGTATAATCTAATTTAATATGAATCGTGCGTTCAACAAAAAAAAATACACGTGACATATCACTACTCCCCCACCCCTTGTGATATTTCGTTTTTTGCCGACCCCCTCGAGCCTCACGAGGTTAATGGACGACCCCCATGTATGTTGTCCGAAATTGGAGAGTTTAAAAGTTATTTAGGTTTTTGTATTTTTTTATGAAAGTCGACTTTGCCACTTAGCTTCGGATTAAATACGAAAAAATTTGCTTTAATTAAGAAGCTAAGTGGCAAAGTCGACTTTCATAAAATGATCCCGGACGGGTGGGAGTTGAACCCGCATACCGAGGGTTCCGTATAAACTTGTAGGTAAGGGCCGTAAGGCCCCGTTTATTCAAGCGTTGTTATCTTTTTTCCGGGTCTTATTAAGCTGGCTGCTGGACGCGCTCGCAGAGCTGCGAGTGCGCTAGCGTAGGACGTGAGGCGTGAGGCGCTGCGAGCGCGTTCAGCTTAATAACACCGAGGATTACCCTAACTACAGTTGAAAAAACAAAGTGTATAAGTTCAAATTCACTTTTTTTTTATATTTACAGTTTTCAGTTTTTTTTCTTTACATGTGCTGTAAGACCTTGCTTGTTGCCAAATTTCATAATTCTAGATAAACTGGAAGTACCCAATAGGTTTTGATTCCCGTATGAAATCGCAAAACATGCGACATAAACAGTCATATCTTTTGATCGCGTTGACTTACAAGTTTGATTTTTCACAGGTGAAAGAGAACGTAGACCCGAGTATTTGATACAGCTTGATAGTTTTACACGTTCCTGAGAAAAAGGGTTTTAAGTATTAACAGACAGACGGACCGGCGCGACGGGCAGACGGACAACAAAGTGATCCTATATGGGTTTCTTTTTCCTTTTGAGGTACGGAACCCTAAAGTCAAACATCTAAATAACTTAAACTATCCAATTTCAGGCAACATACATAGAGGTTAAATCAATGCACTTTGAGGTCCTTTATCGACCTGCTTCACTTAGAACTCACTTAGACACCATGAATCGTGATACACCGGTACATTTTTATTTTCAAGAATTTAAAACAAATTACAAAGTTGTCATTGTTCGATAAGTTTTCACTTCACCGAGAATGAGCTTTTCTTTACCAGAGACACTCTTTACCTTGGCTTCTTGGCGGGAAAAACAAAATGCACCAATCATGCAAGCCCACGAAATCCATTGACAATATCATCATTTTCTTCGTTGCCCAAAAAATGATTGACGTGTTTATTTCATTTGTGTCGGCGTGAAATTGTGCGATCTTATTTATAAAGCCGGTATATTTTGTAATTTTAAATATTTATTTAGCGTTAAATCAGCGAAAATGTTACACACGTGTTTATTGGGTATGTTTTAATAACATTTCATTATACCGTGAATTCATCAATTGACACGGTGCCGGTAATTTTTATACGTTTTATTTTATACTTCTTAGGTATTTTATTTATTGCGGCGGGGTCATCCGCTCTTTACGATTCCTCGTCGGATGTGGTGGAGCTGACGCCCAGCAACTTCGACCGACTGGTCACAAACTCTGATGAGGTGTGGATCGTGGAGTTCTTTGCGCCGTGGTGCGGACACTGCAAGAACCTCGTTCCAGAATATAAAAAAGCGGCCAGGGCATTAAAGGTGGGTTTTTGTTCACATTTCCATATTGATAAATATCACATGTTCATACGTTCATTAGCATCCTTAATTAATCGAGCTTATTTCCGTCAGGAGAGCCTTTAGGACCAAATCTATCTGTATGTTTTAGATATATATGCACTTTTCCAATAAAAAATACATGTAAAATGTCGGTTGTTCATTTTTAAAATTGAATTCTGTACCTTACGCGCGCGCGCGTAAGGTACAGAATTATGGTAACTTTTCAGTTTCATAACCCTTGTACACTTCCATTAGACTACCAGGGCAATTAAAATATTATTATAATGAAAAGTGTCTTTGCAGGGAATAGTAAAAGTTGGTGCAGTAGACGCAGACAACCACAAGAGCCTCTCGCAGAAGTATGGAGTCACTGGATTCCCAACCATCAAAATCTTCACGGGCAGCAAACATACTCCATACCAGGGCCAGAGAACTGCTGAGGCATTTGTTGATGCAGCCCTCAAGGCAGCTAAAGAGAGGGCATATGACAATTTGGGCAAGAAACGAAGTGGTGGTTCAGACAAGGTAAAGCTTTTAAAAGATCTCAATGACTTGTTAAAGAATTATAAATCTAAGAAAAGAATGAGGGCACTTAAAAAACCATAAGTTTTTTTTACGACGTCATTTTAATAAGGTAGTCTATTAACTTGGTGGTTTTGCAACAATTATTGGTTATAATCTGAAATATGCATGTGCATTCAAAATATACATGTATTATTAAAAAGTAATGTATCCTTCAACGCCTGCGGTGGACACCGGTATCCATTTAGATAAGGAAATTAGCTTATAACTATATATAAGCAGGCGTTGACAGGTTAAACATGCTGATAAAACTAATATGGAGGGAGATATGAAACAAAAATACCAATTCCTCATTTAGTAAATTTTTGAAAGTAGTTAAGCTCACTGTTCACAATTTATCCTGCATCACACCTATCCTAAGAGGTCTAACTTGAGCCTCTATCTCAGGGAAAGCTGGTGTGAAGTGGCAGCATTATGAAATCTTTGTAACTAGAGTACTAATCAATCACTACCAATCCCAAACACTGTTTTTGTGGTGTTTCATAAGTGGAAAACATTTATGAAATATTTTTAAGTGGTCTAATAACTTACAAACATTATATTGTAACTTTAGAAATATCTACAAAAATTGCTGAAGTACCACCAAAGTTGCAATAGACTGAACTTTATTGTTATTAGACAATACATAGATGATGTAAATACATATTAGTAGTAATATAAGTCTTAAGGTTTCTATTTCAATGCAAAATGTTTGGATTTCCTTGAATGTATAATGGCCGGTAATGATTAATATTTATAATGAATTTATTAAATTGGTTTGATTAACTACTTAATACAAATTAATGTATGCTCAATTTAAAACAATGCTCATGAAGAGATTTTTTTAAATATGGTTTTAATTTTTAATTACAATAATGCAACACTATTCTCTGAACTTAGTTAATATAAAAATTACACTTATTTATGACGGCAATGTTAGATAAAGAAATAATCTCCTGTTTGTAACTATTCAACTTATATTCATTTACCCAGCATATCTCATTGGACAATCACTGTCCCACAAAACCAGCATCCATTTCATCACTAGCATAGATATAACAGCCCTCAATAAATACGCTTACGTGGCCCTACACGTCATTCGCCACGTATATGTGCAGGTCAGCCTCCACAAAGGCAGATTACATAATGTGTACAAATTAATACCTCCCACATATTAAGTTGCACATTGAATCATTCAGTGATATTAACACAGCCTTGTTTTGTATGGGCCAATAAGCAAAGAGTTGGGCGTTCGGTTCCCACAGCGAAATAATTGTTTTGACTCCTAAAGTACAAACTTACTTTTTGTGTCATCGTTTTTGAGGCTGAGACTCCAAAATATTCCTCAAAACATAAAGAATATATTGTGTGTATATAGTTCCATTGTGGAATTATTAATAATTTTTAAGTGACTCCAAGATAATTTATATTTATTTTTGGTCTAAATGAATCATATTTTGAGTTAATAATAAATTTGAGCCGGAAAAGATTAAAGCAATAATTTTCATTAGGACAAAACCAAAAATACAATATATGGTCACAATATACCATGGGTGCGGGTGAAAAACACATCAATTATTGTGAAGCAAATGCAGCATCCGAACGAAATAACTTCTCCCCTTGTAAAGAAGAAGTTAGATAAACTACAAGAAAACTTGTTTCGTAGAAGAATGTATGACGATCCATTAAAAATTGTCCAAAGTCAAAATTTAAAGAAGAACTACTAATCTGATTGAAGTTGAGTAATAAGTTGTAATTTTTGGATTAATCTATATGACATGATACCATTGCTTAGAAAATTACAAAATGCTAAGATTGTTAAATATCAAAAAAAATATTAGGATTTATAGTTATCGTTTTTACAAATTTGTGATTGTAATTTTTACATTGTGATCTTAAATATAATTTTTTCGATTGAACATCTTTATTAAAAGTTACAATCAACCAGATAATATAACTAGAAGGACCTGCTTTTCCTCTGCTATTGTGGGTGTTTACTGTTTATGATCTACGTACAGATCACTGCCATTAACAAAATAGTTTTATCAATACAAGTTTCCAGTACTTGGCTGAATAAGTGTTCACTGTTCAAGAGTTATTTATTTTTTTAAGTTATGGCTATTTACTATTTATTCTATAGGTACTAGCTTGGTCTAGTATGGAATATTTTGTGTCTATTACAATGTATTCAATCCCAAATTCCATAAAAAGATTAAAAGTTGTTCACCCACATGTTATCATAATAGAACGGTTGCATGTTTGTTTTATATGCCAACAAAGCAAGTCATTTTATTAGCAAGATAAGAAACTATGTTGGACATACTAACAATGATTTCATGCTTAAAAAAATCAGCCATAATCAATTCATTGTTATAACAAAATTGTATGAAATTCCGAGAATTGGTTTATTCAAAGTGAAAGGGTAACCAGATTGGAAATTTGATGTAGTGAGATTAGAGGGAGAGGTGCAGTACGTAGGTCCTTGACCATTCACCTCAAGATACTCGACTTCTTATAGGATAAAGTACATAGTTATAATTAACCATGCAAGTGTGAAATTCAAATGTTTGAAGAATTGCTATAATTAAAACCATGACATATTTTCTCATTAAGAAGCTCATGTATTTTAGGTCTAATTGGAGCCATTATACTGTTCTTATACAAAACAAATAAGGATTTGTCGCTTTGTTCTTGAAAACGTTTTACATTATATTTAAAAATCCTATGACTATGATGATATGACGTAACATTGTAGGCGTAGTTTTGCAATGCTACAATCACCCACGTGTTCCCACGCAGCCTCTCACTTTTTTCGAGAACTTACTTCTAGGCCACGTCAGTTATCAGTGTCGTTGTATTTCAATGAACGCCCCCATATTTTCAATTGGAAGTAAGTATATGAAAATGTAGAGACTTGAAGAAAAAAAAACGAAGTCTCCCTTATAAATCGATATACCATACGCTGGAGTAATAAAAGCTCACTAAAGAGTTATGACACATACACACACTCACGCCTTTAACCCCGAAGGTGTAGGCAGAGGCGCAAGTAGTATCCACTTTTCGCCGTGCGTATTCCGTCCCATGATGTGATAGGGGCGAGCCTATCGCCATATCGCACAAATTCCAGACTCCGGGCTGATACTGAATTTAAAACCCAATAACACTTTGTCCGACCCGGGAATCGAACCAAAGACCTCAGCATTGTAGTCATACCGTAATACAACTACGCCACCGAGGCAGTCGTCGCAGAGTTATGACTTATGAAAAAAGAATAAATTGGAATGAAATGAAATTTGAATTACTAGTCTTTAAAAAGCTCATTACCAATAACACGGACATTTTATTTTACCAAGATAATACATAATGAATCTAGATGAGCTCAGAAAAATTTACATTTCATAAGAAAACATATAGTGTATTTTTTTAAACTGGGACTTTGAATTTTGAGCCCTTTTATGAGACCTTTAAAGGAACAAGACTGGAAGGTTGGAATGCTTTAGGATTAGGGTTCTAGAAATTTTATTAGAATTCCTTAAATTTTTCTTCTGTTACTCATTAAATATAAATACAACCGTTTACAGCAAAATCGATACTTCCATAGCCCACATAAATTGCAGGTTACTGACGTTTGTTGTAACTTGTAGATCGACTAGGAATCCTTTATTTCTCAACACATCATTAATATTATATTTTGTTTGCAGTCGGACGTGATCGAGCTGACTGACAGCAACTTCAAGGAGCTGGTGCTGGACAGCGAGGACCTGTGGCTGGTGGAGTTCTTCGCTCCGTGGTGCGGACACTGCAAGAGTCTCGAGCCTCACTGGGCCAAGGCCGCCACTGAACTCAAGGGCAAGGTTAGTCAAAATAAACTTACATTGTTCATCAGCATATATTTTTTATAAAAGTCTTTTTGTTTTACGAGCACTGCAAACTGACCCCACTGCACCTGATGTAAGGGTCGATATAGTGTTGACTGACAAGAGATGATTATCACTTGCTAATCGACAATTATACCAAGCCTGTTTGAATTGAGTCGACCAAGTGGTCGAGTGATATGAAGGTCAATTTGCAAGAATTATCCGCCGTCTATACGGTTTGTTTGGGTATGTTTAATGCTACAGTTCAGCTGGAGAAATATACATTTTCAATGCCTTCAGCAGTTACACAAATTCTGTAAAATATCCTGTAATTAAAATTAATAAATTATTCCTAACAATGTTACAATATCATACATAAGTAATTGCGATAACTTGACAGATTAGACACCACAGCCTGCTAGTTTGTGTATAGTTTTTTTATTATTAATTCTCTTACTGACAGTGTAGATGTTTAAACTTTTTTCTATAAAAGATGAAAAATATGTTAGAGCGCAAGTGATGTACGCACTACACACAAACACAGTGCGGCATAATACTTACGATTCTAGATGCAATACCTCTTGATGGACACCGTAACAACTACGGTACATTGTACTTACCATCATATCCAATACGATGACTGCTCTACATCAGAATAAAAAAATAATAATGTACTAAAAATACAATATCCAGGTGAAACTGGGAGCACTGGACGCCACCGTGCACCAGGCGATGGCTGGTCGCTACCAGGTGCAGGGCTACCCCACCATCAAGATGTTCCCGGCCGGCAAGAAGACCAGCGACTCCGTCGAGGACTACAACGGCGGCCGCACCGCCAGCGACATCGTCTCTTGGGCGATGGAGAAGGTCGCCGAGAACGTGCCCGCGCCTGATATCGTACAGGTAATTGCTGTTTTAAAGTATAGATGTCGTCAAACAACTTGACGCCGTGGCGCCGCGATCGTTTCCTACAAACCTTTCATCTACAAGCGATGGGTCAAGTTGTTTGGCGACAGCTATATAGTATATGAGTATGTGGGTTACCTGATCAACATCCACCACACCGGTAGAAACATGGAGGCCAGTCTTAAACTTCAGTATATGCAATAGCAAATTGTTTGGAAGGCACAAGAGCTCTGTAGAGAAATTGTAAAATTGAGAAAAAATGTAATAAAAAGTAATATATATGTATTATATTGTAAGTGGACGATAGCCTAGTTGGGAATGGAGCGGTCTGTCGAGAAAATGTCCGTAGGTTCAAAACCCAAGGCACCCAACTGTGACTTTTCGTAGTTACGTGTGTATTATTTATCAATTATATCGTTCGCTTTAACAGTGAAGGAAAATCATCGCGACGAAACCTATATACCTGAGAATTCTCCATAAGAATTTCGAGGGTATGCGAAGTCTGCCAACACGAACTAGGCCAGCGTGGTGGACTAAGGCCTAACCCCTCTCAGTAGTAGAGGAGGCCCGTGCTCAGCAGTGGGCAGTATATAATACAGGGCTGATTGCAGTGCATTGTATTATTATACGTATATCGTCTGATATAAAAACAGAGAAGAGCCCAAGAATGAGTCAATATCAGGCAAGCAGCCAGTTATATAAACTAAACCAAGTTGTTTCTCCCACAGACTTGTTTTTTTTTATAATCTCAGGGTATTAGTAATTACTGGTGACGTTAATTGAATCCAAGATGTTAGTAAATCACATAACTTACGCGAGAGCGTGGCTGTGAAATGAATTCGACGCGACCACTTCGGCACAAGTCGTAAAATTTATTGCCAACACATGTTATTCTACTCGCGTTACTGCTTATATTTTATAATGCGTTTCATAACACAGCGAGTGTGTTTATAACTTTGGAAGATCGTTTAGGAAATTATTGGAAAAATATGAAAGATTTTATACAACTGAATTGAAATATCGATTGTTAACTTTCATAATTTCAATAGCTTTAACACCTACACTTTTTGGCTTCTTTGTATATGGTTATAGAAACATCTACAAAATGAATTGATAGGTTTTGCATACCTTCTTCGTTTTTTAACTCAATGGACCTTTGCTTACAGTGTTTTCCATGGTTCTTTGAGCGAATTTTTGCAACCATGTTTTGTACTAGCATGGCAAAGTGACCCCTCTGCACCTGGTACATGGAGTTGGGTCCAGATAGTGTTGACTGCAATGCAATGCAATGTAAAGAGGGGTTAGGCCTTAGTCCACCACGCTGGCGTAGTGCAGGTTACAAGTAGAATTATGCCGGCCTGTTTGAACCAGATATGCGCGGGCTTATACCGGAACGCGTCACACTGATGTGGGCCTCTATGGCGGGTTTTACACCAATAATATTAACAATGTGTTTTAACACCTACAGGTGATAGACGAGGAGACCATGAAGGCGTGCAGCGAGAAGCCGTTGTGCGTGGTGTCTATCCTGCCACACATCCTGGACTGCAATGCCGCCTGCAGGAACGACTACCTCGCTGTACTCAAGCGCCTTGGTGAAAAGTACAAGAACAAGATGTGGGGGTCAGTACCGAGTAGCCTATAACACATAATTAAGCACATTACCTACAACACTGAAACGTCAATCAACGTTTTTGTGGAATGTTCCATCCATCAGCCGGAATTTGTCTATTACAAAATAAATATTTTAAGCTCATAATGGTTTGCCAATTTGCCCATAAAGCCTATAATAAGGTTGTTGACCATACAACACAGCAAAGCCGCTTACATAATTTTTCTGTATTTGTATTGAACTTATATATGCTGTATACTAGATATTGTGGTTCCTATCATGAACATAACTATTGCCCACAGTTGGATTTGGGCGGAAGCCGGCGCTCAGCTTCCATTGGAGGAAGCCCTGGAGCTCGGCGGCTTCGGCTACCCCGCCATGGCAGTTGTCAACGCCAAGAAACTCAAGTTCTCCACACTTAGGGGATCCTTCTCAGAGACTGGCATCAATGAGTTCCTCAGGTATTTCATAAATTTTCTGATGTTTTTATTGCCAGTAACTCATGATTGGAGATGTTTTGGAGAAGATTGTAATTACATCCTGCCTATCTCTACTACCACAGCAATATTAATGACACAAGTCTCTGGGAATGCTAAGCTGTCTGTCTAAGCTGTTGTACACACAAAATAATCAAATTAAAACTTTGGAGAGAATCAGAAATATACATTGATATAATAATGTTTATTTTTGCAGAGATCTGTCATTCGGTCGTGGTCAGACTGCCCCAGTGAGGGGAGCAGAGATGCCCAAGGTGTCCTCCACTGATCCTTGGGACGGCAAAGACGGAGAGCTCCCGCCTGAAGAGGACATTGACCTCTCAGATGTAGACCTCAAGGACGAGTTATAAACTGTGGAGTGAATTGTGTTTTGTGAAGTGTCTGTGTTAGGATATACTTCATATCGCGTCAGCGTCAGGTGAACGCGTCAGAAGCTAAATCTGACGTACATGTCATTTGTGGTTTTAATAGCTCATAAGTTGTGAGTAGCTTCTCTGGCGCGCATTGCTGACGCATGACGTGATCCGAAGTGAATTATAAGTCAGTTGCAAGATTTTTTTTGCCTTCATCAAAGGTTTATGCTCAATTTTTTGACCTTCATTAATATTCCAGTGTGACAAAAACACAAAATTATTTAGGAGGGAACAGAAAAGTAATATTAGTTTCTTGCAGCTGGCTGTGTGTGAATTATAGACATAGAGAATGGACTGCATGAACCTCACGAAAATGACTGCTCTGTACAATAAGATAATGGCGGCCAAAACATGTTTTTCTGTACTTTTGCAGGACTTCTGCAAACATGTAATGTGTTATCAGGATTTAAGAAGACTACTGGCCGCATTTTTACTTCTTCTCTTTCACACTTTCTGGCAGTACGTTTCTGCTAATAATCTTATGACAGCTGGATAATAATATGTAGTTTATTCTCTATCTGTATGGTGTTAATGTACTGCCATTGTAAAGACAAAAGATTTCTCAAGCTGTATAGTGTATCAATTTTAAAAAATTTAATCCTTATGAGATATTTAATGTTTATTTTAAATAATCAAATAGCATATATTTTATAAAATTTGAATTTTGAAACCAGGTTTGCATTTTGAGAAAGGATTTTTATCTTTTGAGTCTACGGTTGATATCTGTAATGAAAAGTTTGACTTAGTTTAAATCCAACAAAAAATATACTGCTAGCAGTTTTTTTAATAATAAAAATATATTAAAATATTGCAATTCGAAGTATAACATATTTGTAACACATAATTCCTAATAGTTTTGCCTAGTACTTAAACTTGCAGGTTCATAGCCTCTGTGAATATTGCTTTATAAATATCTGCATAAGTCTGTATGCTAATACATTCAACCGAAATAATATAGTTCATAATTATCACTGATGTCATTAATGGAAACTGTAATTAGATTCTAATTAACGCGGACGAACATGTTTTCCTACGTCGCCTATTCTCGATATCTTTATGCAACAGAAATTGTATCAAAGTTTATTTTTCTACAAACTATTTTCACATATCTAAATCACAACTATCATAGATCTTCGGAGTTCTCAGGTGTGTAAGATGGACTGACTATTTGTATTTTTTAACCGACTGCGCGGAAGATTGGTGATGCAGTCGTATTAGTAATACGGAAATATCAATTTAGAGTTTAGTTATATAAATGTCGATCTAGTTGCGGCGTCTCTTCCAGTTATCAAGCATTTAGTACACTCGAGTTTGGATAATTTTATTGTGAAATCGCTAATAAATTTTAAATTGTATTTTTGAGTTTTATTCTTTTTTAATACCCCTTTTGGCTGCAGTGACCCCCGTATTAAAAGCAATCTTATCTTACTAATATTATAAAAGCGAGTTTGGAAAATGTTTGGATGTTTGTTAGAAGTTAACGCAGAAACTACTGGACGGGTTTGGATTTAATTTGGCACGCGAGTAGAGCATGTCCTGGATTAACACAACGGATACTTTTTGTCCCGGTATTGCCGCCATGGGAAATAATGTATATTTTTTATCCAATTCTTTAAGGAGATAGCGCTGGCGTCGTATTGTTTAAGGGGCTTTTGTAGCGGGAAAGGATTTTCATGCGGGGGAAGCCGCGAGCAACACTTAGTCTATACTAATGTTATAAAAAGGAAAGATTTGATTGTTTGTTTGTTTGCATTGAATAGGCTCCGGAACTACTAAACCGATTTGAAATATTCTTTCACCAACATAAAGCTACATTATCAGCGAGTAACATAGGCTACTTTTTATGCCGGGAAAATATAAAGTGGGACTTTTATCCCGTAAAAACTCATTCACGCGGGCAGAGCCGCGCGCAATGCTAGTCTGCTATAAGTTGCTAAGAAGTTGGGTATCCCGCAGACTACTTGATGCTGCAGCATCAGCTTATGTTTAAAAATATAGCCGAAGTCACAGTATACCAAATTTAAATTCAATCGGGCTTTTTAAATTGGAAATGAGCTGATAATCTTCAAACGCCTGAACAGATCTTCATAAATTATAGCTAAGAAAGAGCTAAGAACCATCGCGATCATATCAGTTTTCAAACAAAAAAACCGCGTCAAGATTGGTCCATTCGTTTGAGAGCTACGATGCAATGCCACAGACAGACATACAGATACACGTCATAAACTTATAACATCCCGCTTTACTGGCGAGGGTTAAAAATTAGTACTATCTACATTATCTGTGTAATACGATAACTGTAAAAAAAAATCATGTAACTTGTGAAACAGGCCATAAGTTGCTTTATTTATTCTGAGCCATAAGTCATATTATTGACCAAAGAGAATTATAATACTTATTGACATAATATGTGATAGTCATAACATGATTGCGCAAAGAGAATTATAATACTACTGAAATGATTGCGCTATGCGAGAGTTTGGTTTCATTTCAGTATAAAGGCTTTAAATAAGGTATCTGCGCCATTGATGTATTAAAAAAACCCTAATACATCAATGATCTGCGCAGAATTAAACGAAATCGGTAGTTTCGTTTAATGGGAAATAAATATGTACAACTCTCACGTAAGTATGTGGGTTTCCTCGCTTTGTTTTCCTTCAATATTGTCCGCTTAGTAGTAGAGACATACATATTTATTATTATTAAAATAAATATATATAAAATCCTCCTAGCCAATTTTGGGCACGGCGACCAATTTCGACGGAGATAAGCCAGGTACCTACGCAGGAGATATTATAGTGCACAAGTGTGTGCGTACTACACAGGTGCACTCGTTATTCCTTCACTCTCATAGTCCGGTGAGACGGCAATCCGACATGACGGGAGAAAGATTAGGCGCAGGACCAACGGGTTTACGTGCTTTTCCGAGGCACGGGGGTATCACACCGCCAACATCCTGACTCCGAGCTGCGAGTCATTTTAAGATAGAAAAACCCAGTCACAATGTTTTTGGCCCGACCCGGGATTCGAACCCAGGACCTCAGCGCGCAAATCGTACGCGTAACGCGTACGCAATACCACTACGCCACCGAGGCAGTAAAAAAATAAACATATTAAAAATAAAATAAATATATTACATAATGAAATGAAATGAAATGAAATAATTTATTCGAACCCATAAAATGTTATACATTATTTAGATTCCGTCAATATTAACTCTACCACCAGTTCGGAAAGCAGTTCTCACTAGAGAAGAACGGGCAAGAAACTCTAGTGTTGCTCTTTTCAAAATCAGTTCAAGGTATAAAATACAATGCATTATGTAGAGAAAAAAAAATACAATTCAGTATTTGTTAAGTTTTGTTTAGAGCAGTTCATTTATATACTCGCAAAATAGGTAATAAATTTTTAAATTCCAACACTAGTGCATAACTATCTCAGGAATCATGTAATAATTTGATCTGAAATGTTCAAGATGTCGCTATTAATCTTAGTTCAAGATATACCCCTAATACTTAGATGTAGTAAGCGAAAAGGGCAGACCAGTCCACACAAGCAGCACTCGTTCACGAGTATGACGCATGTGCCAGCCATCGGCCTCCTCAACCATATTACAGGGAAGTGGCCGACCCGGCACACGACGCCGCCGCAGGCACAGACAGTTAAGGAGTATGTCATACCCAAGCCGCTCACAGATGGAAACAAAGAAACTTTATTGAAACGAAAGACATGATTCCAAAGAAAATCATATGAAAAAAATTTAATCCCAGGCTTTTTTATCCTCTATGTATTCTGAAATCTTGTAATAAGCTTTATTACATAACTTTCGCTTAATAGTTGTTTGGAATTTACCAATGTTTAAACACTTAATTTCAGTGGGAACTTTGTTATAAAAATGTATACAGTAACCCTTAAAAGATTTGCTGATTTTTTGGAGCCTTGTTTTATGATTAACTAGATTATTTTTACTTCTAGTATTTAAGCCATGGATATCGCAAACTTTTGGAAAGTTTTCTATATTCTTATGTACGTACATTAAATTAGCGAATATAAATTGTGATGCTACTGTCATTATATTTGTTTCTTTGAATTTTTCTCTTAGAGAACATCTAGAGCTTAGGGAGTAGATAGATCTTATAGCTCGTTTTTGAAGAACAAATATAGTATTAATGTCAGCAGCACCACCCCACAGCAAAATTCCATAACTCATCAAACTATGAAAGTAAGCAAAATAGACCAATTTTGCTGTTTCAATGTCAGTTAATTGGCGTATTCTGCTCACTGCAAAAACTGCGGCGCTCAGCTTTTTAGCTAGTACAGATATATGAGGACCCCACTGAAGTTTAGAGTCCAATGTGATACCCAAGAATTTGGTTGTATCCACAAGGCTCAACTCGTCACTATTTATGAAAATGTTAGCGTTAACTTTTTTGACATTAGGTGTGACGAATTTTATACATTTAGTTTTTTCACTATTTAATAATAAATTGTTAACGCTGAACCAATGCACTATTTTTGAGAGAGTATTGCTTACATCGTCAAGAATTGCTTGATGTCGACTTATTTTAAATAATAAGGAAGTATCATCTGCAAACAACACTACTTCACAATTGTCCCTTATGAAATAAGGTAAGTCATTTATATAAATTAGAAAAAGAAAAGGTCCAAGAATTGAGCCTTGTGGTACTCCCAAGGTAACAATAGAGCCAGGAGATCGTTTTCCATTGACATCAACACTTTGTACCCTATTGCTTAAGTATGATTTAAATAAATCAAGGGCAATGCCATTAACCCCATAGTGGCTCAATTTCCTGATAAGAATATCATGGTGAACACAATCAAAAGCTTTCGATAGATCACAGAACACTCCTAAAGCATCCTGTGAATCCTCCCAAGCAGCAAATATATTATGTATAAGCTCAACACCAGCATCTGTGGTGGAGCGACCCCTAGTGAATCCAAATTGTTTACCATGAAGTAGATTATGTTTAGCAAAAAAAAATTGAATTTGTTTAAGTATAAGTTTTTCAAAAATTTTACTTGTAGAAGGTAGGACAGAGATCGGTCTATAATTAGTGGGGTCGTCCGTACTACCAGATTTAAAAAGAGGTATAATTTTACTTAATTTCATTTTATCAGGAAATATCCCACTCATAATACATGTATTAAAAATTATAGCTAACTGGGGAGCTAGTACAGATATTACCGGTTTTAATATTTTTGTAGAGATTCCCCATAAGTCACATGTATTTTTAATGTTAATTAATTTAAATGTTTTTATTATATCTAAACTACTAACACAGTGGAACAAGAATGAATCTCCACATCCAGATACATTTTCTTTTAATAATTTGTTGGAAATAGTGGGAGAGGAGTTTAATTTTTTGGTTATAGAAACTGGTATATCAGTAAAGAAATTTTCAAAAGCCCTAGCTATGTCTAAGTCGGAATTAATAATTTGGTTTTTAATATTGAGGCTGAACTCCCTTTCACGAGGTTTAGCCCTACCAGTTTCTTTGCTAATTACACTCCAAGTCATTTTTATTTTATTTTTGGAGTTTTTTATCTTATTACTTAAGTATAAGGCTTTAGCTTTGTGACAAACTTGTCTAAATATTTTTGAGTAACTTTTAACATATTTGACAAAACTTTCATTGTGATTATAGGTTTTTTCATAATATAGATTATATAATTTCTGCCTACTTCTGTGGATACCTATAGTGGCCCAGCTATTGAAAGTACTTTTGTTGCCTGTTAAAGCCGATCTAGGTGTGAAGACTGATCTAAATTCCTTACAAAATGTGTTAAAAACAGTATTATATAACAAGTTTGGGTAACAATATTGAATATACTATTTGTATCAGCGAGTAATCCCCGGGGCGCATGTTAGCCTCGTGTAATGAATAACATGCGATGTCACAGTGCCCTTGCCCTGATCTGCGAGGGCATACAGGCATCCTAACCTTGCGCAGACTAGCATTAGGTGTAATAACGAAATGAAATGAAATCATTTATTCGAATCCATAAAATGTTAAACATTACTTAGATTCAGTCAATTTTTACTCTACCACCAGTTCGGAAAGCAGTTTTCAGAGAAGAACGGGGAAGAAACTCTAGGGTTGCTCTTTTCAAAATCAGTTCGAAGGTATAAGTTAGGTATAGTGTATAATACAAAATATATACATAGACATATATCAGATTTTTGTTTTGTTTGTTGATTTTTTTTAGCAGTTCATATATTTACTTGTATAATAATAAATTCTCAATTCCCATCAGAGTGTATAGTCAGCAACATAAGTAGCTGAACGAATTCAAAATTTCAAATTGCCTACATACTTTTGTGTTCATACAAATCTTTTTTTTCTCTTCACCAAAATAAAATAAAAGATATTTACTTTACTTGAAACGAAGAAAAAAATGATTCAGTTTCACTTAACGTGTATATAGGCGATT
The DNA here is from genome assembly GCA_947568825.1 of Sphinx pinastri. Taxonomy (NCBI): domain Eukaryota; kingdom Metazoa; phylum Arthropoda; class Insecta; order Lepidoptera; family Sphingidae; genus Sphinx; species Sphinx pinastri. The sequence goes on from OX387617.1 coordinate 20,074,191, forward strand.
TGAAATTTTGATTTTGTTCAGCTACTTATGCTGCTGACTGTACAACCCTCTCAGGCATCACGAAATAATTTGATGATCTATACTTGTCCAATACAGGTATTACTAACCATTAGTTCTTAGACATAGTAAGCGAAATGGGCAAGGCCACCGCGGGTTTTGGTTGGTATGCCGGTGTAGGGTGTACATAGTGTTAGGGACTCGGTCCAATGCTCGCTCGGATGATGCTTTACTCCCGAGTGTCGACATTGGGCCGTAAGACTGTGTGAAACCAACATAATCGTTCCACTCAACCCCCAGTGGTGCTAGCGATAAAGCGTTTTCTCCCCGCGACAAAAAAAAAAAGATCTGTCCACACAAGCAGCACCCGTTTACGAGTATGCCGCATGTGCCAGCCATCGGCCTCCTCAACCATGTTGCAGGGAAGTTAGGATAACGATATAGAAATCTATTAATTACTAAGACCGGGTTTTTTCAACTGTAGTTATATTTAGTAGTAGTCACCTGGACTCTGGAGCACTCGAAGCTCTGCAAGCGCGTCCAGCTTAATAACACCCTGACAAAAAGATAACTACAGTTGAAAAAACGGGGCCTTATAGTTATATTATTATACTGCCTCGGTGGCGTAGTTGTATTACGGTATGACTGCAATGCTGAGGTCTCGGGTTCAATCCCGGGTCTGGCAAAGTGATATTGGGTTTTAAATTCAGTATCAGCCCGGAGTCTGGAATTTGTGCCCGATATGGCGATGGGCTCCCCCTCTATCACATCATGGGTCGGAATACGCACGGTGGAAAGTGGGTGCACTAGTTGCGCCTCTGCCTACCCCTTCGGAGATAAAAGTCGTGAGTGTGTGTGTGTGTGATATTATAAATGTGAAAGTTTGTCAAGACTCAAGATATTTGTAAGAAATAAAGGTAAAAACTGCTACGGACAGAGCAAGACCTGAATTTTAGATATAAAAAATACAAACACGAGTAGAGAACCGGTTCCTTTTTTGTAAGTCGGTTAAAATTTTATAGGTACAAGCGAAGTTTAGCGAGAACAGTGGGACATTTATTAAAAGAATATGGTACTTGAATGGTAGAATAATTAATACCGAATACATCTATGCCATCGGAAAATAGTAAATACCTCCGAATTTCATATTATAAGTTGTGTAAATTGGGATCCGATGCACATAGTCTAAGGAGGCAAAATGCCCTATACATATAGTAGGGATTCCGGATTCTTAAGAACTCGAGTGCAATAAATTCCAATTGTAAATACATTAACCACTGTAACTGGCCACAACGCAGTGTTAATTAGAATTACTTACGTAATTAATTATAATAAAATGAGTTAGAGCTGTTGCTGTTAATTGTGGCTGCTATCGTGACAAATGGAGAATTCGTTTGACCCACAAATCGTACCTACTAGCACAGTACGTATACATATCGATAGCTTTACCCTGCTACTAGCGACTACCGACTTTATACAACAGTTTCTGTTTTATAATTTGCGGTTTTCCCTACTTTGATATCTACTATATTTCTTACGTGTTCTTTTTTTTTGTACAAATACAAAATGTATACATCGGAAGGGGCTACACTCTAATTGAGAACTTATGCCTATGAAGCAGTTGTTCTGGGTTCGATTCCTGATCAGTATAAATTGTGGTTTTTCAATAAGACACATTTTAGAAATATGAAATTTCATGAAAACAAACAATTGAGCGAAGACCGGGTAAAATGGCGCGTATTGGAGGAGGCCTATGTCCAGCAGTGGACTAAAATATAGGCTGATGATGATGAAACATTTGAGCATTATGGTGGATTAAGGATAATTTATTGCTTAACTAAGACTTAAACGAGTCCCGTACACCTTACTTATGTTTCCTCCTTGTGGGTTTTTTAACATTCCACTTTACATATTATACTGTATACGTAATTACCAAGATAAAATCTCTACTTGCAAATGTTTCCTTTAAATATGACGACACGTTAGTACAAGATTAAACATAACCGCGTAAAATATAATTTATTTATACTTATTTCATTGTTAAGACTATGTTTACGCACGCTGCATTAGCCATATTTTATTCAGTGTACCTACAACAATTATTGACGCTCCAGGTTTTGCTCAACATGTAGCTTGCGTAATAAACATGACGCGCGCTGTTTAGAATCGTGGTCACTGTTGGATTTGTCAATAGGCCGTATAGGCTGTGGCCTAGGGAGCGGCATGTTTTAAAGTACACAAAACGGCACACCCAAATTTTTGAATATTGTTTCTTGTCATCACCCCGTGAAACAATCGGGGGACATTTTTGCTCCCACAAAACACGCGAGAAATACATATGACATAGGCGGCGGCACAAACTGAGAGGCGTATAGTTCAGGAAAGTATTAGTCCTGTGGGCTTAGAATGTGACAAAAAAACACGTCACGTCTCCGTTTCGTCTTATTGGGATTGGTTGAGAGACTAACATTTGACTGACGTATTGGTCTCTCGATCAATCACAAACATTAAAATTAAACGACATCGTTTTACGAGTTGCGTCTTCGTGTCACATTCTAAGCCCACTGTGCTGCGTATATTATCGACAAGTCTAGCGCTAGGATACGTCATTCGCATATTTTTTTCTATTCTATTGGCGTTAACGCTTGTAGAAAAGTATCGTGGGTACGGGCTCTCGTGGCGCGAAGTAATGAAACAAGATGAAAGAACAACGTCGTCAACTTATCGCCGGTTACAATACCTATAACTGTCAGGTTACATAAAACAATAGACAGTTAGACCTCTAGTATAGAGGGTGTACAAAATTAGAGGGCATAGTACCTAATAGGTAATGTTAGCGAGACAATTCGCATTAACAAAGCATAATTATAGGCGATTAAAGATTTTTAAATTAAAGGTGGTTCGCTATTTATAAACAAACATTAAATATTTATACATATTTATTTGAGCATTTATATAATAAGCTTACATAAAATGTAAAAAATAGTCTTATAATCTACCTACAGTCTTACAAATTCGCGTTTGTTTTAGCCATTATCTAATAGTATATATTTCTCCATAACATTAAGGAAATAATGCTTATTTATGATGAATGAACAAAATATAAAAGAAAATTATATCTAAATATAACAACATAATACATTCAAATTAAATCTGTATATCATCATGAACGTTTAATAACCAGGGAAAATTTCAGGATTTCGGGGAGAAGAGGTCAAATTTGTTTCATAAAGGAATGGGGGGACTTTTTGTTCTGTTTACGAAGAAGGATAATAACATCAACATAATATATTATTGTCATAATTTACTTCAAAGAAGGTCGATGCAAACTGTGGTTTTACGTCAGAAAAATAACAAGCAGATTTTACATGAATCACGGGAATTACTTGGATCCGTCAAAGACGGAAGGAAGTACGAATGTAACTATCAGAAATAATGAGATAAAATACTTTTTTGAATTTAAACAATATCATAATTTTGTGAAAGGGCAATTTTTATACTTAAGTGTCCTGAAATAGCATGACTCACATGATCTTCAGTAAGGTGCATAGCTAGGTATATTTGACCACACAGAGATAATAACGATTAGTTGGCATTTTAGGAATGCGATAAGACGGGATTACCTGTGTTCGGTCTACAGTTCTTAAGAGGCTTAATCAATGAGTAAATGAAAGGGAAGTATTATGTTTAATTGAATTTGTGACTCAAAAAGAAACCTACCTAACTAACGTAGGTTTCTTTTTTGGCAACAACACCGGTTTGGACTATATCGATGAAGATCGCGATGTACTTTGCATATCAAAGCAAAATCTTTCGCACCTAATGAATGTGGCATATGGCGCCAAAATAGCACCTCCTGTAAAAATGGCTCCTATACATTTAACCCACAGCCGACACTGTGTATGGAATATGAATAAAGACATTTCTAGCGTCATGTAGCGTAATAGTTCACACTTCACAATAACTTACAAAATAAAACATGCTCAATAGAGCAATCACAATAATAATGCTATTTTAATAATTCTAAATAATTACAGCTGACACCAATCTTTACAGCCTGCTATGGAAAGTCATTTGCCTTCCTCAATCACTGCTACTTTGTCTCTAAAGCCGTGTTTAGGCTAGCAAGTTCTTGCAGGAATATAGTGCGCGAGAACATCAGACGAGTTTACACTAGCGGCAATATTTTAATAAGTCTATACAAATGCAAATTGTCGCAAGTTCTGCAAGTTTCAAAATTTACAGAAATCAACTTACCGTGACTGACAATAGCTTGTGGAAGATAACTTCTGGAATTTTTCTTGCTCATCTAAACCCCGCTTAATATATAAAGTCGACACCATTAGAAATTTAAGTCGGCCGTAAAGATTGGAGATAGCTATATATTTCAAAGTCACATTTCACAGTATACAATCACATATACAAAATAAACAGTTTGTCACTATCTAACTACTAAATTAAAACTACTGGAAGTCTCTTATACTAAAATACTTGTTTAGTACCATTCTGACGTAAACTGTTTGATATTAAAAAATCATAAATATAAAAAAAAAACCTTAAAATATTTTTTGTTCATTTCAAAAGATTTAAAAAGTTATTAGGGACATTGTAAGAAACAGGAATGTAAAATGGAAGAAATAATAAAAATTGGATAAATTGTTCCTAACAAATAAAATACGCCTTATCAACATAAAGTAGGCTATAGATAAATTTAAAATTGTCACAAAAATGCTTAAATAAAATATTTATGGGAAATGGGATTGATCATGCGAATATTGTTACGAACTGTTTTATGGCACCTGTTTCCTTGTAGAGGTATATATTTTGCTATTTAAACAAGTTACATTACTGACACAATTACATCTTATACATCTAAAACTGAACAATTGATGTTATATGGATGTTGAAACACATAAGATTTTTATAAAAGTTTGATAGTACCGGATTACACCGGATATTTTTTACAACAAGCCTTCATTTTTGTAAATAACTAAAAAAACCTTTTCAAAATCAAAGCAACTAAGAAGTATTTATGCATTATAAAAATGTATCAATATTCAGTCATGAAAGCTATCTTTAATTCCTATGCTATCCTATGTTAATCCATGGCTTTAGGCCTCAGACAGGTGATGGATCACTTTGATAATCTCATTTTGCAAGTAGGACCTAATTTCCTCATCATTAAACACTTATCACTATAATTCCAAAAGTTGGTAATACAAGTGTTTCCTTTTTTTTATACAATAATCTGGTTTACATTAAAATTTCAAATATAAAATATATGTAGTTGATAGTTAATAAGTTTTATTGTCATGATATTAGTATCTCTCTCTCTCTCTTCCAAGCTATACATACCTTGTGGTGGTGGGGTCAGCTTTCCTCGTTTTTTTTCTCCTGATAATAGTCACTGAGTGCTTTTATTACTAAGTATCTAAAGTATTACAACATTTGTGAATTTTACATCAGGATGGGAGTAAAATTGGAGTTGGTTGTATGTATATAGCTCACAACCTTCACATTTCAGTCTGACAGTGGATTTACTTTATCAAGAGGATTATGATATCCTTGACATTATCATATGGGTGTGGAATGTGGATAAAACAAGATTTGGTTACTTTACTTTGAACCTGCCTTTTACATATTACAGACTTAGAGGAAATATTTTAAAATATTTTTTTTTAGAATCTAGTCTGTTTACAAACAATGTATATCGAGCACTAGCTATTAAGGAGATTCTCTTTCTTTCTCATAAAAACCATGTTATATTTTGTGTATATGGTATTTGTATAAATGCACAGAACACTGGATTAGTTGATCCTTAATTGTATAGTAATATCAAACCATGGCAGGCATACCCATCATATTGTACTTGTTCCTGGTCATGCAGATGCTTGGATAGCATATCGAGAAGTAGTAGAAGCCCATACCGGCCAGAATCAAACTCACGACAAGAATGACGATACCCCAAGCGGAAATACCCAGGCCACGTCGTGTGGCGGGCTGTGAAGCTAGTCCCGGCGAAGTACCAGAGAACGTCTTGGGCTTCATCGGCGTCTTGTAGCCTCGATTGTACCCAGGGCTACCTGGCATACCCGGAATGCCAGGGATGCCGTAGCCCCTGATCGCCTCACATGGTGTCGCCAACTGGTACGACACTGGTGAAAAACAAAAACATAAATATTTCCCTTTTTACTAAACTAAACACAGACAGTTTATTCACTTACCAAGCAAAACGAGGCTTAAACGAATCAATAGTCGTATCATCGTTGATAAAAGAACTTCCTGCACCGAGGGTCCACTTAATGAATAGTTAGTAGAAAACACTTCGAATAGTTGCTACGGATTGTTATTAAATTGACTTCGTAGAAGTTTGTGTGGTTACGGTTTCACTTTATTTTATGTAAAATGCGATAAAAGAACAAGCAGAAAGGTAGTAGATACCGATAAGTTTGTTTTAGAAAAGTTTTAATAAATTCAAACTTTCAAAATTCACACGAGCAACTTCCATAAAATAAAACTTTTTTATAGCAATGAACGAACTAAAACTTCTAAATGAAAGTGAACGTAAATGGAACAAATACAGATTATAATTACTTTGTTTGAATCGAATTTATATTCGAATTACAAATTGATTCGACTGTATTGACGCAGAATTGAGTAAACATCTCTATGCGTCCATAGACTAAGGTACATTTCCCGTTCAAAGTGATGTCGTGTACTTCCGGTTACTGCGTTGTCAAATGTCAAAATGAAAAGAAGTATACCGGCAATGGCTAGATTATATTTTACATTTTTATTAGTTCTAAATGTAGCATTTTATTGCTACAGTGCTAATATTGACACTATATCAAGGGATATTAAAATAAAAAATGTCGACCGGACAATCGACATATCATCTCAGCTCGTTAAAATAGCGTCTAAAATAACCGTGGAAAACACAGGTAACTCGCCGGTCAAGAACTTTTTGATTGCAGTAGAGGAGTCTGCGAAGAATAATTTGGCATTCATCGGTGCTAAGGACAGTAATAGCAAGGAAATTCGGCTTACGGAGACTACCGTGAAGGGTTATGGGTATGTCAAATTTTGGCGTGTCGAGTTGAAAGATCCAGTGAATGTGGGCTCCACGGCACTGGTAACTGTTGAAGCTGTGTTTACCAAAGCATTACAGCCATATCCGACAGCAATAAGCCAGCAGGAGGATCAACTAGTCAAGTATATCGGCAATCTTTACGTCTACTCTCCATACTATGTAACCACCCAGAAAACGAACGTGATCGTGAACACTAAGAGCGTCGAAATGTTCACAAAAGTGAAGCCGTTCTCCCAAGTAGACGGCACTATCCAGTACGGTCCGTATTCCAACACTGGGCCATTCACAGAGAAGGAATTAAGTGTCCATTATAAGAATAACTCCCCATTCCTGACTGTAACCCGCATTGAGCGACTAATAGAAGTCTCGCATTGGGGTAACATAGCCATTGAAGAAGTGATTGAGATTGAACACAGTGGTGCTAAGCTCAAGGGACCTTTCTCCCGTTATGACTACCAGCAAGACCATCACAGCGGCCCTGCCAGTGTCAGATCTTACAAAACTTTACTTCCAGCCTCAGCTTCTGATGTCTACTATAGAGATACTAATGGAAACATCTCTACATCGAATATGAAAGTGAAGAAGGATTCAGTTGAACTGGATCTGAGGCCTCGGTACCCTCTGTTTGGAGGTTGGAGGACACACTACACCCTCGGGTACAATGTCCCAAGCTATGAATACTTGTACCACACTGGTAATGAGTACTTGCTCAAGATGAGGGCAATCGATCATATCTATGATGACATGCAGGTTGATGAATTGGTAACGAAAATCATTCTGCCTGAAGCTTCTAATGGTATTAAAGTAAACATTCCTTATGCAGTGACCAGACTACCTGACAGCCTTCACTACACATATCTGGATACAAAAGGCCGTCCAGTCATCACTTTCACCAAGAAGAATGTTGTGGAGAACCACATCCAAGATTTCCAGTTGCGTTACACCTTCCCTCGCCTGCTCATGTTACAGGAGCCTCTACTTGTAGTTGTCTTCCTGTATGCACTCTTCTTGTGCGTCATTATTTATGTAAGATTAGATTTTTCTATCCATAAGTCTGAACATCCACATAAAGATTAATTTAATTTAATTCCATTAATTATATTTATGTTAACACATCTAGTTTTCATGCATTTCTATGGTGTCTCTTATATGTGTGCAGAAATAAAATGTTTTTATAATTTGAATGTCTTTAATTTTTTTTACTTTTAATCACATAACTTTGGGTTGAGTTAAACAAGTTTTAATAAAATATCTTTTATTCCAGTACTATACAAAATTATTGGAGTTTAATTAAAACCTTAATACAACTCTTAGATTTTTGTCACTTACCATCCATCCATAATCCATGAAAATATTCACAACAATAGTTAGGAAGACTACTATTTTTTGAGAAGAAGAGAAGAAAGACATCTTGGGACTCGACTATCAGTTGATAAAAAATATTTATTGAGTCCAAATACTAACTACATCCAACATTTTGAATTATTTCACCTTATTTATTTTCATGAATATGAAATAATCTTAAGTTGGTGCATATTTTATTTTGGGACAGTCTTGGAAAACGTTTTACAAAATTATTTCATGTTGCCCTTTGTGAACAGGCTCCATCATGCTATACTGCTATTGATGTCATGCCCCTTATGAGTAATTGGTATAAGTACGAAAATTATAATATTTATGTATCATGGTTTTGGCCACATACATATTTTACAAAACATGTATTGCTATTTTGAGCAAATCAAGAAATTAGACAGCAGGCAAATTGAAAAAAAATATATTTACTACCCACAATATTAAATGAGTATCTATACAGAAATAGATTTCAGTAAATGTATCACATTTATAAGTAGGTATTTGAGTTCTTAATTTTCCATTCGATACTAATTTAACTAATATATATTAAACAGTTAGTACAAAATAATAAAACTAAAGGAATTCTCGATAGAACTTGCAAACGGTACAAACAATTTTCTCAAGATTTCATCACATGCTTCCATAGCACATCGATAGTTTAAACCACGTAGAATAAATAGATAAATAATCTCTTACGACCACAGGGACAACTTGTTCATAGATTGCAGATCAGTAAGTCTACAAGTTCTATTGAAAAGTACATTGTTTTAAGCCATTATTTTACACTCCATATTCAGACAGCTTAAATCTCAGAACGACTGGCGCACTCGTGCATGGCAGAATGGCTAATTCCGTGACCACGGCGGTGACCAAACTTGGTGGCGTGACGTCATATGCCAGGTTCAATGGAGTCAAGTTGGGGTTGGATCGCCAGTCTTTTAAAGGCGAGTTTTCATCATTTTTGTCGATTAGGTCGTCGGGATCACCTAAAAAAAAATAAGTAAAAAGTTTTTGATTTGGTGCTTATTTTTAATTGGCTATTTGAGTATGTTTACTTTTTATAGAAACATAAATACAATTAATCTTTATGATAAACAAAAATACTGAAATATTTCAAGTGTGGTTATTACGAAAATGTAATCTGATTGCATTAGAAAAAAGTCTTTCTTTTAGAATTTAGTAAGCAAAAAAATATTATTACAAGTAGGTAAGCTTTCTAAAATTGAAAATTTATTACGATAAAATGGCTGCGGAGTTTGAATAGGTTCTCATATGAATGTTGAAATATCTAATCTTATGTTTTAAACCATTCACAATGTAAGTTGTTTTAATTTGAACCATACATAATTGCAGCAATTACTAGACACGTTTTGTGTATTTCGGCAGTAAGCTCTGATAACATTTAGTGATGAGTAAATTTTTAATATTCAGTGTTCTGTAGTCATGGGTAAGAAAATGGTTACTTAAAAATAACTTATTTCCATCTCCATTTAATTACGAGGATTTTTTTCAAAACATCTTTCTTAGTGCTCTTTAATGTCCTAATGCCTCTGATTTAGCTTTAGCCTATCAGTTAGTTTATTAAATAGATTCTATTAGTTTTTTGTTTGCATTGATAAATGTTTTTTGTTATATATAATGTATTTATATAATGTGTGTTGTGTATGAAGTGTGAAGTGGTATTACCGAGTTCGTTGTGCACGAGCGCGTCGGTCTGCAGGTGTTCGCAGAACTTGTGCGTCTCGGCGGCGACGAGCACGGGCACGTTGTGTGCGCGCGCCGCCAGCGCCGCGCCCGCCGTGCCCAGCGCGCCGCGCACCGACCCGTCCGCCAGCAGCGCGTCGCACCCCACCACGCACAGCTTCATCTACACACAGCACCACACACACATACTATACGACGAGCACGGGCACGTTGTGTGCGCCCGCCGTGCCCAGCGCGCCGCGCACCGACCCGTCCGCCAGCAGCGCGTCGCACCCCACCACGCACAGCTTCATCTACACACAGCACCACACACACATACTATACGACGAGCACGGGCACGTTGTGTGCGCCCGCCGTGCCCAGCGCGCCGCGCACCGACCCGTCCGCCAGCAGCGCGTCGCACCCCACCACGCACAGCTTCATCTACACACAGCACCACACACACATACTATACGACGAGCACGGGCACGTTGTGTGCGCCCGCCGTGCCCAGCGCGCCGCGCACCGACCCGTCCGCCAGCAGCGCGTCGCACCCCACCACGCACAGCTTCATCTACACACCACACCTCACCACATCACGTCCACTGCTGAACATAACCCTCCCCTAAACATTTCCAAACAGACCTGTCAAAATCGGCCTGCATCCAGCGTGTTCCTGCTACCTTTACCAAGTCGACTGTCCACCTGGCAGGTGGACACACACACATACTATGTCGAAAACAAACAAAATCTCATTATGCTATTGAAAAAACGTTTAAAGCAAAAAAAATTATAACGCTATTTTTTTAAGAAACGAGGTTGAAAAAGAAAAACATCGTAACTCAACGGAACTTCCTGATATTTCTCTCTTTAAAATACTAAACCAGTATTTTCCAAACTATAGGTCTTGACTCTTGACCCATTGGTGGGACGCAAGCAATTTGTCGTGAGCCCTGACAAATAGATACATCGACTGACCAGACCAATAGTAGTAGAACGCCCAATGATAGACGTAAAACTAACTAAAGTTGATGCTGAAGCTATATTGATGATTATTGTAAACAAATACATCCATCTTATTGGAACATTGATCCTTTCTTATTTGAACAATCTATAATTCATAAAGTTGTACCTTTTTCTCTGACAGCCAAGAGAACCATTTGGGGTCCACTGAACTAAACAGTAAACACATAAATACTATAATATCCTAACAGCGACTGTACAAAACTTACGGTACTCATGACGAAGTATAGCCCAGTGAAGTCAACGTATGTGCAAGGCAGGCCCTTTGCCGTGAGTCGACGCAACATCTCTGGGCCAGCGGGGTGCACGCGGTTACCGACCACCACGGTGCGGAATCGAACGCCAGCTTCCCACGCCTCCACCAGTATCCGCTCGATTAATGATGAACTGCAACAAACATGAATATTCGAAATATTCGAAAAGAGACAGCTTTTTGAAAAGGTATATTTTTTTTTATCTTTTTAAAGATTGACTTATACATACCATCCGTAAGTGAGAATACTGTCACCATCAGAGATCTTATTCCTGACAGCTATGCTGATGGCTTGGCCGGCCGTATCTATTTGTTCCCTGATGTACCGGCCAATTTCCTCTTGTAGTTTTTTTTTTGCCTGAAACAAAATGAATTGTTGCATAGCTATTGTTGACAGGAGCTAAAATTACAGATATATAATACCAGAAATAACTGAAAGATCAAATTCATCATCTTGGATTAGGATGACATGTGTAGCAGAGTGCTACAAGTGCTTTACAATTTAAGGTGATGTCCTTCTTTTTAGACAGACATAGCACTTATTATCCCATACGACGCAACAAACAATATGTGCATCTCCTCATATAGTTGGCATATGAAAAAAAATTATACAGTATATACAAAGTAGGATACAACTGCTTGGTGGCAAAAATAGACAAATTGGTGATGCATACGCAGCAGACATGAATAGGAGATACCCAGTCTCAAATTTAAATAGTAGTAATGGGTACTCACATCAAATTCGTCAACATTATTCGGCAGCTGCATAATATGGTGCCTGAAGGCCTTGACGGCGTTGGTTTGCGAGGCCGAGGGTTGGCGCATGGACCACAGGAAGTCTAGACTTGTGGCTAGATGCGACTCCAACCCTCGCGCGAACTCCGTCTTGGCAGGAACTGTGTAGTCTCTTACCATCTGGGAATTTCAATTTACGCTCAATTCCTTTTATAGTTTAATAATATCTTGAATAATCTAATGCAGCGTAGACACTAATTACAACTTGCTTTCTATGATAATATATCGTGGAAAACATTTTAAGAACAGTAAGATATGTAGGTAAAGCAGAACAACTCGTCAATCATAATTATGCAAAAAAAAAAATTATCTTAATTTTAATAAACAGAAAAACATAGTTTTCTGCAGACATTCCACTTATTACTAAGCACGGCATCATATTTCACAAACAGTAAGGAAATTAAATATCATTATTAATGTCATTGGATTATGAATTCGTGAAAAACCGAGATTTTCTAAAAATACATTTATACCACTTTACATCTCGAGGCCTATCACACATTTGTTAAATAAAAATGTCTAAAATTGAAAGCTGACTTCATACTATTTAAAATAATTAGTCAAGAGAGGCTGATGGAGATTAGAAAGGCCTCCTTAGAAGGTCACGAAGTCTGGCCCCAGTTCCAAGGTATGCAACATCTGACTTTTCTATGCATGTCTAAATTAAAGAAAGAATATTACACCAATTGACATGTATTCCGACTTAAACATACCTTCTTTAGGGCATCTAATAACGCTATACACCTTGCATTTGAGCCAGTCACGACGCGAGATGCCAACTGTACGCCCAGCTTCACGATGGCTGGATGCAAGCTGCAAGTTAAACCAACTATACACTCAAAGTCCTGTCTCAAACTAAAATATTTACTACTTATGTATTTTACTACGGTAGCGTAGTTGTATTGCGTGCGCGGTACGACAGCGTTCTGAGGTCCCAGGTTCGAATCCAAGGTCTGAAAGGACAATGGCAGGTCTCCATACATGATTTTAGTTGATGTAAATGTGTAGCGTTTAGAAGTAAAAAAAATATTTAACAATTCAGCAGCAATTCCTAAACAATTATGTTTCAAGATTATTAGTGAAAAAAGTCTAAATCTAAAGATTTTTCATTTTAAAGATTTTGAGGTTATGATTTAGTTGACATTTATGAATTGATTCTTACATAATAATATGAATAATGAAACTCATAAAATGTTTGGTAATGTTGTATTGTCACGCGAGACCCTCCCTCATCACATTCGAACCTAACATTTCACTAAACATGGAGAAGGGTGATCTGCCACACGGCATACCTACTAGCGCGCGGCATGCACCTTCCTCAGCTATACAAGCTTATATATCAAATCATTTTTTATTTATAGATACTACTATAGTAAATAGTAAAGGTTTCTTTGTTTTTTTTTTTTTGTTATAAACTCTGAAACTATTGGGAAAAATACGTTCAGACCCTAAGTCCTAGGCTTTGGGAAATAACAATTAAATAAAAACAAGTTCTGAAAAAAAATAAAACACATTTGTTTTTTTTTTATGTTTATTCATCTTCTTCATAATAATTCTCTCTGATAAATATCTCATCTAAAAATTCTCCCGGGGCAGATACATTGCCTTGTCTGGCGGCCCAACCCAAATACCAGACAACTGTCATGGTATGAGCGCAGCAACCTACAGTACGGTTGCTCGACCAGGTACATTATTTTCAATCAAAACATATTATCACACATTTTACAAAAATACTACATGCCAGAAACGAAATGTCGGAAACAGTGGCGTGCCTAGTGTTTTGGATGAGGGCAAGCCAAAGCAGACCTAAAAAAAATTCGCACCTCCGATACATATAAAATGTGCAACTATAAGAAAGAAAAGCAATATCTAAAAATAAAAATGACTACCCATACCGGGATTCGAACCAGGGCCTCGAAACAATGTTCGAACCGTGTACGCAATACAACTACGCCATCGAGTCGACTAGTTACCTTTTCGAAATTAGGTACCTTTATTTAAAAACGATTTTGACCCATCGCGACTTCTAAATGAAGTTCTTGTAAAGATTAACTATTTACATAGATTTTATCTGTATCAAGTAATTTAAAAAAAAAGTAAAAACACTACAATCATCATTATTACTGTCGACGCACAAGTTTTGTTTAGAAATTTTCAAATTTCGTCACAGCTACTGTATCTATTTAATTGGACGAGATAATCAGGTTACAATTCGCTGTTTACCGAAATTATGAAATGAAATGAATGCATTTAACATATGTTTTTATGAATTGGAATTACTTTTGGTAACACTGATTAATTATATCATTTTACTAGCCAGATCTATGTACCTACCTATTCCAAACACTTGTTTTGTTCGAGAAAAATATGAAACACCAACAATACAACTTAATATGTAGTCGTATAACGTATTAGAGCATCCAATAAGACAATAAGTTTTGTTGTATACTGATCTAAATACCTTTTATGATTCTTCAGACACATTTCGCGCCATTCGCCAGCTCGTTAAAAGTTGTTTTTTCCATCATAACCTAACAAATTTAACTTATTCTCGCCGATAACAACTTTCACTCACTTTAAACTATTACAAGAAATATATTCACTCATCTTTATTGTGCTTAAAAGTTTAAAATAACTCAAAAACCACTTAATAAACACAAATACTTCACAATGTAGATCGCCGGCACAATCAAAACAAATAACTGATGTTGCCTAGTTGGAATCAAAATTACACCACAAAATTAATGCTAAAATTGTGAGAAAAACTTATCGATAAATAAAATTATAGTACAACACCTTAAATAATTATAATCAGATATGTAATTTTAATTATGTTATCACTAAAATCTTTACATATTCATGATAAATAAAAATACACATTAAAATAAGCAAATTAATGCAACCATATTAGAGGTAATTCGTTTAATTGGCAACCCTGTATTTTATACAGTATCTATGAATGCATTAAGCCTGGATTATTTTCTAGTACTGATTGCTATAGAAACTTACTATAGCTATACGTATGTGGTATCAGTTTATCCATTAGTGTGAAAGAGAAAAATATGGCGGCGAAAAGCCAGGTAAAACCCAACGAGAGAGAGAGTGATAAGTATATTTTGTGCGCATCTAGCTGTTTTGTATAAAATATGAAATGAGTGTACGGCGCGGATGTGGTTGTGTGTGTGTAGGTGTAGTGGTGTGTCTTTAGGTGCGCTCGAGGCGAACCGGTTCAGCGAACCGTAGCGCGGGAATATTAAAATTTTAAAGAAAATTATTTCGAAGCGTTTTGTTACCGTAAAATGTTGGTTATTGTTTCATATTCGATTTTGAGTACTTAGGTAAATAATTTTAGGGCAAGCCAGGCTTTTCGGCTTCTATGAAAGGACCGCCACTGGTCGGAAATAGCTTTTTTTTCTAAAATGATATAAGCAATGACCGTAACTATACAGGCAACAGGCAGCTGGTAAGAATGTATAGAATAGAATATACATAGTAAAAAAAATGTGGTAAGCTGAAATCTTTGTTGTTATTCCTAATTTTTTTTTTTTTTTTTTTTTTTTTTTTTTTTGTTTCTTTCTGCGATATGGCTATCTGTGTTTGACACAATGAGCCACTCCGTTGACTGTAATACTGTTTTATGTTTTAAGTCGTTAGAACGAGTCTCTAGTGAGACTCCTCCTATTATATGCTGTCCGATTTAATTGAATCTGTTTGTTAGTGAGTAGACACTGTGTCTCTTCAACCTAGTGTGCCTCGCACTCCTTTCACCTTCTAGTCTCGTGACCAGTTCATTGCAGTGTGTGGATAGTCTTCGTTGATAATTCTTGCTAAATTTCGTAATCTCCTGTTTAACTGTATTTAGACCCAGGTCCATGTGGATATATTTATTGCTCACATAGTAAGGGATGTTCAGCATAGTTCTCAGAGTTTTGTTTTGGAATCTTTCCAAAATTTCTATGTTACTGTGACTTGCAGTACCCCATAGCTGTATCCCGTAACTCCATATTGGCTTGAGGATAGCTTTATATATCACAATTTTACTTGTATTGGAGAGTCGTGAGTTACGACCTACCAACCAGTACATGGTTCGCATTCTAGTGTCAAGTTGTTTACGTTTGCTCCAAATATGTTTCCTCCAAGTAAGACGTCGGTCTAAGTGAATACCTAGATATTTGGCGTCCTCGGCCTGTGGTATTTCCATATTATACAGGCGGACGGGCGGACATGTTTGTTTTCTCAGGGTAAAGGTTACGTGGACGGACTTATTCTGGTTTACTTTTATGCGCCACTTGTTTAGCCATATTTCCACGCATGACAAATGTTGCTGAAGCTTAATTGAGGCAGTTTGGTGATTGTCACTCACAGATAGTAGAGCCGTATCGTCTGCATATGTGGCAGTTATGGTTTCGGAATGTGTCGGTAGATCGGCAGTATACAGAAGGTACAGGATAGGGCCCAGTATACTTCCCTGTGGGACACCCGATAGGATGTGACCCAGTTGAGAGGTCTCGTTACTGTATTTTATTTCAAAGGCTCTCATACTAAGGTATGACTTTAAGATTAGAAAGAAGCAATGGGGAAGCATGTTTTTAATTTTGTGAAGTAGGCCTTCATGCCATACCTTGTCAAAAGCTTGTCCAATATCGAG
Source organism: Sphinx pinastri (assembly GCA_947568825.1). Taxonomy (NCBI): domain Eukaryota; kingdom Metazoa; phylum Arthropoda; class Insecta; order Lepidoptera; family Sphingidae; genus Sphinx; species Sphinx pinastri. The sequence continues at coordinate 20,091,033 of OX387617.1, forward strand.
GAATACGGCGGAACAGTATTTTTTATTTTCGAGTGTTTGTCCTATGGTGTCAGTTAGTCTATGGACCTGTTCTATGGTCCCGTGACCTTCGCGAAAACCAAACTGATGTCCAGGTATTACGTCATCTAGGTGTGGACGCATTCTGTTCAATATAATTCTTTCCAGGAGTTTTCCAGCCACTGGCAGGAGGCTGATAGGTCGATAGGACCCAATTTCGTGTGTAGGTTTTCCAGGTTTTGGTATCATTATTACTTGGGCGATTTTCCACTGGGCAGGGTATATTGACAGTCTCAGACATGCATTAAAAATTATGGTAACTAGCATTATTCCCTTTTTGGGTAAGTGCTTCAGCAAAGTAGCGTCTATCATGTCGTAACCTGGCGCTTTACCTTCCTGCAACCTAGTAACTTCTCTTTGAACTTCTTTTGGAGTCACACATTGGAGTGGCAAGCACATCTGTAGGGGACTTTCTAGGTGTTTTGTGACTTTCTCGTCATTTTCTGGAAAAGCACTCGGGTGTGGCTGAAAAACTATTGCTAGATGTTCAGAAAAAGCTTTTAGCTTTTCAGTAATTGATCTGGCCCACGTGCCAGCGGGAGTTTTAAGTGGCGGTATTTGGTTTTTTGGCCTTTTCAAATTTTTGGTAGCTTTCCATAGCGAGTAGTTCGTGTCTTTTGTCGAGGAGAGACTGCTTAGATAAGTTTGAAGTTGTTCATTACTGTTTTGATCAATAATTTTCTTTAAGTCCTCAGATGCCTTGTTGAAGTTTCTTTTGTCGCTGGGGAAGCCGGTATTGTGCCATATTTTTCTTAGTTTTCGTCTTTCGTTGACTTTGTCTTTAATTATCTTTGGGTACTTTTTTACCCTAAGGGTATTATTGGTCTTGGGAGTAGGTGTTGAGTTTTTTGCAGCCAGATGGGCTAATTTATTAAAAGATTCAATTGCTGTTTCAACTTCGTCTGAAGTTTTTAATGGGATTTTTAGGTTCGCGTTATTTGTAATTATATTTTTGAATACTGTCCAGTTTGTTTTGTTGTTATATAACTTGGTAGGGACTTCGACTTCCATTACTTTGCACCTGATGTTTAGGATAACAGGGGTATGGTCCGATGATAAATCGATAGATTCTTCCACACTAATATTACTCTGGGAAATATTGTTTAAAATAAAAAAGTCCAGGAGATCTGGAACTTTATTGCAGTCGGTAGGCCAGTAAGTAGGTACGCCATGACTAGAGAAGACAAGATTGAGATCATTTGCAGCAGAATAAAGCTGCCTTCCTCTTGGGAGTGTTAATCGAGATCCCCAGAAAACATGTTTAGCATTCCAGTCGCCGCCACATATAAATCTTTTCCCGAGTCCCGAAAAGTAGGTAATAAAATCTTCCTTAGTTATTGTGTTCCTCGGAGGACAGTATACAGCTGACAAGGTAGTCTCTGTGTAGTTTTCTTTAATTCGTACAGATGTTGCCTGAATTTTCTCTGTGCTATATTGTTCTAGAGGATAATGTTTTAGGTTGTTTTTAATTATTACTGCAGTCCCCCCATGGGAATTCCCTGACGGGTGATTTGTGAGGTATGTGCTATAGTTTTCTATTTTGATATGAGACTTGATTGTGGCCCTTGTTTCAGATATTAAGGCAACGTCGATCTTCTCGTTATTTAGGTATACTTTGAATTCAGCAAGACGTTCTGTCAATCCATTGGCGTTCCAAGTGACGATGCGAAGATTTAGGGGCATTTTTGCATTATTTGAGTTATAACTTGGATCATACGATCCATCATGTTGTCGAGCATATTACTCATGATGTTATGGAACCTGTCAAACATTTTATCCAGAAGATTTACTAGGCTGTCTGAGTTGTAGCTTTTGTCTGCATTTATGTCATTATAGGCCCTATTCTTTGAGACTTCAGCATATGATTGCGCCGCTGTCCGTGTCTTATCACGATTCTTTGTATTTTCTTTGTTTACATGTGTTTCCTGAACATTTGTAGTGGCCAATTTTATGGAGTTTGTAGTGGCTTTGAACTTCGGCTTTAGTATGAATTCCTTATATTGTTGGTACTTTTTGCATCCTTTGTAGCTAGAGGGGTGTTTTTCCTGGCAGTTAGCACATGTTGCGTCAGTGTTAGGTGGTTTTGTACATTCATTTGACGGATGCATTTCGCCACATTTTACACATCTGTAAGGTCTACAACATTGGTTTTTACTATGCCCAAATCTTTGACATCTTTTGCATTGCAGTACTTCTTTTTTTCGATATGGGGCTTCAATAGTAACTTTCATGTAGTCTAGTTTGTTCACCTTAAAAATGTCTTTATTGTTGTGTTTAGGTTCCAGATCTACGTAAAAAAGAGGTAGTGGGTCTTTAGTCACTCTGTGTTTTACATTGACAATTTGTCTTACATCATGTCCAATCTCTTGTAGTTCGCATTTAATAAAATCAGTATCTTGTGATGAGTGAAGGCCGCGTAGTACTACTCTATAGGCCCTTTCGCTCTTTAGTTTATATGTGTAGTGACTTATATTGTTCGTTGTAAAATTTTCACGAATCTTTTTGTAAGTGTCGACGTCAGTAGGTATAATCTTGACCACGTGTCCAGATCTTAGTGTTGTTATAGTATACATGTTGGTTTCTACTATTTGGTTTAGAATTTGTTTTAGCGATGCTATTTCTATAACGCCAGTCACAAAGATAGGTTCTGGTTTAGGTGGTTTATGTTGTTCTAGGGCAAGTACAGCATTCTCATCATTGGTTTCCAATAGTTCAAAACTATTTTGAGTTGGTACAGTGTAGTTTGTCTTTGGTACTTTCTTCATGTTAACATTAATATCTGGGCTTTTCTCTGATCTCTTTCTTTTTGTTGTAGGGACTTGATCTTTTTGCCAATGTTCAGAATCATTATTTTTGGTTATTGATTTGCTAGTATATCTATCTAGAGAGTGACTTCTTGTTTGCTCAAACATACTTTTATGGAATGTTTGTTGGACCATTACTGGTTTAGGGGTGTTTGTTTTTTTATTTCTTTCTATCTCCATATTGTTCCCACGAGTAGGGTCGATTTAATAGGTCGCTTAAGGGGTGACGCCCATTCCCTCAAGAAGGCGCGAATACAACGGCGTTAGCCTGGTCCACCGAGGTCGGCGCTCAGAACTGGTCTCCCACCAGCCACGCATCCTTTTGGCGCGTTTCCCACCGTAGGATTGGGGTGTTTTTTGGAGAGGTTGTCTTCCTCATGGCCCAGACGATGAAGTCAAGGCCCCCGATCGCAGATTGCGGTTGCGGGTTAGGCTGATCATTTCCTATCCGCCTGCAGGCAGGCTTTTTAAGCCAGCGATGGTCGGGTTAGTTAACCGCCGCCCGAGATTCGGCGTTGTTCCTTGTTTAGCACCACCCAGGGGACACGTGTAGGGTGAGCCTATAATAGGTGGTGACTCCTACGGACGCAAGAAACATCATCCCCCCTATTTTATAGTCAGATATATTTTTTGCAATTTTTAGAGACCTGATGAAAATGATGTTTTGGTAGCCTAAATAATCTTATGTCATTCATAAAAAATGGCCGTGACACATTGTTAAAAAGTCAATTAAGTTTTTTTTATAATTTATGCAACTTATACACACTTGTACAACTAAAGTTAGTATGCTGAAAAATCATACAAAATAATTATATTGAGATTACCATGTATGGAATTTCTAAACGCATAATTTTATTATAAATACGATTTCGCCATTGTCCTTTGTGCCCGATATGGCGATAGGCTTGACCCCTATCACATCATTGGGCAGAACACACATGGCAATAAAAATCCATCCCATCGGGGATTAGGGCGTGATGTGTATGTAATATGTATGTATTTTACAATCGCGGCCAGGCCTATCTCGCTATAAAAGCAACGTCGCAAAGCAGCTGAGTGAGAATAGCGGAGCCAGAGTTTGTCCAGGTAAAATTAAAATTAGACTGCCCTAGTCTTGCTTTGGAATAATATATGGTATGAGTGTGAAATATCTATGTGCAGGTAGGTGAAAAATGTACAGGTACACAAAAGGGTACCCATGGCAAGCATTGACTCCTCCTTGCATCGTTTTCTTCAGTGCTGAGGGTTGTGGTCTCCTGAACATGGAGTAATCTTTGTCATTATTAAGTTGCGCCACCTCTTCCTGTCTTGCCAGTAACCATCAGTTGCTTGTGATTATATCCGTCCTCTGTGCCTATGTGGCCGAAGAATTCCAGTACTCGGCGCAAAGCCGACCAAAAGCATTGACTATTGAATTTAAAAACTTACTTGGAGTTTATGGCGATTTTTCTCATTGACTCCTTGTCATGCTCAGTGCACAAGTGTTGGCACCAATTAATCCTGTGTGCTACTTGTGACTTAGTCTTCAGTTTGTCTACTACCTTTGCTTTGGCAGGTTTTACCTGCAAGTTACCAAACAAAAATACAATGTGAAAACTCTTGAAAAAACTGACCCACAATATTATGTGCCATAATAATATTATATTGTGGTCAATGGATATGAGTAATTACAATAAAACCTACATTTCTTATATAATAATCTATATCTTTTTATTTTGAATACATAAATAAATAATTAAAATAAACTTATAGATCCAAATCAAATTACCTATAAATATTGAACTTTCTATATTATCAGAACAAACAAGAACCTCTATATACCACTTTATTTTTCAGTAGCTAAAATATATTTTTCTGTATTTATATGTTTTATTTGCACCTCTTTAACTTTAATTTCAACATCAGGTTTGACAGTGACATCTTCTTTAGGTTTCACTTTCTGTTCGGCTGCTTGCTTCGCAGCCCTCTGTGCCTCTTGCTTTGCCCGCCTTTCAGCTCTCAGCTCAGCCTTACTTTTACCAACTTCTGCTTCCTGGGAATTGTGTTAATATTGGGTGTACTGTGATAAACCTATATGCAGATGGTGCAATCAAAATAACTATTATTTCAACCTATGAATTTGAAACGACTAAACAATCAAATATTATAGCAATTTTATTTCCAAGGCAATTTTTTCTTTGTCTACATTCATTAATCCATAGCAATACCTGTTCGTAAAATATAATGATCTATTTCGTTGATTATATTTGTCTTATATTCTGGATGTCACCAATTTTACTGGCGGACATAGATAAAAATAATATAACTTACATGAAATTAACATTTATGCAAAAAAAAAATATGAAACTTGTAGCTGTAAAGTAAACATAGTTACTAAATACTAACCTTTTTTCCTCCCAAATCAATATTTTGAACTTTAGCAGTAACTTCTTTAACTTCTTTTGCTACATTTACTATATCTTTTAGTGTTTCCACAACATCTTTGACTGTCATATCATCACCCTTAGCAACTTCATTATTTGTTGACTGTTCTAATTGAGAAGCGAGAGTCTCCTGTTGTTCAGGAGGTTTTTCAGCTGGTTGTTTAACATCTCCCTCAGCTGCCCCCTTCTTCTTAGCCTGTTTAGCAGCTTTCTTTGCAGCTCTTTCAGCTTTGATTTTATCTCTTTCTTTGTCACAAGTTGTTTCATTAACTACTATTGCTCTATCAACTTCATCTTTACTTTTGACAACGGCTTTCAATTGGATTTCTTCTTTAGCTGTCATTTTAGGCTCTAGGCTGACACACTCTACATTTTTATTTTCATCAACAACAGCTTTTTTAGATGCTGTTTCTTTTTCGTCATTAACAGCAACTTTCTGTTTGGCTTTTTGTTTAGCTAATTTCTTGGCCTCTCTTGCTGCTAATACTTCATCTTTAGATTTCTCTGTCGTACCTTTTGAAGACATATTTTCTTTTCCTTTTATATTATTCTCTACTGGTATTTGCTCATTGCCCGTCTCTTGGTTATTGTTTATGGACTTCTGGACAGCAATATTTGATGATATAGTTTGAGTAGGTTTTTTACTTTTTTGATTGTTTGGCTCAATTTCAATGGGTATTTGTTTTTTATAACATTTGGCTAATCGTAATTTTTGCCTTCTAAGCCTTCTTTTCTTTGAATTTGATACAGTTTCAGTTATCTTAACTGGAGTATTTTCAGTATCACCCTAAATAATATAAAAATACCATTACAATATTGATTAAATACTGTCATACTAACAACATAATAGTATTGTGCGTTAACATATTGCAATTTATATTATTTGATAGAGTTTTCATAGATGTGTAGATGTCTACTAAAAATAAGAGGGTAGTTTCCTACGTTTGATTTAGAAAATTATTTTATATGTAACAGAAGATAATATGAAAAAGAGATTATCCTGTGAAATCAGCATCAGATTTGGTTGAAAAATAAAGCAGTTATTCATATTTGAAATATTGTTGTGAGCAAAATTGGGGACATGGCGGGAATATCGGCCTATCTCTTACACACGCTCGCAGAGTTACGGCCGGTGATATTCGGTGACGACAAAATCTGATATTACTGTTATTTGACAACTTCCCCTTCCACCAAATTTCATAGCTTTATAAATGACTTATTGTTGGGCTAATTTAAAAAAAAACTGTTATGATTTTGGATTGCATACCTACGTTTTATAATGTATTTAAAAAAAGTAGTCAACTACCCTTGTAGGGGTCATGTGCAAATCGTAATCTCTACAAGTAAGTTGTGGCTTGTGGGAAGTTGAAGTTTGTTATGTATGTTAATTGAGTGCTTTATTGCGACTGACTGCTTTAAATTCATGCGATACAAGTTGTGCAGAATCATATACTTAAAAGTAGGTCGAGCAGCACTGACACATGAATCATAAAAAATGATGTATATAAAATAATAATGTGCGTATCCGTACAACCCTATTGCTCAATAAATTAATGACATTCTGAGTATGTTTTTCATGTTTATATTTATTGAAAATTATAATTAACAAATTACATATTAGTATACAGAAAGTGTAAAATTAAAAGTCTTTTAAATATTTATTATGCTTTATATAACAAAGAGATTACTCGAGTACTGTGTGGTACAAATATATTGCCACACAATAAAATATATGTGGCACATTAGCAAAACAGAAAGAGTCACAACACATAAAATTCAGTTTTTAAATCATACAATCAAATTCTGCTTTTGTGTAGATTATTGGTTTTGTTAAATAGAAAAGGTATCACAATATACATTTTTGTTTTGTGACTTTTTGCCAATGTGTGATGTGTTTATAGCCAGTGTAGTTATGCAGTCTGCATTTCTAAATGCTTACAACCTGATTGAGAAATGGATCACAGTAACAATCACAGTTGCATTTAAATATTTTGGGACAACAGAATTCACTAAGATCAGAGGGTAGTTAAAGTGGCTTCTGTGGACATACTGTTCAAAAGCTAACATTCTATATGATGTAGCGTGTATATTAAATACTTTTAATAAAGTCTGTACAGGATTGTTAACATGCATAATACTCCAAACAAAAATAAAGGTGTACAGTTACTAAACAATAGAAAAAAAAAAGCTTTTCTGAGCTATCTGTTCTAAACTTTGCATTGTACTTGTACATTGTACCTTCTATTGCTCAACATTTGTAGCAAATTACATTTAAATAGTAACATAACCTCAAGACATATAATATAATATGGACACATCATAGCATACATAGTTTTAATTTATGAATACCTTAGACGTTACCATAGTTGTTTATCCTTGGCTGGCTATAAAATAAGTAAGATAAATAAGTTTTCACGCATTTTTATGGTAAAATGTACATTTTCATAGTACATAACAAACAACATAAGGAATATAAGAAAATCAACTTACCACTACTAAAGTTTATAAAGACGGCAATCCCGAGGGAACTAGTCGGAATTAGTAAAAAAATCTGTATAGGTCTCTTAAAATATCACTTTTACGGAAATATTATTTTTAAAAAGTGGCATGAAATGTAACAAGAATTTTGTCACATATCATAAATCATGTACAAATGACACATGACGGTCAATGTTGCCAGATGGATGGCGGTTCAATAGCTGTTTTAAATTGGTAAGTACTAAGTAGAGGCCGAAAAGGCTTAACATAATACGGGTATAAATTAGCAAGAAAACTTAAAGAAGTCATCTTCCGCAAGCAATATATACTTACCGTATAAACAGTCTCGAAAAGCTGTCTGCTGCAAACTTGAGGTCCTATAAACAGATATATTGTCACACTTTAAAATATGTCGCCTGAACAATAATTTAGAACTACTGTCTAACACATCTTCTATAATCCACAGACTACTATAGATGCTAAGCCATTGAGGTGCACCGAATGCACCGCCAGTCCCGTGTTTCCCAACCGGGCTTAGAGTACGAGATGGTTCTAGCCATTCTCGAAACCCCCGCGGACGTGAAACATCTTTACGAGATCCGCGACATTTCCGGGTTAGGCGGCTTCACCGTCGAAACCCCACACAAGAAAGGCCAAATAGGGCAGTGTCATAACTGCCAAAAATACGGCCACAGCTCTCGTGGCTGCCGCCTCCCCGCCAGGTGCGTTAAGTGCCTCGGCGAGCACGGCACTTCGGCGTGCCCACGCCCAAAGGATAGGTCCCTGTGCACGGAGCCGCCTTCGTGCACAAACTGCCGGCAATCGGGTCACCCCGCAAATTACCGCGGATGCCCCAGAGCACCCAAAAAGACCTTCAGAGCTCCTAAAGCTCCAAAGGCACCAGCCCCTCAGGCCAATTTCAGACTGGCACCTGCGCCAGTGCGTAACCCGTGGTTCCCAACTACGGCACGCGCCGACCCACGCCTCCAGGCCCGCGGCGGAGTCACTCCCGCCACCCCGGCCTCACACACCACTCAACCTACTCCTGCGCCCATTCCTTCGGCTTCCATGGCTCCTTCCAAGGCAGCCAAGGCGAAAACCTCTCCACAGGTGGCGGCGGCCTCGCACTCTACATCATCTTCTGCGCAAGGCGCAAAAGTCGAGTTCCTTCTGAACTCGCCGGAGTTAATGAATCTCCAAGCCCAAATGGCCGACCGCGTGGCCCAAATCTCCGCCCTAGGGCGTCCCGATAGCAATCTCGTCTCGGAAATTGTCCACATCCAGACGAGGATGTACCAGATCACCGTAGGTGCACTTTTTCCGTCATCTTAAATGGCGACGTCACCATTAAATCCCTCTAAGCGGACCAAACCTCGCTCCCTCAGAGTGGGGTTTTTCAACATTAACGGCATTAGCGGCCAACGAGCCGAACTTTCTGATTTTGTCCGCGAAAATAAATTAGACGTTTTCCTCATCCAGGAAACGTTTCTAAAACCAGCTCACCGCAATCCCAACATCCCTAACTTCAATCTGGTACGTAACGATCGCACTAGTGGCCCTTTAGGAGGCACTCTCATATATTTCAAAAGGTCCCTGCATTGCATACCCTTAGACCCACCTGCTACTTTGAGGAACATTGAGGCTTCAGTCTGCAGGTTAGCTATGACAGGACACCCGCCGATCACCATCATATCGGCCTATCTCTCGCCCTCAAAGGAGCTTCACTCCAATGAGCTAACTACATTACTTGAAATGGGGGATTCCGTCATTCTGGCGGGCGACCTCAATGCCAAGAACACTCTCTGGGGCTGCAACTCGACCAACGGGAGAGGTACCGCTCTGGAGCGTTGTCTTGACATAGTAGATATGAGTATCCTGGTTCCTTCTGAACCAACTCACTATAGTTCTACTGTCGACCACCGACCCGACATACTCGACATAGCGCTAGTAAGGAACGTAAGCCTTCGCGTGCGTTCCTTGCAGGTGCTACAAGAGTTAGACTCTGACCACAGACCTGTGATCCTAGATCTAGTTCCCCAAAACGGCCCATCAAACACAGGTCCTAACGTTCCGATGAAGGTGAAAACGAATTGGCGCCTCCTAGGCACCAAGCTCGCGGACACCTCATCTACAGATCTTTCCGCGATTCCGACCAACATCGTGACTCCTGAAGAAACGACTGGCGCGATACGCTCCTTCACCAACCACCTTCAAAACGTCTTGAGCGAAAGCTCCGAGAAGGTGCCAGAGACTGTTCACAGTCAATGGCAAATTCCCGACGACGTGCGGTGGGTGGTGAGGAGGCGTAACGCTACGCTCAGAGCTTGCGCGACGAGCCCCACCCCGGAACGACGACGTCTTGCGCGCTTCCTTCAACGTGAGGTTAGACGTCGCATAAAAGAGGTCGTCGATTCGAGATGGGAAACTCGCTTAGCCGAACTCGACCCGACACACCAGGCCTTCTGGCAGCTGTGTCGTTCCTTCAGGAGAAACGATGTGACCTCTATGCCTCCGCTCAATCGTCCGAATCAACGCCCGGCGTTTGACGACGACGAGAAAGCGGAACTGTTGGCCGACAGTCTGGAGTCTCAATGTTCCCTCTCAACAATACCTATAGACCACGACCATCTTGTTGCGGTTAATTCACTCGTCGAAAGTAGGAACGCGGTCCGGCCACCGCCGAACTCGATTTCGCGACCGATAAACGATACCGATACCGCCAACGTCGTCGACCCGCCGCCGCCCGATCCCCTTGCACCGGTGACGATCGAAGAAGTCATCGCTCTGATCAAGGCGCTCAAAAGACGAAAAGCCCCCGGGGGCGACAGGATCCCTACCCGTATGATTAAGATGCTTCCGGAGCATCTGGTCCTAACGCTCACCGCGATATTCAATGCTGCTTTTCAAAACTGCCTCTTCCCAGAGGTCTGGAAGGAGGCAGTTGTGATAGGTATACATAAGCCGGGAAAACCCGCATCCGAACCGTCCTCTTATAGGCCAATCAGTCTGCTCAGTACTCTGGGCAAAATTTACGAGCGGATCGTCCTCGACCGCCTCAAAATAGTCGCTCACAACAACAATCTGATCCCTCCCGAACAGTTTGGTTTTCGTGCTAGGCACAGTTGCGTAAATCAGGTGCTCCGCATCACGGAGCACGTTTACGACAAATTCAAGATAGGCATGCCCACCGGTGCTCTCTTCTTCGATATTGAAAAAGCATTCGACAGGGTGTGGCACAACGGCTTGCTTTACAAGCTGTACACTCTCAACGTGCCCACTCAACTCGTGCACATCATACGAGATTTTTTGTCGAATCGCGGTTTCAAATATCGCGTGGAGGGTACTCTCTCTTCCCGTCACGCCATCACGGCTGGAGTCCCGCAAGGCTCCGCCCTCTCACCTTTTCTTTTCTCGCTGTACACCAGCGATATCCCTAAACCGAAAAACGCCCATTTGGCGCTCTTTGCCGATGACACCGCAATCTACGCCTCACGTAGAGACCCCGACAATGTGGTGCGCACTTTGCAGGCCGCCGCCGACAAGCTCAGTGAGTGGTTCCGCAAATGGCGAATCACCGTCAATCCCACAAAGAGCCAGGCTATCCTGTTCACTTTGAAAAGGAGAGTCCATGTGCCTCACAACTCAGTCCGCATGTCCAACCAGGTAATCCCCTGGACGGACAAAGCCAAATATTTAGGAGTGACCCTTGATCAGAAGTTGACCTTCATCCCACACGTAAATGCGGTACGTGCGCGAGCCGCATTCGCGATGAGCCAACTGCATTGGCTCATAAATAGGAAAAGCAAAATGTCCATCCGCAACAAGATTAGGATCTTTACCACGTGTATTAGACCGATCATGACATACGCGTCGCCCGTGTTCGCCCATATACCGCCTGCTCGTCTTAAGCGTATGCAGGTATTGCAAAACATTTTTCTTCGACACGCTCTTGGTGCCCCGTGGTACGTTCGCAATCGCAACCTCCACGTGGATACTAACATGCCGACCATCAGGCATTTCATGCAAATGACCAGCAAACGCTACTTCGACCGGGCGGTTAAACACCCAAATACGTTAGTCCGCAAAGCGTCAATATACACTCCATTCGACCGCGCCAAATGGAGACGGCCGCGTTCAGTCCTAACCGATCCAGAGGACGATATCACTCTGGCCATTCGCAGTAAGAACGAGTTCCTAAAACTCCTACACTCCACACGACCGCAGTTCCGTCCTCGCCGCCGAGGACCTCGCCTCGTTCCCCGTCGCCCTCCCGACCCTCCTAACAGTTCCGGCCCGCGTGCCGACGAAATAAATGGATAGGATTAGGTTAAACACCAACCTTCCCCACTAATCGTTGATGTCTCATCCTCTCCCAGTGACCGTCCTGAGCCGAGGTTCGTAACCCGTTAGTGGGTTGCCCTCAGCATGGTTACTTAAATCAAGGGTTGCGAGCGCCTAAAGCGTTCACCCGAAAGTCCGGTGTGGCCAGAAAAGCCGACTCGCGTCAGGCTACTGGCCGGTAGGGCCAAAACAAAAAAAAAAAAAAAAAAAAAAAAAAAAAAAAATATAGATGCTACTCATATAATCTAACGTTTCATCTTCAGACTGTCATTCCGTGAAGGATCGACCTTATATTATGACGAATTTTCAGGTCTATGCTTGAACCGCCATCCGTCTAGCAACACCGGACGAAATGTCAATCAATGTCAAATCTACTGACGAATACTGAATGGCGAATGCTCAGATTTCAGAATCTATTCTGTAATTCTCTTGGTTCAGAAATCAGAATCACAGATTCAAAGAGAATAATTAAAATTGATTACAATGCACAGACTTGAGTGAGCTTGAGACTACCCAGAAGTCAGAACTGTGGTTAGTCTCAGAAGAAATGTGAAGAAAGCTCAGCACAAAGAGGGAGTTTTTAGGGGGGAAAAATGTTTAGGGGTTTTAAAATTTCGTTAAATGACAATAAAATAATATCTCAGTATAATGTTTTCCTATGACTGTTGATATTCGAAAATGCATAATATGTCGAAGAAAGCTACTACTATGATAATTTCTTCCATGACGTAGGACGGATAACGCAGCAAGTTCGTCACGAGACAGTCCAATCCAATTTTCTCTCTTGCGCTCCTGCTCGATCACTGATCATTTTTCTTGAGAGCTAGACCTTGGTCACCTCAGGTGACATTCAATTTCCGCCCTGTGGATTGGGGGCGTTTGGAAAATTCCACCACGGTATCCCCTGCCTGTCGTAAAAGGCGACTAATAGGGGCCACCGTGGGTCGCAGGCGGGCGGCAGGTGGCTGTCCGTCTTAATTAGCAAATTGTTGCGATCCCTATGATGGACGCAGCGTGGTTGGTAGGCCTCACGCTGCCATTGACGCCGAGGGCATCCTTCGGTGCGCGGGGGCTTCTGAGCCCCCCCCCACAAAAGGAGACGGGCCGCACTAGGCGGCACCGCGCAGGGGCGGCTGCGGACGACAACTTAGACACCTCCGTCAGAGGAAGCCGTCCCTAATGCGGCAGGTTGGTATGCCGTGCGTTGTACATAGGTAGGGACTCGGCCCGGCGCGGCGGTCGCCCGATGGTTACATCTCTCCGGGCGGCTCAACGCCGGGTCGTAAGTCACGGTGAACCCAACATAACCGGTCAGTCGCCCCCCTTGAAGGCTGGGCGGTAGTAATAAGTCACTTTCTCCGCAAAAACAAAAAAGAATAAAAAAGGTGACATTCAATTGTCAAACTAGTTCGGCTAGTCCAGTGGCGAACTCACTCAATTTTCTCTCTTGACGTTTCCGGTAAAAATCATCCGAATGTGGTGCCATCTTGTCAGTAGATACAAACTAATTTTTTTAATAAAGCGCCATCTATTTGTCTCCGCATATACGCATATTCACGCCTTTTACCGCCGGAGGGGTAGGCAGAGGCGCAACTAGTGCACACACTTTTCGCCGTGCGTATTCCGTCCCATGATGTGATAGGGGGCGAGCCTATAGCCATATCGGGCACAAATTCCAACAGCTCCGGGCTGATACTGAATAGAAAAATACAATATCACTTTGCCCGACCTGGGGATCGAACCCGAGATCTCAGCATTGCGGTCGTACCGTAATACAACTACGCCACCGAGGCAGTCTCCGGCACATATATAAATGTAATATTTACACTATACTCTCTAGTGTATAATTTGTATTCTGTCTCCATAAACAGCTGCTCAGCTCTGACCATAGATTACATAGAGAAGCAGTGTTGCCAGATGTTTGACGGATGAAGTCGCCGAAAAATCATTATGAAGTCGCCTCAAGTCGCCGCACCGTATATGGAGAGGCGAAGGAGCAAAAAAAAAAAAACCTGACAGCCGCGAACGCGAAGAGCTAAAAAAAAAAAAGTCTCCAATTCCAATTTCTGTCATGTTTTGTACTCTCAAAGCTAAAAATATGCTCAAATCCGACAAAAACAACGTTTATAACGCAAATTTTCCAAAGTATCCCAAATTGGCGCCTGAGTGCCATTCGCGAAGCCTAAACGGCGACCAGTCGCCATTCACAATTTTTGGTCGCCCCGACACCCTCCGAGGTAGCCTAAATGGCGAAAAGTCGCCTAATCTGGCCACTCTGTAGAGAAGCTACGCTTACTTTTTAAGCCCGTTTTTGCATATGTCCTTTAAAGAATTGTGTAACTGGTAGATCCCGTAGGGTTTCGTCGGTAAAAAATAAATCAACCAGACACGTAAGGAACGTTGAAGCAAGTTAACTGGCAAAGAATAAGTTGACAATACCGCGAATACCTTTTTTTTTTCGCTTCCGCTTATTTTCTTTGTTTGGGGGGTTTTAGGGTTTTTTTTATTGCTTTTAGGGGCTTCAAATTTGAAATATTGGCGACACTGACGTCAGTGAACATCTGGTCATAGAGTAGGTTAAAGGTTTATAAATTGGACCAGGGACCTCTAGTGGACATTTATCATCTGTTTATATATCATTTATTCAGCGAAATATACACAGAGTACTTTTGTATAGAAATATATTTTTCGTGAGCTATACAACAAAGAGAATTATAATACTACACGATATATATATTTTTTAGATTATCAATTATTTTCCCTTGTATAAATCATGCATATAACATGTAATATATTTATAAAGCTTAATATATTGAACTTGAATGCCTTTATCTACCAAAACATAGAATACCAAAACAGTTATTTTTAATAGTTTGAAGTATATAAGTATTGATAATAAGTTAAGATCAAGGGACGTTCATTGTTATTTGTTACGTGTATGGCGACTGCCGTGTATTCTGCGGAGTATTATAATATGCCTTACGGGTAATTTCACCCATAATGTTATATTCTATTCAAGTTGTAGTTAACAAATAATGAAGCGTGAGAGAGAATCAGGCCTGGGTGCACTTTCGTACCGCATAAGGTAAGTGCCACCTATAAGTTTGACGATGTAGGTAACTACATTTCTTAAAATTTACTCATAATTATATTATTTTTTAGATGTAAGCGGCGTACAGCACGTGTCAAAAAGGGCCAGTCTGATGAACTTCTAGCAATGCTTGAAGATCGGCCACATTTATGCGACAAAAAATTTACTACACCTGAAGACCGTGACAATTACCAAGAGGGCTGGAAGGAGATTGCCGATGAGCTCAATCAAATTCCAGATGGAGCCGTCAAGACCCCAGAGCAGTGGATGACGGTTAAGTTTCTATTTTTGTTTTCAAAGTACAGATTATACCCCTACATTTTATTATTAATAATATTGTAAATGAAAAGAACATGGGGTTAAAACAAAATAAAATAATATATCAATTAATAATTGCAGGTGTGGAGAGATTTTAAAAGCCGTGCCTGCATGAAAGCTGCAAAATTACAAAATGAAAAGGTGCAAACGGGCAATAAAGCCATCACCACAACCCCTCTAACAGATTTCGAGAAGAGAATCATTGCGCTTATTTGCACAGATTATCCTTTTGATGACTTCTGCATACATACTATGCAAGAAGAAGGTGTAGGTTTGAATGATTCTATAATATTTACTTGAAATCTACATTAAATATAATATATTGATTGCCTCGGTGGCATAGTTTTATTGTAAGCGTTGTACGACACTGCTCTTATGTCCTGGGTTTGAATTCTGGTTCGGGCAAGGTGACATTGGGTTTTCCTGTTAGTATAAGACTGGCGTCTGGAATTTGTGTCCCATATGGAGATAGGCTTGCCACCTATCATTGTGGGACGGAATACACATTTTCCAGTTCTGCATAAAAATTCAGGTTACTTTTAATCTGTTAGTTTTATCAATTACTGAAATAAATACTTTACTATTATTTACAGTCCAATGAAGCTGGCCATGACGTTAAAGATGCTGAATTAATCAACATACCCCAAACTCAATGTATGTATTGAAAATGCATTCACAAATCTCAATCCAATGAAAATTTGGATCTATCACAAATTTTGATATCAACTACAAATTTAAGAAGACTAATTAGTAATTACTACTGCATTTGACCTCTTCCACAAGTGAATAAGTTTTTGTTATTATGTTTATATCACACAGTACACAAAGTGTATTCATTTCGGGTATTTCCAGATTGATGCATTATTTTTTCTCTATTTTTATTACAATCTGCCTCCTTTTTTGAGACTTGTTTGGCTTTTTTGGTGAGCGACCCTCATACCACGCCCTTAAATTTATTTATGTCTATCACAGACATGAATAAGTCTTGACTTTTGAGGTATTCTGCGTTTAAGACAACATGGGGTAAATCCTTCATCGTTCATCAGTGAGCTAGGGCATTAGCATGGTTTGTTATACATTTTCTGTATGATTTAATGTGTTGTATTTTTTGTTTAACTGTAGGCATATGCAGATCTTTATGTAATCATTAATTTAATGCAAGCCAAATGATATTGGTCAACATTTGCAATACTTTGTTTTGAAACTTGTGAAAGGGTGACCGGTCGGACCCTGCTAATTACAGGCCGATAGCGGTTACGTCCTTGCTCTCCAAAGTCATGGAGCGAGTTATTAATACTCAGCTCCTGAGGTACCTTGAGGATCACCAGCTGATTAGCGATCGTCAATACGGTTTCCGTGGTGGTCGTTCGGCTGGTGATCTTCTGGTGTACCTCACACACCGCTGGGCGGAGGCCGTGGAGAGCAAGGGCGAGGCTATAGCTGTCGGTCTGGATATAGCGAAGGCGTTCGATAGGGTATGGCACAGAGCTCTTCTAGCGAAATTACCTTCCTATGGAATCCCCGAGGGACTCTGCAAGTGGATTGCCAGCTTCCTGGATGGTCGGAGCATTAAGGTCGTAGTCGACGGCTGGAACTCTGAGACCAAGTCCATTAATGCTGGTGTTCCACAAGGCTCGGTGCTATCGCCCACGCTCTTCATTCTGCATATCAATGACATGTTGGACTCCTCAGACAACATGTATTGCTATGCAGATGATAGTACGTGTCATGCGCGATACACCGGCCATCAGAATGTCCCTCGGCACTCAGTTGAAGAAAGACGGTCACAACTTGTGTCTGAAGTCGGAAGCTCTCTGGGGCGGGCTTCTGAATGGGGTGAAAGGAATCTCGTCCAATTCAACCCGTCGAAGACACAAGTTTGCGCGTTCACTGCTAAGAAGGACCCATTCGTCATGGCGCCACAGTTCCAAGGAGTTACTCTTCACATGTCGAAAAGCATTGGGATCCTCGGTGTCGAAATTTCAAGTGACGTTCAGTTTAGGAGTCATTTGGAGGACAAAGCCAAATTGGCCAGCAAAATGTTGGGAATCCTGAACCGAGCTAAGCGGTACTTCACGTGCGGCCACAGATTGGTGCTATATAAAGCGCAAGTCCGGCCGCACGTGGAGTGCTGCTCACATCTCTGGGCAGGGGCTCCCAAACACTTGCTTAACCCACTTGACTCCTTACAACGACGGGCACTTCGCATCGTCGATGATCCCAATCTTACGGACAGAGTGGAGGCGCTGGGTATGCGGAGAGACATTGGATCTCTCTGTGTATTCTACCGCCTCTTCCATGGGGAGTGCTCTGAGGAACTGTTTAATATGGTGCCCACTTCACCTTTCTACCATCGCACCACTCGCCATCGCAGTGGAGTTCATCCGTACTACGTGGACTCTGTTCGTAGTAGCACGGTGCGTTTTCAGCGGTCTTTTCTGCCGCGCACGTGCAAACTTTGGAATGAACTCCCTGCATCGGTGTTTCCCGAGCGCTATGACTTGTCCTTCTTTAAACGAGGCTTAAAAAGAGTGCTCTCCTCCCGGTAGGCAACGGCTTGGCTGTGCCTCTGGCATTGCTTTAGTCCATGGGCGGCGGATCTGCTTACCATCAGGCTGACCGCATGCTCGTTTGCCTACTAAGGCAATAAAAAAAAAAAAAAAAAAAAAAATATTATCTGATTTGTGTCTAAATATTTCAGCTGTGAGTAGCAGAGAAACAACCACTCCAACACCCACTGTTGAACAGCCACGCAGAAGAAATAGGTGTAAGTTTATTTTATTAATCCACTGAATAACAAAGCAAGCTTTTTTAAGATGCTGAATTACACTTTGCGCCATAAATAGTAGCAACACCACCGAGGCATTGAATTAAGAACAATGTGGAATGTTCCACAGTGCTTCTCTTCCTGTAAGGTATTAATAGCACTGGCCCTTCAAACCAATATAAGTGTTTGCACACAGCTCCGTGGTGGCAAATATGGAATTATGGACAATATGGTGCTAAAAATGCATTGAGTTAGTTAAGTTTGTGTATTTCTAGATTTGCATCCTCGCCGAAGCGTGGCTGACCTGCACAACTTAGCAAGGCAAGAATTGCTAGCAGTAGCGCAATCCAACGCACAGTCAATGAAGGTATTTTGTCTTTATACGTTAAAGCGGTGGCGTAGCGTGGGTTTTTGTCACCCAGGCTATCCAAAAATGTGCCGTCTCCTATTTCAGTAGCGGCCTTAACCAGGCTCCAGGTAGGAGAAAAAAACCAATAGTCCCTGCCCGGGGCCATGGCGCTCCTAGCAAGCCACTGCTCGCCATGCCATTAAGGATATTGTATGGACACAATAAATAGGGACTGATACAGATTAGAAAGTTAAAATAAATCCTGGATGATGGATTAATTAGATAAAGCAATCATTGGTTCATGTTTATTTAAAAAATTTAGAAGAAATTGAGATATGAGAAATGTATTATCTTAACATAGCATAAAACAAAGTCGCTTCCCGCTGTCTGTCCCTATGTCCCTAGATGATCTAGATGCTTAGATCTTTAAAACTACGCAACGGATTTTGATGCGGTTTTTTTAATAGTGATTCAAGAGGAAGGTTTATATGTATATTACATGCATAATATAATAGAGAAATAATTTATACGTTCTATTGTGACTGCGAGTGCCTTCTGAAAAAAGTCGGGGATCTACTTATACTGGAAGGAAAGGCGTTTTGTACCAGTGTCGCTGACCGACCATATTGCAAGATCTCTCGATCTGTATCAGTTTGTCGCCTGGTACTTGCAATTATAACGGATACTGTTAAAAAATGTATAGTTTGTATATAAAGTGACTTTTATACAGGAAAAACACTTTAATGCGGGCGAAGCCACGGGCAAAAGCTAGTTCGTTAATACATTGAAATAACAAAAAGGACTAGAAAAGTTAAATAATTTAAAAAACAAAAAGGATGTAGAATGTGTGATGTTTTTTTTTAATTACAGATGCTGGCAAAATCTACCCAATTACATGCAGAGGCTGCAAAAATGCAAGCAGAGGCATCTTTGATGTTCGCGCAAGCTGCCAACAAAATAGGAGATGCCTTAATCTTATTAGCGAATAAAGAAAATAAAAAATAATATATATTTTATTAGAATCATAGAAAGAACAATGCCCAAATGTGTCCCACTCTTTATAGGGAGTGCATGGCCTTGTGAAATTATTCATAATAGGTATATGAAATCTTTTTAGACATTACTTCATTTGATAGACATCTGTTTCGGGTTTTATTTTTGTCCCATGGAATAAAACTACTTTTGATTCTATTTTGGCCATTTTGAATATTAAGTTAATGAACATGAAAGGACAAGGGCATTGCCCTTAAAAATCTTATTTGTAATAACACACTCACGCCTTTTATCCACGAAGGCAGAGGCGCAACTAGTGCGCACCCACTTTTCGCCTGCATATTCCGTCCCATGATGTGATAGGGGACGAGCCTATCGGCATATCGGGCGCAACTTCCAGTCTCCGGGCTGATACTGAATAGAAAAACCCAGTATCACTTGGCCGACTCGGAGATCGAACCCGAGACCTCAGCGTTGCAGGCGTACCGCAATACAACAAAATAATTCTGAATGTGGTGTTAAAGTTAGTGTATAATTTATAGAGGTTCTATATAGTTCCGTTTTAATGTAAGTTTTTGTACTTACTTTGAATTTGGTTACGCTCACGTAAGAAGATACAGCACGCCCAAACCTAATACGCAACTTTTAAAAATCAACAATTGTATAACAATCTTATATTTTAAAGGCGGGGAAATGATATAAAATATAATTAATAACAACTTATTAATTAACTCATTTTATTATATAAAATAGGTACCTACGTACGTTTTTTTACATCGATAATAAATTTTGATAGATAATAATTTTGAGTACCAAGCTAAAGATTCCTACACAAAAAAATGGTATGTACCACCCATTTGTGTCTGTTCTTATGAAATTTATGCACCAGTTTACTATGTCCTAAGTCTGGTGCTCTTCCCCGATTTTCTTATGACTTGGGGTTTTATGTCCCCGGTCTTACACATTATGCATTGCGTTGACGTTTTCGTATGCGCAAGAAGTTTACGGGCCGTAACCAAGATGTTTTTCTAGAAGCGAATGCTAATAGAGAACAAAAAAATATGCGAATATCATATCATTTAGTTATTAAGGAGATAACTGATGACCATCGTACAGGTTCCTAGGAATCTGGTTTAGTCATTAGCTATCGACTGTTGAATGTGATTTAATTCAACCGAATTGTATCTGTGACCTTAGTTTTAAGAACACTGTACTTTGCCCTGTTTGTAACCTTTGTTATATGAAATAAATTATTATTAAAATTCTGCGGGAAATCGAGGCACGAACGCCAATCCTTTTGGAAGGCTTGCGTGGGGATATGGATCCAACCATAGATGTTATTATTCTAAGTGCGGGTGGCTAAAGGGTGTCGAGAAGTGTGCACCGATTTCACCATCGCGGGTCGCTGAAGCGTCCCGGAGCGGGTTTCCTCGCTATTACGCAGATTGAGCACTTCCACCCTGGAGCTCAGATTCTTAGCTCTTGCGACTTCCACTCCTAGCCGGCCAGTTAAGGCAAGCCAAAGGTCAGGGGGTCTCATTTAGCCCCCACGGAATCGGGGTACGCGGTATCGCCACTCACCGTTATTAAAATTATTATTATAATCTGAGCATATCGCATATCCGATCGATGTCTTTCGCACGGATACGTCATTCCTATACACTGTTTATATTCTATTGGCGTTTACACTTTACTCTTGTAAAAAAAGCATCTTGGCTACGGGTTGGGCTGGCTTAAGTATACTTCCCCGTATACGAGTCTTGACAGATCATATTAAAAAACGATAATTGCTAGCAATACTTGGGTACGATTATTGTTAGCAATAGCATAGGCAATAGTTGATCCATCTAAATGAGACTTTAAAACACGACCTCGTAAAATATTAATAGGTACCCATTTACAAGAAAAAAAAGGTAAATTACTTATGCAGAAGTTTTTCAGAAGATTAAAAATGACAAGATTGACTAGCTGTTAAAGTTTAGCACCCGTTATATCAACCATAAAACAATAGCGCATTTCACGGAGATAGTAAACGTAAACGTAATCCTCCTAGCCAGTTTCGGCCACGGCGGCCAATCTCAACGGAGATCAGCCAGGTTACGCAGGAGATATTATAGCGCACAAGTGTGTGCGCAATACACAGGTGTACTCGCTATTCCTTCACTTTCATAGTCCGGGGTGAGACTGCAATCCGACATGACCGGAGAGAGATCAGGCGCAGAACCAACGGCTTTACGTGCCTTCCGAGGCACGGGGGTATCACACCGCCAACTTCCTGACTCCGAGCTGCGACTGAGTAATTTTTAAGATTGAAAAACCCAGTCACAATGTTTTTGGCTCGACCCGGAATTCGAACCCAGGACCTCAGCGCGCAAATTATACTCGTAACGCGTACGCAATACAACTACGCCACCGCGGCAGTCAAACGGAGATAGTACTCTGGTCATGAGTCATAACTCATGAGAGACCAAGAATGTAAAGGGTCTGTGTAGAATGGAGGAGAACCGATAGCGCTAAAACTTTAGTGTTGTAGGTAATTATATTCATTATCAGATTTCACATTCACTGTACCACAATGACTACTACGACGTACGTTCTCACATTTCGATTTCTCGGGAAATGTTTGTCTTGGTCTGCGATTGTTTGCCTTTGTTGGACATGCTTTTATACATACAATGCTATTGAATGCACATTCATTGCTTTACAAATGCTTTTCAATCTTAATATTAATTTCTTTTTTTTTCAGAAAACTTAATTTAATTAAAAATAAAATCGTTATTTATACATGAAAGTATTGGTAAGTATTAGCAATAAATATTAGAGTCATCGGAAAATTAGTAGGTAAAGTAGATGTATATTTCAATAATAAATACAGTACTCGGCAGAAATTATTACAAATCAGATTAGAGAAAGGGAATCGGCAAATCAGAGGCCAAACGTCGCACACGTGACTGAAAGAGGCGAAACATTTGAAGCCGACGTTTACATTTACTTGACTGTTTATAAAGCCAACGTGTGTGATATGATATCACACCTACATATCACTTCTCTAGTAATCTATGATATCACTGACTAGTATTAGTATTGCTCGCGGCTCCACCTGCGTGATAAAGTTTTTCCGGGATAAAAATATTTTTCCAGGACAAAAAGTAGCCTTTAGATTAGCGCGTTTAAACAAACGCTTCACATTAGTATAGATATGTAGGCACCGCCGAGAACTGTAAATATTGGTCCAAATGATAATGGCAATCAAAATAAGAGAGGAGATGTCCGCTTTTTGTATGTTTGCTGGGCCTCAAAATCTAACCAGGCTCAAACTTTAGGAATAAAGGGGCAAAATATAGAACTTAGATCCATGAAATATTTTTTTTAAACCCCTCCATTCATAACTAACTTTTTTTAAAACGTTCATATCAGTTACGTGCAGTTCGCAAAATAAAATTATATAAATCTCAGAATTGGAGGTCTTTAAAATTAAACGATTTATTGTAAAAGGCTAGTTTTTAGGAGTTCTATCCATATATATATAAACTGTCTTGGTTAGAATTTTAGGCCCGTTTGTGGACATGTCCTTTACTTAATGTGTGTATATCACGGCGCCGTGGCACGGTGTTGTTGTAAATACATATGAACGTGCGGTAACCTTATCTACATTACAATGTTTTACGTAGAACTTATCTACAAGAGTCTCGACATATGTAGCAACTTTCTCCTTAGGGCAGAGAGCCACGATGCACCCTCCCCAGCCCGCTCCTGTTAATCTGGCGTGAACACCAACTTCTTTGGATATGTCGACTAAGAGGTCTAAGTTCCCATGAGAGCACTCATAAAGTTTCCTCAAACTCTCATGACTTCCTGTCATTAACCTCCCCATTGTTTCTAAAATATCGTCAGATTTAGAGCCATTTCCAGGAGCCATGTAGCCGTTAGTTCCATTTACTAGACTATTTTTTTCTTTCATTGCTATTTGAGAACAAATTTTTCTGAAATTTTCAACTCTCATTGTCTCTTCATATACGTGAAGCGCTCTTTGTCTTAATTTGAACTCTTTCAAATGTCGTGTATTGGGAGATAAGATTGAATTATCCAAATCTTCTTCGCTGGTTTTTAAAATACTGCAAATTTCATTTTTCGTATATAAATGTTTCGGTAAATACTCATCCACGAGTCTAACCATATCTTCCAGTGTGTTATCTAGAGTTTGTTGCACTTGGCTGAGAGTGATAATTTTATTATCACAAGTAATTCCAGTACACGCAGCTAAAATTTTTGCAGAGAGCCTACATTCCATAACACGAATGTTAAAATCATTCGTAGCTGCTTTATTAGCTTCAGCTAAACTGTGCGCCACAACAAACACTGCGTCTTCAGGAAGGGCTATAGGGGTTGCTTTAAGTGGGTTCCAAGTTATGTACTGAGCACAATATTTTTCCGCGAGAAACGCTATCGCCTGATCCATTCCTCCTCCTTGAGTTCCAATATATCTTTCACTTTCCGCACACAAGGCTGCTATTTCCTTTTTACTCAGACTAACATTTTGAGCATGAAGAAAGGAGAGAAACGAAGCGCTCACCAATGCCGAGGAACTGGACAACCCCGAAGCTGGTGGGATGTTTCCGTCAATGTAAATGTGTAATCCATTAGATATTTTATTTTTTAAGAATTCTATAGCGCCTTTTACTCCGCAGAGCACATAGTTATACCATAACGGTTTTCCATCGGCATCCGGCTGGATAGTAATATCTTCAAATGTTTTTAACTTTGTGTTGTATTTACAATAGTTGGTGTTAGCATTTCTGAGTTGTAGTTCTAATTCTTCGGTTAATCCTACAGCTACTAGTATAGCTTGTTCCAAAGCCATTGGTAATACAGGGTAGCCGCAGTAATCAATATGTTCGCCAATAATATTTACCCGACCCGGTACCTTCACAATAAACGCCGGAGTATATCCATATTCTTTCTTGAATGCATTATTCAAATGTTGAACCCGGTCACTATCTGTAATTTTAGCAATTGGTATATCCTCGCCTTTGCCGTTCATTTTGCTATTAATTCGCGCGGAGAATCAAAGACTCGGAGCAATGTTCATAAGCACAGTGTGACAGTACGCGCGTTCAACTGAAATATCTGTTTATTATCGCAATCAACACTTCAACTCACTATTGTTTGTATGTTTTATTACACTCGACAGTTGTGTTCACTGATAAAACTTTACCGCTTCATTGTTCCCAATTTATTGCCTATTGCACTACAGCGAGACAATATACCGATATGATTTCATGTCCATTCACTTAATTAATTATTTTTTTACTTATTTTGATTAACTACTCTAAATATCACTTGGATTAAAAAGCTTGCGAAGTTCGAACACAAAACGAAAACGTAAACATAACCTAAAAATGCTTACACGTCTGTTCAATGATTCCGCGCTTCTGCGACTGATAATGAATGCAAATCCAATTTACTGTTAGCTAGCAACTGTCTTTAGAAGACGTCTTCTTTTTTAAATGACATTTAATAAGTGAATATTAATTGAACTGAATCAATTGATAGTGCAAATAAGCACACAATTTAGAAAGGTACGAAGTACTAGGCAGTAGGTAGATGCTTAGGTACTTACCAATAGGTATCAGATAAAACGGACTACATATAATAATTTGAAGTTTATATTGATGATTGCAAAACGTTTTCAACAAGAACAAGCCGGTACTAAGTATGTACTTACCTATTTATTAACAATTTGATAATGTTATCAATTATTGTGACATGGCTTAATACTTTAAATGTTTCGACAACTGAAGCACTTATGTTTCTAGGTAATTTATTGGGAGATTGGGGTATTTATACTTAAGTACCTACATAAGATGTTCTATGTCTGAACTCAGTTTGAAGTTAATGGGTCCTACTCCCAGACAACGAGACAATACGACTCTCAAGGTGAAATTAAACATCAACTGAAATACTTTGCGACCTAGTATAGATTATAATTTGAATAATAATATTATGTAGATGCTACATATAATAGGTTATAATACTAATACAAAATGAACATAGATAGTATTAAATATTGTTTTTCATCTGTTTTACATTTAAACAGGTGTGGTAAAGGTCATGGATCTTAGTAGGTTACCTATAATTTATTTAGAGATGATTTAATTAGTTATTTATTCATTTTTTATTACACTTCGAGGCAATTTAGTTTAAGTAAGTATATACTTGTTAATATTTTAAATACCTAATGATTTTCATAAATTTTCATTTTCAAAAATCAGTAAGTAAATGAATTTCCACTATGAAGACATAGAGAGATTCTTGAAAATACATGAATAATTTAATAATTACATACTATTATACAAACATAACAGTACACACACACTATAATCATCTGAGGCCCGTGGCAAATTCATCGGATGGGCCCCAGTAAAAATTGTCTACATAACCTTTTCTAACATACCTTTTGAGACAACAAAATGTCTGCCATCCTCAAACCTGCTGAGTCGTTCTTAAAAAAAATCTAGAATTCAATTATAATTTAAAATCTAGAATTTAAAATTGAGTCTGTTACTCATTACGATATTATAAAAGTATTTAAGAGCTTAAACTTGAAGAGCACTGAAGATCTTTGGGGTTTGTCCGTTAAAGCGTTGCAGTCAGTAATAGTAAGCCAAGCCCCAGTATATAATTAATCTAAGCCCCAATCCTTTCAAATATTATTAATTGCCGTATAAGAGACGGCGTATTCCCTGATCTTATGAAGATTAGTAAAGTAATATCAGTTTTTAAAAGCAGGTTGCTGTAACACACCCTCTAATTATAGGCCTATTTCTATTTTAACAGCCTTAAGTAAAGTATTCGAAAAATTAATGCTTAATCAAATGCTGGTAAAATGAGATTTTACATGATAGGCAATTCGGTTTTACGAAGGGTAGGTCCACGTAAGATGCTGGATGTGCATTAGTAATAGCTGTGTTGGATGCCTGGGAGGGATCACAAGATGATTTAGGGGTATTTTGTGATCTTTCCAAGGCGTTCGATTGCGTCGATCACAGTACCCTCATCCTAAAGCTACACTATTATGGTATTAGGGGAGTAGGGCTTAATCTAATATCTTCATATTTATCTGGTCGCAAACAAAAAGTATTTATTGACAATGTTTCCTCTGTAGGGTCCGCAGTTAGGATTGGGGTTCCCCAAGGATCAATTTTAGGTCCATTCATCATTTTCATTTCATTTTTAGTCTACATTAATGACCTGCCTTACATGATTAACAATGTGGCAGATGTAGTATTATTCGCTGATGACACCTCGTTAATTTTTAAGTTAAATAGAAGGGAACAAAATGGGTTAAGTACCAGGACATCATAAAATTCATTTTTGGGATATAAGTCCCGGTTTACATTTTCCCGGGATAAAAAATCCATGTCCGTCTCCTGGTTCTAAGCTACCTCCCCACCAATTTCCAGCCAAATCGGTTCAGCCGTTCTTGAGTTATAAATAGTGTAACTAACACGACTTTCTTTTATATATATAGATAGATAGGTACAAATTTGTGAAATTAAAAACGATGTCTACGATACAGGCTCAGCCTATTGTGGACATCACCGGTAAAGAGAATTGTGTAAGTACTTATAATTTGTATAAATGAATAAATACATTTTCAATACTTATATGAGGATTGCAGTTTCCTTTTTCCTGCATCGAACAATAACTAGCGCTACCTACAAAGAAACAATGCTGAGGAACCTAGTCAAATGGTCGGTGGCACGGCCTGCAGAATCAAGTTCTCGTCTCACGTGTGCCGCTCCCTCTCGTAATAGATGTTATTAAGTTGTACCTCAGTATTAAACAGGCATCATAATTCATATTGTAGGTATCAACTGCACCTGCTTAAACTCGTTCTTCTTAATACTTATTAAATAGGTACATTTATTAATTCGGCTACAGAAATTATTAAGTAGGTTATCCTAATAGTCTGGAAATCTTTAGGGGAGGCTCATGCTCAGTAGTGGACTTCATGTGGCTGATGATGAATCAAAATAATACTAGGGTAGATAAGTGGGTGTAGTGAGTTGGTGTTCTATTTCCATATTTAATGATAAACACTTCCGTCGTAGTTGTATGAACGCAAAGAATATCACATGTTATTTCTGCAAGCATCCTTTTTATTTATTTATTTACTGGTGGTAGGTCTCTCATATGAAAGAGTCCGTCTGAGTGGGTACCACCGCAATTTCTATTTCTACCGCCAAGCAGCAGTGTGCATGCACTGTTGTGTTTGGGTTTGAAGGACATTGTAGCCAATGTAACTCTACTGGACATAATAAGACTTAACATCTTATGTCTCAGGATGACGAGGCCAGTGGAATGCCACACAGTACTTTGTAACTTAAGGTGCTGGATTGTTTTTCTACTGTTTATGGGTGGTCGTATCGCTTAAACCATCAGGCGAACAGCATGCTCGTCTCGTCATTAAATGCAATAATAAAAAAAAAACGAATTACACGATGAAAAGTATTTTTTATAGCTTTTAAATGATGAGACTTAGAGATGAGATCGCCCATAAACAGTAGCAACACCTTACAGAACTTTTAATTACAAATTACTGCGTGCCCAGTGCCACTCCACTGCGTTCGTCACTCTGAGACATTAGATGTTAAGTTCTACCTAGCATAACATTAGCCCGGTAGGTACCTACATAAAACAAGAATGTTGTATAAGACTTACAACAGTATGAAACATAGAAGTTCCAGAATTTTAAATGATAAATCTGAAATCACAATGTAGACCTGCCATAACTGAATGAATGAATAGGACATAGGCAGGTAGGAAGAACTGTGCCTAGTAGAATTTGTAATCTCACTGTAAACTGTGACTTAAGTACTTACTTACAATGCCAGTTTTCGTAGGAAATTAACATTATCTTATTTCGTACAATAGCAGATATTATAATTTATCTTGATTCAGACCCGTTCTTAAAAGTTAAAGACGCAAGTTGGTCTAATTTTGGCGAAAATAAACGCAATATCGATAGGTACTCGTATCCTAGGATCAGATCTAGATATCACTAGAGAGCTTCTAGTAATAGCAGAAGTAACAAACTTATGGCATTTCAATATTGCCTCTAGATGAAATATCTAGAACCGTTATCTACCTGATGGCCCCGTTACTAAAAATGTGAAAGTAACAACTTTCCGAAATGAAATCGATGGTGTTATGATCATATTATTAGATACCAACATAATAAATAATAATTAGTCGAAAGAAGATTTCAAGCTATTTGTTACCTATATAATAAGTACCAAGTTACCATGCAATTTATTAAGCTATTGCATAGCTTCTATCGCGGGCCTTGAGCGTGGAGACCGAATCCAGAAATTCCGTAACGAAAATAACCTGACATCTTTTTTATCTTACTAATATGAACCTTAAATACAATGCGTAGAAGCTATAATTCTTGAACCGAGTATATTTTTATTTATTTTATTTATTAAAGTCATTAAAACCATTTCTTACTAATTTAATATGAACCTTAAATACATTGAGTAGAAGCTATTTCCCCAACGTTGGCACGGCACGAGTACAAAAGAATCGAACGTAACATTCTTTTTTCAAATTTTGATTTATTCTACTTTGGTTGTGATGACCATTGCATTTCTGACATTTATCAATAAAAAGACTAAACGTGCGTTGCTCGCGTTTAAAAATCTACTTTATGTGGTAAGCGTAAAATCGAATTTGTGTTTAGTCAATCAAAATTTGTGATAAAAAATGCTATGCAATAGCTTTACCGCGGCAGTCTCCGAGTGCCACACGTAATTTTTATTTTTTAACATAAGGGAGGCTATGCAGATGGTTTGCACTTTTGATGCTTCATCGTGCATTTTATAAGAATTCCTTTACAGAAGGTTTCCTGTCTAGGATAATATAAAGGGTTACAATCACACGAGAAAACCTTAGCAAAATGTAAAGAAAATATAATTTTAGGTGACTCGAAAATCGAATTCCATACCTCTCGATCCATATGTACCTAAACCACAACTAGTAGATAGATATTATGGCGATCAAATTGTTAGTATGTACAGTCAGCCACATAAGTAGCTGAACAAATTCAAAATTTCAAATTGCCTTTAAAGTTATGCGTCTGAATCAACAATAGTTTTTTCTTCACTAAAATAAACTTCACGGAGTTAACTTTATTTTAGATAAAGAAAAATAATATTTCGACTGGAGTTAACGTGTAGAAGCGTTTTGAAGTTTTTAATTTGTTCAGTTACTTTTGTGGCTGACTGTACATACGAGGTATTTAGTAGGTGACATCTGTAAGAGGTGTCGGCCGTGTGTCACCATTGTGACAACTGCCCGCTGGATACCGCCCAGCACACGTTGGAGTTTTGCCCAGCCTGGAACGAGGAGTGCAGCGCTCTCAGAGCAGTCGTCGGAGGAGACCTCTCGCTGCCTGCCGTGGTCGCTTCCATGGTCGGCAGTCGGGAGGCCTCGCGTGCGGTGGCCCACTACTGCGAAGTGGTCGTCTTGCAGAAGGAGAGTGCCGAGAGGAATCGGGAGCGCGAAGGTCCCTCCCGCCGCCAGAGGAGACGAAGGAGGTGCCGGGTGGACGACTGACCGGCGTCTTCCGCCCTGTGGATTGGGGGCGTTTGGAGAATTCCACCACGAGCTAAATTGAACGAAAGAACAACTATAGATGTCCGTTTTTTATACATTTTGCAAAAAATTGCCCGGCCGCGTATTGTATTGATTTCGATTTGAAGTTTTAAAAGTGGGTGATATACGCTCAATATATTGATTTTAACCATGTTACATTTATCCATAATCTATTTTATATTTCAAATCAAATCAAATCAAATTCTTAATTTGTAAGCATAATTTAAAATGAACACACTATATTAATATGGTATCTTCATAATCAAAAGATTAATCGTAAGTATTTGCATAATGCTGAGTTTAGACTAGCAAGTTCTCTCAGCAATATGTTGCGCAATAACTTTCAGATGCGTTTACACTATAGTTGTGTCAATTTAATTTTTTTATTTTATTTTTTTATAATGGCATTTGTGTTCACATTTTGCCAATGTCAAGTTTGGTTTGTCTATTTTATTATCTGTAGTATATCAAAGTAAAGCAGTGGCTACCTTACCAAGACTTTATCGAGGAGTTTTGGCGGCAACAAAAAAACACTTGATTAGCACAATTATTTCAATTCACTTCATTTGAGCTCTTTAATAGAACTATATTGGATAATATACCACCATAATTATGCAATATAACACTAAGTATCACCAAAATAATGAATTAAAACAAGAGCACCTCATGACACTTCCAAGTTCCCGCCAAAAACTCTCGTGTCAATTTAAGCTTGCCGGTATGACAATTTATTGACACTTGACTTCATACTATGTGTAGTGAAGAGAACAAAAAATTGGTTGCTCGAAATAATCGATTCTTAAGTGATATCGATTTCTTGTTCAGAGAGTTTATAATCGATAGTCAAAAGGGTAATTTTTATATAAATCACTGTTTTTATATAATTATTATATTCCATTCATCATCATCAACCCGTTACAGTCCACTGCTGGACATAGGCATCTCCCAAGACACGAATTCCCAACAATTATTGTGACACGTTCGCTGCGTCCAACGGGTAATCTAGTCATTATTAATGTAAGATGCAGATAGGTATTGCTAACAAATTTTCTTTAAAAATTTGGTATTTGTTAACTATTTTTTAAGAAAAATTCAACTAAAATCCTATCATGTTTTATTCATTTTCGTCACTGGATAATTTTAAATGATCATCAGAACTGTTTTCGTCTAAATTAATAATAATTTCTTGCTCCAATAAATTATCTAAATGTACGTCTCTCTCAAAATCTGCTATTATATATTTTTTTTGTTTTTTCGATAACTCTACACCAATCTTGCTTGGCCACTTTTTTACACGCTTCATTGAGGAGACCCATCATTTTTTTTGTAGAAAATGGTGGCTTTGTATTATTCGTGCAGCGTATCCTGTAAAAGAGGGTTTTTTTTATGGTATTGAATG
Organism: Sphinx pinastri; assembly: GCA_947568825.1. NCBI lineage: Eukaryota > Metazoa > Arthropoda > Insecta > Lepidoptera > Sphingidae > Sphinx > Sphinx pinastri. The sequence goes on from OX387617.1 coordinate 20,122,712, forward strand.
ACGAGACGAGCATGCCGTTTATCTGATGGTAAGCGATACGACCACCCATAAACAGTAGCAACACCATCCAGCACCTTGAGTTACAAAGTACTGTGTGGCATTCCACTGCGCTCGTCATCCTGAGACATAAGATGTTAAGTCTCACTATGTCCTGTAGTTACACTGGCTATAATGTCCTTCAAACCGAAACACAATAGTGCATGCACACTGCTGCTTGGCGGTAGAAATAGACATTGCGGTGGTACCCACTCAGACGGACTCTTACATATGAGAGACCTACCACCAGTAAAAGGCAAAATGGTAAATTTAAATTGTAGTTTTAAAATATGTCTGAGCGTCGGTCGTCTGTACTTTGAAAATACACACACACACAGACACACTCACTCCTTTTATCCCCGAAGGAGTAGGCAAAGGCGCAACCAAGGGGTGCCTTGGTTCTTACTTGCTCTTGGTTACTTTTCGCCGTTGTGTTCCGTCCCACGATGTGATAGGGGGCGAGCCTATTGCCATATCAGGCAAAATTCGCTGATTCCAAGTAGAAAAACTCAATATCACTTTATATCACAGCCTAGCCGAGTCAAAAATATAAGCACAAACCAAAAAAATCTGAGAGATTATGTTACTTACACACGGAGCATTGACGAATCAATGACGATGGACGTGGATAAATATCTGAAGTTCAAATTACATTGACATAATTTATTTTTCATTGATTTTATCAACCAGCTCTTTTAGACCAATTAGTATCTAATAAATCCTAGTAGAGTTCGGTGCGACAGTCTTAATGCGTATTCAGTAGCATAAGGTACTCATATTTACTAAAATTACATTAGAAATGCTATATGAATTTTGGTACGCTCAGGTGCATTACAAAAATGAAAACATTTATTATAATTATTGTCGAAATAAATTATATATCGAATTAGGTTTTGCCCGGGGCTCCGCCCGCGTTAAAGGTTTTTCCGGGATAAAATTCCCGCTTTATATTTTCCCGGGATAAAAAGTAGCCTATGTGTTAATCCAGGTCATAATCTACTTGTGTGCCTAATTTCATAGAAATCCGTTCAGTAGTTTTTGAGTGAAAGAGTAACAAACATACATCCATCCATACATCCATACATTCTTACAAACTTTCGCGTTTATAATATTAGTAGGATATATTGTACTTTTATCTAATACATTGTACTAGACTGTTTTAAAAATGCTCTTGAAACATATTTTAATAAATATAAGTACCTAAACAACAACTATTGACCTGCTTCAGTTGAAAACTTTATCGTGATACATCCTGCATATAATTTCCAAATTTCGATTTTTCTCAGTAATCGTTTATATTGCGTTTCCAAACGATTAAAAACTTTCCCACCGCTACGCCCGTGAACTGAAGGATACAACATTGTAAAGGCGTCGCGTTGATTTAAAAGTCAAGATTAAATTCTTTATTTCGGTATATTTTTACAATATTATTTCAAGGTTATCACATAAATATTGTACTCATTGCTATAATTTATGGAGAACGTGGTTAATATTTGCAATTATATAGTTGAATTTTTAACTAGTCTTTTTTTTTTTAACATGTTTGTGTTACGCAATCGACGGAAACAACACGACCTTATGTTTTTATACAGATGTGTGTTGGGTTTTCTCAGTGCAAGCATTTGCTAGAGCGCTTTGGGTTGTCGATACCATACCGGCTGCCTAGACAGCCGCGAACTGAACTCTTCCACCTACCACAAAGCCGAACAAATGTTGGGTATCACTCGCCCATACGTAGAATATGTACTACCTACAATGAAATCTGTGCCAAAGTGCCAAATATTGACATATTTTTTGATTCCCTAAATATTTTCAATAACAAATGTAGACGTTCCTTTAGATCAAAAGTTATAATATTAGACTATTTACCCGTACCTCCTGCGGTTAAGCTCGGTACCGCACCCCAATTTTGTGACGTATCCGAGATTGCTAAATATCCCCCGCACAAACACAAATTACTGCAAAAATGCCTTCCTCAAAAGAGCCAGCTATCAGTTTAACAATATTGTCGCGAAAGGTCGCGAAATCATTAATAACCTAGCAACACCGAGTGATGTCCGTGCACTGTTATGTTGAGAGTACAGTGTACGGAATATATTTTAAAGATGTGAGCGAGTAGTTTACTGTAGTACCAACATTCCTGGACTAATAAGGTTATAAAATAGTCTAAATAACGAATGCGCGCCATTTAAGTGAAACTTGTGAAGTCTTGTTCAACTCCAGATTGAAATATACACAGGTGAGTCAATTACTATGGTTTTCCTATCAACTATACATTTATGTGAGTCGGTTCGTAATGATTTCCTTTCAATTGTGTATATGTGAGTCGGTTCCTAACTAATCCTAACTATTTCTTTTCAAATGTATAAATGTGAGTCGGTTTCTATAATTGTCCTTTTAATTGTGCATATGTGAGTAACATTTCAATTTGTCATATTTTTCGGGTAAGAAGAACATTTTTACACTGCACGAAACTAATATAGCTCAATTTGCTTTTCACATGGTAAATGATCATTTACTTACCCTCGTTAACCCTTATGTAGAATTAACTATGTAAATTACAGTGTGAATAATAATATCTCACTACCTCGGTGGTCGAGAGAGGAATTTAACCCCACAAAAACGGTGATCTAGTGTGCCGGAGAGATTCCGTGTGGATTGGACAGTGACGTAAGTTCGCACTCCCTCGGTAGTTGAGGGAGAATCTTACCCCACAGGGTGATCTAGTGTGCCGGAGAGATTCCGTGTGGCTTGGACAGTAACGTAGGTTCGCTCTCCCGCGGTAGTTGTGGGAGAAAACTTACCCCCACAAAGCGATGATCTAGTGTGCCGGAGAGATTCCGTGTGGCTTGGACAGTAACGTAGGTTCGCTCTCCCGCGGTAGTTGTGGGAGAAAACTTACCCCCACAAAGCGATGATCTAGTGTGCCGGAGAGATTCTGTGTGAACAACGGTGATCTGGTGCGCTGGAGATTCCTTGTGGATAGGTTCGCTCTTTCTCGGTAGGTGAGAAATTTACCCCCGTAAATCGGTGATCTGGTGCGCTGGAGATTCCTTGTGGATAGGTTCGAAATTTACCCCCACAAAGCGGTGATCTGGTGCGCTGAAGACCCCTGGTGGATTGGTTTGTACTCTCTCGGTAGGAGAGAAATTTGACCCCACAAAGCGGTGATCTGGTACACTGGAGAGATTCCGTATGGATAATAGACTCCGGTCTCGTACCCTCTCGATGATCAAGGGGGAAAGTATAATTCAAACGCAGTAGTGGAAAGGCGAAGTTGGTGCGGTAGATGTGATTAATGTTTGGCATAGAAAGCCGCGGTGACCCATCGACTTGAACTCACATCGATAGAACTGAATCTATCTTCATTTACTATTCTAAATATAACCAAAGATAGCTAGTTCCTTAACTATCATGGTAGCCTGCTCACTGGCATTGCGACAGCAATGTCATAGATTCATTATAATTAACAGGAGCAGTCTCTTCGACACGATAAAGTATCTGCCACCATTTTGGAGAGTGGCCTTGGAGGAACATAAACCATTGCTGCTAGAATATTATCAGGTATGTCACGATGCTGTTGTCCTTAGTTTCCTTCCGACGTAATATGATTAACTTATCTAACACGGTTTATCCTTACATATAAATGCGAAGCAGATTTAACAATACGTGATGTTGTTCTCATATTAGAGACAACCAATAGTTACTCATTAAACATACCTATTTTTTATTTTTAATTAAGTGCGCGACAGTCAGGCTATGCAATCTTAGTACATTGGTGACGGTAACTTCAGATAGATTATTGTACTAATTTTAGTTGTACGGGAGTGCAATGGAACGTATACCTAATCTTGATTACTTTCAATTTAGCAGCCTTATAATTTACTGTTTCCATAAAAAGTTTAGAGATGTCGCTACGGTTATGTTATCGCAAGTGTAAATATACTAAATGAGATATACATGCTTACAACAGTATTTTGGGTGCGTTGATGGTCTCTTTAAAATAGCCAAATAATTTTCACGACCGTACTTTGAATTTCTGCTCTTTGGTAGAATTATTTTAAATGAAAACTAAATTGGTAAATAATAAACTCGAGCGATTATAATGACATTTTATAGGTATGCTAATTAATTTTGATTTATATAATTTTATAGTCAAACATGAGCCAAATCGGTTGCAATGTAATAAAAATCGCGAGTTTTAAGTTTACTGTAGAAGCTAAACGTAAGAATTTTTTTTACTATCCTGGCAACATTAAAAATGTCATTCTGGTTAACCCGGTCCAAAGTAAAAACTTAAAACGAATTTGCTGTTTATCAGAATTCTCGTTTTGTTGCAGATTGCCACTTCTATATTATCATAATAATCCGTTGAGTTGAGATTTTGTCCTCCGGTTGCTGTGATAACTGCTTCGTATGAGTGTTCTGTGTAGTGAGATATAGACTCGAAGTGTTGTGGCGAGACAGTGACTCTTTTTCTTTTTTCTGTTGATTTATTTGTGAGATAGGACTTTGATTATGTCGATGTAGTGTTTATATTCAATTTATTATTATATTATACTTTTAAATCTATCTTCATCTTTTTAGTTCAATATTTATGATCCAAATATATAATATTATGTGAATGTATCTAGGTCTTGTCAAATAGATGTTTTAATTCACTTCTTTCGTTTTATTTACATTTGCCCTAAATTCAAATTTGAATAATCGGATTTTTATACATTGATACTAGAGTACCCACCTATATATTATAATATCATTATGTAGTGTGATATAATAGGTCTATAAAACGAGTACAGATGGCGCTGTAAATTTGTTACCAATAAAAAGGCCGGAGAGATATCTCTATTTCAGTATATTATAAAGTACTCTGTGGCGACAGTCGCACACGTTCTATATCATATTTTCGCCACTAACCCCCAAACGGGCGAAAACATGGTGGAGATGCTGGGATACGATCCCATAATAAAATTATTAAATTGCCGTCGGAGGGAGGATGAATGCATCGTTGACATATACCTATACCGAAATAACTTATTTATCTCTCTCTCACTTTTATTTGTTTATTGCAATCTAGGAAACACTCGCTCACTCGAAACTCGTAAAATTCTTATACAAATTGTAGTTGAGTACTTGAAAGAACTGTTATAGGTCTCTGCGTTGTCTATAAAAGGAAAGTGAGGATCTCCTGTGAAGCATCGAGGCTTCCCAGTGGATTGTCTGAAAATCAAAATACAATTATTTTTTGAATTACCGTAATGTGTGTCGTGTGTAAAAATTTATCATTGATAATAATGCGCGTTTAAATATGGCGTGCATGGTAAACAACAAAGACAATAAACAGTATAGTTAGTTACTCAATTATTAATGTCAAGCTAAATACTATTTAATTATAGATTGTATTAAATTTCATAAAGTTAAGAATTTTAGGTAAGTAATATTAATGATTTAATGTTTTAATTTAGTTTTAAGGTACAGATTGTTTATCCGATTAAGCTTCGCTTTTCAGATTTAGTATATCGGTACTTTAATGTGAAAGATTGTAATAGAATAATATTATTATATTTTATCCGTTTGGATTTTGAGCTGCAGCTTGGAAGTTAACCATTTCTATATAACTGTTATAATTATTTTTTACATAGTTTAAAAGGTACTCTGTTGACCGGAAACGCTCGGCCAAAATGCGCACTAGGGATGTGCGCGGAAGCTTTCTGCATTTATGACCGAATTTAGACTATGTTATAAATCGATAAGTGATTTCGATTGCCTCAAATTTCAATTTTGCAAAATAACATTAGTTCGCAAACATATATATGATATATTAATGCTCGGTTCAAGTGGATAAATCTATTGAAATCATTTAGTTCTAACCATGAAAACTTCGTACACTGGCAAAACAACACATGTTTTTAAAACTTACATTTTGAAATAATTATTTCTATGGCAATATGACTGTTGTGTCGTGTTTGATTGCTGGAGACTTTTATTTAGAGATAGTATTGCACGCGGATCTGCCCGCATGAGGGAGTTTTCCCAGGATGGAAGGTGGCCTATAGCACTCAAGAGTGATGTCACTTGCTATTAGTGAAACAATTTTTAAAATCAATTTAGTAATCCCTAAGTTTGGCGCGTTCAACCAAACAAACTCGTCAGCTTTATTATATTAGTATAAAGGACTCTCTGGAACACATTTATTAGTCGATTATCGAATTTTGTTTTGATTATTATAGTCAAGCTGGCTAGTGCCACATCTCTAAAATCACGCGCCTACGCAGCACATTTGAAACGGCCATTTTGTTAAGTTTCGTGTTTCCATCTGCTCACTAATTAGTAAATCAAGAAGTTTGCCTTATAATTATAATTATTGGAATGCCTGCAGAACATTGATATTTTTTGGACAGCGTCCATAGGAATTCTCTAGTACAAATAGGTAAGATGTTTTACATTGTGCTTGGCTGTTACAGCGTGAACAAAGCTATTGCGTGCGTGGACTGCTATGAATCGTCATTTCTCATACGTTGTATGCATTGAGTTGACAATAAAGCTATTATGTGATATTTATAGATACGTTACCATGGCATGTTTGGTTTGGCATTCTGGGTTTGGGTTACTTGTTGCTATTTTGGCTCGCATACCTAAACACCTAAGATTTGCTATATTCATTAATCATACATGCCTCCTTTTGCTTAATTAAGAACTACATTCGCATATAACTATTACTTGCTATATTTAGGTATACACCAATAAACTTTGTCTCCTAAGATTATGTGTTATACAGGTACCTACCTAAAAGAAAAAAAAAGGAGGGAAAGGAATTTTTTTTTTTTGCTATCTGATGGTATAGAAACATAAGGTAGGATTGAGGGGAGAAATAAATATATATATATTAAGGGAGAAATTAGGTGTCTACAAAGTATCACTTGTGGCCATCCATTGGTTTATTCAAATTATTCACTGCCACTTTTGATGACAATGATTGTAACCTGTGGAATATCGGTTATATACATTTGTTAAAACTTGTAAAAATAATTAAATAATAATCAAAGGTCCTATATAAGAACCTTACAAATGAAATAAATTGATCCAAATACAAGTAATTTGTTTTTGTAATAATTTTAAGTGGGATTAGTATTTGTATGAGAATACTATTGTTAGTTAAAACCATAGTTTTACAGGCATCAACGATAAAAGAGCAGCATTCTTTTTGGTTCCAGAATAATTTATAACTTGACATGAATTATACGACCTATTATATGTCTACAACAATTAAAGTGATAGATATATTAAAAGAAACTATATACCAATTTTCGAATTATAAAGAGTATTCGCATTCTACATGCGTACAGGAATGAAACATTTATCATTGCAGTATCCATCTAAAAGTATTTATGATATATTAAAATAAAATGAACAATGAAGTTATTTAATATTTACCCAATTAAAGTTTTATATGAAATCAAATTAATAAACACTGATTGGCGATAACTTAATTTAATTCACTGAAGAATGATTTAACAAGTACTCCTAAAAATTAATTACACTTAACACTTAACAAGGAAAAGAGAAGTTTTTTTTTTTTTTTTTTCTCTCCTTTACCTACTCGAGCTACCTCATAACACTTTACATACCATTGTGTAATATTTAGAGTAACTATTTGTTCTCAGATCACATCTTCCATACAAATGGACCAAGTATTGATGAATCGTTTATTGATGATAGGTGATGAAATTAAAAAGTTGACAGACTGTGCTCTCACACAAAGTGCTAATTATAATCACGAGGAAAAAACAAATGCTTGCGTTATCGCCGCTAAACTTAAAACAATGTTGGGTAAATTCGGTCTTGAATTGCATACTTACTTTAATACCTCTCAAGAACCAGATATAGATGAAGTGTCCACGCTCACTACTATACAATTACATGGAGAGGAAGCATTAGTGGAGCTTGAAGTTAAAATTGAGTTAGGGACTATATTGCAAAACGGAGCTACAACTAGTGGTACATCTGCCGTTCTGTCCAGCAAACTTCCAAAGCTATCCCTACCGATCTTTGAAGGTGACATCCTTAACTGGCATCAATTTTGGGACCAATTCAGTTCAAATATAGATAAGAGAAACTTACCTGATGTAGATAAGTTGCTATATTTAAAAGGTTCCCTTACCGGCGAAGCTAAGAATACTATAGAAGGGTTGGATGCCACCAATAAAAATTATCAAATAGCAGTATCCTTACTCAAGCAAAGATATGGTAAAGATAGCCAGGTTATTGATGCTCATTATGCAGCTATGTATAAAATTGAACCAGCGAAAACTAGTGCAGATTATAGGAAGACGCTTAATGAAATTGAGAGACACTTAAGAGTATTAAGCTCCATGGGAGAAGACGTCAATCATAACCATCTGCGATTCCTTATCATGGAAAAGTTTCCAGCAGAAATACTCTATGATCTAAAGATGAAATTATCAAATGAGTCAGTTGAAGAAATAAGAAACAAATTAGAACTAATAATCACTGCTAAAGAAGGTGTCTCAAAACCTATCAGTGACACACTATCAAAGGATTCTATTCACTATACAACGGAAGCATTATATGTAAAAGATAACCAATTTGGATACAGGAATAACCACATGATAAAAAGAGGAAATATACTTTTCAAACCAAAAACAGAAGGTAGCACAAGTTCAAATTTTCACCCCAAAAGGAGAAGATCACATTGCATTTTCTGCCAAGGGGCACACTTTAATGACCAATGCTATAATTTCAAAGGTATTGAAGAAAGGAAGGCTAGGATACAGAATTTGTGTCTTATTTGTTTCAAATCAAAACATCCTGATAAGGCTTGCTCCTTTGAAGTAAAATGTCCATATTGTAAGCAAAGAGGGGTCCATAACAGGGCACTGTGCCCAAAGAAATTTCAAACATCCACTAATACTTTACACGCGTGTTTAACCCAGAAAGGATATTCAATTCTTCAAACGGCAATAGCAAACATATATGGACAGCGGGGAGAGCCGCATAAATGTAGAATTTTGTTTGATACAGGAAGTCAACGAAGCTATGTAACTGAAGAATTAGCGAAAACCCTTAACTTACCTACTATAGAAACGGATTGTCTTTCAGTATTTACATTCGGATCCAAGTCACCTCAGGAAATAATCAGCCCAGTAGTCAAATTGAACATCAAGACGCGTACAAACTATGATATAGTTCTCTACGCCAACGTCGTAATAACAATAGCTCATAATATACCTTGTCTAAAGACAGATTTAAGACAGTACATAGAAAATGGAGTTATAGCAGATGACGGCTCTTTATCAGAAAACATAGACGTCTTGATAGGAAACGATTATTATTATTCTTTAATGTTATCTGGTAAAATAAAACTAGCAGAAAATTTTTTCTTGATAGAATCTAAACTTGGATGGATACCGTCAGGTAGTATACATGAAAGATCTGCAGAAGCATTGTCGGTGATAACATATTTTCAATCCTCTGGTAATACTAGATTGAGCTTACCGGATCCACCATTGGATAATGGCAACTTAAAATTGCTATGGGACTTAGAATCCATAGGTATTACAGATCCTCCTAATGTCAGTCGGGATGAAGAGGCAGTAAGACAATTTAATGAAAATACAGAAATTATCAATAACAGATATGTAGTGTGTTGGCCTTGGAATGAATATCCACCAAATTTAATGTCTAATTTTGGTCTTTCATTTGGACGTTTGAAGAATCTACTGAAGCGCATTGATTCAAAGTCATTGAGATCATATAATGAAACCTTAAGAGTCCAACTTGAAGCTGGAGTTATAGAAGTGATACCAACAAGAGAAAAAATGAACCACCCAGTACATTACTTACCACATCATGGAGTTTCATCACCAGGGAAGCCAATAAGAATTGTGTACGACGCATCTGCAAAAACTAAAGATAATAAAAGTCTTAATCAATGTCTCTACTGCGGACCTCTGATGTTAGAAGATTTAACAGGGTGTAATATAAAAAAAATAAAAATATATTATTATTTGGGTGTTTTAAGTTAACCAACACCGGGTTTCGGGCGCCAGGCAGAGCAATCTCACAAGACTACTATTGCCGATTTACTAAACAAAATAAGCCAGATAATAGTCAGTCGGCGCATTAGCTTTTGATCTTAGGGGAGTGGAAAATTAAAACCAAATTAGTTTAATTAATTAGGCTATATTTCCGTAGACACTGTTACATTTATATATATTAAAATTATGATTATTTATAGAAATTTTGAGGTTATTATTTATCCCAAATTTACAATTAGTTCCAAACCAAGATCTGTCATTAGTGCACTCTTTGTGATTACGCAAATATCACTGGATAATCCAGTCCACTTTCGCTGAAGGCGTTCTAACAATTAAAAGGTACATACCTCATGGCAACAAAAAGGTTACCTCTAACATACTCATAGCGAGATTCAGAAGAATTATCCTCTTGCAATGAAGTAGCCAGACAGCAAGCCAGTTAACAATCCATGCAGGCCTCTTCACAAGATGGCGGATCTGCAGCCAAAGCGCAGATAATCCGACCAAGCAGATTGCAGAACATGCGATAAATTTCCAAGCAAATACGTAGTAAAACGTAGATAAATCCAAAATGTAACGTAAACCGTAACTAAAACGTAAACGTAATCCAAAACGTAAACGTAATCCAAAACGTAATCCAAAACAAAACCAAAACCAAACGGAAACGACCGCAGAGCTGAAACAATATCATTACTTTAGTAATGGCTACAGCTGCGTGATTCACAATTTAATCAATATTTTATTAAAAGCAAAGTTTTACGAACCGGCCGTTTATTAAAAATTCTCGAATTCAGCCGAAACAATGGTGCTTGAGTTCAGCAACCAACTGCAAAGAGCACGACAACGTTAATTCATCAACTCGTGTTAACGTCACCAACGTTATATTCAAAATTTTGGAATAAATGGACTCACCATAAAAATAACACCGCACCACTTTGGTTTGTATGTTCTAATATCAAACTAAGCCATTGTAGGCTTTTAAATCTATCTAAACGATAAGATCACTTTAGATTTTCACATAGCGATCTTGACTCTCGAGCAAATGGAAGGAAAGTGACGTTTTTAGAGACGTCCCGCCGAAATGACACTCGCGCGCACTAGAGATGTGACGTTCAAAATCGTTAAATCAGACTAAAGTTCTGTATTATCTGTGGTAACATAATAAATATGTTACATCACATACTTTCCCAAAAAAATAAAAGAACAAAGTTCTTTTATGAACTTGAAATTTAAGATAAAATCCGAATAATTAAAAACGAGAAATGCTAAATTAAGTTTTTCGAAATTCTAGGAAAATAGCCAACCTTATACTATCTTTATAAAATAAATTGATAAACTTGTAAAAGAAGATCATGCAAGTCAACTTCCAAGTCATCAAGGAAAATTATTAACCTACAGTTAATCAAGACATCTTCTTCCTGACTAAAAGTCCTTAACTAAATTACACATCTAACATAACCACCAGTTGAGATTAGCTAAACAAAATTGTCGCTAACTCTAACCATTACGAAAACCAACTTATTCAAACCTAGGAGATTAGTTGGACAAAACTGTCACTAACTCATAATACCTACTCCAAACCGTTATAGTAAATTCTGAGATTAGTTAGACAAAATAGTCACTAACTCGTAATACATCTACTCTTCCAACTCTCTTCTAAGAAAACAGTTAGGCCAATTAGCCACCGTCTCACCTATACAACTCAACACACACACCAATATCAGTTAGGGAAAATTCCGCTGATCTAAAACTCAAAAACATTGTGAAGCGAAGCGTACTTCTCAAAAGTGAAGCATCAAGGAAAAATGTTTCCTATAATAGAAAATGACATTCCGCGGTCAGCACAACTCTACTCCGACTTTCTGAACGCGAAAGCATTGCAAAAATATCATATTACGATCGGCACAACTCTACTCCGACCTTCCGAACGCAATAGATAAAAAATTGACTAGTCCAAATATCTGAGAGCAAAACATCTCACAAAAGAAACACAATTATTAGGGCCGACACACTCCGACTTTTCGTACCTAATAATGTGGGAACAAAGGTAACTTAAGCATAAGCTGAAGTTCAAAAATTGTTTGTCTGCCTCAAGTGAGCACAGCACAAACTTTGGTCTGAGACAAAAGTACACAGAGCAAAACCAAAAGGTCTGATGCTGGTGCATACAGAGCTTACATAAGTAGATATATCTAACTACTTCTAATATTGTTACAAAATATATATTTGTAAAAACAGAGAAGACAAAAAGAAAATATGTATGTATTTTCCTTAAACAATAATTATGTACAAAACGACAACATCTTTGTACAACAAAATATAAAATAGATATAAGATCTATTTCAGTTGGGAATTGAGCTAATGAATAACTCCTTGTTAGAACATAGCTGTTTTATTTATTCCAAAATGTCCTAAAAATCTTTAGTAGAAAATAAGTATAGAATTCTATATTATGACAAAAAGTTTCCTAACATACATCTCTTTCAAAGAGCGATCCACAAACATGCGTTCTTCTAATCCATCCACAAGCAGACGCTCGGCTTCAGTCAAAATACACAATTCAAAAACTTTAATTCAAAGAAATACCAAAAGTTTTAATTTAATATTTAATTATGTCTTTGACATGGTAACGACCAGTATAGCCTTTTGCCAAGTCTTTCAAAACATAAACGTTATCAGAAACTTTTTCTAAAACTTCACATTTTATAAATTTAGGAGCAAGTTTCGCCGAAAAATATGCCGGGGCATTAGAATGTACAAAACTACGTTTCCAACAAATATCACCAACCGAAAGAGAAATGACTTTCCTTCCTTTATTATAATAAGAAGCGTTACGCTTATAGGCTTTTAATAAATTCGTTTGCACCTTAGCGTAAACTTCACTCAACGAATTTAATGAATAAGCATAACAATTACGACTACCTAACTCAAGCTGCGCTAAATCATCAATCGATCCACTGAATCGATGAAGAGATGAGTCAAAAATAAGTTCACGACCAAACATGAGATAATTGGGCGTAAAATCAGTTGCTAAATTAACGTTATTATTGAGAGCAAGTTGTACATGTGGGAGAAAGCTTGACCAAGACCTATGGTCATCCTTAACATAGCAGGATATACAAAATTCTATAACTTTGTTATAACGCTCTACGGGATTGTTTTGAGGAGTGTATAGAGTGTTGTAAAATATTTTCGTTATATTATAGCTTTTTAAGAAATTCACAAACGCTTTATTAGTAAATTGAGAAGCATTATCAAGAATGAATGACTGGGGAGTTCCAAATTTAAGAAATATTTCTTTCTCAAGAATTTTACAAATAATTCTAGTAGTAGCATTTTTCATGGGGAAAATCCAACAGTATTTAGTGAAAACATCTACAATTGAAAGAATGTAACGATAACCGGAATAAGTTTTAGGTAAAATACCAATTATATCCATGGACAATAATAACATAGGAGAGTCTACTTTTACAAAAGTTACATTTTTTAAGATTAACCGTAAGACCAGAGTCTTTTAATATATGATAAACTTTATATAAGTATTCTAAATGAGTTTTAAAGTCAGAGTTTACAATTATTAAATCATCAGTATAATAATAGTATAGTGCGTATGAAGATTTAGCAACAAAATTGGAAAATTTAGTTTTAAGTTTAGATTGGAATTTAAGTTTATAATTTTTAATAGCCATTGATACACTAGGCGATTTCTTAGAAATCCGTGATCGATGGAAACGAATTAGTTTTTCTTTTGATGGGGGCAAAGAATCTTTAATATGAGATAAAGTTATCAAATCCCTAGTATCAGGTAAAATATTTGAAATTTCAGGAGCAACAGAAGGTACCAAATTCTCCCTAGTCTCGAAAAGACCATCCGTCTGAGTTTCGGCATCCATATTTGAAATCTCAAAGTAAACTCACAATAATCTGAATTAAAACTTCTCAAGAATGCAATTAAGTAACCACGAGTAATATCAATAATTTTTGAAAATGTTTAAAAATGTTGTAAAATTGTTATATTAAACGTTAAGAAATTATATTGTTTAAGTTTAAAGAGTGCAGTATTGACTTACAAAATTGTAATATTAAATTAATTACAATGTTTTAATATTATCAATAATAAATGGGAACAGGTTTCCCGGCTTAACAGAATTAACTTATGTTAACCGTGATCTAAAGTTTTAACACAGAAATATAAGTGTTATATTTAAGTAATAACAACATTAGTTGACTTGACACTGTCTTAATCATTATACACAGAAAGTATATTATGAGGTTAGAATAATGTTTAACTGAATCTACAGGTTAATTTTAAACACAAATGTTAAGTAACATTATAAGATCTACAAAGTCAGAAACTATTATACATACATGAACTGTTGTGCTGATAACGCCTTTCTCGAAGTAGTTGTTTTTATTTAGAGCTATGATTCTATACAATACAAAGGAAAAGTACACAGTAACCCCGTCACATCCCGAACGTTATAATATGCAAATTATGCATTTTGCAATCACAAGCAATATTATTTGTGGTCAAATTATTAAATATTAATCAATGACTTTATATAAAAGTCTCAAAAGCTAGAAATAAGCATGAACATGAACAGCAAATGGAGTTCTTAATAAATCCCTGCATAAGTGTCAGTCAACAATTAAGCTAGTTGCTTATATTATACAACATGCTAATAGCGTCAATAAAGCTACAACTATTATGTACTCACAATTATTAGAGTGCAATAATGACCTAAAATATGACAGTATCTACTCAAGTCCCTGAGCGTACAGCGCCAATTGTAATATAAAAAAATAAAAAAATATATTATTATTTGGGTGTTTTAAGTTAACCAACACCGGGTTTCGGGCGCCAGGCAGAGCAATCTCACAAGACTACTATTGCCGATTTACTAAACAAAATAAGCCAGATAATAGTCAGTCGGCGCATTAGCTTTTGATCTTAGGGGAGTGGAAAATTAAAACCAAATTAGTTTAATTAATTAGGCTATATTTCCGTAGACACTGTTACATTTATATATATTAAAATTATGATTATTTATAGAAATTTTGAGGTTATTATTTATCCCAAATTTACAATTAGTTCCAAACCAAGATCTGTCATTAGTGCACTCTTTGTGATTACGCAAATATCACTGGATAATCCAGTCCACTTTCGCTGAAGGCGTTCTAACAATTAAAAGGTACATACCTCATGGCAACAAAAAGGTTACCTCTAACATACTCATAGCGAGATTCAGAAGAATTATCCTCTTGCAATGAAGTAGCCAGACAGCAAGCCAGTTAACAATCCATGCAGGCCTCTTCACAAGATGGCGGATCTGCAGCCAAAGCGCAGATAATCCGACCAAGCAGATTGCAGAACATGCGATAAATTTCCAAGCAAATACGTAGTAAAACGTAGATAAATCCAAAATGTAACGTAAACCGTAACTAAAACGTAAACGTAATCCAAAACGTAAACGTAATCCAAAACGTAATCCAAAACAAAACCAAAACCAAACGGAAACGACCGCAGAGCTGAAACAATATCATTACTTTAGTAATGGCTACAGCTGCGTGATTCACAATTTAATCAATATTTTATTAAAAGCAAAGTTTTACGAACCGGCCGTTTATTAAAAATTCTCGAATTCAGCCGAAACAATGGTGCTTGAGTTCAGCAACCAACTGCAAAGAGCACGACAACGTTAATTCATCAACTCGTGTTAACGTCACCAACGTTATATTCAAAATTTTGGAATAAATGGACTCACCATAAAAATAACACCGCACCACTTTGGTTTGTATGTTCTAATATCAAACTAAGCCATTGTAGGCTTTTAAATCTATCTAAACGATAAGATCACTTTAGATTTTCACATAGCGATCTTGACTCTCGAGCAAATGGAAGGAAAGTGACGTTTTTAGAGACGTCCCGCCGAAATGACACTCGCGCGCACTAGAGATGTGACGTTCAAAATCGTTAAATCAGACTAAAGTTCTGTATTATCTGTGGTAACATAATAAATATGTTACAAGGGCTACTTGTGAAGTTTAGGTGTCATCCTATAGGAATATCAGCAGATGTAGAAAAGGCATTCTTACAAATTGGCCTGCAAGAAAAGGACAGGGATGTTACCAGGTTCCTCTGGTTGAAGGACATATCCAAACCAGTAGATGAAGAAAACCTATTACACTTGAGATTCACCCGGGTGCCATTTGGAGTTATTTCCAGTCCATTTCTTCTTAATGCAACAATAAAACATCATTTACAGCGGTCCAATATAAACATTGCGAAGGAGATATCGGACGATATTTATGTGGATAATCTTGTCACCGGTGTGACAACATTACAAGAAGCAAGAGAATTATATACAAAAACTAAAGAGGTATTTAAAGACATCTCCATGAATCTTAGAATGTGGAGTTCTAATTCGAAAGAATTCATGCAACAAATTGTAGACACAAGTGAAGAAAAATCCGTAAAATTATTAGGTTTAGAGTGGCACCTAGAAGAGGACCTACTTACCTTAAGACATCAGCATAGGAAAGAAGCGCTCACAAAGAGAGGTATCTTAAAAGTAATAGCGTCAATTTATGATCCATGTGGATATGCAGTTCCAACAATACTACCAGCCAAAATACTACTCCAAGACTTATGGAAAGCAAAGGTTACATGGGACGCACCACTCTCCAAAGAAAATATACTTAGATGGAATGAAATTCAGAAAAACCTAGATATAGTTCAGAAAATTTCAGTACCAAGGTGTTATTTCAAAAACTCACTCCAAAAGGAATGCCAAATGCACTGTTTTACGGATTCATCTATGAAAGCGTATGCAGCCGTAGTATATCTAGTTCAAAAACACCATGTAAGCTTTGTTATAGGAAAGTCTCGATTGAGTCCATTAAAGGATCAAGAGAATCTGAAGATTCCACGTTTGGAACTATTAGGAGTTCTCATAGGATCACGTCTCATCAAGTATACAGTTAAGCATCTTAAGTTGAATATAACTCAACAATACCTTTGGACAGATAGTCAAATTGTAATTAGTTGGTGTAATTCAGATAAACTCTTATCACCATTTGTTGCTAGAAGAGTGAATGAGATCAAAAGCAATAAGAATTTAATCATCCGTTACGTCCCGTCTCAGATAAACCCTGCAGATGTAGCGACTCGATCTGAAATATCACAAAACGAAATTGACAAATGGTTGAAGGGACCAGAATTTTTGAAGAAAAATATAAATGAATGGCCAATAATGGTAACCATTACAAATTCTTGTTTGGCGGGGGAGGATCTCACGAAATCGAATGAAGAAAAAACGGTCGGCCTCCAAACATCAAAAGAAACCACAAAAGGGATTGAACAGAACTCTGACGTTAACATAAGAATAAAAGAAATACAAGAATCGACACTACAAACATTAAAAAATATTCAGTCTGAATATTTCCCAGAAGAAACACAAGGAAATGAAACAAATCTTAGCAGAAACTTAGGTTTGTTTAAAGATATTGACGATATATTGAGGTGTAAAGGAAGATTAAGAAATGCAGACTGGTCATTTGATAAAAGATATCCTATACTCATTCCGAAAGATTGCGAATTTACAGATAATGTTATTATGACGACACATGAGAAAAATTACCACGTAGGAGCAAACCACACATTGAGTATTATTAGGCAGACTTATTGGATTCCTCAAGGAAAGAGTAAAGTTCAAAAAATGTTGAAGAAGTGTAATAGATGTATCAAGCATGGTGGTGGACCATTCAAGCTACCGCCTACACCGGCGCTCCCTCCTGAAAGGGTTAATTTCAGTAAGCCATATACATTTACAGGTATAGACTATCTTGGACCAATTTTAGTTAACACCACAAACGGCCCAAGTAAGAGATGGATATGTCTATTTACTTGTCTAGCTATTAGAGCTATACATTTAGAAGTAGTACACGATCTCACAGCAGAGGAAGGCTTACTCGCCCTTAGAAGAATGATATCGACAAGAGGTGTACCAACACTCATAACCTCTGATAATGCATTGCATTTCAAACTAATATCCGAAATAGTATCTAAGCCGTATTGTGTTCAGAATCAAATCCATTGGAGATTTATACCAGAACTGGCTCCATGGTTTGGCGGCTTTTATGAAAGATTAGTGGGCTTAGTCAAGCACTGCATGAAGAGAACGCTACAGAAACACTTACTGAAGGATACACAGCTGATGACAGTGATGAAAGAAATTGAAGCGATATTGAATACAAGACCCTTAACGGCCGTCGACAACGAAGTAGAACAAGTTCTTACACCAGCAGACTTCCTTACAGCTGGTAGATGCATTACATTAATAGACTCGCAGGAAGAAAGACTACTGGAAGGCACAGCTACTAAAGTAGACTTAGTAAAGAGTTGGAGAAGGGCCAGAATAATTCTAGAAGAATTTAAAGAAATGTTTTCAAACCAATACCTTCCGAGCCTGAGGGAAAGATATTGGAATTCTCACAAGGAACCCAGAATATTATCGAAAGAGTTACCTAAAGTAGGACAGATTGTACAGATTAAAGAAAATAAAAATCGGGAAGATTGGAAAGTAGGCAAAATAATTTCTCTTATTAGAGGATCTGATGGTCAATGTCGAATAGCAAAGGTAAAAGTAGAAAACTCTGTTTTTACAAGATCTATTACTCACCTGTATCCATTGGAAATAGAAGATGCGTACGAAGAGCCTGTGCTACCGTCATCTGCAGAAACGATGCTCACAAAGGACAAAGATGAAATTACAATCGCAGAAGTACCCATTGTAAACACAAGAGACACATTACAGGAAATTCCTTTAACAAGTAAAAACTTTGAATCCACTGAATTTATTGAAACTAATTCTCAACCAATTCAGGAGATCGATTTACCAATTAACGGCGCAGAGTTGATAGTAGGTGATAACACTCTAACAAATGAAATAAGCAACAGTTTAGACGAACATACAGATAAAAGACCACTCCGTGCAGCTAAGACCCAAGCGTTGAAGAAGATCAGAGAATGGACAAAAGAGTTGACAAATCAATTTCTCTTTTCCTCTGGGCGGGAGTGTCGCGAAAGGTCGCGAAATCATTAATAACCTAGCAACACCGAGTGATGTCCGTGCACTGTTATGTTGAGAGTACAGTGTACGGAATATATTTTAAAGATGTGAGCGAGTAGTTTACTGTAGTACCAACATTCCTGGACTAATAAGGTTATAAAATAGTCTAAATAACGAATGCGCGCCATTTAAGTGAAACTTGTGAAGTCTTGTTCAACTCCAGATTGAAATATACACAGGTGAGTCAATTACTATGGTTTTCCTATCAACTATACATTTATGTGAGTCGGTTCGTAATGATTTCCTTTCAATTGTGTATATGTGAGTCGGTTCCTAACTAATCCTAACTATTTCTTTTCAAATGTATAAATGTGAGTCGGTTTCTATAATTGTCCTTTTAATTGTGCATATGTGAGTAACATTTCAATTTGTCATATTTTTCGGGTAAGAAGAACATTTTTACACTGCACGAAACTAATATAGCTCAATTTGCTTTTCACATGGTAAATGATCATTTACTTACCCTCGTTAACCCTTATGTAGAATTAACTATGTAAATTACAGTGTGAATAATAATATCTCACTACCTCGGTGGTCGAGAGAGGAATTTAACCCCACAAAAACGGTGATCTAGTGTGCCGGAGAGATTCCGTGTGGATTGGACAGTGACGTAAGTTCGCACTCCCTCGGTAGTTGAGGGAGAATCTTACCCCACAGGGTGATCTAGTGTGCCGGAGAGATTCCGTGTGGCTTGGACAGTAACGTAGGTTCGCTCTCCCGCGGTAGTTGTGGGAGAAAACTTACCCCCACAAAGCGATGATCTAGTGTGCCGGAGAGATTCCGTGTGGCTTGGACAGTAACGTAGGTTCGCTCTCCCGCGGTAGTTGTGGGAGAAAACTTACCCCCACAAAGCGATGATCTAGTGTGCCGGAGAGATTCTGTGTGAACAACGGTGATCTGGTGCGCTGGAGATTCCTTGTGGATAGGTTCGCTCTTTCTCGGTAGGTGAGAAATTTACCCCCGTAAATCGGTGATCTGGTGCGCTGGAGATTCCTTGTGGATAGGTTCGAAATTTACCCCCACAAAGCGGTGATCTGGTGCGCTGAAGACCCCTGGTGGATTGGTTTGTACTCTCTCGGTAGGAGAGAAATTTGACCCCACAAAGCGGTGATCTGGTACACTGGAGAGATTCCGTATGGATAATAGACTCCGGTCTCGTACCCTCTCGATGATCAAGGGGGAAAGTATAATTCAAACGCAGTAGTGGAAAGGCGAAGTTGGTGCGGTAGATGTGATTAATGTTTGGCATAGAAAGCCGCGGTGACCCATCGACTTGAACTCACATCGATAGAACTGAATCTATCTTCATTTACTATTCTAAATATAACCAAAGATAGCTAGTTCCTTAACTATCATGGTAGCCTGCTCACTGGCATTGCGACAGCAATGTCATAGATTCATTATAATTAACAGGAGCAGTCTCTTCGACACGATAAAGTATCTGCCACCATTTTGGAGAGTGGCCTTGGAGGAACATAAACCATTGCTGCTAGAATATTATCAGGTATGTCACGATGCTGTTGTCCTTAGTTTCCTTCCGACGTAATATGATTAACTTATCTAACACGGTTTATCCTTACATATAAATGCGAAGCAGATTTAACAATACGTGATGTTGTTCTCATATTAGAGACAACCAATAGTTACTCATTAAACATACCTATTTTTTATTTTTAATTAAGTGCGCGACAGTCGCACACGTTCTATATCATATTTTCGCCACTAACCCCCAAACGGGCGAAAACAAATATAATATATGATATGGACTTAGATATTTTTTGCACAAGTATTCCAAAACTTAAAAGAATCATGAGCGATGCATTCTTCCTCTGAGTTCGGTTCTATGCGTTGTTTAACTTAGATAAATATATTTTTAAAGGTTGAATTTTATATAATATATAACAAATTCTTAATATCTTGCTTCTAGAACACTCTAGAAGCAAGATATTAAGAAATTGTATGTGTTGGTACACACCTAACCTATAAGTGAAAACTTTTAACTGGCCTTTTGTCGCTATTATAATCTTATATACTATCATTTGTATTAGCTGTAAGTTTTCTACAACCAATAAAATAAAATACTATGATAATTTATATATTTTTTAAGTAATGTTGTGTACATCTGTAATTGGACATGTATTAGTTTTAAGCCTAAGTAAAGTGTATTAGAGTATTAAATATACGTGTACTGTTGATGTACCTTTTTAAATAAATAAATAAATACTTTTTGGGTAGACGTTCTCACAAAGTTATCGCGTCGCGAAAAAATTGAATTGTCATACCGGCAAGCTTAAATCGACACAACTATAGCGGCAATATTTCTTTAGCAACATGCTTTTGCCAAACTTGACATTGGCAAAATGTGAACACAAATGCCATTATAAAGAAGTAAAGAAGAAAAAAAAAAAAAAAAAAAAATACATGCTTTTGCAAGTGGTCCTCCAATTAACTTGCGCAACATCTTGCAAAACTGTTTACATTACTCGAGGAATATTTATTGCTTGCCATGTTTTTTTTTTCATAGAATTTAATGACAAGGCACGCAATCCTTTCGCCTAAATTTTATGAATTTAATATAATGTTGTTTGGATGATGATTGTAAATAAAATAATCGTCTTAAAAGTACCAACATGAAACAGAATTATGAATTATAAAGCACTGGGTGGCATTCCACTGTGCTTATCATCCTGAGTCATAAGATGTTAAGTCTTATGATGCCCAGTAATTACGTTGGCTACAATGTCATTCAAACAGGAAGACAATAGTGCATGTATACTACTGCTGGGCGTCAAAAATAGACATATCGGTCAAAGTACAAACTTATAACTTGGCAGTATAGTCTTTGAGACCTTAGCTGCTTTAGAATGGAACAAATAAAAAAAAAGTTAGCTACTAGCTCAGCAAGTTGAAACTTTTATCTGCACGCATAATAAACTGCAACTTCTCGCGCAAGTTGCACAAATGGTGTTTACACATGCGTCTTGCCAGAAGTCCGGCAAGCTTCAAAATGTTGCAGAAGTCAGCTTGCCGTGACTGTTTACACGGTAAAAATAGCTTGCTCAACATAACTTCTGCAAGTTTTCTTGCTAATGTAAACCCCACTTAAGACATTTACGTTCCGTTTTCATATCTCCCATAGTTTTTTAATATATTTAAGAAGATTATTTCATTACTCTAAACCAAAATGGACGTTTTAATTTTTAATGTATTGTATTGCAATTAACAAAGACGATTACTATTGTTTTTTGAGTTGGTTGCCTCATAGCATATAATGTATTGTATATTGATGAATAAAAAACAGTTTTTGCGAAGAATGAATTGTTTCGCAGCTGTCAGAAGTCAGAACTCAGAGCTCTTCGCTCTTTGGCTCTTCGTAAAATAACCGAAGTATACAATATATTTTCTATTTTGCTTGTTTTGTTTTGTTCGCCGATCATAAAATGAGTTTTATTCACAATGTATATAGTTTCTGACAACCTCTTAATGTAATTATAATATATAAAAACATTCATAAACTAAGGTTGTTGTGACTTGTTGTTTAGTATTCTGATATTCTCTGTTTACTGCAACCACGTGACATTGAAAATAAAACAAGATTATAGTGTTTATGTATTTCCATGAATTATGAATGCAAAGGATATTTAAAACGTTGTTGAAACAACTTATAGTAGAGCAAATGGCGTCTTTGGATATCAATAAAATTTGTCGCGCTTGTCTGAGTGAATCGGGACCCTTTAGCGATCTGTTTTTGGACTGTTCGCCTGAAATTTTCAAGTATTGCACCTCTTTGGAAGTAAGATTCTTACTTTACTCGTAATCATATTTAATCTTCCTTTTTCATGTGCCCATATCGTACTACAAGCATACTACACTGTGTGGTAGCGTAACATTTCAATAATGTTGCAGAAAGGATTTAGCTTACTTTTTACGACAGGTCGTGTTCCTGACGTCAATCCCTTTTAGAGGTTGTAGTGGCGGGAATTGTGTTAGATAAACAAATATAATGTGTTGACACCAGGGCCAACACCAGGACGTTCATCTATAGGCCATTTAGGCTGACCCTGTCACTAGGCCAAGAAGACAGCACTCATAACCTTTGATTAATTATATACCTAGATAGACACTGAACGTTTCAAACGCGTCGAAAAAAATAGAGGCCAACAGTTGTCCACTAAATAAGTTCGAGTGAATTATTTTTTGTTGTTTTTCATGGATATAATTTTCTCCCCATTTTAATAGAAACCATGCAATAACTGGTATCATTATGCGCGCACACAAGGATACGCAGAATGATGCAGCGATAGCATTACATGACAAAGCTGTCACGCATACTAGCTAAAGAAATGTTGGCCTGTTTGTCTTAGTTTCATTGGAGCGCGTCACTCTATCTAGTTTTATAATTTATCAAAGCTCATAACATTAAATAAATAAAGGAACCACCTGATTTCAAAGTAGTAACTTTACACATTCCTGTTCTATGGATATTTTATAAATGTATGAATTTCCAATTTGTTCTCTATAATATTTTCCTAGGTTTCAGAGAGTGACAATCTGCCAAGACAACTCTGCCATCAGTGTTTAGAGTTATTGAACCAGTTTTACTGTTTCAAACAAGTTGTTTTAAAGTCTCATGTGGCACTGCAACATGCCAATACTCAAGTAAGTTGGACAATAGTTCATACTAATGTTATAAATTAATGTCAAAGTGAAGATTTTTAATTACATTCCTTTTTTTTTTTCTTGTGTTAATTTATTCTTGTCCATGGATACAAATCCTACAGACGCATACTTATTTCTTTTTTTATCCTCAGTAGTATGTGGAAATAAAGCAGTGGCTACCTTACCAAGACTTTATCAAGGAGTTTTGGCGGCAACAAAAAAAATACTTGATTAGTACAATTATTTCAATTCACTTAATTTGAGCCCTTTAATAGAACTATATTGGATAATATACTACTATAATTGTGCAATATAACACAGGGGTGCTTGTGGTCATTGTTGAGGAATAAAGGATGCAACTTACGACTACTTTGGCACTTTTGCACCCCATTTTACCGGTGACCTTTTTTTTAGGTCTCAAGTGTATGTATGTGCCATATTGTAAAGGGCATCTGCCCCATAAATGTCTCTTTTTTGGTAAATATCTAATTCTGCTAGGGTTTATAAGATTCTGCCACAAACTGCTAACCTTTTTATTCTGCGACACAATCTGCTAAGCCCAAAATTAGTGACCTAATTCTGCTAAAATCTCAGAATTCTGCTAAATCTGGTCACTGTGTAAATAATAGGTAAATAATGAACAATTTTTAGATAAAAAAATAAAACTTACCCATTTTTACATTTGTCATAGTTTTGTATTTTTTGGGGAATTTTATATTCTAAATATTATAGAAGATGCAAAAGTCACCTCGAACAACCCAATAAACAATAATTGTTCATTAATTTTACTAGGAAAATGTCAAGATGGAAATTCCGCTCATGGACACCGAAGTGACCATTATACGAGTACCAGAGGGATTATCACTGGAAGATCTAGAAGTAGTAACTGATGCAAATATTGTAATAGAACCAGATGAGAATTTACAGCAGTTTCCAGTAACCAAGTGAGTAATAATATATTATGTATAACTGTAATTTTTTACTAATTTAAAAAAAAGGAGGAGGTTGTCAACTTGTAGTGTATAGTTTTTTCTTTTTTTTTTGTTGAATATTCTTCCAGATTAGTCCCATGTATGTTTAGTGGGGATATATGCATTTGCACAGACGGGTGATCAGTTCACCTTGTTGAAACTATTTCACCCTTAGCCCCAGTTTGGGTCAGCCCGCTTCGCTGGTATCATACCCAGAGGCCGCAACCACCATAAGATGTTTCGGTTGTGGCTCAGATAGACCTTAAAGTCATTGTGGCTCCCTTCCAGGTCTACACTTTGACCTTGCCGATCTCTGCCCCGTACTACTCTCCACTGAGGGTCCTGCCACTTTGACCTTGATTGATTGTTGTGTCAGGAGCCAACAAGGCGAACTGCGCTCGCCATGTGCATTGAAAAACGCACAAGCTGCCAGGCCTTGTTTGCCCACATACTCTTCCACCCCCTAGGCGATGTCCCCTAATTGGATACAGTGGCAGTTTCCACCTTAGAGCACTGGTTTCACTGGTGCTCCAGCAGTATGTCCCCTTCTGACCTTACAAATCTTTTTGTTGCTGAACCTAATAATGTCTCCTAGCTTTACACCCTGTCTGTGTCTTTTCTTCTCCATATTCTGGGCATGAGGTGTCTTCAGTCTTACCTATTATTTTTAATTGCCTATTCAGCATGCCGTGTCCAGTCCTGATTCCTATAATTGTTCTTATGTTGTTCTTCCTCAATTGGAGTAGCTTTTGGTTTTGTTCTGTTCAAGCATCTTGATGAAGAGTTTAGTTTGGCGACAGCCCTACATGTCTCTCCATCTGACATTTGTTTCTATAGCTATCTTCTTGCTGATTACTCCCTTCGTGGCTTTCGCCGGTATAAGCACGGCTCCGGTCCTATAAACGTTTCATCGGCTCCCTCTCTCGCTAGCTCATTGGCCTTCTCATTGCCTGTGGTACCTTAATGGCCTGGTACCCAGGCAATGATGACCTCTTTGTCGGCTGCTGGCGTGTTCAGTTTGTGTTTGCAGTCTTTCACTAGGGCCGACGTTGTCTCTGGTTTGTCAAGTGCCTTTAGGGCTGCTTGATTGTCACTATAGATCAGTATTGTGCTGAATTCATGCGCATTTTAGAATGGCCATTATTTCCGCCTGGAATACGCTCGCATATTTGCCTAGTTTTATTATTGTCTCTTCTGTGTTGGATGACGTGGTTTTAAATATTCCTGCCCCCAAGAATCCTGTTCATTCCTTCCTGGAGCTATCTGTAAAACATGCCACCGACTTGTTATGGTCATGTGGAAGCTCCCAGTTTTCTCTAAGTCCTATATGTACAGTCAGCAGCATAAGTAGATGAACAAATTTAAAATTGCCTACACACTTTTGTGTTCTTAATAATCTTATTTGTCTCTTCACAAAAATAAAATAAAAGGTATTTACTTTACTTCAAACGAAGAAAAAATATTTCAGTTTAACTTAATGCGTATATAGGCTATTTGAAATTTTGATTTTGTACAGATATTTATGCTGCTGACTGTACATATTTTGTATGTCGTCCAAGTTAACGAAATTACGATCTTTGCATTGGGTTTACGTTGGGTATATTTCATATTGAATATATACATACATAGTATCACGCCTTTTCCCTTTTTAGTGGTAGACAGAGGTGTAATACCTCAGCGCGATAGTCGTACCGCGTGCGCAACACAACTACGCCACCGAGGCAGTCTATATACTAAGACAAAAAAGCAACAAATAAAAACCTTTTTACAAAAAATTTAACTTCGTTCAAAAACAACTAAAAACCTAAAAATAATTTAGCATTATCTATACTGATTAACTATTTTGCAGTTGGTGACTAATTAAAATAAAATAAAATACTTTTTTCATCACGTAGGCGAACATAGTTGCACTTATGATAAGTCAAGATACATTTAATTAATAGTAATTATTATTACAAAAAGTCAATTAAATTTTTTATAGGGAGCAAAATCAATGAAAATAAATAAAGAAGCCAAGCTCGGGCGGGCAGGAAAGAGATAAAAAAAAAGATGAATCATTTTTACTAAAAAGAATGGGAGGAACGCGTCGCGATCCTCACCAGTGAGGACAATACAGACCCTAACCTAGCTAACCTACCAAATACCTAATTAACATTGCTAGCTAAGCCAGATAAATACAGGAACAAATATATGATAACAATATTGAATTATTTTTCTGTTTTTAGTGGTATTTGAAGGTGTTTTAATTTCTTGTTATTTTATCTTATCCCTTCAAACCAAGTTAAGGCGCTGTGAATAGACGACTTTCATGTATTTGAGGGGGTGAAGCAGATGAAGTGGGAGATTGCGGGGGACCGTCTATTGTAGGTACACCGCGCGCATTTGACAAATGCGCGACGGGCATTTTAGTCTAGAAACATAATTTCGCATCCCTAAATTAATCTACGTTTGGCGCAGTGCGCTACTGATCGTCTCCAAAACGCGCTTCTGCGACAGCTACTAGGATCGAGTCTCACATACTTTTTTATTTTTTATTTATCTTATTTATTTTATTATACCGATAATTACCTATATTTATTTACCTATTTTTATATTTTTATTTTCTAGAAAAGGTTATCGAGAAATTTTGTAACAACTCGCTTAGATGTAAAATTCTCAATTCTAGAAATAGCCTATTCACAAAACGGAAAATTGTCATAATTGTGAAAATTTATAAAAACGAGTCATTTTATTCCTAATTCCTATAGATATATTTTTCTTCAGAATAAAGACCAAAATAATAAAAATGTCAACCAAGCTTGACGGTTGATTCCGGAGAAAAATAATATACAGTGTGTTTCAAAAGAGTGTATTAATACATACTACCAAAGGAGGTCATTGTTGTGATCAATAAAAAAGTAATCGATAGATGTATGAACAGAAAGGATACTGATGTATTTACGCATACCTACTGAGCTAAATCTAAATCTATACTAATATTATAAAGAGGAAAGATTTGTATTTTTGAAAGTTTGTAACGAATAAACTCAAAAACTACTAGACCGATTTCGAACCGCAAGAAAAGAAGTATGGAGATAGTTTGAGATCCAGAGGAAGACAAAGGCTACTTTTATCCAGGAAAAGCCTAAGCCGGGAATTATATCCCGGATTTTTTTTCTTGCGAGTGGGGCCGTCACGGCCAATCCACTGAACCGATTTCGATGAAATTTGGTGGGGAGATGGTTTAAGGTCCTGGGAATAAACTAGGCTACTTCTTGTCCCGGAAAAATATAAACCGGTACTTTTATCCCGGAAAATCGTTTCTCGCGAGTAAAACCGCGAGCACATGACATTTTTAAAAGAGTTACTTATAATTTTCTACGATATTATGCATGTATTATACATATAAACCTTCCTCTTGAATCAATCTATTTATTAAAAAAAACTGCTTCAGAATCCGTTGCGTAGTTTTAAAGATCTAAGCATACATAGGGACAGATAGACGGGAAGCGAGTTTGTTTTATACTATGTAGTGATGATGCTTTGCTACCAGGGTAGGCCGCTAATAAGTATATAAATTGAGGAAAGAAAAATTACTTGTCACAATTCTTGAAAATTTAGGCTTCTACTACAACAAGGAACGTTTTCTTTGTTGTCGTCACTTGTTGTGACTACTAATGATGATTCCTATAAGGGACATTTGTGAGAAATTACAATGAAATAAAGAACTATGGCCGGATAGGTATAGTTTGCAGCTGCTGGATGAAATGCATTATATCAACGACTCTTCGACCATGAACTGGGTATGTATTATCTTCTTTGTTTGAAGGTTCAACAAATAGCACATCGTCATTGATTTCTCTGTAATAAATTTAAAAAAAAGTGTTATTTATCTATACTAATATATAAAGCTGAAGAGTTTGTTTGTTTGTTTGAACGCGCTAATCTCAGGAACTACTGGA
This sequence comes from Sphinx pinastri, assembly GCA_947568825.1. Lineage (NCBI taxonomy): Eukaryota > Metazoa > Arthropoda > Insecta > Lepidoptera > Sphingidae > Sphinx > Sphinx pinastri. Next base: position 20,151,508 of record OX387617.1, read on the forward strand.
CCGATTTTGAAAATTCTTTCACTAATAGGAAGCTACATTACTCCTGAGTGCTATAGGCTACTTTTTATCCCGGGAAAATATTTTTATCCCGGAAAAACATTTTCACGCGGGCGGAGCCGCGAGCGATACTAGTTTTATTATAAACATACAACAACAAAATAATTCCAAATCATGGCAATTACGCGGTGTGTACGAATACAATACACGGACATACAAGTGGGTGGATAGCCACGGGCGTAGCTATAGCTTTCACATAGGGGGGGTTCGAGGATACTAAAATGTAAATGGCGTAGCGCGGGTTCTTGTGCCAAAATTTCACGTATATAATCCCCCCCCCCGTCACCAAAATTTTAAAAGGTTTAATTTTACGCAGTTTCAGTGGTGTTTTTGCGTTGGGTTAACCCCCCACACCCCATATACATATACGCCCATGTGGACAGCTATCACAATAAGCAGAGATGTTCAAGATACTTCATAAAAGTATCTGAAATACAAGTTACAAGATACTTGTAAATAAAGGATTTGAGATACCAGATACAAGATACTTTTGAAAATGGTATCTAAATACTAGATACAAAATACGTATCTTCTAAATACTTTTTTCAAATAAGATACCTTTTGAAATTATTTATTTGTAGCCTTGAATGACGAGATGAGCGTGCCGTCCGCCTGATGGTAAGCGATACGACCACCCATAAACAGTAGCAACAACATCCAGCACCTTGAGTTACAAAGTACTGTGTGCCATTCCACTGCGCTCGTCATCCTGAGACATAAGATGTTAAGTCTCATTATGTCCCGTAGTTACACTGGCTACAATGTCCTTTAAACCGAAACAGAACAGTGCATGCAAACTGCTGCTTGGCGGTAGAAATAGACATTGCGGTGGTGGTCTCTCATATGTAAGAGTCCGTCTGGGTGGTCCGTCATACAATGCCATAAAAAAAAATACGTGTGGCACTCGGAGACTGCCGCGGTAAAGTTATTGCATAGCATTTTTTATCACAAATGTTGATTGACTAAACACAAGTTCGATCTTACGCTTACCACATAAAGTAGATTTTTAAACGCACGTTTAGTCTTGTTATTGATAAATGTCAGAAATGCAATGGTCATCACAACCAAAGTAGAATAAATCAAAATTTGAAAAAAGAATGTTACGTTCGATTCTTTTGTACTCGTGCCGTGCCAACGCTGGGGAAATAGCTTCTACGCAATGTATTTAAGGTTCATATTAGATTAGTAAGAAATGGTTTTAATGACTTTAATAAATAAATTAAATAAAAATATACTCGTTTCAAGAATTATAGCTTCTACGCATTGTATTTAAGGTTCATATTAGTAAGATAAAAAAGATGTCAGGTTATTTTCGTTACGGAATTTCTGGATTCGGTCTCCAGTCTCCCCGCTCAAGGCCCGCGATAGTAGCTATGCCATAGCTTAAAAATTCAAATGTTGAACGTTTTAGATTTTAGAAGCTACTGTGTTTATTAAAAAATATGAGTAAAAAGTATTAAAATTAGGTTCTGCTGATTTAATAAAGTTCATTGAGATTTATCGGAATCAGGAGACACACTGAAAATCCAAATTATATGACTCAATGCCCTCATGTTTTCAAAAGAAGACAGAAACCAGTTGAATACAATGTTTGGTTAACCAATTATAGCATGTGCTTTTTACACAAACAAATCAAGAATGTTACGTGTTGATTATTTAAACCATGCAAGTCATATATTGCTTCAATGTAATTGTATGCAACAGGCAAGAAACTTGCAACGTGTATATGGGCTTAAATGAGCCGTTAATGTAAAAAATGCATAGATAATTAGTAAAAGTATCTTAGCAAATTAAGTATTTATAAAATACTAAGATACTAAAAAATTGTATCTAAATACAAGATACAAAATAAAAATTTAAAAAGTATCTTAGATACAAGATACTAAATACGTATTTTGTATCTTGTATCTGTATTTCAGATACTTGTATCTAGATAAATCACATCTCTAACAATAAGTATTATTGATTCAGAACAATTGGGCTGGAAGTTGCGAAGTTCGCCACCTCTTTGGGAGAGTCGATCGCGGAGTATCGCGGCTATCCGTCAGCTCCCATTGTGTGACGACCTTCGCCCATCTGTTGATACTTACTCATCATAATTAGATTTTTGATTGGCTCCTGAAGTTTCAGCTGTTGCAATTGAAAGTAATGTCCCAGGGTATTCGTGTTCAGAGTTCTTTTGTAATCTAAAATTTAAACTAATAAGTTTTTAAATTGAAATACATGATTATATCATACATTTTTATTTCATGTGATTTTTTTGAGAAAATGAGAAATTTCAACAATTGGTCATTTTGAGTAATTTGCAAATGGCAATAAAAAAAGCCTTTTTTTTTAATTCAGCCTTTTTTAGAATCTATCAGATACGCCGATGACACACTGGTCACAGCTAGTGCCAGGACGTTCCAGGGCGCCGTAATCGTAGATCACTTTCTTCATGAAAAAAAGAGACGCCGATTTTGTATCGCGATTTTAGTGTTGGAGCCGTAGTAAAACCTTCTTTCTCAATAATAATTACCATAATATTCCGTAACACCATGTATATGCTTACTCATGAAAAGTTTTATCCGAAGGTTCATCTGGATTGCACGCGAACCGTTTCTTTTTACTATAACAAAAAATAAAAAACAATAGATTTACGTAAATAAAAAAAATCGACAAGTGTAAAATAATAATTTAAAAAAATCAAATAATAAATCATCAAAAAGTATATAGGTGTGTTGCAGGTTTTGAACTCGGGTATATCACGCATGCGTAGACAATTCTGTTGCATAAAACCTTTAGACCAATTGAACTATGGTCTTAAGCGACAAAGTTATCTATCTATAAATAATTTATACAAACTAAATTAGGTTTACACAACAAGGTAGGTACTTACTTTACAACTTCCAACAAGTGTTTTTGTTTCATAGAATAAGATCTCTTTATTGCCCTCCGTTTATTTTTTTTGCTGCCCATATTTTTATAATATCACCTTACAGCACAATTTAGAAAAACGAAATATTTATTTACGCAACTTATCCCTAGGACCGCAACCGAACAAAAATAACCTAACCTAGGAAAAAAACTAATAACAATATAAAATATAAACAGCTTTCAACAACAAATAGAAATGCGAAATACGAAAATGATGTCTCAGCGGCATGCGGAACAAAATGACATAGGTCCATCAAGCAGCGCGCCGCAGCGGTCACTGTCACTCCGCGTAGAAAATAATGAAAGAGAAGCTCACGAACGCCGCCATGACGCTTTGTTTGATTCAACTCGTTCGAGTTATTTAATAATTTATGAATCTTAACAAATATTGTATTTCAATCGAAAAATAAAAACAATAGTTCCCTTTATTATTATAAAATACACCACTGTTATTAATTTTATCAAGATTTGTTTATAAATAATAGAGTTATAATTGCTACAATTTTAATATTAATGGTAACTTTATGATTTTTTTCAATCGAGAAAATTTAACGAAAACGTGTTTTGAATTCAGAGGTTCCCTCATAAATATGACCAAGATTAACATATATTTTTTTGGCTGCTCTAAAATGTACTGATTTGGCTAAAAAACTGTTCAATTAAGCCTATTTTGGCTAGGCATAGCGCCTTAAGTCTTCTTTTAATACGGTTGCTGTGTTGACTATAGGCCAACAAAACAAGATGTTGGTATCTAAATTAAGTACCTATTACATTTTTTTTTGTCCTAACTGGCCTATTTCACAATGTTATAAGAGAATTTTTGCTATGAAATGACAAAAAAACAGATTTTATTATATGTATTAGTAATAAAATCATTAATCATCAAAAATATAGGACCACCAAATACAAAAGTTTTGCTCCCAAATAAATGAAAAAAAAACGAGCAATCAGCATTAAATCCTTTGTATTTTTATTTAATTACTGGTACAGTAAAGTGACTGTACTGCAACTGATGGTAAGAGTAATACCAGTCAGATTGACAATCAAATGGCAATAGATGGTTATCTCATGCCATTTGATACAATCATGCCGGCCTACTCAGCTGCTTCTTACACCTTAACTGGTGCATAAAATTTACTTTAATACGGTGGAACCCACCTTTAGATAAAGATAATTTTTATAACTAGATATTTATTTAATATTTAAATGCTATGCTATTTTCGTAATTTCAGTAGGAGACGACGACGAGGTAAACCTTTACCTCTTAAAAGAAGAACCCGCATGAAATGTCCGAAGTGTGAGAAATCATTCCAGAAGTACGAAAACTTTGAAGCGCATATGCGAAGTCATTTTGGTAAAAAGGTATAATAGTTTTGTGTCAACATAAGGCATCCTAAAAATGAAGGTTTGATTAGTGTTCCCCTGGTATACTTCAAAGTTTGATTACCATTTCAATTCATTTCATTTGAATGCTATCCTGATCAGTATTTATTATATATAATGAAGAATATAATTTTACATTGATAAATGTAGAAGTGTGAAAGACTGAAAGCTATTCAAGTGATTAGTGTCAATTACACTACATCAGGTTTATGACCCATTAACCCATCAGGGATGTATGATAGGGTTATATTATAAGCACCTGCTGGATCAAGTGGCTATGTATTGACATAGACAATAAATACATTTTTGGCTACGAATATTGTTTTTTTTAACCAGTGACGCAATTTTAGTTTTCATCAAAATCGGCCCCGAGACTCCTCTGAGCGTTTTGGCTATTCCTCATAGTTCTGGCTTTCGCCATCCAAGCCCACTTGAAAAATTCACTCTGTATACATGCATTATATTAATTATAAATCTCTTTTTCCAGCCAGATATAAAATGTGACCACTGTGATAAAACATTCCCGAGTCTCCGCAACTTGCACAGCCACATACGGACACACACTGGTGTCAGGAAGTACCAGTGCCTGACCTGCGGCAAAAACTTTGCCTACCTAAACGTCCTGAAGAACCATGAACTAATACACGCGGGTGTGAAGAACCACGTGTGTCATATATGTGATGCTAAGTTTGTGCAACGTTATAATTTGAAAGTGAGTAAATTAAGTGTTGATAATGCTTGTTTGTGAATTCTTGTTTAGAAATCACAGAGAAAGAAATTTTGAAGTTATACTTCTTTTGGCGCGTTAGGGAAAAATGATGAGAGTAAATTGTTACGATGCGCGCGCACACCGTCACGAAAAACCGACACCCTGAAGATAGCTATAGGCAACATTTTTTAATTTTGCACATAGAATAAGGCGAAAGATTTTTTTTTAAAGATTTTTATCTTGTTACGCCAAAGAAGTATAACTTCTAACGCGTGTACATAAGTACACAACACTTTTTTTTTCAGACACATTTAGAAACCCACACAAACCAAAAGAACTTTATATGTGTGCAATGTGGTAAAAAGTTCGCGCAAGCCGGCAACCTCAAGATACATCTCATCAGGCATAGCGGTATCAAGAATATAGCGTGTCAACTTTGTGACATGAGGTTTTATGTTAAAGTAAGTTTAAAAACTATAATTATAAAGAAGTACAACTCACACTCAGGTGAAAGTTTTTTTGTTTTTTTTTTTTATTTATGGCTTTGAATGACGAGACGAGCATGCCGTTCGCCTGATGGGACCTAAGCGATACGACCACCCATAAACAGTAGCAACACCATCCAGCACCTTGACTTACAAAGTACTGTGTGGCATTTCACTGCGCTCGTCATCCTGAGACATAAGATGTTAAGTCTCATTATATCCAGTAGTTACACTGGCTACAATGTCCTTCAAACCGAAACACAATAGTGCATGCACACTGTTGCTTGGCGGTAGAAATAGAAATTAGTTTTTCCGGGATAGATATTTTCCCAGGATAAAAAGTAGCCTAGCACTCAGGATTAATGTAGCTTCGTATTAGTGAAAGAATTCACATTTTAACATCGGTTTAGTAGTTCCAGAGATGAGCACCTACAAACTCGCAAACTTTGTCTCTTTATAAGTATAGATAAGCTTGTATTCCAGCTTTTAATAGCATTTTGATCCATAAATACACAACACTGGACTATTGATTCGATTAATCGCATTGTGTCGGTTCGTAGCAGTATAACTTAAAACGCCTGCATGACTTGAGACATAAAGCAGCTTCTTTTCTGCCAGTTATCCTCTATAGTCTAAACTAAAATGTCAAGCAGTGATTGTGCCCACTGTTACAAATATTGTACATACATACATAGTATCACGCCTCTATCCCATAGGGGTAGGCAGAGACCATGGATAAAAAGAAAAAAAAAATATTACAAATATTGTATTGTAACCTATGTTATATGTACGAGAATTCTAAAACGATAATACAAGAAATATTTATTTATTAACACTTTATTTTACATAAAGACTGCCTCGGTGGCGTAGTTGTATTACGGTACCATTGCAATGCTGAGGTCTCGGGTTCGATCCCCGGGTCGGGCAAAGTGATATTGGGTTTTTCTATTCAGTATCAGCCCGGAGTCTGGAATTTGTGCCCGATATGGCGATAGGCTCGCCCCCTATCACATCATGGGACGGAATAAAAATGGCGAAAAGTGGGTGCATTAGTTGCGCCTCTGCCTAACACTTCGGGGATAAAAAAAAAGGCGTGAGTATGCGTATATTTTATTTTACGTCAAAGAAAGGTGAATGTAACAACAAATTAAGATTATACAACACAGGTACAATTGGCCGTCTTATCGCATTCCGCAATTTCTTACAGACAACCTTTGGATGGACTATAAAATAATAATTATTGGAAATATTCTTTACTTATTTTCCAGAGTGATCTTTTCAAGCACATGCGTTCTCATTCATCGGAGAAACCATTTTCGTGTGATTTCTGTGCCAAAACATTCAAAAGCAAAAGTTTTCTGGGTGTACACTTACGGACACATACAGGTGAGTTTCAATATGGCTACTTATTTCTACTTCTGACTGATAATAATCTCTGTATTTGGGGATATGTGTGATCCCCATATACAGTTGAAAGCAATGCTTATCCTTGTCTGGGAATTATGGAATCTTCTGAATTCTTTATTTTTTCTGATACCAACCAATAAATCGTCTCGTCGATCGATTTTTTGTAACTGGGACTATTTTTTTTTTGCATTGAATGACGAGACGAGCATGCCGTTCGCCTGCTGGTAAGCGATACGACCACCCATAAACAATAGCAACACCATCCAGCACCTTGATTTACAAAGTACTATGTGGCATACCACTGCGCTCGTCATCCTGAGACATAAGGTGTTAAGTCCCACTATGTCCTGTAGTTACACTGGCTACAATGTCCTTCAAACCGAAACACAACAGTGTATGCACACTGCTGCTTGGCGGTAGAAATAGCTGGACTAAAACTTGTATTTCCAGGTGAGCGTCCGTACGCGTGCGAGCAGTGCCCGAAGAGGTTCATGACGCGCAAGGACTGGCGCAACCACCGCATGACGCACACCGGCGAGCGGCCGCACGTCTGCGCGCTCTGCACCCACGCCTTCATACAGAAGTCGGCGCTCAACCGGCACATGAAGAGCCACAACACCACCGCCGCCACCGCCCCCACCAACCCACACATATCCGTTACCTACACGCACTATGTGTGAGCCGTGACTCGACCACTGTCAACTGCGTTTTTCGGCTTTCAAAGACGCTGATTGTCTATGAACATGCCTATACTCTTGTGACATTACATAAATTAATTGATCATTTTCAGTTCCATGTTAAATAGAATACTTTGTAAAAACCCACACTTTGGGAGATGTAATCCAAGTTACGTTTGTTATTGATAGTGTGATGATTGGTGGTTGGTTGGAACCAAAGACATTCAAGAGTATAGTTAGTTATAGACCAGACATCAGGCCCTAATTTTTCGTCCAAGTTATTAGCAATTGGTAATAAGTTGCTGTCTTATCTCACACATCCATGTGACAAGACGTCTCGGTATGTGCAAATTTTGTAAAGAAAGCAATATTTTGGATGGAAGTATGCCAATTTGCGCATTACGATCATGTCAAAGTATGTTCTTATGCATTATACACAGATATTATGCTATTTCACGGTAATATGAGTTACTGACGAACAGGCTCAAAATTTTTGTATGCAATTTTCCCATTGTCCGCTCTATATAATCTTAGCAACTCTTTGGTTGGAACAATGTAGAAAAAAAAACAAATAAAATTTCACATTCAAGGTGATTTTACAAAGAACGTAATACCAGCTCGTATAATACGCTCCTAGGTTCGTATACACTCTGTGATCAAGTATATCAATGTACTATAAGAAGTTATTAGCAGGTGTACGCTCAGACCACACTTGTCAAATGGTCCAATTTAATTATGTAAAAAATAGAAGTAAACATATTGTTAAATTTAGACCCCTATCTCAACATAATTTGCAGAAATTTAGTAAAAGATTTAATTCCATGTTACCAATGCTGACTTGCGACTTGGGCAACCCGAACAATATGTTTGAAAAATTATTAAATAGTATTACGAATGTATTCAATAAAACATGTTGTGTAAAATCAGTGCTTCTAAAAAATAAAATATCGTTCAGTTCTTGGGCAACAAAAGGTATTAGGCGTAGTAGAGATGTTCTGTACGAATTATATGACAGAAGGTCCTATACACCTGATGTCAATTTTACCAATTACGTAAGAACTTACTCTAAAATTTTTAAAAGTGTTTGCAGCTTTGCTAAAGCTGCTTATATTAGTAGTGATATTAAAAACTCCGATAATAAAATTAAAACAACATGGAAGATTATTAATACTGAAACTGGCAAAACCAAGTGTAAAGACAATATTGTATTGAATATTAATGACGAACTAGTTTCAGATAAAAATAATATTGCTAATTATTTTGAATTATTTTTTTCTAACATACCTTTTGAGACGACAAAATGTCTGCCATCCTCACCAGGGGCAGCTGAGTCGTTCTTAAAGAAAAATCTAGAATTATCAATTCCAAATTTCAAGTTTGAATCTGTTACTCATTACGATATTATAAAAGTTTTTAAGAGCTTAAACTTGAAGAGCACCGAAGATCTTTGGGGTTTGTCTGTTAAAGCGTTGCAGTCAATAATAGTAAGCATTGCCCCAATCCTTTCAGATATTTTTAACTGCTGTATAAGAGACGGCGTATTCCCTGATCTTATGAAGATTAGTAAAGTAATACCAGTTTTTAAAGCAGGTTGCTCTAACACACCCTCTAACTATAGGCCTATTTCTATTTTACCAGCCCTAAGTAAAGTATTCGAAAAATTAATGCTTAATCAAATGCTGGTGTTTTTTAATAAAAATGAGATCTTACATGATAGGCAATTCGGTTTTACAAAGGGTAGGTCCACGCAAGATGCTGGATGTGCATTGGTAAAAGCTGTGTTGGATGCCTGGGAGGGATCACAGGATGCTTTAGGGGTATTTTGTGATCTTTCCAAGGCGTTCGATTGCGTCGATCACAGTACCCTCATCCTAAAGCTACACCATTATGGTATTAGGGGAGTAGGGCTTAAACTAATATCCTCATATTTATCAGGCCGCAAACAAAAAGTATTTATTGATAATGTCTACTCTGTAGGGTCCGCAGTTAGGATTGGGGTTCCTCAAGGATCAATTTTGGGTCCGTTCTTATTTTTAGTATACATTAATGACCTGCCTTATATGATTAACAATATGGCAGATGTAGTATTATTCGCAGATGACACCTCGTTAATTTTTAAGATAAATAGAAGGGAACAAAATTTTGTGGAGCCCAATAAAGTACTTAGTTTGATTTCTAACTGGTTTTCAGCTAACAATTTGCTGTTAAATGCGGCAAAAACTAAATGTGTCCGATTCTCGCTACTGAGTAATAAAAATGAACCAAATATTGATTTGGATGGAAATAAACTAGCATTAGTTCCGTCAACGGTTTTCCTCGGGGTTTCAGTAGATAATAAATTGCAATGGGGACCCCACATTCAGAAAATTTCGAGTAAATTGAGTTCTGCCATCTTCGCTATTAGAAAGATCAGACATTTAACTGACGTGGCTACGGCAAGGTTAGTATATTTTGCTTACTTCCACAGCATTATGTCATATTGCATTCTTCTGTGGGGTTCTGCCGCAGATCTGCAGACCATTTTTGTCTTACAGAAACGAGCGATTCGTGCTATTTACAACCTTCGATCTCGTGATTCCCTTAGGGAACTGTTTAAGGAGGCTAATATACTGACTTTGCCGGCCGAATACATTTTCCGGAATATTATGTATGTCCGCAAAAACCTTAGTACTTTTATTAAAAACAGTGACTTGCACTGTCTGAACACTAGAAATAAGAATAAACTAGTTGTTCCAAATTTTAGGCTCTGTAAAACGAGTAAATCATACTTAGCGAATAGCATTAAATTTTACAATAAACTTCCCTCCGAAGTAGCCGATTTGCCCGGACACCAGTTCAAGTGTTATGTTAGGCGCGAGTTAATGTCTAGAGCGTATTATAATGTAGCGGATTACCTCGATGATAAGACGGTTTGGAGAAGTGGTCCTGCACACAATGGCCAACCCTGTTAACACTTACTAGTGATTGACTGCATAAAGTGTCTCATCTGTATCTATCTTTAATATTGACATTACAATAATTTTAACTTTTAAATCTACTGTGACTATTAGGTATATAACCTAATTACTACAATTATAAATATTCCCTCATTCATATAATTTAAATTTAGGGAAGACGACCGACCGATCATTTTGTTGCGCTTGCCTTTATAAGTTTCATTTTATTAAGAAAGTAGGAAGAGCAATACAACAAAAATAATTTTGTAAATGTAGGCGAATGCACATTGTACACCGTTAATTTATTATTTTTTTGTGTTATGTCCAGTTTTACGTATTTGTACATGCCTGTCCAGGTATTCCCTAAATCCCTTCATTTGGATTTTATCTTATTTCAACGGTGATGTGCGTGCATTAGCTTATATAACTAATCTGACTTTGTACACAGCACAAAAGAATTGAAAAAAAAAAGAGAAAGAAACAATGAACAATTGATGACAAAAAAAGTAAGCCCGGAGTTTCTTTCTGCCTTTCTTCTTCGGGTCGTCATCGCTTAGGTAGCTAGTGAAAGGCTGGTAGGTTAGCTAGGCTAGGGCCTGTAGTGTCCTCACCGGTGAGGATCGCGACGCGTTCCTCCCATTATTTTAATAAAATGATGTCCTTTTTATATCCCCTTTCCTGCCAGCCCGAGCTGTTTTTTTTTTGTTTTTGTTTATTTCTTATCATAGATTTACTCCCAATAAAAATGTCGGTAGTTATATAAGTGACCATTGGTATTTATAATAATTATTAATATAATCAATTTAATGTATCTTGACTTATCATAAGTGCAACTATGTTCGCCTACGTGATGAATAAAGTATTTTATTTTTTATTTTATTTTTAAAAATGAATAATATGTTTCGATGCTGCAATTGTTATGTGTGCAAATGCTGCTATATTGAATTTATGCGAGATAGTTTTTTGAATTAAAAGGTCTCAATGTTGACGGACTATTAAGAAACTTTTTGATGAATTATTATAATAATATAATGCCAAATTAACTGAATGTCTCGGACTATTAGAAATTAGGATGATATAAATATTGTGGTCATCAACAATTCTTCAATGATTGAGGAAAATGCAAACTATACATGTGTATTTTGTACTGCAAAATGAATTTCTGGTATCTATTTACATGGTATGAAAAAAAAAATATTTTTTTAAATATCCATAATGTACATGCCTGTCTATTGAAATAAATGCAATACATTTTGAATTTTTGCACTAGTCAATTCATATCAGCACAGATTTATATGTTTTATTGAGATAAGATGTCACACTTGTATAAAGATATGCAGCGTTAACACAATATTTTTGTTATACTAATTACTAATATCATTCAAATATCAAAGGTTATAAGGATGAATATTAATTGTTTCAATTTGAGTGCCACTTCAAACAAACTTCGTGTTACTGAATTATATATTGAGTTTTGAGTGTTTTGACAATGTATTATAAATAGGATGGAACTTAACTGGTGATGTGCTAATGATAATTATTTTATGTACATACAAAGGACATCGGATGAAAATAATACAAAACATAAAACTTACGTCTTTTTATTTTCTAATTTACCCTTTATTAAATTTATATATACTACTCAAAACATAATAAGGGCCACATGTATTTTCGACATTGCAAACTTATTATGACATTCTGAGGTTGCAATAGTATAACAATAATTAAAAATAAATTGTTTTAATTGAATGACATAAAAAAATATGATTACAAAATTAATTGTTAAGTGTTTAATTATTTTGGCAGAAAAATACTCTTACACAAAAATCGGCCATAAGTAATCTTATCATCCTGTGATATATTCTCTAATATTGAGTATGTCCTAATCTATTTTAAACACAAGGATGAAACCGTAAGGGGATGCTCTCAATCAGATGAATTGTTTTTTGGGGAATTGAATCGCAGTTTGCTTTAAGCACAATTATAAGCTGACTTTCGTTATGTACGAGTTGATTCGTCTGTCGAAGGTTACTATTCAGTAGTTCGTACATGTGTCCCATTGAATTTAGGTCTGGAATATTCGCAGGCAATGGCAATACTTGTATAAGGCCTTGCTGTACAGGTTCTCAGGTACCTCTAATGGTATGTGGTTGGGCATTGCTCTGCATCAGCTTAAATTCTACACCTACTTGCAAATGGTACCACGGTGGAGTCTCAGGACTGTCTCGATGTACCATAGAGCTATTATTGTGTCTTCGTTTAACATTACAACCTCGGTTCTGTGCTATAGGCTAATGCCTCTCACGATTGCATTAGGTCTTTCAAATCTGTCACTCTCGTGGATACATGCGTGTGAAAATCGCTCATTTTGCAGTCTTCAAAGTTCAAACTGTGCGCTCTCTACCTTTTAATGACTCTACTAGTCTTTGGATATCAATTCTGCGCATTTTGAATTACTCTTTTTGGAAAACCCAGCTGCAGAGCAACCAAACGTTTTGGCCTTAGCGAAGCAATGATATGGCTCTAGACGTAGTAGCAACGTCCATATGGCGTGGAATTCTAAGCATTGTTATTAAATAATGCAAATTCAACCTCTTTACTATTAAAAATTAATTATCCGCTGCAGAGTTCAAATGTTATTTGAATTTAAAGTTCACAGTAAAATAAGGTAAAATCAAGTGTCTACAAATTATGCCCCCTTAAACATAAGTGTTTAATGGGATTGCTAGAAATGAATCCATTAACACTTAGAAGATATCCCTATAGATTTTAACCCTTACTTTTACTTAATTAGCCAAAAATTTGTCATAATATAAAAAATAACCACTGGCTCTTATTTTCTTTTGAGTAGTGTACATCAAACTATATAAATTATTCATAAATCATAATTTCAATGTTTCATGTTGCTAGTTCGATCTTCTGCTGCTGCACTGGGCTGATACTATCATAGTTCATACTTTCTAATCTGACCTATGATCCACAAAAGATATTATTTCACCTCTTCAGACCATACCTTGAAACAGAGTAAGAACTGTGTCTAAATGAATGCTGTAACCTGAGAAGCTTGCAGGTCTAAATCTAGTTCAGGGTAGTCACTATTCTATCATGTATTTTTAGGTGTCTCCTCAAGGATCCACTCTGTGAGAATCCTTGCTCACACACTCCACACTTGTATGGCCTCTCCCCAGTATGCGTCCTAACATGCTCATTCAACCCCTTCTTAGATACGAAACACTTCGGACAGTATGAACAACTGAATGGTCTTTCTCCGGAATGTATTCTCTTGTGCTCCACCAGACTGGAATGTGTGGCGTAGGATTTGTCACAAACATCACACTTATGCAACTTTTTGCCTTCATGTATAAGCAAATGTTTGGCCAAATTGTACTTGTCGGTGAAGGGGTAGCTGCAGATTTGGCAAATGAACCTGCGGCCGGTGTGCCGTCGTGACACGTGAGACAGGAGTATTGACTGAGTGAAGAACTTCTTCCCACACTGTTCACATGTGAATCTTCTTTCTCTGTTCTCTTTGTGAGTTTCTAGGTGAGTCTGTAAAATATTTTTTTATAGCGTTAGAAACAGATGGTAACTAATTAGGACTTCTTATTCCACAGTGGGTGTGAAACTGACATCTGAGATAATGTCTGAGTGGCTGGCAAGAGGGAGGTCCATATGTAGAAAATTTTCAGATGTCTAGTGTTATTCAAATTTGGACTTTATGGGTTATAACCATATATAGAGACAATAGAAAATCACCTTGAGAATAACAGCAGTTGTAAATCCCTTTCCACATACATCGCACACTAAGAGGGACCTCTCCCCATGGATCTTCTCGTGGGTTTTCAAAGTCTGCCGGCTCTTGGACAGTTTCCCACAGATGGTGCATTTTAGCTTCTCCAGATTGATTTTAGTATGTTCATTTTCATTGTGCCTTCTCAGTCCACTCCATGTCATGAATGTTTTGTTACATGGCAGGCATACTATGGATGTCTGTAATGACAGTCATAGATTAATGAGAAGATTTTTGTAAGGACATGTGAGATGACTTAACTAGACTACACTCTAAATTTATATTATGGGGAGTGTAGTTACTTTCACTGGCAACAAGATAGTGAAACACTTTTTGAAATTGATTATTTATTTTCAAGGTCTACATAAAAGTAGTGACCTAAGAAATTTTATTTTTTATTTACATACCGTTTTACCTTCATGTTCTAACTTATGAGCCTCAAATCTTTCCCTATAATTGAACTTCTTATGACACAACTCACAGGAGAATAAGAAATGTTTTCTTGTGATTTTGAATTTAACCTCTTTTCTTTTGTGTCCTCTTAAACTTTTCAGCTTTTTACTTTTCCTAAAAAGTGATCAAAATATTTCAATTTGATAATTTTCTATCTAGCGGTGTAAATTGGTTCAGATTTAAAAACATTTGGCTCTTTTATAAAAAAAAGCATTGGACAAGTTACAAACCTTTTATTTGGCTTGACTTCACTATTCAATACTGATTCATCAGAAAAGTCCACTGTTTGTAAAAAGTCTGAGAAAAAAATACTTTTTACATAAGTAACATATTTAAATTAATTTGTATTCTATTCAAAATGGTGTATGGTAAACATAGTTTTAGTATGTTTATGCCAAATTAAATAAATAATTCTTACTATCAGCCAAGTGGTCGGACTCGTCTTCTAACTTTATACCGCCGAACACATCGATTCCAATGTTCTTTTTCTCATCAATAAATATATTTCCACAGTACAGGTTACTATCCCCAGGTTCATGTTTTAGATCATGTTTCAGGCTATGCAACGTGTTTTGAGACTCTATGCAAATCCTTTTGAACTCCGAGTATTTCGTTAACAAATCATAGCACGAATTACATATAGTTTTCGGTAAATCCTCATTTTCTTGAACCTAGAATTTAATCGGATGTTAATGAAATTTTAATCTTTGGTTGTTTGAAACTAAGAGGCTAGATTTCAAGGTTTATTCCTATAACACTAAAATAGATGCTTCAGTTAATAACCCCGTACATTTTTATGTATTTGTAATGTAAACATACCTCAATGGAGGTACAGAAGCAAAATTCTTCGGCAGATACATTTTCAAACAGAAAATATTTAAATGTTTCTTTAGTTGTAAGACATGCACGACACATTTGACTCATATTCGTTATTATTCAGCAATTACAAGCCATAATTACTCTTAAACAATTTTAACTACTCTTAAATAATTAATGAATAACCAAAATGCATTTTATGAGCGAGGTGCGACAAAAAAATATTGTCAAATGTACAATAATTGACATTTGTCAAAAGTCAACAACAGTGTTGCAACTTGCAAAAATCAGATTTTGATACTATTATATCGCTAGCACAATAAACCGTAAGATATGATAGTAAAATCGCTATGACGGGTGATAACAGCCAAAATCGGTAGATCTCCCGATAAATCGGGAACTTTTGCAACACTGATTTTTCGGCATTTAGGCTATCTTCAAGGGTGTCGGCACAAATTATGAATTGCGACCAGTCGCCAGGCTAAACCTCTATTTTTGATAAATTTGGGGTCATTTTTAGCTTTTATGATAAATAATAACACGAAATTTGAACGGTAATCACCGTCCGCATCGATGAATCAAAAACAAAGGAACTTTTTTTTTGCTCCTCAACTTCACCCGAGATTGGATGACTTTAGACTACTTCGAACAGTCGGTGACTTGAACCGCCAACTATAGTCCGCGCCAGATAACTTGGCAATAAAGCACATTGACATTTGTTCGTTTAGTCAGGTATGACAAACCTTTGGCACAGGGTAAAATTAATTATTGTGTTTATTTATAGACACATTTTAAAAGAAACGGCATAATTGAGATTTGATTGCTGCAACTGTCGGAGTCAACTATCGCAAAAATGTTTATGATTGTTTATATTTCTCACATATACACAAACATGTAATTATGTATTACAAATGTAATATTTAAAAAATATTACAAACGAACAATAACAAAAATATTACAAATGTAATAATTAAAACAACGAAAAATCAAAACTCAACTAATCACCCGAGAACGTACACACACAAGCGCTATCCGAACACGAATGAATGAACACAACATTAATATGGCAGACCGATGGTTGCATACCTCAAGTGTCTGCCGTAATAAACAGATTGGTGTAACTTACGTATTTTTTATTTCAAGACTGTGATTTTGTATGGTGTAAAAAACGGAGTAATATGTTTTGGACCTTTTTGAAGTTATACTTCTGTAGGCGCGTTATGAAAAATTGATGAGAGTGAAATTTTACGATGCGCGCACACAGTGACACAAAATTAACAAAATGAAGTTGTCCACTAAATCGCTCACCCTGAGGTTAGCTATAGTCAACATTTTAGTTTTGAATTTTGTACGTAGAATAAGGCGTAAGATAATTAATTTGATATGAAACTATCATCCTTGGCGTTATAATTCTATGCCACAGGTCACGTTTCGCCGGAGAATCTTGATATCACGTCACAATTTGTACGTCTCCGTAGTAGCGCCATCTCTTGGCAATGTGATGGAACTACTCTTTTGTATGATGTGTTACATATTTTAAAAATGAATAATTTGTTTAATTTTTCAAATTTAAACTGAACTTTATTGACTTTCCTATTCCTTTTCCAGTCCTTTTATTATTTTATTGCAAATAATTATTTGATGCTGGAACACGCTGGATGCAGGCCGCTCTTGACAGGTCCGTCTAGAAATCTTTGGGGAGGCCTATGTTCAGCAGTGGACGTCATGTGGCTGATGATGATCAAATTAAAAACTATTTTTTAATGATGCCAAAGAAGTATACCTTCTCACGCGTGTACATAAGTACACACACACACACTTTTTTTATTTAAAATTGCATAATTATTAAAAGGCCTAATTTGTCGCATGTCATGAAATTAAATATAAAATAAAAGATTTTAGTGTGACAAGAACCATTGTTTTCTAATTTATATCAGTGAATACTATAAGGAAATGAACAATGTGAGTAATGATGATGATTAATAAAAAAATTAATGTATTTTTGTATTAAATTTGAATTGTAATATTTTTTTTATTTACGTTGTTTATTTTGTTTTTAAGTTACTACAGTTTACCTGTCACAGCGTTCTGAAGGGTCAATGTGCTTTATTGCCACGTTATCTCGCCCGGAGTATATCTGGCAACACTGCTTTGAAGTCAATGAATTAAATTGTTTTCCCTGATGCACTAGGTTTACTTATTACTAATCTAAGAAAAATGTTAACAAATGCATTATATAAAAATAAAATACAATAATATTATGTTACCAAGTACAAATACTTATAGAAGGAAACAACAAACATGCCTTTTTAAAACATTTATTTAAAGTTTATCTAGTGGATCAATAGTACTAAAACTACTGTTTAATAGTTTTTGTTTTCTTAAAATAGATAAAAGCATTTCTTGTGTCTCCAAAGCTACAGGGTGTGGCATAGTACGTAGCTGTTCTGCAATGTGTTTACCAAATGCATCAAAATCATCATAATCGTTTTCGTTGACAAATTCCGGGTCTAAAGGAGAAGTTTCTAATCTTTCATTTATAGAATCACTGGAGTGATTTGGAGATTCTTTAGGGTCTATATCATCATTGCTTACGTCTGGTTCTTTTATCTTTTCTGTTTCCAAGTCAGATAGGCTTGAATCCTAAAATAATAAACTTTATAAACAACTTCAATATTAAAGCTGCAAAGCTTATACACAAAAAATAATTACATGAGATTCCTGTGTGTCAGTGGGATACTTCCTCAACACCTGTAACATCCTCAATTTGATCTCGTTGAAGTCGTCAGCATTGCACATCACTGGCCCTGTGCCACTGCTGTTTTGTCTCCATTTTATATGTTTTCTCTTCAGCTTGGCTTTCATATCACACAAGTACTGAAACACAAAACCAATAAATATTACCTAAAGATGTTTGTTTTGTTTTAAGTTTATCTATATATTGGCCAAGAACATTCAAACTAAAATATCATAGATTTTAAATTAAAAATCTCACACAAATAACTGAGATTGAGCTGAGGACTTTCAAGGTTTCACAGCCTGAGTATATGGTGCCTATATCTATGATTTTTTTATACATGCAAACATTTTTATGTAATTCGTATTTTGTTCATATTACCTTAGCCCAAGCTCTATGATCTCTCGCAGGCCCCAATGTATTGAGTTGTTGAGTAATTTTCTTCCATTTATTTTGCACAGCATCAACACACTCAGGAGTCTTTTTATATCCTCTGATAACTTCTGGATTCTCTTCAAAGAATGTGCAAAGGACGTGGGTCTGTGCCGCATTTACTCTAAATTTCGTTTCTGAAATAAATTAAAAATGTTGGTGTTAACATAAATGTTCAAAAACAGGAGGGCAAGCTTAGATTCCTGTGGACAGATATGATATTAGACCTAGGATTAATGAATGTGTCTATCGTGGCCCATGGGCATTGGCGGTAAAAAATAGGTATCAATGACACCAAACAGACAATATTTTGAGAATAACTATAATTGGAATAAAGGGCTTTCGTTTATTTTGTTCACTAAACCTAAAGTACATAGATATTAGAATTGTATTGTAGAAAGTTATAAGATTTCTTCTATAAACTACAAAGTAAATATAAATGATAAAATTAGACAAATCAATAGTTTGTGCAAAAGCTACCTTTCGACATATCAGTTTATATTCGAGGGACGTTTACGGCTTTTCAAATAAGGCATATAATATCTTGAATAATTCGTAAAGAACTCTACAATATTTTTCAGGGCAATAATAATTATTAATTTCAATAGTATCAACTATCATATCACATTTGTTTTGTTTACATTTAGCCTTTAGGTAACAAAAACAAGCGAAGTGCGAACGTCTTACGTCAATGTCATCTGCATAAAACTGAGCAGAGACAAATAAACTAGAAACTGACAACTGAGTGTCAAATAAAATGACAAGATTTACAGGTGTTTCGATACTAACAAGCAAAATTAAACCAATTTTCCCCCCGAAGGGAAGAAAATTAATATTTCGGATCTTGCCGTAGGCCTGACCTCTGAGATTACATCCCCTATTTACGCTCACGAAGTGGGTGTGTGTACCTATTACCTATCCCTTTCCTTCCCTAACCTACGTAGTTATCGCTATCTCCTTCTTATGCTGTGCTTGGCGGCTAGGTTCGGGCCGCTCCGAGGCGGGAGGCCCGCCATATTTCTTTAGTACCATCAGGCGGCAAGTAATTGCCTTGGTCAGGCCTACGGCAAGATCCGAAATATTAATTTTCTTCCCTTCGGGGGGAAAATTGGTTTATTTCGGTTCTGTGCCTACGGCCTGACCTCTGAGATATGTCTTCAATCTGCCGGCCTGCTAGTTAGCGGCACAGCGGCGTACTGTGATAACTGATAAATTCATCAGTTAGTGGAACTGGATAGGTTTATGAACTTATGTTGCAACCCAAAAGGGAAACGGATCTAACTTAAGATAAAAATAATAAAGTTTCTTCATAAGTATCGTCATCCTTTTTATGTAAATTGCGAATATAGGTATTGGTATGGGTATTTAACATACCTAAGTATGATACTTTAGAATCTCTTAATGTTCAAAAAAATAAGAATAGCTAAGTAAGTACTTGAACTGTCTATTTCGGTTAGACTTGTGTAAAAATCAGGTAAGTTGTAATGAAATAAGGATGGAGCCGGTCTTCTCATTTATGTCACAGTTCAGATAACAAACTTAATAAAATCTTCTAAATAAACATAGAATTTATTTTCATAAAAGTAAAGACGCAATTGTTTCACTAGAAAATCTGTTTCTGATGATTTGATTAACAGACTTCTTAATTTCTTATGTAATAATGTAAATAACCTTACATTGAATCTCTAATAAAAAATGATTATAAATCTCGAAGTAAGAAGGAAATAAATCACATTCTAAATATAACGGAGGTACACAAAATTTCGTGTCAATAGTCTTAGTGATATTCTCATTTTCACTCCCTAGAGATGTACCAATCGATTAATAATAGGTAATGTTTTAAGAAGGTGATTGACGACCGGGTGCTACCTGCTCCTACTTTAATTCTTGCTGACACTAAAACTGCTCGTACCCATCCTGTAATAGCTACTGAACGAAAGGCCCCACCGATTCTATTATTTCTCGTGTCATGACTCATGATGAATAGAAATGGGTTTACTTGACCATTGATATGTCTTTCTTAACTTTGATGTCAGTGTATTTTGCAACCCCATTTAAAATTTTATCTCATTTTGATTTTTCAGATTGCCAATGTTTTAATAATTGCTTGTCTTTTATCCATATTGTGGCCTGAAAAATTAAACTTTTGTGGAGAGTGCGTTGCATGTGTTCTTGCTGCCACATGACAAAAAGTAATAATCAGGTATACACCCCCCCGACCGCCTGTCGAATAAATTTGAGAAATGTAGAAGGATATTTAGCTACCCGAAGGTAGTTTTTCGTTAAATATCCCGTAAGCCGTTAGAAAGATAAGTTTAGAAAACTTATACAAATCCGTAAGATATGACGGGAAATCCGTTAAGTTGGCAACACTGTTTGTACCAAAGACATTAAAACAGCAGTGGTGCCAGATTAGGCGACTTTTCGCCATTTAGGCTACCTCGGAGGGTGTCGGGGCGACCAAAAATTGTGAATGGCGACTGGTCGCCGTTTAGGCTATGCGAATGGCACCCAGTCGCCAATTTGGGCTACCTTGGAAAATTTGTGTTACAAACCTTGTTTTTGTCGGATTTGAGATTTTTTTTTTTTTTTTTTTTTTTTTTTTTTTTTTCCTTCACCTCCATATACGGTGCGGCGACTTTCGGCGACTTCATAATGATTTTTCGGCGACTTCAACCGTCATACATCTGGCAACACTGTAAAACAGTATAGTCATACACCGGACATCAGGCATCATCATAATGTTTTGTCCAAAAGTTATTACTCGTGGGTAATAAGTCGCCGTCTATCTGATACGCAAATGCGCAAATTTTGTACAGAAAACAATATTTTGAAAGGAAATATGCCAATATGCGCCTTACGAACAGGCTCAAATTTTTTGTATGAAAATTTTTCAAATGTCCTCTCTATATATTCTTAGAACTCTTTGGTTTGTGCCTACTATAGGTACTCTGTATCTATTCATGAAAGGTTCAATTCACCTTTTTACTAGAAAATCAAAGTATAGCTAAACTTAACGTCTCAACGTTTATGTTTATCTTTGCGTAAAGAATTCCGAACGGGCCTATTCTGCTATATCTGTCACTATGACAAATGACACTGACAAGTGAGATAATGACTCCAACCCAGTGTTGCCAACCGTACGATTTAAATCGTATTCATACGACCTTTTTGGCTTTGATACGATGTACGATCGTAAATTAGAAATCGTACGCAAATATACGATCTTTTCAATTCTTTTAATACCTACTCACAGCAAAAAAAAAACGTATTAACTTCATTTTTTCTTATATAGAATCAATAGTAACCAACAGATTTGAACGAGCCTTAAACTTCTTATAACGTATAATCTTGTAAAATATCTGGTACAGCTGTCATCCGCCTATAACGTAATCCTCCTAGCCAGTTTCAGCCACGGCGGCCAATCTCAATGGAGATCAGTCAGGTACGCAGGTGATATTATAGTGCACAAGTGTGTGCGCAATACTGAGGTGCACTCGCTATTCCATGACTCTCATAGTCCGGTAAGACGGCAATCCGACATGACCGGAGAGAGATCAGGCGCAGGACCAACGGCTTTACGTGCTTTCCGAGGCACGGAGGTATCATACCGCCAACTTCCTGACTCCGAGCTGCGACTGAGTAATTTTTTAATTTTTAAGATGGAAAAACCCAGTCACAATGTTTTTGGCTCGACCCGGTATTCGAACCAAGGACCTCAGCGCGCAAATCACATTCGTAACGCGTACGCAATACAACTACGCGGCCGAGGCAGTTCGCCTACAAAGTCGTGATTTTAAGCTATATCTGTATGGAAATGTTCATGTCATAGGTATTTTCCTATATTTTAGAAGAGTTGAACTATAACCAACATTCCGTCTTGAGCAGCCGACTCGGACGGACCTATTGTTTGTCATAGCGCCAGCTGTGACACACATTGTTCCCCCGAGTACCTGCTCGGTCGGATCGCAGCGACCGCGCTGCACGTCAAGGTCGAAAGGGAACAATAGGGCTATTGTCCTATTGTTACCTGGAAGCCGTTCGGGCCGAACCGCGTCCTTCTCAGGACAGGGTTTCGCTCAATTACAACGTCTAAAGTTTTAATTTTGCCCCTTCAGGGCTAGCTCGGTGGTTAACCTACCGGTGTAAACAAGCCGAGCTAGCGGTGACCCGGCCACGCGCTGCGCCCCTTCAGGGCTAAAGCAAAGCCGGACGGGTGCGGATTTGGAAGCTGTGGAGACACACCACAGTTTCCGCCGCATATCGCCTTCCCTACCTTACCCTTCCCTTAAATCCATCCCGTGTATCGGCTGAGCGTGCGGTCCTCGGACCAATATCGCTTACGGTACACGGACTGATAGGGACCCTTTGCACATTAAGATTGGCAAAGGGTATACAAGCTTAGGGCACACCTATTTTAAGTACATCCCCCCTCGCCTATACCCGGCGAGGAGGGCCACGCACTCAACTCACCCCCGGGCACACCCACCCGGGGACTTAGTCACCGCGTTATTCCGCGTTCCGCGACCCGCGACCGATATTTAGTGTGAGAGCCGCCTGGTTTCTTGTGTGTTCTTTCCCAGGCGGAACACACCCGGGGTAGTGAACACACACGCGGCCCCCAAATTAATTAACCAACCATGGACGTGGTCCCAGCCTCTAATGTGGCCGGTTCCGCGTCCATTGTACCCCAACATGACCCCATAGTCGCACCCGGCCTCACGCTTTCGCAAATGAAGTCGGCGCTGCGCAGTCTTGTAGTCCTAGACAAGGACTTTAGAGACTACATGTCCGGTTTGCTCCACAATGTGCGGGAGCAACTCTCCGAGTCGTGGAACCCGCTGGAGTCGGCAGGGGCCTCGGCCGCTAGCCAAGCGACCGAGACCGCTGTCGGTTCTGGCGTGTCCGATTCCGACAATGAGATGGAGACCACCATCTCGGGCTCTCTCAAACGCACCGTCTCTTCTTCCTCCTGCGAATCACAGGCGGAAGCCTCGTCGTCGGAACGCGACGACGAAGGCTTTACGACGGTGAAGCGTGGGAGGAAAAAGAAGAAGGCCGCATCCCAGCCTTCGGATGATCTCGTCCCTGCCCCCGCGCCTTCTGCGCCCATCGACACTAGTTCGGGTCCCGCGAATCCCGCGGGTTCGTCGCCACCTTCCGACTCCCAATCCCAGCCGCAACCCAAAGGGCCTAAAAAACCGCCACGGGTTAACATGCAGCTTCCCCCCGGCAAGACCATAGAGGTCCTATTTAAAGAGCTGGAAAACCAGCATATTTCCATTCCCACGAACTCGTGGAACGGGAGCCAGCAGCTCCTATCACTTCAGCCCGGCTCGATCTCCGACCATAGGGCTCTAACCAAGTTCCTCGATTCGAGGAACTACTATTACTATACCTTCTCCCTCCCGGATGAGCGTCGCTTCCGCTACGTCATCCGAGGTATCCCCGTCCAAATGTCTGCCCAAGAGGTAAAGGAAGGCCTCCAGGCCAAAGGCATTTCAGCCATTGAGGTGCACCGAATGCACCGCCAGTCCCGTGTTTCCCAACCGGGCTTAGAGTACGAGATGGTTCTAGCCA
This sequence comes from Sphinx pinastri, assembly GCA_947568825.1. Classification (NCBI taxonomy): domain Eukaryota; kingdom Metazoa; phylum Arthropoda; class Insecta; order Lepidoptera; family Sphingidae; genus Sphinx; species Sphinx pinastri. The sequence goes on from OX387617.1 coordinate 20,175,886, forward strand.
TTCTCGAAACCCCCGCGGACGTGAAACATCTTTACGAGATCCGCGACATTTCCGGGTTAGGCGGCTTCACCGTCGAAACCCCACACAAGAAAGGCCAAATAGGGCAGTGTCATAACTGCCAAAAATACGGCCACAGCTCTCGTGGCTGCCGCCTCCCCGCCAGGTGCGTTAAGTGCCTCGGCGAGCACGGCACTTCGGCGTGCCCACGCCCAAAGGATAGGTCCCTGTGCACGGAGCCGCCTTCGTGCACAAACTGCCGGCAATCGGGTCACCCCGCAAATTACCGCGGATGCCCCAGAGCACCCAAAAAGACCTTCAGAGCTCCTAAAGCTCCAAAGGCACCAGCCCCTCAGGCCAATTTCAGACTGGCACCTGCGCCAGTGCGTAACCCGTGGTTCCCAACTACGGCACGCGCCGACCCACGCCTCCAGGCCCGCGGCGGAGTCACTCCCGCCACCCCGGCCTCACACACCACTCAACCTACTCCTGCGCCCATTCCTTCGGCTTCCATGGCTCCTTCCAAGGCAGCCAAGGCGAAAACCTCTCCACAGGTGGCGGCGGCCTCGCACTCTACATCATCTTCTGCGCAAGGCGCAAAAGTCGAGTTCCTTCTGAACTCGCCGGAGTTAATGAATCTCCAAGCCCAAATGGCCGACCGCGTGGCCCAAATCTCCGCCCTAGGGCGTCCCGATAGCAATCTCGTCTCGGAAATTGTCCACATCCAGACGAGGATGTACCAGATCACCGTAGGTGCACTTTTTCCGTCATCTTAAATGGCGACGTCACCATTAAATCCCTCTAAGCGGACCAAACCTCGCTCCCTCAGAGTGGGGTTTTTCAACATTAACGGCATTAGCGGCCAACGAGCCGAACTTTCTGATTTTGTCCGCGAAAATAAATTAGACGTTTTCCTCATCCAGGAAACGTTTCTAAAACCAGCTCACCGCAATCCCAACATCCCTAACTTCAATCTGGTACGTAACGATCGCACTAGTGGCCCTTTAGGAGGCACTCTCATATATTTCAAAAGGTCCCTGCATTGCATACCCTTAGACCCACCTGCTACTTTGAGGAACATTGAGGCTTCAGTCTGCAGGTTAGCTATGACAGGACACCCGCCGATCACCATCATATCGGCCTATCTCTCGCCCTCAAAGGAGCTTCACTCCAATGAGCTAACTACATTACTTGAAATGGGGGATTCCGTCATTCTGGCGGGCGACCTCAATGCCAAGAACACTCTCTGGGGCTGCAACTCGACCAACGGGAGAGGTACCGCTCTGGAGCGTTGTCTTGACATAGTAGATATGAGTATCCTGGTTCCTTCTGAACCAACTCACTATAGTTCTACTGTCGACCACCGACCCGACATACTCGACATAGCGCTAGTAAGGAACGTAAGCCTTCGCGTGCGTTCCTTGCAGGTGCTACAAGAGTTAGACTCTGACCACAGACCTGTGATCCTAGATCTAGTTCCCCAAAACGGCCCATCAAACACAGGTCCTAACGTTCCGATGAAGGTGAAAACGAATTGGCGCCTCCTAGGCACCAAGCTCGCGGACACCTCATCTACAGATCTTTCCGCGATTCCGACCAACATCGTGACTCCTGAAGAAACGACTGGCGCGATACGCTCCTTCACCAACCACCTTCAAAACGTCTTGAGCGAAAGCTCCGAGAAGGTGCCAGAGACTGTTCACAGTCAATGGCAAATTCCCGACGACGTGCGGTGGGTGGTGAGGAGGCGTAACGCTACGCTCAGAGCTTGCGCGACGAGCCCCACCCCGGAACGACGACGTCTTGCGCGCTTCCTTCAACGTGAGGTTAGACGTCGCATAAAAGAGGTCGTCGATTCGAGATGGGAAACTCGCTTAGCCGAACTCGACCCGACACACCAGGCCTTCTGGCAGCTGTGTCGTTCCTTCAGGAGAAACGATGTGACCTCTATGCCTCCGCTCAATCGTCCGAATCAACGCCCGGCGTTTGACGACGACGAGAAAGCGGAACTGTTGGCCGACAGTCTGGAGTCTCAATGTTCCCTCTCAACAATACCTATAGACCACGACCATCTTGTTGCGGTTAATTCACTCGTCGAAAGTAGGAACGCGGTCCGGCCACCGCCGAACTCGATTTCGCGACCGATAAACGATACCGATACCGCCAACGTCGTCGACCCGCCGCCGCCCGATCCCCTTGCACCGGTGACGATCGAAGAAGTCATCGCTCTGATCAAGGCGCTCAAAAGACGAAAAGCCCCCGGGGGCGACAGGATCCCTACCCGTATGATTAAGATGCTTCCGGAGCATCTGGTCCTAACGCTCACCGCGATATTCAATGCTGCTTTTCAAAACTGCCTCTTCCCAGAGGTCTGGAAGGAGGCAGTTGTGATAGGTATACATAAGCCGGGAAAACCCGCATCCGAACCGTCCTCTTATAGGCCAATCAGTCTGCTCAGTACTCTGGGCAAAATTTACGAGCGGATCGTCCTCGACCGCCTCAAAATAGTCGCTCACAACAACAATCTGATCCCTCCCGAACAGTTTGGTTTTCGTGCTAGGCACAGTTGCGTAAATCAGGTGCTCCGCATCACGGAGCACGTTTACGACAAATTCAAGATAGGCATGCCCACCGGTGCTCTCTTCTTCGATATTGAAAAAGCATTCGACAGGGTGTGGCACAACGGCTTGCTTTACAAGCTGTACACTCTCAACGTGCCCACTCAACTCGTGCACATCATACGAGATTTTTTGTCGAATCGCGGTTTCAAATATCGCGTGGAGGGTACTCTCTCTTCCCGTCACGCCATCACGGCTGGAGTCCCGCAAGGCTCCGCCCTCTCACCTTTTCTTTTCTCGCTGTACACCAGCGATATCCCTAAACCGAAAAACGCCCATTTGGCGCTCTTTGCCGATGACACCGCAATCTACGCCTCACGTAGAGACCCCGACAATGTGGTGCGCACTTTGCAGGCCGCCGCCGACAAGCTCAGTGAGTGGTTCCGCAAATGGCGAATCACCGTCAATCCCACAAAGAGCCAGGCTATCCTGTTCACTTTGAAAAGGAGAGTCCATGTGCCTCACAACTCAGTCCGCATGTCCAACCAGGTAATCCCCTGGACGGACAAAGCCAAATATTTAGGAGTGACCCTTGATCAGAAGTTGACCTTCATCCCACACGTAAATGCGGTACGTGCGCGAGCCGCATTCGCGATGAGCCAACTGCATTGGCTCATAAATAGGAAAAGCAAAATGTCCATCCGCAACAAGATTAGGATCTTTACCACGTGTATTAGACCGATCATGACATACGCGTCGCCCGTGTTCGCCCATATACCGCCTGCTCGTCTTAAGCGTATGCAGGTATTGCAAAACATTTTTCTTCGACACGCTCTTGGTGCCCCGTGGTACGTTCGCAATCGCAACCTCCACGTGGATACTAACATGCCGACCATCAGGCATTTCATGCAAATGACCAGCAAACGCTACTTCGACCGGGCGGTTAAACACCCAAATACGTTAGTCCGCAAAGCGTCAATATACACTCCATTCGACCGCGCCAAATGGAGACGGCCGCGTTCAGTCCTAACCGATCCAGAGGACGATATCACTCTGGCCATTCGCAGTAAGAACGAGTTCCTAAAACTCCTACACTCCACACGACCGCAGTTCCGTCCTCGCCGCCGAGGACCTCGCCTCGTTCCCCGTCGCCCTCCCGACCCTCCTAACAGTTCCGGCCCGCGTGCCGACGAAATAAATGGATAGGATTAGGTTAAACACCAACCTTCCCCACTAATCGTTGATGTCTCATCCTCTCCCAGTGACCGTCCTGAGCCGAGGTTCGTAACCCGTTAGTGGGTTGCCCTCAGCATGGTTACTTAAATCAAGGGTTGCGAGCGCCTAAAGCGTTCACCCGAAAGTCCGGTGTGGCCAGAAAAGCCGACTCGCGTCAGGCTACTGGCCGGTAGGGCCAAAACAAAAAAAAAAAAAAAAAAAAAACTATAACCAAGGTTAAAAAAGTCACTACTTGTTATCTTTGTTAATCTATTATAGATAGATTATCTACATACCAAATATTAATTGTTAAATTAAATTTCGCGTTTAAATCAGTTACTGTTGTTGTATCGAAATTTTAATGCGTACTATTTTTTTTCAAAAATTCTTGGTAAAATACGATTTTTCTTAGTGTCTGGTACGATCATCTAAAAAATAAAGTTGGCAACACTGCTCCAACCAAAACAAATTGGAATTGGATTGGAGATAATTACTGACTACTGAGATGCATTTGAGAAGAGACAAGTTTATAAGAAGTTTAAGATTACAAGACAACTCTTGTAAAACATTGTTTGTATCTCGAGGATTGCGACACGCCCAATAACATATCTATGTGCCAGATTTTCGTCTAATTATAATTTATAATCAGTGTTTGATTTTGAGGTCTCTTATAATATTGTTAAGATTTTCTCAGCATTAAGATAGTTTTAAAATATTGCTATCGTTAACTTACTCTACAGATACCTTAAAATTTGGCATCTTTGTTTTAGCAGTTTCCAAAGTGTTGACAATTTTTCTAGAAAAAGTCTATTGGGACTATTTTCTATTGCTTTCCGAGTATTGCCTATTCATCTGTATAATACGTGGGCACAATTTAAGACAATACTTCAAGATAGTTTATGGTGAAATTAAACAACAAATATGGCAAAATTACTAAAAAGTCTTACAGGAGCAGAAGACATAAATCCGTAGATGATAGTACAAATTCTCAATTCATAACCCGTCTAACAGAAAGCATGTATGGATTTAGTGTATTATGTAACAGGCAACTGTACAAATTATAAATCTGTTTTAGGGTTATTAAAAATAACACAATGAATTTATTTTTAAAATAAAAAGTTTTAACGACTTTAGCAGAAGATAAAATCAACAAAAAGGTCTAAAATAAAATCAATCTGAAGTAATTTTGCTTTAACTGAATTACAATGAATCCATGTTTGAATTTTCTTTTATGTACGCATGAAAATTAAAATTACTTCTTCTCTATGACATCTTAGGCAAATGTTTTATTTTACAAAGGAAAATTTAAACCATTTGTAACAATTCCATCCTACTTGTAAGTAGATTCTTATTATAAGACACCTTTTTGTGCAGTCTTGAGGAAAATGACACCCCAAAAAATTACAAAAGCAAACAAAAATCATGGCAATATTAAAACATCATATATTGCTATTAATATATGGTAATTTTACCAAGCATTTTAAATAAAATTTACCCATAATTGACAGTAGGTGGTTACAAAGGTGTATAATCGAAATTTGTTAATTTCTGGAGCCCTCACGAATGAAGATAAGTAAAGAAAAGGTCATTTCGCCCGTGGTAATCATAATTTTGCTAGTGAATATTGCTATTTACAAAGTCACTAACCATTAGTTTAGTTGCCAGGTTTTAAGATAGTTATTTCAAAATACAATTCTTATACCAATAGAAGTAACAAAGTTATTGTGCCATTTCCATGGGTGCGGATCGTTTTGGATTTCTCCCTTATTCTATACTGGCTCATCAATATTGTTGAGTGAATACAAAAGTTTTTCACCAAATTAACCCATTGTACTTTTATGATTCCAAATAAAAATCTTGTATCTTGGCCGATTGATTTCAAGGTCTAGCAGATTATAATTAAGATACCTTAATTGGGCCCTACTGTATAGGGCTCTCTTCTTGGGGATCGGATGCCAAGACACATTTTCCCATTTAGGGACTATTACTATGAATGTACTTTGACTAACGCGCTGTAGCATTCTGGGTATTACGGTGGAGCTGGAGATTTCCATCCTTGTACTAACATAATTGGGAAAGCGTTTGACGTATTCTGCGAGTACTACATCAGTAATAGTTGCAGGATCATCTTTAATTAGGAATAAGTCGATGAATGGCGTGCCCGATTTCTTGAAGGCCTCTTTTAGTATTGCATTCGATAGATACCAGCCCGGTAGGCTCTCACCCCTTGTGGGGCTAAATTCGCATATAACATTGTATTGACCTTGGATATGTTCTATTTGTATTTCTATGCTTCTATGTTTTGCGAGGTTCAAGATATCTCCTGCAAGTTTTAGGAGTGTTATAAATTTGATACCATCTTGTTTTTTGAATTAGCAGATATCTTGCAATCTAATTCTCGTATGGATCATTTTTAAAATTTCTACATGTAACATGTGTTTGGTGATTTAAGGCTGTGATTAGTAGTTTTCCCGAGAGCCGAATTACGTAGCTTTTATGGATATTTATGACGTATTTCGTAGCACCCAACTTTTAACGCCTAATAGGTGGTCGGCTAGTTGTTCCTTCCGGAAGCCTTTGTAGTCAAGGATAACCCAACTCACCCCCCCCCCTTTTTCTTTAACCTTTAGTTAGTAAACTTTTAGTTTAAGGTTACTTGATGTTAAGGCTTATGGGGGATGCAGTTCACTGTGGGAGACGAGGTGTCGAAACTGCCTTTTCTTTTTTACTGTACCTCTAATTTTGGATTATACGATGATGAGGAGGCTTAACAATTTTCGAGATTCTGTGTAATTTCATAGTCTCTTACTGTTTCTCTTCGTCCCGTAGATGGGTTCCCGACGGTGAACGTTGGGATCTTAATTAGAACCGGTAATAATTAATATTTCGGTTTTATAATTTGGTTGGCAGAAATTCATTAACTTTAACGCATTTGCTATAAGTGTATCCACATGTGCAATTAATATCTTTTTCAGGCTTTCAGGGACTTCTGGGTGTTCTGCTACTTTTTTAGGGCAAACCTCGTATCAAAAGTCCATATGTGTTATGGAAACATATGCAAATTAGCATAACTGATGTTTTAGCTTTTTAGGTATAATAGACAACTTTCCAGTGTTTAATACGCCGGAAGTTTCAATTAGATGATTATATTAATTTTACTCAAAAATTAGTCGTCATCCTCCTCACAATTACGACGCGATTATCATCATGTGTGGTTACATTTCCCAGGTCACCACCAGCTGTCATTTGGGAAAAGGGAACTTTTAAAGTATTTAGCTATCTTCGGTTGGCTAGTTAAGCCAAAAGAGTAAGTCGTGTACAATTTTCCGTCGGGCTACGCTCCGGATGGCCCTCGGCTCACACTATAGGTCCGGTCCAGCCATACTAGGGACACGGTCTAGCCCAACTACGGGCCCTGTCAGGCCACGTTACAGACTCGGTTGAGTTAGACTCCGGAGCCGGTCGGGCCAGAATCCGGAGCAGGTCGGGCCAGGATTAAGACCCGGTCGGGCCAGACTTCGGAGCCGGTCGGACCAGACTCCCGCTAACCCGGTCGGACTAAACTCCGGACCCGGTCGGGCCAGACTCCGGGCATGGTCGGGCCAAACTCCGGGCATGGTCGGGCCAAACTCCGGACACGGTCGGGCCAAACTCCGGGCAGGGTCGGCCCAGACACCGGACACGTGCGTGCCAGATTACGGAGCCAGTCGGGCCAGACTCCGGACATGGTCGGCCCAAACTCTTGATCCGACGGTCGGCCCACTTGATCCGACGGTCGGCCCACTTGATCCGACGGTCGGCTCACTTGATCCGACGGTCGGCTCACTTGATCCGTCGGTGGGCCCACTCGATCCGACGGTCGGCCCACTCGATCCGACGGTCGGCCCACTCGATCCGACGGTCGGCCCACTTGATCCGACGGTCGGTCCACTTGATCCGTCGGTCGGCCCAGAATTCGGGCCCGGTCGGCCCAGAATTCGGGCCCGGTCGGCCCAGAATTCGGGTCCGGTCGGCCCATTCCACTCGGCCGTACGTATATGTTATACGTAAATTGAGACTATAATAACCGTCTGGGATTGACCCGAGAGCGGAGTCTCATTCGTAGTTCACATTACCAACTACATCTGGTCGCAAGCCGAGATGAGTGGATATTTAATACATTCTTGTTACGATCGTCGTATCTGAGAAAGAGAATGAATTAATACACTTTATTATACTTACCAATAGTATTTTTATTACTATTAATATTGTTACGAACGTCACACAACGTTTAATTAGGATTTTTATTACATAAATATCTATATAGATGAACACACACCACTCGCTTGCGTAAACAAAAGCGTACTGAAGAAATATGGCGGGCCTCCCGCCTCGGAGCGGCCCGAACCTAGCCGCCAAGCACAGCATAAGAAGGAGATAGCGATAACTACGTAGGTTAGGGAAGGAAAGGGATAGGTAATAGGTACACACACCCACTTCGTGAGCGTAAATAGGGGATGTAATCTCAGAGGTCAGGCCGTAGGCACAGAACCGAAATGTTTGGTTTACTGCACGAAGCTATCGTGACTGAATGGTATGTACTATGTACTATAAACGTTTTTAGTCATCCGGCTTAGTCTTTTTAACCGACTTCCAGAAAAAGAGGAGGTTCTCAATTCGTGTGTTTGCAGTTTTTTTTATTATTATTATTTCTTCTGTACGTGTGTTTGCCTCACTTCACAATCAGTGAGGAAAAAAATGACATGTATTAATAAAAGTCCATGCGGCCTTCCGGAAACGCAGTTTCAGATGCCATTTATGAAACGATTTTCATATCAGTAGTATTATAAATTCTCTTTGGAAACGGCTTTGTCAGCTGTACGTGAAATTGTTGCGAAAATAATTAATTGTTTATTGGACTCTCTAGATAATTTTTCAATAGTGCCTGATATACATTTTAGATTTAAATAATTTCTGCCTTCCTTCAGTCTATGCATAAATGCATAGGATGGTGTAAAGAAACATAGGATTTTAAATAAATTATGTTAGGGTGTAGAGAGAAATAAAACACAAAATGTAACAAATTATAAAAATTGTAAATATATTTTAAGTATATCTCACGATAAAATCTCTAATTATCACCTTAATACTGTATCACACTACGTCCATACACTAGGCAATGTTCTACATCCACCACCTCACCTTAAAAATAGAACCATCTATCTTAAGTATTCCATAAAAACATTCATATTAACATTTAATAAAATATTTCATAAACCAAATCCCAAAATCTGTGATGCTTTATATACAGTTTTACTCCAGAATGTAAATACTACGTTCTATTACATAATAATCTCAAGAAAAAATTCAATCTCAGTACAGTCATTAAATGATAATGCACATATAATTATAACATTTGTCTTACATCTAATTACACAAATTGATGTAGTCATGTCGGTAAAAGGTGTTGAAAGAATCAAAATAAGAATAAAGACAAGTGGTCACTTTCCAATAGCACATTAAGGGGCACTATGATCAGTCTCAGATGCAACTGCTCCTAATAACAACTAGTCCTCTTCCTTGCCCTCATCCTTAGATGATGTCAAGATTACATAAAATACATCTGTATCAATCAATTAGTTGAAACAGTTACTTAAACCATAATGGAATTAAATTCATAACATATGAACAGTAAACGATATGTTAGCCTTTGATCACAACAGAAAATGTGTAGATGAAAGTATCACAGTTTCCCCTGCATGAAGGGTTTGAGGTACATGTGGAAGCTGCGGTTGACGGGCTCCGCGTTGAGAGGACTCTTCAGCGCCTCCGCCATCAAGCGCTCGTACACGCGCCCGTCGTACGCGCCCAGGACCGAATGGAGGATCTGGAAATTATATTGTACTGTAATGCTAGGCTTAGACTACCAAGTACTTGCACCAATATATTGCGCAAGAACTTCCAGATGCGTTTACACTAGCGGCAAAATTTCAATAGTTCTATACACATGCGTGCGTAAGTCATATTGCAGTGATTGTTTACACGTTAAAAATTGCTTACGAGAGTCGCCTACTGCATTTTTTCTTTTCGTTCTCGCAATAACAACAACAGTTTTTTACGATATTTATCACACACTCTCCGAGAAATTACTTCAACCGATGATCGTCCACAGATATTGTACCTTAATGATCATCAACTAGGTTTGACAATAATAACTGCAGTCTCTTGCGTAGCTTGTTTGATCGTCAAATATAGCTTTATTTTCAGTTGGACTCACAGTCACACCAACTATATTATAAATAAGATATATTAAACCTGATAACCACGAAGACAGTAACAAGTCGTTTATGATTATTTTGTACCTCGTCCCTTATGTCGAACGCGTCGACGAGTCCCACGGCGTTGGGCCTCAGTTGGACGAGCAGGTCCTCGTACCAGCGGTGCAGCTGCTCGATGTCGCGCTCAGATATTGATGTGAACTGTTCAAGATAACATGGCCATTAGGTCTTCATAGAATATTAAAGGATTTTTAAATACATGTGAGCTCTCGAGCGTTGGAATTTATGCCTACCACGCCGAAAAACTCGACATGTGGTATTTTTTATATTTACACTAGTAAGTAGTACGGCAAGGGGATTCAACTGTACCTGATGGCAAGTGGAATGGGGTCTAGCTAAACTGCTGATGGACGAGAGATTTTTATCCGTCGTCAGTCGACATAATTATGCCGGCCAATTTAAATGGGGCGAAAAAAAAGGCTCGCCAAACCATGGGTGCAGTAGCTGCGCAACTGCCTATCTCTTTCGGAAAAGAGCGTGAGCTTAAATATGTTTATTATACTTTTCTTTGTTCATTACATTCAAGATTAAAACATGTCGACTTACCCTGAGCAAATCGCCGACCCTCTGTAACGCCCAGTACACGACATACAAATCGACCAATTGGAATAAAACTTTCTTTAACTCTGGCGACACCGACGCCGCTTGGATCTTGGTTTGTTCGTTGTATGTGGTCAGTATTATTGCGCGGCAGTGAGACTGTTGATAGATAAAAAAAATATATGATAAATTATAGTTATATATAATTTGCGTATTTTTTGATGCTACAATGAAATTGTTTATTCATAGAGCATCATATAAACACAGACAAAAACATACGCTCATGCACACAAAATGGAGTATTTGACGCGTTTGTATTTTTACTTGCCTAAAACATATACATATAAATGCCTTTGAAATTCGATAGCAAGGGTAATCGTCAAGCAATAAAAAGGAGTTAAAATACAGGCACATGACGTCGTCGTGTATTATTATGCGTGCGTAAGAAAGAGATGGAGCACTGCAATATTCGAAATATGAATAAGGTAGTTGACCACTTTTTTAAATACATTTATCAAAAATGTATGTCTTCCAAAATCAAGAGGAAAAATATTTTTTTAAAATACAAGCAATAATAAATGAGTTCTTCTTCTTCTTTTAATTTATGGCTTCCACCAATTATTTGTCGGTGATTTCGCCAATGTCAAGTAGATTATAGCAGGTACAAAACAATAAGTATAAACTCTGAATATTTTGTATCAGTTAGTCTAGAGAAGTTTCGGCCCGAAGTTACCAGGTAATTTAGATATAATAATATAAAAATATACTTAGACGATAAAAATATATATATTATGAACATTTAATTATACAAAAAATAGTACAGATAAATAAATAAAAAATGCAAGAAACTATTAAAGAGAAGAAACCTTTATAGCCCGAGTGGAAAGATAAGAAAGGGAAGAAAAAAAAAAAAAAAAAAAAAATTATAGATAGAGGTTATTACTTTTGATAAAATTGGAAAGGTATTTGATGCGATAAGAAAAAACCGAGCTCAATAAAACATTTACACTTACAGGACGAGGGAAATCTGAAGGTAGGACATCATAAATAGGATAGGAGATTCTGGGACAGTTGAAGAACAAGTGATCAACCGATCCCTCGTCCAGCCCACATTCACACAGGGAGTGATCACGAACGCGGATCTTATTTAGGAAAACAGGGGAGCAAACATGGCCTAACCGCAAACGGATTATTGCTGAAGTAATCTTTTTGTTAACACGCCTGTACTTAAAAAACCAGGGCCTAAGGGGAATATCAGGCTGTAATATACCGTAATGGGTGCCCTTAAGAGTTCGCGAGACCTGCCACTGTTCATTCCAGGATGATTGAAAATCATGACTCAATCCAGAGAATAGATCGCTGGAGTAACAGACCCTATGAACATCCAAACCGATTGAGACAGCCTCATGAGCGCATTGGTCAGCCATTTCATTACCAGGGATACCACTATGGCTAGGTATCCAAGCTAAAACCACCTCTAATCCAGCCACATGACATCTAAATAGTGTGTCTTTGATTTTCAGGGTCAAACAGGATTGGGATTTGTGAAAAGGAGAATTCAGAAGACCTGAAGCAGGCTGAGAGAGTCTGAAAAAATTATGCTTTTGTTGAGACCATGAGAAAGGGAATATTGGACTGCTTCTAGGATAGCTACTGACTCCCCAGAAAAAATGGAGTATTGGGAGGGACATTTGAAGCTAAGGATGATTTTATATTTTGGAATCCAAACAGCTGCACCAACCGGCTCCAAGTCTGAGGACTTGGAAGCATCTGTGAACAGATGCAGCCAATCCCCCCAGCCCTCAGACACAATTTGGTGGAAAATTATGGAAGCATTTGGATCATTTTTGTGGATACCAAAATGAAGAATAATATATTTTTTTTTTTTTCCCTATCTGGCTCTGTCCTTTAGGACAATTTTGCCAATGTCAAGTGAGGCGGATACATACACAGAAGAAATAAAAAATTACTACGCCAGATGACCAGACGAAACAGAAACAAAAACACTGAGAAACAACAACATTCAAACCAGATACAGAAAGATGAACAAAGAGTTCTAAGACTAAAACTGTGACTTTGTAGACGAACATCTAAAATTACAAAAAGGTCAAGAGAATAAGAAAAAGAGAGACAGAGAGAAAAAGGGAAAGGGGGTGGAGCTTAAGAAATAAAGAATAATATAATAAATGAGTTATAAAGATTTGAAGTTTGGTGGACAGGGCATCTGTCAGATAACGGAAACAGCAGAATGTGACGTCGCCGAGTGTCGCCAGCCATAACGCTGCGTGCGTGCGAAAGAGATGACGCGATATCCCCACTACGCCCCCACTTTTGCTCACACCATTATTGCAAATATGAATATCTGCTTTAGTTGTTAACCAATTTTGATTCTGATTTTACAGAAGAATTTATTTTTCGTATTATTTTCTGTTACATATAAATTAAAAAATCCAAAAAAATCCCTTTCTAGCCGATTTCGGCCACGGCGGCCAATCTCAACGGAGATCAGCCAGATACGCAGGAGATATTATAGTGCACAAGTGTGTGCGCAATACACAGGTGCACTCGCTATTCCTTTACTCTCATAGTCCGGTGAGACGGCAATCCGACATGACCGGAGAGAGATCAGGCGCAGGACCAACGGCTTTACGTGCTTACCGAGGCACGGGGGTGTCACACCGCCAACTTCCTGACTCCGAGCTGCGACTGAGTAATTTTTAAGATGGAAAAACCCAGTCACAATGTTTTTTTGGCCCGACCCAGGATTCGAACCCAGGACCTCAGCGCGCAAATTGTACTCGTAATGCGTACGCATTACAACTACGCCACCGAGGCAGTCATATAAATTAATATACATAATCAAACATAGGAAACTACCCTATTACTGCCTCAATTCTTAACCAATTATAATGTTGTTTTTCTAAAGGGGTTTCTCTTTCGTTTTATTTACTGTTATGTATAAAATAATGCATAAAATAAAATACGGGAAATACCCTATTATAAAGTTTCATTATATACTAGCTTTTGCCCACGGCTCCGCTCGCGTGAATGAGTTTTCCTGGGATTAAAGTCCCGCTTTATATTTTCCCGGGATAAAAAGTAGCCTATGTGTTAATCCAGGACATGATCTACCCGTGTGCCAAATTTCATCGAAATCCGTTCAGTAGTTTTTGCGTGAAAGAGTAACAAACACCCATACATCCATACTTACAAACTTTCGCGTTTATAATATTAGTAGGATGCACAAAAATAATTTAAATATACAGTACTTCACGCATTACGTTAGGTACATGTATAGATCATTAATATTTATAGTTGTTTACCTCCGACGCTTGAGTGAGTTGTACAGACGTCATGTTCCACGCGTCTTCGTAAGACATGCCTTCCTTCTGTCGCTTATCGATGTTTGCCACCGACAAACCGATTTTGCTGTAATAAAAAAAAATTACAACCAACTACAAAAATACAACATCTTATTCACGCTGGAATATGCGCCCTATAACGAATATGGTTTACTAGAAAATAATATCTGGAACTTACAACGAAACGTGTTTTCATTACAAAAAATGGTCACTAACATAAACTGCGAAGTAGAAACACTGTTATGACAATACTTTGATACATTAAGAATCATCTCGAACTCTACATACCCAGCAGCGACTCTCTGGAACCCTTCAATTATGCCTTCAATAGTGTTGTCCCACGGTGGGGAGCGTCGTCCCGCGTAGATCTTACTGATGTACGATACTGTTGGTGTTAGAGTATTACCACCGACTGCTTGTTGCCACGCCTTCACCAGGTACCTGTCAGGAACGGCGATTTAATAGACGGAAATTTCATATTGCATAGTCGTTGGATCTAACAAACATTTTGTTATTGTTTTTAAAAAAGTTAAGTTGGTTTCAGTAGATAAATTAAGATTTATAATAATTGTGGGAAAATATATTCTTTTGTTTGGAAAATGAATGAATATAAAAAAATACAGTTATCATTAATTATATCACAAGGCCGAAATTTGTTGAGGAAATATGAATCGGATAGTTAGACGTTAGTGTGTGTTGTACCTGGCGGTCTGCAGCAGCAGCACGGTGTTCTCGCCCTCGTAGGTGCAGGCGGCGGTGACGTGCCCGTAGGTGAGCGGCAGGTTGGAGGCGAGCATGTACCCGTGCCCGCCGCACGCCAGCCGGCACCGCTCCACGCACTCGGCCGCGTCCGCCGTGCTCACCGCCTTCAGGCAGCACGACAGCGCGTGCAACTACACCACACAACAGAACACATCTAATATACACGCGTCACGCGTGCAACTCATACCAACGAGACTCTTTGTAATCCTAAATATACATTTTGCAGTTCAATGCAAACAGATAGGACACGAAAAAATAAATTATGGTTCCAAAGAAGCCATTATTACTGATAAACGCACCATTAAACATTTCCTATTGAAAGTAATCAAACCGCATGAACCCATAAAAGCCGGTTTTCTCGATACAAATACAGATGTAATAACATTCCTTACCTCAGGTAACCTGTCCATGTCACCAGCCTCGAGCTCCGCGGTGACATTATTGTACATATTCCAGAGCCAATCAGCGCCGAGTTTGAATGCGTGTACGGTCGCGATAGCAACGAACAGCTTGTGTTGTTGTGTCACATAGTCCAGGATCTGGGGTTCTGGCTCACTATTAAAGAAAGGAAACATGAACTAAACTTTTTGACAGAGTTGTCTCACAGAAAATCATAGCAAATCAACAGTTCTATTGAATGCTTCCAGTAACCTAACGGCTAACATCAATATAATGTGGTTCACTATTAATTCGTATATAAAGTTGTGTGTTGAACCATGATGATTGACCATAAGATGACAAACTTGTTCGTTTACCATCTACTAAAATCAATAGTCCGTAATCGAGTTCCTATAATAAACTGCAATTAAATATATGGCTCTTGAACTCACTCAGGCTTCGGCTGCGACTGGTGCCTCACCGCGGAGTACCTGGTCGCGATGGTGACTGCCTTCGCGACGTAGTTACACATGTCGTTCACGAGCACCACGCGGACAAACATCATGGTGCCGTACGTGAGCTTCGAGCTTGGCGAGTTCACATACGTACCATCCTGACGGACAAACAGTTTTGTAAATGATAGAGAAAGTACCCAAATTTCTTTTTTGTCTCTGAAGGTAACGGCCAACCTAATGATACGTGGTCACCTTCGCCCATAGACGTCAGCAATACCAGCGACACAGCCAAGCCGCTGCTTATCGTAAAAAGTTTTGTGTACCTAGTGTTCTAAATCAATCTCGAATAAACCGGTATGATTAGTAAATCATACCGTAAACCAGTAGCCTTGCTGAGTAGATTTATTACAGTAGTATTTACTATTTACTTCAATTTTACATTTTTTGTTTGACGAAACGACTTGATCAAGCCTCCTGTCAAGCCGCTTGATAGTCTTCGAACTCCCAAGTTCTTTCTAGTTCGATAATCGATTATTGCAAGGTAGTGGTTATATTCTCTTTGATTGCAAATAGAATATAATTTGGGGGAAAGTTAAAAGCGTGTGTCGTGACACAATACTAAGGTTGTTAACTTTTTTAATAATGAGACTTTTTTATTAATTTGGGCTGGTCGCATTACGGATTAGACTATAGTTAACCTTACTTTTCCACAAAATAGTCAATTACATAGGAATTGCATGTAAAAATACGGAAATGAATAACCTATTATAATTAAAGGTTGACTTGATGTATCCCTTTGAATTTAACAGGTAGAAAAAATTACAAGTTATTTTTGACACAGTTCTAACCTGACTTAAATTTACATGATAATTTAACACTTCTTCGCACAACACATTAGGGTAAGGCCACGAAAAAATGTTCATTTCAAAAATTCGAATGTGAACCGTACTAAAATTTGAAAAAAAATATATAATAATTGGGTACTTTATTTCTAATACCATTTACAGTTTTATCAATATTTAGAGCACCCTGCAGCCTTGCCCAGAATCGCGTAATTAAATTCCAAAAGTATTTTATAGATTACGTACATTTTCGATTAATATTTTAGGTTGAGTATAGCTTCCATACAAAATCAAAATGTCCCTCGTCCATGTGAAACCAAACTATTGATTTTTTTCTGATTTAATCAAGTTATTCTCATATATATGCTTCAGTATACCTTTTTAATACTGTTGTGGCCTTGTTATAAAACGAATAAATAATCGTTACCTGCCTATTATAAAAAAAAACCACGGTTGAAAATATGGCCCAAACTTAATTCCCGTGTGTGACATAACACATAATGTACAATAGTTTTTAATTTACAAATCACAGCAACACTAAAAATATTTTTTATGCTGCCAAACTTCCCTAAAAGTACAGAGAAACGTGAAACATCTCATACATCTGTCAGCCATTATAGTATGGAAGCAATTCGTGAGGTTGTGGTGAGCGGAAATTTTGGTTAACTAGTTTTTTCGAGCTATTTAAGGGCGCATTTACAAATTTCCGTAGTTTTGAGGTACCATTTATTGAATCAGGAGTTACGCTTATGAGGAGATCTTGGTATATAAATAAAGATTAAACATTCCTCTTTGCTTATAGCATATAGAAATTGTATGCTTCCATACAACATTATCACGTAAATACGTTTATTCTGGAGCAATAATCGCTGAAAATTACGAAAAATAGGGTCGGAATCGGAACCATTATACCTTAAACTAATGAATATTTTAATATAAAACCGAAACAATATGATGGCTTATATAGTCTTCTCGCTTTATGACTAATTATTTTCAAGTCAAATTAAATACTTTTCCAGTAAAGAGAAAAAATATAACCTGAATTGAATTTCTTCATACATTTTCCAATTTCGGGCTGTCATTCCGCGCTGAGACGCGGCCGAGGAAGCATGGGTGTACAACTTTTTTTCAAAAAATAAATACGTAATAAATTGATCGCGATGTCATTATACTACGAATAAAATAGTTGATACTATTTCAAATTATTATTTTTCAAAAAGCAAGTATGAAAATTTAATATTACAATAAGTCAATACAAATTTGATTTAATTAATGAAACATTCATTTATTTTAATGCAAATATTTAAATTTCATTATCAAAATGGCATAGTATTTTTATATTTACAAAATCGACAAGTTTTGCAGTATATGGTATTTACTATTTATCTATTAATAATTTTTAGTATCGGTGATTATTTATTTTTAAATTTTACTAGGTTTAGTTTGCGTTTTTGCCCGCGTTCAAAGCCTTTCCCGGTACAAAAATATCTAAACACTCAATACTACAGTACTACAGTTCAGCCACAACTACTCACTAGGCATGGCTGCTTCGGTGAGTAGCTGTGTCGTATCGTAGGTACCGAGGTGTCGGCTGTGTGTGCCATTGTGACAGTTGCCCGCTGGATACGGCTTAATATACGTTTGAGTTTTGCCCAGCCTGAAATGAGGAGCGCAGCGCTCTCAAAGCAGTCGTCAGAGGCGGCCTCCCGTTGCCGGCCGTGGTTGCTCCCATGGTCGGCAGTCAGGAGGTCTGGCGTGTGTTGGCTCACTTCTGCGAGATAGTCCTCTCGTAGAAGGAGAGTGCTGAGAGAGTTCTGGAACGCGAGGATTCCTCCCGCCGTCAGAGGAGACGTAGGAGGCGCCGGGTGGACGACTGACCGGCGTCTCCCACCCTGTGGATTGAAGGTGTTTGGAGAATTCCACCACGGTATCCCCTGCCTGTCGTAAAAGGCAACTAACAGTGGCCACCCGGGCGTCGCGGGCGGGTGCCGTCTCTAGCTTTGTCTTTTTAGCACATTGTTGCGACCCCCCTGATGGACAGTAGTGTAGCAGGTAGGCCTCACGCTGCCGTTGACGCCGAGAGCGCCGAGATGCACGGGGGCTCCTGAGCCTATATCTCACTTGCTTTACATGGATGATCTCAAGTTGTTTGCATCAAAACAAACAGAATTGATTGAGTCGTTAAAAATTACTGAAAGATGTAGCAAATAACTCAACATGGAGTTTTGTGTAGATAAATGTGCGGCTATCCATATGAAGCGAGGAGAGGTCGTGGTCTCTGGTGACATACAAGTCTTAGAGACTGTAAGACTTAGATCCCTTTCTGAGACGGAAACTTACAAATATCTGGGTATGCCTGAGGCACTGGGGATTATGAGTGCCGACGTAAAACAATCGCTGAATGACCGTTTCTTCGGCCGCCTGGCAAAAGTATTTAACAGTTTTTTGTCAGGTGGTAACAAGATTTGTGCTTTCAACGGTTGGGTTATGCCTGTACTCATGTACTCTTTTGGTATACTCAGAAAGAAAGACTTAGACTGAATTGGACGCCCTGGATCACAAGTTCCGGACCCTACTGACTGCATATCGTATGCATCACCCACGGTGGTCAGTGATGAGGTTGTACATCCCGCGAAGATGCGGGGCTGAGGCTTACTTAATGGACTTGCATAACCGCGAGTTATGCAATCTCAGGAATTATTTCCTCCACAGCGAAGTAGGCATGTATAAGATTTTAGTCATGGTGGATAAGGGATTTATCCCACTTTCCTTGGCGAATGAGAACTGGCGAAAACCTATGGCGATGGGCATTAGGGAACGCGATGTGATATGGAAGATCAAAGAACTATACGGTCGGTTCTATCGGGGCCTTGTCGTTTCTGCTCATGGGTTGATACCAGAGTCTCGACCAACACCTGCTGAAGCTCTCAATTGGTAGTTGGGTCAAGAGCCAGATGCAGAAAGTAGTACTTCTGGACACCGCAATGTCAATGTCTTTTTCTATCGCCAAGCAGCAGTGTGCATGCACTGTAGTATATCGGTTTGAAGGACATTGTAACCAGTCTAACTACTGGACATAATGAGAGTTAACATCTTATGTATCAGGATGACGAGCGCAGTGAAATGCCACACAGTATTTTGTAACTCAACGTGCTGGATGGTGTTGCTACTGTTTATGGGTGGTCGTATCGCATACCACACGCATTGTGCGGAGATTCCTCACTTTGTATCCCTGACTATCGGTAGCTTGGGTTTTGAGCCTCGCCATCGGAGGATGATACACTTTTTTTTATATTTTTATATGTATAACCTAATTATTTTTTTTTTATATATAAAAATGGTGGTAGGTCTCTCATTATGTAAGAGGCCGTCAGGGTGGGTACCACCGCAATGTCTATTTCTACCGCCAAGCAACAGTGTGCATGCACTGTTGTGTTTCGGTTTGAAGGACATTGTAGCCAGTATAACTACTGGACATAATGAGACAACATCTTATGTCTCAGGATGACGAGCGCAGTGGAATTCAACACAGTACTTTGTAAGTCAAGGTGCTGGATGGTGTTGCTACTGTTTATGGGTGGTCGTATCGCTTACCATCAGGCGAACGGCATGCTCGTCTCATCATTCAATGCAATAAAAAAAAATGTCTATTACATGATGAAATTATAATAATTATTATTATTAAACATAATTGTAAACATTCGACAATTCCAAAAAAATAAATATGGATGAGTAAAATAATAACTTCAAGTATTAAGATTAGCTCGTTCAAATGGAAAATCTAGTTTAAATCGGTTTCGATGTGTGCGCGTGTAGCAAAGCGCGTTCTTGTCATTCAAATATCTAAAATCGAAGATGTCAAAAATGTAATAGCGTCCTTAACGTGATTTGACAAGGTATTAGGTAAGTATTGAAATTTAATCCGTTATAGTCAAAATTACTGTAGAGAATGGTATTTTTTGGGGAATCGCCTAATTTTCTGTGCATTTAGACTGTATTTGAAAGTTTAATCTCTGAAAAAGGTTATATTTTCGCGTGAGTTGATTCCCGCATGTTGCGTGTGTTATGTTTTGTGTTACGTAACACATAAGAAGATACGTTAAGCCTAGTTCACATTGAAAAATAGTTGAAATATACGTACTGATGACCTCAGCGGCCTAGCTGTAACGTATCTGCCTTCGACACAAGAGAGGTCCTAGAGGACAGCTATGCGAAGGCGTTTGTTTGTTTTGTATTGTGAGTATGTAAAGAGCGTCACGACGAGGTATTGAACACTGAATCAATTTTGTAATTTGTAAACTAACGGTTATATCAATATTTTTCAATGATGAACACAATGGCCTATTGTCGGTTTAAAGATACCAGCCTGTGTAAAACCATAAACATAACTATCGCATATTGAGTACATATTTTAAATTTGCAACTGAAAGGGCGAAACGAGTGAACCGTTTGCATGAGGGTGAATGTTACGCTTGCAATAACAGAACTGTATTTGCTAAGCTTTGCCGGTGAAGGGTATGATTTACTTTTTTTCAGATGCCAATGACGCCAGCTGAAGGCAGAAGTTGTACAGTGAAAGACTCAAACAAAGGGATCCTGAAAAAAAATTAGCGTAGAAGAAATCTGTTGAAGGTTTTATATATTGCACCAATTTAGTGCTGGCTGATTTTAATCTGTCAGTATGTTGTTTCCATAACGATGATCAGTAACAAGAAAATTGTTCTTGCCGTTATACATATTCGATGTAAACCAATGTAACTTTCTGCTAATAGCTAATAAATAATGTAACCCAATTACGATACTTTTAACAGGTTATGGGCCCAGAACGCAAGTAAGCTAGAAAGTATCAAGTTATTGGGGAACCGTTAAAAATGAACCAAAACTGCATAGAAAAGTTGAACGGCGTAAATTATGATACTTGGAAAGTGCAAGTACAGGCAGTACTCACGAAAAATCAAGTATGGAAATACGTAAATGGTTCGTTACCTAAGCCGGACACTGAAGTAGAAGCGAGCGCATGGTCTGACAAAGACGATATGGCAAAAGCTGATTTAGTTATGGCGATGTGTCCAGGTGAGCTGAAACACATTAGAGGGTGCGACACTTCGCACGATATGTGGAGGAAACTGGAGAAAATTTATTTTTCTAAAGGACCCGTAAGAAAGGCAAGTCTATTAAAGAAATTAACATTGAGCCGTATGAAGGAAGGAGATGATGTACAAAGTCATTTGAATAATTTCTTCGAGGCCGCAAATATGTTAAGCGATATGGGTGTAGAAATACACGACGACATGTTATCAATTTTATTATTGTATAGCTTACCAGAAAGTTACGAAAACTTTAGATGTGCTATGGAGAGCAAAGACGAGCTACCGAACGTTGAAGTGCTTAAAATAAAAATTTTGGAGAAGGCAAGCACAAGTGCCAATGAAACTCAATATATTGAAGGAGCCATGTATGCGAAGAGAAAGGGATTTAAAAGGAACTCGAAGACTAAGCAACAAAATGCAAAGAATAGTAAATTTATGTACAAATGCTTCAAATGTCATGAGTTTGGACATAAAGCTTCAGAGTGCAAGATGAAGCGAAACAATGATGACGCAAGATGCGCCACGGATTTAGACAGAGAGGACAGTACTTTTGATATTTTTTTTAGTTGTGCAAATTTTTCGAAATGTTTACAATTTAAAAAGAATGATTGGATCCTCGATAGTGGCTGTACTTCGCATTTGTGTAACGATTTAGATAAATTTACTGATAATTTTTGTATTTTACAGGATAAATTAAACCTAGCATCAAATCTGTCAACGGATATAAAGGGCAAAGGTGACGTAAGGTTGTCAGCATCATCAGGCAGGAGGCTAACTTTT
Organism: Sphinx pinastri; assembly: GCA_947568825.1. NCBI lineage: Eukaryota > Metazoa > Arthropoda > Insecta > Lepidoptera > Sphingidae > Sphinx > Sphinx pinastri. Next base: position 20,198,182 of record OX387617.1, read on the forward strand.
CAAAACACTTTGTTTGTACCAGATCTTAGGAGCAATTTGCTATCAGTAGCGAGAATTGCGGATAACGGGTATGAAATTCAATTTAGTAAAGATAGGGCCTGTATAAATGATGTGAGTTCAGGTAAAACTGTGATGACAGCTGAACGTGTAGGAAATCTTTATCTTTTTAAAGGGCTGGGTGAACAAATGTGTTCTTTTGTTGATTCAATCGATATAGTGACTTGGCATCAGCGTATGGGTCATTTAAATGGTAAAGATCTCTTAAAACTATTAAACCATTGCGGATATAATACGAAAGGGGCAGATTTGAGAAAATTATCCAACTGTGATGTATGTGCTAAGGGAAAAATGAGTTCGTTACCATTTTCGAGATCGGGTGGACCGTGTAATGAGTTATTACGAATTGTACATTCCGATGTGGCAGGTCCTTTTAAAACGGCTTCGATTGGCGGAGCAAAATACTTCGTGACATTTATCGATGACAGTTCTCGATGGTGTGAAGTATATTTACTCGGACGGAAGAGTGCAGTTTTCAACGCATTTAAGCTCTACAAAAATTACGCAGAAAGATTGACAGGTAAGAAAATAAAATTCCTTCAATCTGATAATGGTGGTGAATATTGGAATCGTGAATTTGATGAATTTTTAAAGAACGAAGGTATCCAAAGAAGGTTGTCGATTCCAAGGACTCCTGAAATGAATGGAGTCAGTGAACGCAAAAATAGGACTTTAATTGAAATGGCTAGGTGCATGTTATTATCTTCCGGTTTATCTGTAGGTTTTTGGGCGGACGCTGTTGTAACTGCATGCTATGTACGTAACCGTTGTCCGACTAGCAGCCTAGGTGGTGGAATCCCATTTGAAAAGTGGACAGGCACTTCTGTGAACTTGTCAAATATACAAAGTTTTGGGACGAAAGCTTATGTTTTGGATAAGACACCAGGAAAGGATAAATTTGATGCACGTGCCAGAGAGGGAGTATTAGTAGGTTACCCTCGATCAACTAAAGGATATCGGGTTTGGATACCATCTGAACATAAAGTCATTGAAGCTCGTGATGTTAAATTTGTTTTAGGTGAGAAGACAATGAAGAATCATGAGGAGATTGAATTAGAAGTTAGATACACACATTATAGAGAAAAAGATCCAGTTGTTGCAGATGTGTATATACCCAACCAAGTCTTGTTTGAAACCCCTTCAGGTTCTGGAGACCAAATGAATGAGAACGATCGTATAGTCGCTATACCACATACAGTAGAAATCGACTGCAATGGCAGTGGAGATGTTCGTGGTGGAAATATACATTCGGAAGAGGTCGAGCAAGTAGGTGAAGATAATAGGAGACAAGTTATCTTGAAAAGAGGTCCAGGTAGGCCAAAGTTAGTAAAAGGAGAAACTGGACGTCCCAAGAAGGTATATAATATGGTAGAAGTAGAGGTACCAGCTCAGGTATCGGAACAACTTGGACAGAGCACATTGAGACAATTTGGAGAGACAGAACGAAAAACCAACAACGAAGAAATGCAGGATAGTGAGAATCAGGATGAAAATGATGAAGAATTTTTCTCTGCAATGGCTGAAATATCTGTTGAGCAAGCTTTATCAAGCGACGATCATGAAGAATGGCGGGAAGCAATTCTATCAGAAATCAAAAGTTTAGTAAAGAACGAGACGTGGGATATTGTTAAAAAGCCAAGGGATCGGAAAGTTGTAGGCTGTCGTTATGTCTTGACGACGAAAGTAAACGTCGATATGACAACAAAGAAAAAGGCTAGGTTAGTAGCAAGAGGATTTAGTCAACGTTATGGTATAGATTACCATCGAACGTTTGCGCCAGTAGCACGACTTGAAACAATCAGACTACTAATTGCACTAGCTGTTGAACTGAACCTGGAAGTCCATCAATTGGATATAAATACTGCGTATTTAAATGGCCGACTCGATGAAGAGGTATACATGCAAATACCGACAATATTGGAGGAAAGTTTGATTACGCTAATCCAGAGGGAGAATGTAAGTTCCGCAGTTAGGAAGCGTGCTGAGAAAATGTTAGTCGACTTTAAAGCTGGAGGCAACGCCTGTTTATTGAAACGTTCGTTGTATGGCTTGAAGCAAGCGGGACGGCAGTGGTATATCAGACTAGATGAGAAATTGCGCCGAATGAACTTCAAACCAACTGTAAACGAGCCGTGTCTTTATCACCAGCGGAAGGAAGATGGAACCATTTTGATAGTAGTTATATATGTTGACGATATTTTAGTAGCTTCAGATAATCTTATTTTGATACAGGAATTTAAGAAAGATTTAGCTGCTGAATTTGAACTGAAGGACTTTGGACCAGCGAAATACTGTTTAGGTATAGAAATAGAGAAAAAGAATGGTGAAATAAGTCTGTCACAGCGAAAATATATTCAAGATGCTTTGAATAGATATGGTATGGCGGACTGCAAGACTGTATCCACACCCTTCGAAGTGGGATTGAATTTTGCAGTACCAAGGGATCATCGTGAAAATGATAAGGAAAAGGAACCGTGGCCATATCGCGAACTCATAGGAACACTCATGTACCTTAGCGTAGGTACAAGACCCGATATATCTAATACGGTTTCTAAGTTAGCTCAGTTCACGACCTGTCCAAATCATACACATTGGATTTCGGCTAAGAGGGTTCTTCGATATTTAAAGAAGACAATTGACTACCGATTGACATTTCGTAAGACAGGGAAATCGTTAATAGGATATTCAGATGCCGATTGGGGTAATTGTTTGATCGATAGGAGATCATACTCAGGCTACACGTTTATGTTAGGAGGAGCGGCTATTGCTTGGCGATCTCAAAAGCAAAGAACTGTAGCTACATCTTCAACAGAGGCCGAGTACATTAGTGTTAGCGAGGCAATGAAAGAAGCTCTCTACCTTAGTAGTTTATTGAAAGAGATAGGATTAGATAGCTTATCGAAAACTGTCGTTTATGCTGACAACCAGGGAGCTATATATCTCGCAAATGATCCTGTGTATCATGCTCGTAGCAAACACATAGATATAAAATATCATTTTATTAGGGATGTACTCAAAGGCGACGCTATAGCGATGAAATACGTGTCGACAGATCTGATGGTAGCTGATATCCTCACAAAGGCTTTGCCTGTTTGTAAGCATTATAAATGCATGGTAGGTTTGGGGATGGTGTAGCTAAATTGAGGGGGCGTGTTGAAGGTTTTATATATTGCACCAATTTAGTGCTGGCTGATTTTAATCTGTCAGTATGTTGTTTCCATAACGATGATCAGTAACAAGAAAATTGTTCTTGCCGTTATACATATTCGATGTAAACCAATGTAACTTTCTGCTAATAGCTAATAAATAATGTAACCCAATTACGATACTTTTAACAAAATCAAACACGGAAAGAATAATATTTCAATAGTATATATTGTTGTTCTTTAAATTCCTAAACGCGCCACTTTAAAGCGTTACATAGTAATACGAGTGTATTATTTTAAGTTGCTTTTGTACGCACGAAGGAGTCTTCGTACACTGTGATTAGATTATTAAGTTTTACCAACATTTTTCGTCGCTATATTTGGAGTTTGTTAGCGGTGAGAATATTTAAGTGAATTATTTTTGAAGTTATACTTCTTTTGGCGCGTTAGGGAAAAATAATGAGAGTAAATTTTTACGATGCGCGCGCACACCGTCACGAAAAACCGACACCCGAAGTTAGCTATAGTCAACATTTTAGTTTTGAATTTTGAACGTAGAACAAGGCGAAAGATATTAAAGGTATACTTCTTTTGGCGCGTTATTTAAAAAGATTTTTATCTTGTTACGTAAAAGAAGTATAACGTCTAAGGCGTGTACATAAGTCACACAATTTTTTTTTTTTTTTTTTAAATAATTCAATTCAAATAAAGATTTTTAGTATTGAAAAATATATGGTATCATTTCTGTAATGCATACTCACGCCTTTCATCCCCGAAGGGGTAGGCAGAGGCGCAACTAAGGCACCCACTTTTCGCCTCGTGTATTCCGTCCCATGATGTGATAGGGGGCGAGCCTATCGCCATATCGGGCACAAATTCCAGACTCCGGCCTGATACTGAATAGAAAAATCCATAATCACTTTGCCCGACCCGGGGATCGAACCCGAGACCTCAGCATTGCAGCCGTACCGTAATACAACAACGCCACCGAGGCAGTCATTTCTGTAATACACTTTACAAATTGATTAACGCATACTGTACACTGTGACTGGATTGTTGCGTTATAAATGTCTCATAAAAAGCTTAAATGAATAACGATTTTGCTGATGCGTTTCATGCTTATATGTAGCTACCTAATAATTGACATTGTCAGAAGTCTCAGCGCCCCTTCTGCAACCTCTCCATATTTTTCTTGTGAGAGACCCCATTCCCCACGTATGTCAGTAACGACCATTAACAATGGAGCCATCAGCTAATGCGCTTTTAAAATTCCTTCATAACAAACATTTGATCCAACTCACCTCCAAAACCTTGGCGTTCTTCATCAACATGTTATCCCTAGGTATTCTGAAATTTTCGAACCCAAGGAACCCATTGTTGGTGCCATTCATGCCAAGCTTGGCGCCAATCTCTCCCACCTTGATGCCGGGTAGGGGCATATGCGTTTCCTCGTCACGAAGCTGCACTATGAACGCGTGGATGCCGTGGCACTGGCCGTTGGTGTACAGTTGGGCCATCACTATGCAGTAGTTTGCTGTGTGTGCCACTGCGGACAATAAATACATAGAGATGATTATATAACGATTTCTTATGTTTACGCGAATGTTAGACATTTAAATAAAACTATTTTACGGATTTTATCGCGGGTTTTTAAGTTATATTTTCTCCAGATGTTTCGAAGCCTTTGCAGCCTTCATGGTCACGGGGTTGACTGAGGTATTGGTTGTCTATAAAGTAAAAGTTAATCTACCTACATTTAACAATGATAAAAGATTTATAAAATTATTAGTTGTTGACGGTCCGATCTACGCAGAATGAGCTCACAGTGTCGTAAAGTCTGGCAGCCGGTCTTTTGGGTTCTGATTTAAATGTATGAAAGAATCCCAAGCTTGTGCAAGCTTCCAACCATCTTCTCTATTGAAATTTGGATGTTTTTTAATTTCAATAGCCTCGCGAATCATCCTAGGAAGGAATCGGTGTTCTTTGGATTTTTGAACAGTCCGCCCTGTGACCATGAAGGCTGCAAAGCCTTCGAAACGTCGTGAGAAAATATAAATTAAAAACCCGCGATGAAATCCGTAAAATAGTTTTATTTAGATGATTATATGTAATATTTTTTATTTGGGCTCGGGAGAGTAAGTATATGTACCTAATATACGTCTAATATAACGTCGGCCCGTGAGAAAGGTCGTGTCACTTGACGTTCATCCCTAATTTACCGGCCTGGCTTACTGGACCTACATTGGCTGATCATGGAACGCAACGGCTAGGAAGAGGCAATGGTAGCTTTTCCACCATTTACTGTGGTCTAAAGTTAGGTAAGTACAAAAAACTCTATCGCCAGCCGATTTTATGGAATCTAATACTGCATCAAAATTATGTAATTTATTTAAATCATTCCTATTATGGTTATGACTATCTTATTACATCAATAGCAAAATCAGTATGCGTTGTAACGTTCTCTGAAGGGTTCAAAGGTAATGAAACGATTATAAATAATTATAGTGTAATTGGCACGTTTATTAAGCTTCATTTACTGATAAAATGTGTAGTTACTGGTGGTAGGTCTCTCATATGTAAGAGTCCGTCTGGGTGGGTACCACCGCATTGTCTATTTCTACCACCAAGCAGCAGTGTGCATGCACTGTTGTGTTTCGGTTTGAAGAATATTGTAGCCAGTGTAACTACTGGACATAATGAGACTTAACATCTTATGTCTCAGGTTGACGAGCGAATATGTAATTTGTTCCTGGTGAGGATACATTTCGTATCAGATATGATTTTAGCCTTTATATACAGAATATCCGTCTCTAACTATGCCGAACATCGATCCCATTATGTACTTATTAGTTATCTAATCACAAAAATTAGCATTACCGATTTAATTGACAAAAACATAGAAATTATAAGTAAATATAAGAAATCAGTACATAGGAATTTGTTTTTAATATAGAGATAATTGAAAGAACTTATGTACTTAATTAATCTGATTTATCATAATTTGTTACATAGGAGTTTTGGCGGGAACTTGGAAGTGTCATGAGGTGCTCTTGTTTTAATTCATTATTTTGGTGATACTTAGTGTTATATTGCATAATTATGGTGGTATATTATCCAATATAGTTCTATTAAAGAGCTCAAATGAAGTGAATTGAAATAATTGTCAATTAATCAAGTGTTTTTTTTGTTGCCGCCAAAACTCCTCGATAAAGTCTTGGTAAGGTAGCCACTGCTTTACTTCGACATACTACAGATAATAAAATATACAAACCAAACTTGACATTGGCAAAACGTGAACACAAATGCCATAAAAAAAAAAAATTGTTACATAACGTTTGATAAAAAAACGTTAGATTTAATAGAAATAATATGTTATTGTATGCACAATGTTACCCTTTTATGTTTTCCCACGTTATTCTCGGTGTTTACTGTTTTGTATTGATAAATTCTTACACAGGGGTTTGCAATGAGAAATTTGCTATTACTTAACCTACTCAGCTAGGGGCGAGTTACGCATCACACAGCGGAACCTCGCCCCCCCCCCCCCCCCCCCTCCCTGCCCCATTGTTCGATACCACAAGGATAGTTGTAAAATAATAAATGTAAATATTGTATAATCATTGGAAAAAAACCACTCAGCTCGTTCTCTAATTGTATAAAATTAACATTTAAGTACTACTTGTGATCACTTGCTTGAATAAATATCAGCGTTTACCCAATGATAAACAAAAACCTGAATACATAACAAAAAAGACAAACTGACGCATGTGGACAAGTTCCAACCTTGAACTTCGTACTGTTATATACTTTTTGATATACACGAACTAAGCATAGTATTTGTTGAATAAATTATGAGTAATGATTAATAGCTCATTTCATGTAATCCCTGAATCACGTAACAAGTGATTTTTTCACAAGCATATCGCCTGTGAAAAATAAAAATACTATTACGAATAATTTCGAGTCATCCCATCTTGATATAAAATTTGGCAATTAATACTCTCCATTATTTAGTAACGGTTTATGATTAAGTGCCTACTATCAAAACAGGCAAAAACAAATTTATTATTTGAAAAATTATAGAACTTTTACCTATAGTTTTATTGAACTATCATAAAATTCTACGATTCAAATTACTATGAACATTGGACACGGAAGAAATAATATCAAACGAAAAAGTAGTTATTGTATAAAATCTGATACTTACAACCGCCGGGCCACCATTTGTACGCGGTTAGCGTGGGACTGTTGAGGACAAACTCTTTCGTCTTCGGGTCGTATGTGGCGGTCGTTTCGAGACCGCGGACGAATGTGCCGTGGCCTAGTTCAGTCTGAAAAAGAAATTGTATACTACAAATTATCACATCATGGGACGGAATACACAAGGCTTAAAGTGGACGCCCTGACTGACAATTGCCTACCCCTTGGGGATAAAGCGTGATGTGTTTTTTTTACTACAATAAAAAAATACAAACGTCATGAACTATGTGTAATAAATGGTGGTCCTATCATTCTAAGTTATCTTTTCAAGACAAGATCAACAACTACAAGATGGCCGGGGTCATGCATCCGTTTTTTCCGTTGCTTAATTGAGAAACGGAATTTAGAACGCTCCGGATCCCATACAAAACAGCTTTATCTCAAACTCATGCTTATTTTTTTCCGTGTTACAGCCCTTTCCCACGGCATACAGTTCTGCGGGAACGGTTTTTTTACCGAATCCCGCAAAAGCCACTGCTGTGTTCCCACACAGGAGTTTGCATCCTGTTTTTTGCGGTAGAGCAACGAGCCGTAGTTATAGATTGGCCAGATTAAAACAAAAATTCAGACGCCGTTCAGAGGCCAGATTAAAACAAAAATTCTCCCCGCTCTCCGCACCCCACCCAGCAAAAAACGGTATGCAGGAAGCTGGTGGGAATATTTCCATTAAACTATACGTGTAATTAAACTGGATCCTGCTTTTTACTGGACATTGTCATCCAGTTTGTAGTGGCAAAACCGAATGCCAAATTCGAACTGAAACTCGTGCGAGTGCTAGTATTGAAGCACGTACACTCCTAAACAGGATCCTGCAAAAAACTGTACCTGCAAAAAACGAGATGCTGCCGTGTGAAAGGGCTGTTAGAATGTATTTTTTTTTTGTTGTTGTATGGGATCCGGAGCGTCCGTTCATTCCAATCCTTAATTCAGCAACGCAAAAACGGATGTAAAAGCCCGGTTGATGGCAACCTCGTCAAAATTGAAGGTGACTGAAGGTCTGATTGACGAACAATACTGACCGTGTTAGCGTTCGCGATCGCCTAAATGAAACTTGGCTAGAAATAGATCATTGTGTATCGCAATTTCTTACCGGCCACGGTAATTTTAAGGGCAAACTATTTTCATTTAGGCTGGTTGACTCTCCTATGTGCCCATGCTCTACACCTGGTTACGTATATGAACAATCTGCACATCACGTACTTTGGGAGTGTGGTCTTTGGCATGATGAACGCAACATCATGTTGGATAGTATGCAAATAACATCTGGGGTTGTATACTACATGGACCTTGTAGAGACTAGACGGAATTTCCGTGCTTTCCAACTCCTCCCTATCTTTCTATTTGATTAATTTCGTTGCGGGTTAAAGACAGATTAGTGTTCCCTGAGACTCGCCGAGCTTCACCGCTCGGTGTCATAAAATGCGAGCCACTGCTGATCCTGGCTTACAGGAGTTACAGTGGCGGGTGTGAGGGCGGTATAGTCTCTGACCGTGTTAGCAACCCCTATAGTAATAGTTGTGTCTAAAACCGGAATATTTGGAAATGTGCTTACGTTAAAAATTTAGTAAATTTTTATTTTGTACTACACATAATAATATAATATGATTATAGATTTCCATTTTTCTTATTTTGTTTGTCTCATCGCAGACGATGACACCTTTATTACTATATACTGAGTATAAACACCCAATATCACTTTGCCCGAGCCGGGAATCGAACCCGACACCTCAGCACTTCAGTCGTAGCTTAATACAACTACGCCATCAAGGCAGTCAGTACACCTCAGTTCATAGAAGTATTTTAAAAGTATTTAAATTCACCAACCCGCATATTGTTAGCTTGATTGAAGGACTAATCCATCTCTAACGAAAATATTCAATGATGATATTGTTTATACCTTGGTATTTAACTAACATCTAATATTGTGCTTTATTTGACATGAGATTAGGTTACTATTTAAGAGAAAGTTTTACGAACGGTGCTCGATGGAAAGTGTGTCAAAGCTATAACAATTTTTTTGCCGACCGTTATTAGGTTGATGCGTGTTTTTTTGCCAGTTATGTATATTTAGCAAAACTTAGAAATGAATTATGCCACAGAAATTGTCAATTTTAACAAAGACACGACTTTTCTTTTTTTAATGCTACTGAATGACAATACTAGCATGCCGCTCGACCGATGGTAAGCGATACATGACACTTGTGCTTGGCGGTAGAAATACACATTTTGTTGGTACCTACCAAGACGACCCCTCGCATACGGGAGACCTACCACTAGCTTATGCTAACAACAAACAAGTTTTAGTTATCTAAAACTTTTTTTTTTAACAAACACACATCACGCCTTTATACCCGGAAGTGGTAGGCAGGGGTGTAATCACTTTTCGCCATGTGTGTTCCGTGCCTTCATGTGATAGTAGGCGAGCCTATAGGGAACGTGCACGTCGTAAGCTCTGCCATCTGTTGGCGCAATCGGAATCTTTCAGCCTATCGATACATGGCATTGATATAAAATGTTCATATCAAAAGGATGATAAATAACATTTAATTTGTTGATAATGTATTGCTGTGTATCTGGAGGCTCCAAAACATGAAAATATTTAAATCAAAATTGTATAAAATTCTATCACGTTTCCAAGATAAGTACTTACATTCCATGGTTATGTGAAAATCGACAAATAAAAAGCTATATAAAACATACATAAGTACGAGTTCCAAAAGCATTTAGAAATGTCTCATTACGTAATTTATAAAATAAACAAGTTTTGAAAATAATATTCAATACAAACAAATCAGTAATTAAGGGAACATAACCTCCTAATTTAGCTTCAATAACATCAAAATAACTATCTCCCATCTAAAAAAAAGCATATTCTGGCCACGCCGGCCGGAACCTATATTTTATCATTTTTGTTATATTAAAAGAATGTACAAATAAATTATATTATGTGTGAAAAGTTTTTTTTTATCCATATGTGGCTCTTGTGTCGATTTTGTGCTGCCACCTATAGTTACTGCACGTTCCCTATCGACAAAAAGGGGCACAAATACAGACTTTGGGTTGATACTGAAAAGAAAAACTAAAGATAGCTTTGCCCGACTCGGGATCTCAGGGCGGTGGTCGTACCGTACACGCAATACAACTACGCTTCCGATACAGTTTTTAGGCAATAAAATCAGCTGATGGTAAACTTCTCCGATATAGTGACCATCACCAGTTACCAAATAACTTTAGGTACTGAAAGCAAATTAATGGGAGTCCATGAAGAAACCACTGGATATGATTACATCAAATTCTTCTCACCTGTGCATACGTCCCAATTATGTCTAAATTGAACGCCCTGCCGATCCAATACGCTTGCTGTTCCATCGTGGCTTGACCCATGAGCGTGGGTATGAACATCACATAATGCAGGGTCAGAGGTGATCCGTCTTGCAAAATCGCAGACCCCAAGGAGCCGCCAAGTACGGCCCTGGGGACAAAAGATTGGTTGTTTTTTTAAGCTATTTGAAAATGTATGCTCGTTTGCCCCCTATATCATAAAAAAAAAGTAAAGGCGGGTACAGACTTACGAAATGTAACACGCAATGAAAGAATTTGCCGTCCACATTGTCGCTATCAGGGATGTGCAAAATAGATTATAAAATGTATTTAAATACAAAATAGTTTTTCATTTTATATTTAAAATACTAAATACAAAATACGTATTTCCAAAATACTTAATTAAAATAATATACCTTTAGTTTTAAACTTCATTTATTTTATTAGTGTTTTTTTTTTATCAAAGTAAAGGACATATCCAAAAACAGGCCTAAAATTCTAACCAAGACGGTTAATATATATTTGGATAGAACTCCTAAAAACTAGCCTTTTACAAAAGACCTCCGATTTTGAGATTTTTTTTTATGTTATGGCTTTTTCCTTCCGCGCTGCTCAAGGGTGTAACACCTGGAATAAGAGTATGGTGCTGTTCTTCAAGAAAGGCTATAAAGAATTATAGGCCCATCGCTCTTTTGGGCTTGTTTAAAAACTATTCTCGAGAGTTATCACGAATCGTCTCAAGTTCATAACTTGCAGCCTCCCGAGCAAGCCGGATTCCGAATAGGCTATAGTACTATAGATGTTATATAGGAAAACTGAGAAATATAACTTGCCAGTTTACTTAGCGTATGTGGACTGTGAAAAGGACTTTAATTCGATCGAGACCTGGGCTGTATTGCAGTACCTCCAGAGGGCCACATTGACTATCGGTACATTAAAGGGTGCGTGTGAGGTGCTTGTACAACAACGCCATCATGTCAGTCCAAGTACAAGAGCAGAGCACGAAGGCTATTCCACTACACAGAGATCTCCGAAATTAGTCACTGCCGCGTTGGAAGACATCTTCAAGCTTTTTGATTAGAAAGGATTTGGAATTAGTTTCAATGATGAGTGCATTACTCACCTTTGATTTGCCGCAATATTGTTGTCTTATCAGAATCATTTGGGGACTATACCATTATGTCCATTTGCTCAAAGACCTCAAACGAGTTTCCCACTTGGTAGGCCTTAAAATCAAAAATGAACAAGACCAGAATCTTGTCCAATGCTCATTTTCTGCATATTCAGATTAGTGTTGAGAACGTAACTCACGAAGTTGTAGACGAATCTGTCTATCTAAGAAAAGTGGTTCAGTTAGGCAAGTCCAACTGTAAGATAGAGGTCAAATCCAGCTTGGTTGAGCAGCGTTCGGGAAACTAGGCAAGGTTTTCTCATCTAAAATACCTCAAAGCTTAAAGACAAAAATCTTCAATCAATGAGTGTTACCAGTGATGACATACGGCTTTGAGACGTGCCTCTGACTATGGACCATCCAAGACGGCTCACAGACACTCACTGACATATTTCAAACAGGCCACTCTATCTGGACTTCACGACGCTTACTATCAGGTGCAGTGGGGTCACTTTACAGCTAATTTCACGTAACGTACAATAAAATCTTTTGGTGCCAGATAAAAATCCCATATTCGCATTCGCGAATATTGGAGTCAAATATTCGCATTCGCATTCGGGAATGTTGGAAATTGGTAATTCGTTACATCACTAATCTCTACCCACCCCTATAGGATAAGGAAGAGAGTGTGCATGAATTTATGATTTTTGAACGTTAATTGAGCTTTATTCATTTTGAGTATTCATTTTATCTTAATAAAAACTCAATTCAATTTAGCTAATAATTTACCATAAAATTTATTAATTCTAAGGTGATGTTACGAAGTTCGCCGGGCTAGCAGACTTTATAATACGTAAATGAATTGATATTTCTTTTAGGTAATTACATCGTTAATTAAGTAATTAAACTACACATACGATCCACGGCCTGCAATTACGTTCAAAAGAATATAAGCCAAACTAATTTAGAAGGTAATACGCAATATTATGACCATTCAAACCGTTATAACGTTGATTGTTTATCGTAATTATTTTGCTTTGCGTTATCGATGTCACATATTTATGAGTACATTCCTGATTGTACAATTAAGTACATTACTCGGCAGTAAATTATACACATCGGGCTATACATCACTCGGCAGTGAATATGTTGGCTTTGGAAAAAGATAACCTGTCACCTTCGGCTTCGTAGAACGTCGGCTTTTACTCACAAATAACGTATTGTAGCTGACTTGCCGATTTTCCTTTTGCTCAATGTTTTATATCTACTGCCGAGTTCTGTTTACCTTACCAATAAAGATTTAAATAGATTTTGTCTCTTTATCTCTAAGTTTTTGACATAACAAAGAAAGTGCGTGTGTATTTGCTATCTATTTGTAATTATATGTATGTATTTGTCACAATATATTCTGTCTTGTACAGTGTACACTGTACACCTCAACTGCCCTTTCTTTTCCTTTCCCTGTCTCCATGCTACGGTTGTCTGTAAGAAATTGCCTCGAGTGATAAGACCGCCAATTGTACTTTATTTCTAGTGAATATACTGTATTTTTCTAATGTACGTGTACAATAACGTATACATAAATAAAGTTACAAAGCATTGATTGGCAACATTTATCGAAGAACCTTAGCGTCTCCACAAGTCAACGGTGAAAAGAAACTTACCTAAAGTTTTCCATTCCAGTGTTCTCTTCCTCCTGCCATCGCCGTATCAGTTTGAACAGCAGACAAGCCTTTTTCACGGCCAGTTCATACTTCTCCTTGTGACTGAGATACTCCGACGGCACCTCTTCTAAGTGAATGCCTTCTTTCAGCACTTTTTCTTCTGGGAAAATTAAGCGAAAGTGGTTATGTGTTTCCGAATTTTTATTACTGGATAGTGCTAGGTACTTATCAACATTTATAAACAAGCAGTTGTAACGAGTTTCGTATAATTTTGATGGTAGGACCCCGATATTCTTGGAGGTCCATCTGGATAGCAACCACAATGCACATGGCGGGGGAACCTGTTAATATTTGTTCTAATAAATTACGATCCAGGATTAGGTGGTGTACATCCATGCTAGCCAGAATACTGACAACTATCGAAAGGGTCCTACTACCACCCCTTTGTCGACATTTTATTTAGACTACTTACATCAAGTGGAGTGCAGACACTAGTCACCATGCTGAGACAGCAAACCAATATGTTTTGTTTACATTTTAAAGTAATGAAGTATCAATGACTATTCATAAGTTATTTACTGCCCATTATATTATATTATTACGACATAGTAATACAGTTAAGCAAGATATAAATATCTAAAATAGTCTTGTCAAAGAGGTCAATAAACTGGCATAATGACATCTATGCTAATATTATAAAGAGGAAAGATTTGATTGTTTGTTTGTATTGAATAGGCTCCGAAACTACTGGACCGATTTGAAAAAATCTTTCACTAATATAAAGCTACATTATCAGCGAGTAACATAGGCTACTTTTATCCCGGGAAAATATAAAGCGAGAATTTTATCCCGGAAAAACTCATTAACGCGGTCGGAGCCGCGAGCAGAAGTCTAGTGAACAATCTTTAATCCATGCTCACTGAGCGATGGTCTGCGTGTAGTTGGCTGTAAAACTAGAGATAACGGCTTCGAACTCTAGTACTTGTTCATACTTGTTTTTAATGTGATATCTGTGCTTATCTATACTAATCTATACTTATCTATATCTATCTATCTATACTCTATACTAATATATAAAGCTGAAGAGTTTGTTTGTTTGTTTGTTTGAACGCGCTAATCTCAGGAACTACTGGACCGATTTTGAAAATTCTTTCACTAATAGGAAGCTACATTACTCCTGAGTGCTATAGGCTACTTTTTATCCCGGAAAACCTTTTCCACGCGGGCGGAGCCGCGCGCAATGCTAGTACTATATAAAGCTGAAGAGTTTGTTTGTTTGAACGCGCTAATCTCAGGAACTACTGGACCGATTTTGAAAATTCTTTCACTAATAGGAAGCTACATTACTCCTGAGTGCTATAGGCTACTTTTTATCCCGGAAAAACTTTTCCGCGCATGCGGAGCCGCGCGCAATGGTATAGTCATTAATATTTTTACTATTAAACATTTTATAAACATCTTGTTATTGTTTGAAAAGTACACGGCTTTTTGCCGGTGATGTGAGTTGTGACTCTTTACAAACAACATGCTTGTCTTATGATTTTGTTATTTAAAATATTTACAACATTGTGTTGATATGATATGCACTCTTATAGTTTATTTTTATTCAGTTATAATGAAAACATTAGCCCAATGACCTGATTGTAATATTAGTATTATTTATGTGTATTTTAATACATAAGCAGGACCTTCCCAATAATCACTCTAAACGTCTGTCACTGTTCTACAATGTATTGTCTCTTTACATCTGACCTTTAATGACATTCATAACAAAAAAAAAACACTAGTTAAAATGTATACAGCATTCATTATCATAGCATTCATTCTCTTAAATCTTAATTATTCAAAGGCAATTTTTTTTGACTCCGTCAAAAAATAATTGAGCCTTGTGGGAACCATTTTAAATTAGTGATTAATCTTATGAATTGTATATTTTTCACAACAAACTTTTCACATGTTCTTATGGAATAAAATTAAAACAGTAGTTAACAACAATAGCACTGATACTTTTATACCAACTTCAAATATTTTTTATGATTGTTTATACAATAGGTATAAAGACGTCTCCACACAACATTCCTATTTCCTAGATTTTCCTGGCATAGTACAGAGAATGTGTAAAATACACTGTGTTTGAACATAGGTAACAGAGTAGGAAGTTGGCTGTTTGATTTGTACTTTATTCCATACTAGGTGTTGCTCGCGGTTTCGCCCGCTTGAACAGCCTTATCCGTTGACAGGAATTTCCAAAAATAGGTCAAGGGGCAAAGTTCATGCTTTATCTCACATAGTGCTTCGTAACTTTCGTACGTACTGTCATTTCAAATTATCTTATCTAGCTACTTTGTGCTAATTGTGTGTGTCCGAGTGAAAAACTGGTTTCTAGATTATCCCATTAATCGGCTTTTTAATTAATAATACGCAAATTGTATAATATATAATATAATACTTATTGAATTTTAAACGTTACTGAACACACGTAGGTCAGGTACCTCAATAGAATTAACGAACATATTTGCAACCAAAAAGAAGTGAAATCATTATTCGGATTTTTAATATTTTTCTTTTAAACTGATATAAAAGATGTTATCGTGAAATCTCGTCCTAGGCGCCAATGGCAATAAGCACAACGCCGCGCTGAGACCCAGAATTATAAAGATACTAGTGTTGCTCGCGGCTCCGCCCGCGTGAAAAAGTTTTTCTGGGATACTACTTTTATCCCGGGAAAATATTTTTATATTTTCCCGGGATAAAAGTAGCCTATAGCACTCAGGAGTAATGTAGCTTTCTACTAGTGAAAGAATTTTCAAAATCGGTCCAGTAGTTCCTGAGATTAGCGCGTTCAAACAAACAAACAAACAAACAAACAAACTCTTCAGCTTTATAATATTAAGTATAGATAAATTATATTCTTTAAAATTTATTAAGTAATACAATTTAGTTTTTTTTGACTAGCATTCATTAACTAACTGCTAATATGTACCTGTAGTATAAGGAAGCCCAGCATACAAATTTTATTAGTGTATATTCTGTGATATTGATTGCCTCTGTGGCCTAGTTGTATTACGGTACAACTGCTGGGGTCTCGGTTTCGATCCCCGTGGTGGGCAAATGGATATTGGGCTTATCAACTCAGTATCAGCCCGGAGTTAGGAATTTGCACTCGACATGGCGATAGGCTCACCCCCTATCATATCATGGGACGGAATATGCTTGGCGAAAAGTGGGTGCACTATGTAATAATGAATATGTATTATTACCTACATAATTTTTTATGGGCCATTGCCCATTAATGTCAGCGGCCAGCAAAAAATAACCAGATGTCTATAAATAGTTTGTAATTACTTGTCTTATTTAAAAATTTATATTCTTTAAAGCTTATTAATTCTTCAACGCCCGTGGTGGACACCGGTGTCTATTTAGATAAGAAAATTAGCTTATAACTATATATAAGCGGGCGTTGACTGGTTAATCCATTATTGTTTTATTTTACTTGTATTCATTATCTAAGAGCATATGTAACAATAATTATGTACCTGTACTGCAGAAGGGTAAATACTTATTCTATTAGGGTAACAAAATATTTATATATTTGGACGTTTTGGAAGATCGATCAATAAAATCATCCTCTCTATTTATGGGCCAGTTCCTTGACAATATATATGCTCTCGTCTTATATTCTCCAATAGTGAAATCAATTAAAAATGAAGAATTTATAAATATATAAACATTCCATCATTATTTTATAATATACCATATAGTTACATTATGATGTTTCATTAAGCAATTACATTTTTCTAATTGACAATCAATTGCATGAATTAATTATGCTAATTAACAAATTAATAGCACAACAATAGCATAAATACACTGTTAACTTTTCTATAAAGAAGCTATCAATCAAAGATTCTCAGCTCCTCAGTTACTCATTGATACTTATGTAAATAACAAATAACCAAATGGTATTATGTTTTCGACATTATCAACAACTCAGACACAATAAAGGACAAAGCAAGCTAAATGTTAGCTGAGAACTAATAGATT
The DNA here is from genome assembly GCA_947568825.1 of Sphinx pinastri. Lineage (NCBI taxonomy): Eukaryota > Metazoa > Arthropoda > Insecta > Lepidoptera > Sphingidae > Sphinx > Sphinx pinastri. Next base: position 20,215,785 of record OX387617.1, read on the forward strand.
GCAGTGTGGCTCCAGCGTTATACAACACCAAAAAGTTTTCATACCAACCAGTGTATGTTATTTTTTCATAACTCCTAGAATCATCAATGGCACTGACTTGGTAATGGGGTACAATAATCAATTAAAATAATTCAATGTTTGCATGTATTCTGCCAAGTCATGAACCAATATTTTGTGGCGCAATCAAAAACACTGGATGTATAACGTAGTAGAGGGGTCTAATTACCTCTTTTCCTCCTCTCTTCAGTCATGTGAGACCCACCATCGATAAAATTCGTCAATTCCGTGATATTGAACGAGCACTTCTCCCGTTCCCGTTGCAAATCAGCATTCACTTTTGTTTGATCGGTCATTGTGCTAGAAATTATCAAGCGCCAGACGCGACACTACCACTGCTTACAAAACCACAGCGATGACTGCCACAAGTGACAGATGACTGCCTACTGACTAGTTTATTTGTCTCTGATGACTGCTTAATGCGTATTGCTTAAGCTGTAAACCGCGATATTTGAACGATGTTCCATTCCCAGCTGCAACGGCCAACGATACGATAAAAAGTTGGGACCAAATACTGAAAATTATTGTTCAATTTATAATGACTCCACCGCAAAATACCTATGATTTGCCAATGCCCAATGACAAGACTCTACAAAATATCGGTTTGATTATATTGCAAGTTAAATATAAATTCAATAAGATTTATTGGCTAATTTGACATGAAAGAATGACATTGAATGACATATTCACCATTCTATTATTTTTTCCACTCACAGATTTATCAATGATCATTGATGAAAGGAGTTACCAGGAATCTAGATTCCGAACTCCGAAGTGAAAATAGGCTGCGGGGTTAGAATGAACGTTATCCTTCTTAACACTTTATTAACTTTTGATAGAAAAGCGTGTAAAAATTACTTTATTTCAGAGTTTTTAAATACCATTATTATCTATAATATAATACATGACACACTTACGTCGATACTATTTATGTATAATGTACTTAGGTTCATAAATTCCTTGATTTCTCTTTTATCCACCCTTTTATAAGTATTTGTCTTGGGTAGATACAATAACGACATACCCTTTTGCGTTGTTGTTGAAGAGGTCCTGGCTAAATTAAAACGATATATCATTTATTATCGATATAAACTTACATCTGTAATCGATTAATGTTTTAATCGACTAAATTTCGCACCCTGTTCACACTTCACCAAAAGTAGCGGCCATATTTCTTTCTTGTGTGCGTTGGATCTCACCGTGTCAGGATGAGGTTAGTTTTCATGAATTTATAGGAATTTCACCATGTTTCAGGATTTAAATGTAAATATTTAATCATATAAATGGAACCGTTAATAGTGAATGTATAATTTTCTATAAAATCACGTGTGGAGTCAATGTTTTCGATGTGTGCAAAGTTGCCGCGTTAGCCATGTGGTCATGTGTTGTATTTCTTTATTTTCAGTTCCCTAAAGTTGCAGAAGCGGCTTGCCGCCTCTGTTATGAGATGCGGCAAAAAGAAGGTGTGGCTGGATCCAAATGAGATCAATGAAATCGCAAACACTAACTCCCGTAAGTATTGACGTCGCAGATCAACATGCTTGTCTGATACCTCTATGATAATCCCAATATCTAGAAACCATATGGAACGATGCATTCCGTTCTTGCCCCATGTGTTAAAGTTCATTATTTACATGCTTAAAGGACATGTCCAAAAACGGGCCTGAAATTTTAACACGTTCACTGCGCAGCCGTTTTTGCCTAGCTGTCTTTCGGCGCGATACAAGTTAATTCTGACCGGTACCTTGACTTACAGTTGGGGCGCTACCAGTCTTAAAGGACTGGTACAGATACCTTCATTAAAATGGTCATATTTTTGCAGTGGAAATAAGAAATCCTTTTTTAAGGGTATTAGAGGTTAATATATGAATGAAGATATAACAATGTACCGTCGCCCAAGGATATTATACATATTTTTGGAAATACAAGCTTTTGAAAATACCAGTCATTTATACCCGGTACAGCACCGGCATAAATAGCAAATCGAAAACAATTAGTAATGGGGCCATGATTAAACAAAAATATCGACGTAAAACGTAGATATATATTTTTTTAATAAAAGAAATAGTTCGATTTTTATATTACTAAAGTAAAAAATAAAATATTTTTTTTCTGAAAAATATGTATTTTTCCTTTAATTCTGTTTTGGTATTATCATTTAAGTTCTTTTTCATAAATTTTTGTAGTAATGATTCTATTTGAAAAATAAATATTTATTTATTTTTCATTATATTTTTTATGTACACAGATCCAGTATGCTTATTGGCTTTTTATTATGTTTACGCATATAATCTTTAATTCATAATTATTAATATTGTTAACTTGTATATGCATGTACCGCCCTGGCTCTCTGTCTCGTACCAGCCACTTGTGACTTGTATCGCACAGAACAACAATTTTTACTGTTCAGTGCGCACCAGGCAAATATGTCTGGTCTACTTTAAAACACGTAAATAGATAGTACTTGAAGAATAAAATCGTTATATATAATTCACTCCTTCCTACCATCAAGATTTAATAAAAAAAACCCTGCGCACCAGGGGTAAAACCGTGGAATCGAGTCCATGCACCAACTGTAAGTCACGTACCAGTCAAATTTAACTGGTAGCGCAGTGAACATGTTAAACAAGACAATTTATATATATTTGGATAGAACTCCTGTAAACTAACCTTTTGCAATAAATCGTTTAAAATTAAAGACCTCCAATTTTGAGATTTATGTAATTTTGTTTGGCTTGAAAACTACACTTAATATGAATGTTTTTAAAAAAGTTGGTTATGAATGGAGGGGTCTAAAAATTTTTTTTTAATGTATCTAAGTTCCATATTTTGCCCTTTTAATATACCTAAAGTTTGAGCCTTGTTAGATTTTGAGGCCCAACACTCATACAAAAAGCGGACATCTCCTTTCTACCATTATTTTTAATACGGCTTTATACGCCGCACTGACCTACAAAATAATGCAGATCAAGTCAGTTTATGGAGTTGATGGCTGGATGCCTATCAGATTGTCCAACCAATATGGGCGATTGTCTTGATCTGTGTGTCTGAGGAGGCCGATGGCTAGCACATGCGTCATACCCGCGAACGGGTGCTGCTTGTGTGGACTGGCTTGCCCTTTTCGCGTACTATGTCTATGTATTAGGGGTAAATCTTGAAGAATTTCAGATGAAATTATTACATGATTCTTGAGGCTTATGCATTCGTATTGGAGTTTAAAATTTATTACCTATTTTACGAGGACATATATAAATGAACTCTTTAAAACTAAATAAACAAATACTTAATTGTATTTTTTTTTCTATATCATGCATTGTATTTTATACCTTGAACTGATTTTGAAAAGAGAAACAATAGACTTTCTTGCCCATTCTTCTCTAGTGAGAACTGCTTTCCGAACAGGTGGTAGAGTTAATATTGACGGAATCTAAATAATGTATAACATTTTATTAAAAAAAACATTTCCTAGCTAAATTTGTCCTAAATACCTAGGTCTTCTATAAATCCATCCAATATACAGTTTATAGTTTCATCATTTATAGGATTTTGTACTTAGTAAATAGCATTACCAGTACGATCCACTAGCACTGCTGCCTACCCTTTTATAGGTCACAAATGACACATAACCCTAGCAGGTAACAATTGTGTGTTAACCTTCAGGACAGAACATCCGTAAGATGATCAAGGATGGTCTTGTCATCAAGAAGCCTGTTGCTGTGCATTCCCGTGCTCGTGTCCGCAAGAACACAGAGGCCCGCAGGAAGGGACGTCACTGTGGCTTCGGTAAGAGAAGAGGTACAGCCAACGCACGTATGCCACAAAAGGTGAGAAAATAAGGCTAAAAAAATTTTGGTAACTTTGACACATATAATCTGCGTTAGGTAGAGTTGTTGCTAAACTTCTAGTTTATATAATGGTAACTGCACATGTCTGCTCATTTTCTGGAAACTATTGTATACAGGATTGATGGACCTTTGTAATTTAAGGTGTCTGGCAACAGCTGTACTAGCTGAGCCAGATGCCATTCACATAAACTTTTTATGCTTTATCATTTACCTGCAACACATTATATTGTGTGGCATAAAAGTGACGATAGCCTGGTTGAGAATGGAACGGACTGCCGAGACGAATGTCCGCAGGTTCAAAGCAGCACAAAATCGACACAAGAGCCACATGTAGATAAAAGAGGAACTTTTCAAAGCTATAATTTTATTTATTGTTTTATGTCAAAAATTATAAAATATGAGTGCTGGTTGAATATTATTGATACCAAGCGTGGACAGAATAACCTTTTTTTTACATGCAAGCTAGTTATTTTTATTTACATTTATATTATACATTTAAATTACATTTTTGATGTCATTGAAGCAAATTTAGTAGGTTATGTTCCCTTAATTACAGATTTTTTTGTGTTGAATATTATCTTCAACACTTGTTTATTTTTATAAATTAAGTATCAGACATTTCTAAATTATTTTGGAACTCATGATTATGTATGTTATATACAGTTTTTATTTTTTTTGTCGTCTTTCACATAACCATGAAATGTAAGTACTTAGGTACTATTCTTGGGAACATAAGAGAATCTCACACCATTTGATCTGTTTATTTTTATGTTTTGGAGCATCCAGATACACAGCAATACATTATCAACAAATTAAATGTTATGTTTCGTCCTTTTAATATGAATATTTTATGTCAATGCCAAGTATCAAAAAGAAAAAGCTGGCTGAAAAAGATTCAGATTGCGTCACCAGATGGCAGAGCTTACGACGTGAACGTTCCCTATATTTTCGGAAGCTTAAGTGCATTGAAATCTGTTTGGTTATAAATATTTATCTAAATGCCCTTAAAAGTATTAAATCACTTCACAATTGAATATAATCTGCAATAGTTTTCTAGAAAAATATTCCAAACTCAGCAGAAGCTGAATTTACATCATGGATAAATTATTTTTAATAAAATGGTGTGACTTAATCAGAACTGTAAAAACCAAAATAACTTAAAAACATGTACTTTATTCTAGGAACTTTGGGTCCAAAGACAAAGGGTACTTCGTAAGCTGCTGCTGAAATACAGAACGGCCAAGAAGATTGACAGGCATCTGTACCACGCTCTGTACATGAAGGCGAAGGGTAATGTGTTCAAGAACAAGCGTGTGCTCATGGAGTACATCCACAGGAAGAAGGCTGAGAAGGCCAGGACCAAGATGCTCAGGTATAGTAATTATTATTAGAGTCTTTGATGTTTATTTGTAGAGTGGCTTTGCTGAATATAGTTAAGTTTAGCCCCAAAAAAATTGGTGAGATAAATACATGCCTGTATGGTCACACAGTTATTTATGGTGGCCTGTCAATATGCGATACAATAAAATGTTGTGTATTGTGTGGTCAAAATTTTGAGATTTGCCATTAGATAGACCCATAGAATTAATCTATATATTATGTAATATAAAAAAATAAAAAAAATATTATTTTGGTGTTTTTGGTTAACGAACACCGGGTTTCGGGCGCCAGGCAGAGCAATCTCTCAAGACTACTATTGCCGATTTACTAAACAAAATAAGCCAGATAATAGTCAGTCGGCGCATTAGCTTTTGATCTTAGGGGAGTGGAAAATTAAAACCAAATTAGTTTAATTAATTAGGCTATATTTCCGTAGACACTGTTACATTTATATATATTAAAATTATGATTATTTATAGAAATTTTGAGGTTATTATTTATCCCAAATTTACAATTAGTTCTAAACCAAGATCCGTCATTAGTGCACTCTTTGTGATTACGCAAATATCACTGGATAATCCAGTCCACGTTCGCAGAAGGCGTTCTAACAATTAAAAGGTACATACCTCATGGCAACAAAAAGGTTACCTCTAACATACTCATAGCGAGATTCAGAAGAATTATCCTCTTGCAATGAAGTAGCCAGACAGCAAGCCAGTTAACAATCCATGCAGGCCTCTTCACAAGATGGCGGATCTGCAGCCAAAGCGCAGATAATCCGACCAAGCACATAGCAGAACATGCGATAAATTTCCAAGCAAATACGTAGTAAATCGTAGATAAATCCTAAACGTAACGTAAACCGTAACTAAAACGTAAACGTAATCCAAAACTAAACCAAACGTAACGACCGCAGAGCTGAAACAATATCATTACTTTAGTAATGGCTACAGCTGCGTGATTCACAATTTAATCAATATTTTATTAAAAGCAAAGTTTTACGAACCGGCCGTTTATTAATAATTCTCGAATTCAGCCGAAACAATGGTGCTTGAGTTCAGCAACCAACTGCAAAGAGCACGACAACGTAAATTCATCAACTCGTGTTAACGTCACCAACGTTATATTCAAAATTTTGGAATAAATGGACTCACCATAAAAATAACACCGCACCACTTTGGTTTGTATGTTCTAATATCAAACTAAGCCATTTTAGGCTTCAAAATCTATCTAAACTAGAGGATCACTTTAGATTTTCACATAGCGATCTTGACTCTCGAGCAAATGGAAGGAAAGTGACGTTTTTAGAGACGTCCCGCCGAAATGACACTCGCGCGCACTAGAGATGTGACGTTCAAAATCGTTAAATCAGACTAAATTTCTGTATTATCTGTGGTAACATAATAAATATGTTACATCACATACTTTCCCAAAAAATAAAAGAACAAAGTTCTTTTATGAACTTGAAATTTAAGATAAAATCCGAATAATTAAAAATGAGAAAATGCTAAATTAAGTTTTTCGAAATTCTAGGAAAATAGCCAACCTTATACTATCTTTATAAAATAAATTGATAAACTTGTAAAAGAAGATCATGCAAGTCAACTTCCAAGTCATCAATGAAAATTATTAACCTACAGTTAATCAAGACATCTTCTTCCTGACTAAAAGTCCTTAACTAAATTACACATCTAACATAACCACCATTTGAGATTAGCTAAACAAAATTGTCGCTAACTCTAACCATTACGAAAACCAACTTATTCAAACCTAGGAGATTAGTTAGACAAAACTGTCACTAACTCATAATACCTACTCCAAACCGTTATAGTAAATTCTGAGATTAGTTAGACAAAATAGTCACTAACTCGTAATACATCTACTCTTCCAACTCTCTTCTAAGAAAACAGTTAGGCTAATTAGCCACCGTCTCACCTACACAACTCAACACACATCTACCCTTCCAACTTTCTTCTAAGAAAACAGTTAGGCTATTTAGCCACCGTCTCACCTATACAACTCACACACACACCAATATCAGTTAGGGAAAATTCCGCTGATCTAAAACTCAAAAACATTGTGAAGCGAAGCGTACTTCTCAAAAGTGAAGCATCAAGGAAAAAGGTTTCCTATAATAGAAAATGACATTCCGCGGTCAGCACAACTCTACTCCGACTTTCTGAACGCGAAAGCATTGCAAAAATATCATATTACGATCGGCACAACTCTACTCCGACCTTCCGAACGCAATAGATAAAATTGTGACCAGTCCAAATATCTGAGAGCAAAACATCTCACAAAAGAAACACAATTATTAGGGCCGACACACTCCGACTTTTCGTACCTAATAATGTGGGAACAAAGGTAACTTAAGCATAAGCTGAAGTTCAAAAATTGTTTGTCTGCCTCAAGTGAGCACAGCACAAACTTTGGTCTGAGACAAAAGTACACAGAGCAAAACCAAAAGGTCTGATGCTGGTGCATACAGAGCTTACATAAGTAGATATATCTAACTACTTCTAAAATGTTACAAAATATATATTTGTAAAAACAGAGAAGACAAAAAGAAAATATGTATGTATTTTCCTTTAACAATAATTATGTACAAAACGACAACATCTTTGTACAACAAAATATAAAATAGATATAAGATCTATTTCAGTTGGAAATTGAGCTAATGAATAACTCCTTGTTAGAACATAGCTGTTTTATTTATTCCAAAATGTCCTAAAAATCTTTAGTAGAAAATAAGTATCGAATTCTATATTATGACAAAAAGTTTCCTAACATACATCCCTTTCATCACCCCATTACAACCATACTATTCATCTAATTCATCCACAAACAGAGGGGAGGCTTCTATCAAGATATACAACACAAAAACTTATATTCAAAGAAATTCCAAAAGTTTTAAATTTAATATTTAATTATGTCTTTGACATGGTAACGACCAGTATAGCCTTTTGCCAAGTCTTTCAAAACATAAACGTTATCAGAAACTTTTTCTAAAACTTCACATTTTATAAATTTAGGAGCAAGTTTCGCCGAAAAATATGCCGGGGCATTAGAATGTACAAAACTACGTTTCCAACAAATATCACCAACCGAAAGAGAAATGACTTTCCTTCCTTTATTATAATAAGAAGCGTTACGCTTATAGGCTTTTAATAAATTCGTTTGCACCTTAGCGTAAACTTCACTCAACGAATTTAATGAATAAGCATAACAATTACGACTACCTAACTCAAGCTGCGCTAAATCATCAATCGATCCACTGAATCGATGAAGAGATGAGTCAAAAATAAGTTCACGACCAAACATGAGATAATTGGGCGTAAAATTAGTTGCTAAATTAACGTTATTATTGAGAGCAAGTTGTACATGTGGGAGAAAGTTTGACCAAGACCTATGGTCATCCTTAACATAGCAGGATATACAAAATTCTATAACTTTGTTATAACGCTCTACGGGATTGTTTTGAGGAGTGTATAGAGTGTTGTAAAATATTTGCGTTATATTATAGCTTTTTAAGAAATTCACAAACGCTTTATTAGTAAATTGAGAAGCATTATCAAGAATGAATAACTGGGGAGTTCCAAATTTAAGAAATATTTCTTTCTCAAGAATTTTACAAATAATTCTAGTAGTAGCATTTTTCATGGGGAAAATCCAACAGTATTTAGTGAAAACATCTACAATTGAAAGAATGTAACGATAACCGGAATAAGTTTTAGGTAAAATACCAATTATTATCAATAAAGAATTTCAAATAAGGTCTAGTATCTTTAGGAGTTGAAAAGAGAATAGGAGCAGAACTATGAATTTTAAAGAAAACTTTTAAATAATCTAACCAATCAGAAAATTCTTTTCTTCTAGTATTGTCACCAGGTGCGTATGAAGATTTAGCAACAAAATTGGAAAATTTATTTTTTAAGTTTAGATTGGAATTTAAGTTTATAATTTTTAATAGCCATTGATACACTAGGCGATTTCTCAGAAATCCGTGATCGATGGAAACTAATTAGTTTTTCTTTTGATGGGGGCAAAGAATCTTTAATATGAGATAAAGTTATCAAATCCCTAGTATCAGGTAAAATATTTGAAATTTCAGGAGCAACAGAAGGTACTAAATTCTCCCTAGTCTCGAAAAGACCATCCGTCTGAGTCTCGGCATCCATATTTGAAATCTCAAAGTAAACTCCCAATAATCCGAATTAAAACTTCTCAAGAATGCAATTAAGTAACCACGAGTAAGATATCAATAATTTTTTGAAAATGTTTAAAAATGTTGTAAAATTGTTATATTAAACTTTAAGAAATTATATTGTTTAAGTTTAAAGAGTGCAGTATTGACTTACAAAATTGTAATATTAAATTAATTACAATGTTTTAATATTATCAATAATAAATGGGAACAAGTTTCCCGGCTTAACAGAATTAACTTATGTTAACCGTGATCTAAAGTTTTAACACAGAAATATAAGTGTTATATTTAAGTAATAACAACATTAGTTGACTTGACACTGTCTTAATCATTATACACAGAAAGTATATTATGAGGTTAGAATAATGTTTAACTGAATCTACAGGTTAATTTTAAACACAAATGTTAAATAACATTATAAGATCTACAAAGTCAGAAACTATTATACATACATGAACTGTTGTGCTGATAACGCCTTTCTCGAAGTAGTTGTTTTTATTTAGAGCTATGATTCTATACAATGCAAAGGAAAAGTACACAGTAACCCCGTCACATCCCGAACATTATAATATGCAAATTATGCATTTTGCAATCACAAGCAATATTATTTATGGTCAAATTATTAAATATTAATCAATGACTTTATATAAAAGTCTCAAAAGCTAGAAATAAGCATGAACATGAACAGCAAATGGAGTTCTTAATAAATCCCTGCATAAGTGTCAGTCAACAATTAAGCTAGTTGCTTATATTATACAACATGCTAATAGCGTCAATAAAGCTACAACTATTATGTACTCACAATTATTAGAGTGCAATAATGACCTAAAATATGACAGTATCTACTCAAGTCCCTGAGCGTACAGCGCCAATTGTAATATAAAAAAATAAAAAAAATATTATTTTGGTGTTTTTGGTTAACGAACACCGGGTTTCGGGCGCCAGGCAGAGCAATCTCTCAAGACTACTATTGCCGATTTACTAAACAAAATAAGCCAGATAATAGTCAGTCGGCGCATTAGCTTTTGATCTTAGGGGAGTGGAAAATTAAAACCAAATTAGTTTAATTAATTAGGCTATATTTCCGTAGACACTGTTACATTTATATATATTAAAATTATGATTATTTATAGAAATTTTGAGGTTATTATTTATCCCAAATTTACAATTAGTTCTAAACCAAGATCCGTCATTAGTGCACTCTTTGTGATTACGCAAATATCACTGGATAATCCAGTCCACGTTCGCAGAAGGCGTTCTAACAATTAAAAGGTACATACCTCATGGCAACAAAAAGGTTACCTCTAACATACTCATAGCGAGATTCAGAAGAATTATCCTCTTGCAATGAAGTAGCCAGACAGCAAGCCAGTTAACAATCCATGCAGGCCTCTTCACAAGATGGCGGATCTGCAGCCAAAGCGCAGATAATCCGACCAAGCACATAGCAGAACATGCGATAAATTTCCAAGCAAATACGTAGTAAATCGTAGATAAATCCTAAACGTAACGTAAACCGTAACTAAAACGTAAACGTAATCCAAAACTAAACCAAACGTAACGACCGCAGAGCTGAAACAATATCATTACTTTAGTAATGGCTACAGCTGCGTGATTCACAATTTAATCAATATTTTATTAAAAGCAAAGTTTTACGAACCGGCCGTTTATTAATAATTCTCGAATTCAGCCGAAACAATGGTGCTTGAGTTCAGCAACCAACTGCAAAGAGCACGACAACGTAAATTCATCAACTCGTGTTAACGTCACCAACGTTATATTCAAAATTTTGGAATAAATGGACTCACCATAAAAATAACACCGCACCACTTTGGTTTGTATGTTCTAATATCAAACTAAGCCATTTTAGGCTTCAAAATCTATCTAAACTAGAGGATCACTTTAGATTTTCACATAGCGATCTTGACTCTCGAGCAAATGGAAGGAAAGTGACGTTTTTAGAGACGTCCCGCCGAAATGACACTCGCGCGCACTAGAGATGTGACGTTCAAAATCGTTAAATCAGACTAAATTTCTGTATTATCTGTGGTAACATAATAAATATGTTACAATTAATATGTTGTTATAAAAAAACCTCATTTTAAGAGCAATGTGCACAGGGAGGAATGTGAGATTTGACATAATTAAAGTTCATAATATGCAGGAGAGCAGAAAAATAACATTTATAAATAATATGTGATACAAATATATTCAATTCGTCAGTCAAGTATTATAAGTCTAAGTTTGAAAAATTTTATACTTTTGATTTTAAAAATACGTTGTCATAAACTGTTATTTAGTTCATAATCAATTTGGTTTATCTATATTTTTGTTTATCTTTGGAAAGTCTAGATTGTTGGTAAAATGATACAAAAACATTTTGTTGAAATCAACTGATCTTTCAGAGTATTTGGAGATAGATTCTTTAACACTATTTTTAGAATAGTGTATAAATGAAAATTTACATCCTGTGCTTTGTTCAATGGTCTGTGAAAAAATGAAACACTGACAATACCGGTTTATTTAAAAAATCTTATAAGTTAACACATTCTGATTAATTATTGGAACACCATGTTGCCATACTGCTTTGTCATCCAATTTCTATACTGATGTCAAACATCATAAATGAGATTGGGGTAATTTTGATACAACTATTTGAAGCAAGTAGGGTGTTATTTACTGCCGTTTTCAATTAACGAATCCAAACTCTTTTCGATCCAACGTGAAAATGAACCAATCAGAATATTTCTTTTGGTGAGAAATGATTTGTTTCGTTTGGTTTATTGTCGTGATCGGATCGAAGATTATTGTTGAGATAGTTTTTTGGAAACTGTCGTTAGTCGAATGATATAGTATGTTTTAAATGGTTGATCTGTCCGGCAGCGACCAGGCTGAAGCTCGCCGTAACAAGGTGAAGGAGGCCCGCAAGCGCCGCGAGGAGCGCATCGCCGCCAAGAAGGAGGAGCTGCTGCAGACCTTCGCCAGGGAGGACGAAGCCGCCGTCACCGCCAAGAAGTGATACCTTTCTACTATAAGATGATCCAATAAACGCGTTGGCTCCAATATTGAGTTTTATTTATGGGCCACAGACAGCATACACTTACGAAATTTCGTATCGATCTTGAGAATAAACCATTAAAAAGAATATATCTGTAAATGGCAAGCAAAGCTTATTCTGGCAATGGTTATATTACAGTGAAAAGGTAGATATGCATTAGATCGCGCAATCTGATGGTCTCATACTGGTGGTAGGTCTCTCTCGTATCACTTAAGCGACGAGACATCTGGGTATTTCTTATGTTTACGCGAATGTTAAACATTAAAATAAAACTATTTTTCGGATTTTATCGCTATATTATAATTTAAACAAGGTAGTAAAAAAATTTAACTATAATTCAAAGTTACGTACAATTGTAAAATTAACTTTTCGGACCAACACCTCAGTCCGCCCTGTGACCACGAAGTGCTGCAAAGTCTTCGAAACGTAGGGAGAAAATATAATTAAATAAGCGCGATAAAATCCGCAAAATAGTGCTATTTTAATATCTAAGTATGTTTATTATATTTTTTCCTATATGGCCACGGGAAAGTTACTCCACTTTATCATAGAGTGGCGTTCAAATAGATTTCTCGCTAGTAAACACAATTGTGTCGGCCGTATACACAGTCTGTGGTATACACTGGCTGATCCCGGAACACACGTGGGCAGTGCCGTAGCGTGGGTTCGTGCCGCTCGGGGTGGACCTAAAATTTGCCGCCCCGAGACACCAAAAATCCTCTAACGTTTGATACCCGCTTATTCGGCAACAAGAAAAAACACGTCCACAAAATAAAATTAATATACATAAAAAAAAAACAAGGGGAACAGGCTCTCTCCCGTGTCGTTCCGCTAAGTGGTACCGTCCTGGGAATGTTTGACGTCCGGGGTCTTGCACGAGGGAGACACGGCAACCGAGATGTTGGTCCAGCGTTCGGGGTCTTGCACCAGGGGGACACGATGAACGATGTGTTGGACGAAGTTTGTACCCCGTTGACGAGACCTCTCAAACGTTAATGTTGCACCCTGTAAAATACGTCCACAGGAAATTTATCTAGGTACATAGACCGGAATCGAACCCAAACTCCTCGCAGACGGCACTCGTAAGCTGTTGGTGAAGTGTTTATACTAAGCATCAGAACGGGGATTACACTACAAGCAATAATAAGCTAATGGCCAACGTAATGGTGATGATGATGATACAAGCAATCGAATAAAATAAAGATGAAGATATCAGCTAACAAATTTACTTTAATTTAAAATACCAAAATCTATAAACATCTAGTAAAGCAACAAACATTGAGAAGTATGATGATTTGATGAAAAATGCGCCAAGCTAGTCAGCAAGAAGTCTGGAATTTGTGCCCGATATGGCGATATGCTCGCCTCCTATCACATCATGGGGCGGAAGTGGGTGCACTAATTACGCCACTGCCTACCCCTTCGGGGATAAAAGGCGTGAGTGTGTTGGTGTGTGTTTTAAAAAAAATGGTCGATTATTTTAAAACTTTTTTTATACAAATCTTGTCCTGACAATAACGAACACAAAATTAGAATAAGAATTATCTAATTTGGTGCAGTCGTTCTATAGTTTTGCGCTTACATTCATTTCAACGATTCATTTTTATTAAAATCAAAGTATATAAATATTATCCGTATAGAACGCCATGTTTATTTGTGTCCACGTTTTGTTTCTATCATGTTATAGGTATCATCCAATGAATAATAGTTTCTCTAATCTAAGGTATCATCTGTCGTATAGAAAATGTATGAGGAAATCAAAGAGTTCTAAGATTAGGTATATTAACCGTTGAATGTCTGGAGGAAATTAATTTTTTTCATTACTATTTTTTCTAAACTAAGTTCACATAGTCCAAAATACTTTTTCTGTAGGTATACGAAAATTATAGTAGTAGTAGGATGCTTCTAAATCCTGAATAGACAATTCGGTGGTGGGCACGGACCTAACGCCCCCCCCCCCCCCTCTATATACCTACGACTAAGCCGTGGGTCTACCAACTGCGGCTCTGATTTCTAATCGAAGTTGGAACCTGCATTTTACATATACTATGTTAACGGTATAAATGTGGATTGGGGTCTAGGCGCAACTCGCGACAAGCTCGCAGTTTCGTTTGTTTTTCTAACCGAATGGACGTGTAACTCGTATTAGGCGACGATGAATGTAAACAAAGATTTGCAAAGAGAAAGAGATAAATGCACCTTCAATGTCAGAGAACTTACGGAATTTTTTGACGGGGGCCAACAAGAAACATTGGAACGGAAAGATAGAGGTATGTTTTTTTGAGAACTTTGACCGGTGGTCACTGACGCGATAGTGATTTATCATGCGCATATTTTAATCGTAAATAATATCGTCATAATCTTTTTACAGTGTACCAAAATTATACTTGAAAATGTTAAAATTAATTTAGAGACTTGTGTAATAAACTTTGTGGGATAAATATACATAGGTAGATATATTATACATAAAGCCGTGTTTATACTAGGAGTATATTGCGCAAGAACTTCCAGACGCGTTTACACTAGCGGCGATATTTTAATAAGTCTATACATATTGATACATATGTGAATTGCCGCAAGCCCTGCAAGCTCCCAAAACTTGTAGAAGTCAGCTTGCCGTGACTGTTTATTTGTTAAAAATCGCTTGTGGAAGATAAGCTTTAAGCTTTCATAGATATACATAAAATTATAATAAGTAGTAGGGTACTATATGGTAAGGTAATACGCATGCTCACGCCTTTTATCCCCGAAGGGGTAGGCAGAGGCGCAACTAGTGCACCCACTTTTCGCCAAGCGTATTCCGTCCCATGATGTGATAGGGGGCGAGCCTATCGCCATATCGGGCACAAATTCCAGCCTCCGGGCTGATACTGAATAGAAAAATCCAATATCACTTTGCCCGACCCGGGGATCGAACCCGAGACCTCAGCCTTGCAGTCGTACCGTAATACAACTACGCCACCGAGGCAGTCGAGGTAAGGTAATATACCATATTATTATTCTAATCGACTGAGGTAATATATTACAGAAAAGCTGCTATTATCCAAAAGGAAGGAGTTGTTTGACGGTATTCCTCTAAGTTGCCTCAGTCACAAAGAGAAATATGAAGAGGCTGTACGGACGGACGTTATCCTTTTTGGCTTAGTGCGCCAACTGCAAGCTGAGGGTATGCGAAACCTGAGTAATTATGGGTATTTATATTTTTTTTTATTTTTTTTATTTTATTACCCTTTGTACACATGGTATACAGGCGGACTTAAAGCCATAGGCATTCTCTCCCAGTCAACCTAAGGGTGGTGTAGAGAGCGACGGAGGCAGGTGCAAAAAATAATAATAATAATGATAAATATATAAAGTAAGGGTAATATCATCACTATTTACTATAGTTTAGACTTTAGATGACGCGTAAAAATAATATTCAGCCCCGTATTACATACTGTCCCACTGCTGGGCACGGGCCTCCTCTACTACTGAGAGGGTTTAGGCTTCAGTCCACCACGCTGACCTAGTGCGGGTTGGTAGACCTCAATCACCTTCGACGAAGATGACTACTAATTTATTTAAAAAAATCGTGTCGTTGCTCTAGTAGCACTGTAGATGGACTACGGACCAAAACATTCTGGGTTTAAATCCAAGCATTTTATGCGTGTGTGCTATTTTAACAATTTACCAGAAATTTACCACATTAGTTCGATGTCAGCCAGTCAGGCCCATCTATTCCAGGCTTACGCAAGCAGATCCGCAAAAGCTTATATGCTCTTATGTAAAGTGATTACGTTAAAATACGGTACCTATACCTAAATCCTTATTTAAAGTGAATAATCATGCATGCATGCAAATAGAATGCGGCACGACAATCGACCTACGATGATATAGATATGGCTAGTTTGTTTATGGTAATCTATAAAATTAATACTTTAACTTAGTACTTAGATACCCCTTTTTAAGCACAATGCGCGCACGGTGGAGTGTGAGACTCGGAATAATTAAAGTTAATATAGAAGAGTGCAGAAAAATAAAAATTATAATATGTGCTACGAATATATTAAATTCGAAGGTCGAATTTCAATTAACAGCAATCTTTAGTAATATTATAAAGCTGGAGAGTTTGTTTGTTTGGTTGAACGCGCTAATCTCAGGAACTACTGAATGGATTTTTAAAATTCCTTCACTAATGGGAAGCTAGATTACTCCTGAGTGATAGGCTACTTTTTATCCCAGGAAAATATTTTTATCTCGGCAAAACTTTTTTTCCCGCGGGCGGAGCCGCGAGCACCCCTAGTTATCAATAATGGCACTTGCACCCTTAATTTATCGCTTTCAAACTGACTTTAAAAAAAAAATCTCGATGACTATGAACATCTACAATGAGACAACTGGGTCTGATCAAGATTGCAAACTTTTAGGCGTTGCGCGGACGCTAGTAACTTGTTACCGAACTTACTGAAACCATTAAACAACTATGAAATTGCTCGTCGAAATGCTGCTTAGTTTTATAATTCGAATCTGTATTATTATTCACTGTTGGGATCCCAAATTTAAAAAGAATTTTGACGAAATGTGAATATAATATTTTGATTGTCGAAATATCACATTTCGGTTTTTTCCCCAGTGATATCCTATTCAACATACTGCGATGTCCGTCGTCGTGCGATGGCTCGCCTCTGATCCTACACTACATCATGTTCATGCCAGTTTTCCTGAGTCAGGCTGATGAGGAACAGCAGAAAGAGTGGTTCCCCAGGGCATGGAATTGCAGTATTATCGGTAGCTATGCACAGGTTAGTTTCGCTTTACATTTTTTTACAATAAATGGCGAGATAAGCATGTATCGTCTGACGGTAAGTAGGACGATTAACCGTACCATACCATACCAGCCCTGTATTATATACTGCCCACTGCTGAGCACGGGCCTCCTCTACAACTGAGAGGGTTTAGGCCTTAGTCCACCACGCTGGCCTAGTGCGGGTTGGCGGACTTCACATACCTTCGAAATTTAGAGAACTTCTCAAATATGCAGGTTTCCTCACGATGTTTTCCTTCACCGTTAAAGCGACCGATAATTCACAAAGAATACACACATAACTTTTTTTTTAGAAAAGTCAGAGGTGTATGCCCTTGAGGGGTTTGAACCTGCGGACATTCGTCTCGGCAGTCCGTTCCACTCCCAACTAGGCTATCGCCGCTTTATTCGGACCATTAACGAAAACGACGATTTAGGTTCATTACGTTTATGATATAAGCGTACCGAGACCAGATCATAACTAGAAAAAAAACCGACGCCAAAAACTACCACAATCCAGTAAAATAATTGTACTTTATATACGGTTAAGAGATTATTAAAACACAAGCAATGTAATATTTTTCCAATTCGTGTTTTTATGTTTATATTATGCACATTAATTAATATTTCTTTGGAGTCGGTGCATAATTTAAAGTTAATTTTTCAGTGGAGTAAAAAATATATCCGCCACTCTCATAGCAAATATTTTAACATGTTTTCAGACAGAGCTGGGTCACGGCACTTTTATCCGAGGTCTTGAAACGACGGCGACGTACGACCCTGATACCAAAGAGTTTGTACTCAACAGTCCCTCACTGACCTCATACAAATGGTGGCCTGGAGGACGTGAGTATCATGAACATCTATTTGTCAGTGGAGGAGTATTTAACTAGTTTCGTATTACTTCACCGATAGCAAAATTGGTATGGTAGTCCTATCATCTATCGTCATTTATCATTGATAGAGAACAAGCCTGTCAAATATCGTCCATAATTCAATAGACCGGCTGTTTCTGGATCAAAAATAGCCGTTAGGGCTGATTAGACATAATTTCTAGAGATTAATTAAAGAAAATGCTATATTTTCAATGCTTTATTTTAGTGGGGAATACTGCAAATTATTGCATAGTTATAGCGCAACTATATACTAAAGGAGAATGTCATGGGATTCACTCTTTCATCATACAAGTAAGAGATGAGGAGACCCATATGCCTCTACCGGGAATCAAAGTTGGAGAAATTGGCCCCAAGATGGGACTTAATGCGGTGAATAATGGTTTCATGGGCTTCGATAACATAAGGATACCCAGGAGGAATATGTTGATGAAATACGCTCAGGTTTTGGAGGTAGGTCGTATTGGAGACGTGGTTCATGTTTCTTTTGTAGGACATTTCCTTCTTGGTACCTTGTTTATGGCATTAATTTTACAGCCGCTTTTTTATATACTTAGGTATGGTTGAATTCAGAAGGCAATGCCGCTTGTACAGTAGTAGGTACCTAAGTATATGCCTAGCTAGTAATATGAGCCTTCCTAACTTAAAAATGTAAAGTATTTCGGTCCTTCGGTCAACCGTCATCAAATGTTAAATTTCAACGCCAACACTGGCTGCAATGCCCTTCAGCTTAGACCACAACAGTACTTGGATATTAGGTACTGCGTGATATGTTAGCAGGATTAAAAACCTAAACCTACGAGAAAATTATTATTACCACAGAATGAGGAACACTATCACAAAATTTTCATATGGCTTCAAAACTATTTCAGGACGGAACGTACGTGAAGTCTCCGAACAGCAAGTTGAATTATGGAGCGATGGTGTTCGTACGAGTGGTAATTGTGTACGACAGCATTAACTACCTGAGCAGGGCGGCCACCGTGGCCACCAGGTTCTCAGCCGTGCGGCGGCAGTGCCAACTAGACGCTAAGTATGTTGTACGATGTAGTGGATATGAGACGCGTGGACGCTGTGAATATGTTGCACCAGACACAAATAGTGGCTAACAGCTGTCAATATTTACTAACAAAAAGAAACAAACACACGTTATGCCTGTATCCCCGAAGGGATAGGCAGAGGTGCAATCGAGGCACACACCTTTCCTTTCGCCATTTGTGCTCCGTCGCATGACGAGTTCGGGGGCAAGCCCATCGATATATCGGGCATAAATTCCAGACTCCGGGCTGAGGCAGATTAGAAAATCCTAATATCACGTTTGCCTACCTGGGAGCCTCTGGACGCAACACAACTGCGCCACCGACGCACTCAATATTTCGTTATACTTGTTTCATAAATACTGATAGATGTTTAAGTTTTTAAGTTTTACTTACAGACCGAGGACCGAACCCAAAGATTTAATTAAACCCAAGAATATTTTTTTTAATAAGATTTTTATCGTTCAGCGTGCCAGAATGCCAAATCCTGGACTACGTGACGCAGCAGCACAAGATATTCATCAGCATAGCGGCGAGTTACGCGATGAAGCTCACTGCTAAAAAGCTGTTCGATACCTACAATCACATCAACGAACAGCTGGGCGGCGGTAACTTGGACCGACTGCCTGAGGTAGGGCAAATACTGAAAATTGCTTTTTAGAAGGGTTTTACTGTGGTAGCTGACTTAAATATTTTGTATTGGTAACTAGGTGTTGCTCGCGGCTTCACACGCGTGAAAAGTTCCTAAATAACTGTAACGATACATAGCGCCAGTTGAATTATTTATATATCATGATAAAAAAAATCAAACACTTCACACTTTGATTTATTATATACCTAGATAGGGTGACGCGATGCAATGAAACTAAAACAAACAGGCCAACTTTTCTAAAGGTAGTATGCGTGACAGCTGTGTGATACGCTATCGCTGCATCATTCTGCGTATCCTTGTGTGCGCGCATAATGATACCAGTTATTACATGGTTTCTATTAAAACGAGGAGAAAATTATATCCATCAAAAACAACAAAAATTAATTCACTCGAACTCATTTAGTGGCGAACTGTTCATCTCTATTTTTTTCGACGAGTTTGAAACGCTAGTGTCTATCTAGGTATATAATTAATCAGACTTCACACGGGAGCAAATTCCCGAGACAAATAGAAGCATCGGTGTATGTTAATACAGGAAATAGTTTATCTCTGTGCCAAAAGACATGTTCAAAACAGGCTTAAAATTCTAAACAAGATACTTTATATATTATATTTCAATCGTATAATTTTAAAGTCCTCCGATTTTGAGATGGATTTCATTAATTTTATTTTGCTTAAAAACTACACTTAAAATCAACGCGTTTAAAAATGTAGTAATTAATGAGAGGATCTAAAAATATATTTTTGATGGATCCAAGATCCATATTTTTGCCCGTTTAATATTCATAAAGCTTGAGCCTGGTTAGATTTTGACGCCCAGCACCCATACAAAAAGCGGACATCTCCATTCAGCGTTTACTGTGTTTACTTCTAACAAACAACATTCAAACATTTCCACCAACATTCGTATTTATAACTAGCTTTTGCGCGCGGCTCCGCCCACCTGGAAAAGCTTTTCCGGGATAAAAAGTAGCCTATAGCACTCAGGTGTAATGTAGCTTCCTATTAGTGAAAGAATTTTTAAAATCGGTCCAGTAGTTCCTGACATTAGCGCGTACAAACAAACAAACAAACTCTTCAGCTTTATAATATTAGTAAGATGGTATAAGTGTGTTTCTTCTTTTTAATCCAACTTCAGAGAAATTTTCTTAATTCAATTCGCATGTAGATTAGTTATTACTGGACATACTGGCTTACTGGAGTAGCACTAGCGGGTATGAGAGCGGTATCCTTGTTGCAGCTTCACGCTCTAGCGTGTTGCCTGAAGGCGGTGGCCACGTGGGACACCACGAGGTACGTGGAGAGTTGCCGGCTGGCGTGTGGTGGTCACGGGTACATGCTCTCCTCCAACCTGCCGCAGACTCACGCGTTCGTCAGCGCCTCTTGCACATACGAGGGTGACAACACCGTGCTGCTCTTACAGACTGCTCGGTTGGTATTCAATTGGTATACTTAACAGTTTGTCTAAGCATGTGCGATTGATTTTTTTTTTACTTTAGGTGTTTAATTTGTCTCTTTAAATTTTCCCATGGTTTTCGTTCAAGTCCATATTTATTTTAGTATTTCATTGTAATTGCTAGGTATTAAAATATTTGAACTCTACAGTATCTGGTTGATCTAAGCAGTGCCGTCTGATAATTGGAATTAAATTGTGGATGATATTGTTACCGTTAATAGTGGTATTAATAAGATAGGTTACGCCTTAGATATTCTGTTGTTATCAGATTCTTGGTGAAGACTTGGCAGAATGTGCATGGTAACTTAACTCCTACTGTGGCGTACATGAGAGAGGCCAGTGCTCAAGAATTCGCTTGTAAATGGGAGAATACTGTGGAAGGAGTGATTCGTGGATTCCAAACGGTGTCGACGAGGTTAGTATCTGTAAATAGTGTCACGAAGGTTATGGAATACTTATTTAAATGATGTGTAGGTGCATTTAATGTGACAAACATCTAGTTACTAGAAATAGAAATATGTGTTTTTTAATGCACATAACTCGTAAATTTAGACACCTTCATTGTTGCCATAAAACCAAGAAGATCATATTATTTATGATTTCCAGAAAAATCGCCTCTTGCGTAGAAATAATGACAAAGAGGGTTAATACTGGCATGTCCTTTGCGGAAGCGTGGAACACGACTTCAGTACAGTTGGTTGCAGCAGCAGAGGTAAGCATTCACTATACGTACATAACTGTCATGAGATTCAAAAGACGGAAATATATAGATAGGAAATAAAAACGGAAAAAGTGTTTCTTACGCACGTATTACTTTACAATTTATTATATTGACATATCGTATGTTATTTATTGTTATGCAAGCGTCCCAAATCCCAATCGGGATAGTTTCAGGTTTTCAGAATAAGCGCGGTAATGGCAAATTTAAAATTTTTGAATATCATTGTCTATGAACGATTTTATTTCATACAGTTTTGATGACGTTACTTTAATCTCCGTCGCAATTAATTGTTGATATTTGCAGATTCACTGCCGCGTGATTATTATAACTACGTTTTACGAAGATGTAAAGAAGGCAGCTCCAACCCTATCGTCTCCATTAAGAGAAGTACTTTACCAACTGGTTGAGTTATATGCTGCATACTGGGCGTTAGAGAAACATCAAGAGTTTTTAAAGGTATTTTATTTTATTTAACCTCAATTTTTCCATGGCCTAATTTGAGAATCTGGATTGAAGAACCAAACACGGTTCTCTGCAAATTTTAAGGTAGAAATGAAAAACGGTTTATTATATTAACTTACTGTTTAAGTTTATAATTGTATTAGTGAAGAAATATAATAATATCAATATTTTTATAGTTCACATCTATGTCAGAAAGAGACGCAGAAAGCTTGCAAGCATGGTACGAAGAACTGCTGAGCAAAATTAGACCCAATGCCGTTGGACTTGTAGATGCTTTTGATGTAATTGATGAGGTATGTAACTGTGTGTTATATTTACAATCAGAACCAAAAAAAGTACCTAATTGGGTAATTTAGAATGATCACTAATTGGTATTGCTATCTCTTTCTTATACGCAGATTAATGGCGGTGACGCCACGCCTTACTGCATACATCTCCTTTCTGTTATTTGACATTTACCCCTTCCACCAGATTTTAAAGGCATATAACCTATGTATTGTTGAGTAAATTTTGGAAATTCGTTACCTGGTAGATTTTGATTAAATTACACTTTATCGACTATTAGCTGCATTGATAATATGAAGAAACTAAAAATATGTTCTATGTTTTAGTTCTTGCAATCGACCCTTGGCGCGTACGACGGGCGCGTGTACGAGCGGCTGATGGCGGAGGCGCTGAAGAGTCCTCTCAACGCGGAGCCCGTCAACCGCAGCTTCCACATGTACCTCAAACCCTTCATGCAGGGGAAACTGTAATACTCATTAGGAACTTTAGAAAAATGGTGTTTGGACACAAGGATGAGTGAAATGGCTGCTTCAGGCGCTGGGTTTTTATTCAAGCGGCTATACGAGCAAATGGGTCGCGTGGTCACCAAGAACAACAAAGGATACTGGCGTTGGAGATGAGGGTAATGGGAGACTTGGATGCGGTCTGATGGTTCTTGTAGCAAAATTTGGTATCTGGCTAATGATAAAAAATGTATTCCGCTGCGTTTGTTGTTTAATGCAGTACCGTGAGACAATATGTTAAATATTTATAGTTTTTAATAAATGCTATAAATAATTAGTTTTTAATTTCACATTACTGTAAGTAGATACATAAATTAACGTCATTCTTACTTAGATTTATATTTTATTTACATAATATTTATATTGTTTTGTCCTTGCACTTTATATGTAGATACCATACCATACCATACCAGCCCTGTATTATATACTGCCCACTGCTGAGCACGGGCCTCCTCTACTACTGAGAGGGGTTAGGCCTTAGTCCACCACGCTGGCCTAGTGCGGGTTGGCAGATTTCACATACCCTCGAAATTCTTATGGAGAATTATCAGGTATGTAGGTTTCCTCACGATGTTTTCCTTCACCGTTAAAGCGAACGATAATTGATAAACAATACACACGTAACTTCGAAAAGTCAGAGGTGTGTGCCTTGGGTTTTGAACCTCCGGACATTGTCTCGGCAGACCGTTCCGTTCCCAACTAGGCTATCGTCCACATATGTAGTTAGCGATTTAATAATATGATTTATTTTAAATCTTGATAAATGCTAGACGTTCTGTCAGACAATTGTATGCTCGACCATCTTAACATTCTAAATAAGTCGATTGTGCGTAATATATCAGCAATATGCAACTTACAACTAAAGTAGACAATAAGAGTTATCTGCTGTTTCCTTTGTACATCTCCGAAACGATCGCACCTGCTTGGTAAAATATGAAAAATGGGCGTTTTATCTTGAGAAAGTGAACTAGCACAAAATCGGGTGATTGTACTTTCATCTTTCTCAAATTGTGGAATAAAAGGTCAGCATAATTGGGCCATATTGCCTGACCCTAGTATTCGCTATAAATGTGTCAAGATGTTAAATAATGATCATAGGCGTATATAGAGGGGGGGGGGGGGTCGGATGGGCCATCGATCAAGTATTTGTTTGTAATTAAAATATTTTTAGTTGTAAAATAATAATTAACATAAGGAAGGCCGCTAAATAAAATTGGAGTTGTAAAAAAAATATTATTTGCATCATGCGGTAAAAAAATGTTTAACACATTTTGAAACTATAGCTTGCAATATTTAAATACCTATTTTAGCAGTCTGCACATAGTTCAGAGTCAGTATTTCTTGCATATATCGCACCTTTAGAACGAAAACGACACAACTGAAAAAAAAAAATGAGTTAGCTTTATAAAATAACGTAAAACGAAGTTCTCAATACAACAATAGCTCAAACACAGCTATATTCAAGCGGGAAAAGGACCAAACTGTTATATCGGAGCTTTTTTATTATATTTTTTATAAAAAATAGACAAGATTTAAGTTATTTTATGACGATAACTCAATTTCCGATTTTTTTTATTGTGTCGTTTTCGTTCTAAAGGTGTGATATGTTTCAACAAATTTTCCTCGGGTCTTCACTCCTAATGAATACCTAAGTACCTATGCATTATTAAAATATTTTTACAATTTATTCTGGCTAATTATTGCAAACATTAATTTGATAATTAGCTCTAACTTTTGCCCGAGACTCGTTATTTTTGTCAAAGATAGCCATCTTTTTAAATCATTAGGATCCCAAAAAAACAAATTTCTACATTGAGTAACTCAGGTGCTAATTTCGTCAGAATTAAAGTTGACATTGTACATTGTACCCTTTGTAGAAGAAGCAAGTCGACGTCATTACAGATACTAATGAATACTTTGCGACCCTGAATAGTTTTGTACAACTAAAAACAGAATTATGCAAATTAAAATTTGCCTACTTTATTTATTTATTTATTTATACTTTATTGTACACGTACATTAGAACAAATACAGTATATTTACTAGAAATAAAGTAAAATTGGCGGTCTTATCACTCAAGGCAATTTCTTACAGACAACCGTAGCATGAAGACAGGGAAAGGAAAAGAAAGGGCAGTTGAGGTGTACACTGTACAAGACAGAATATATTGTGACAAATACATACATATAATTACAAATTGATAACAAATACACACACATACATATACTTTTTACAACACATATATATATATACACATATAAAAAGATCAATGTCAAAAAAGAAAAAAAAAGAAGGTAAATAACGTGAATATAAGGAATAAATTAAAGACAAATTCAGCAAGAAAGAAAGTAGTCTTTAACCATTTTTTTAAAAATTGGTAGCGATTTCGCACGTCTTACAGCGACCGGTAACGCATTCCACAATCGAATGGCTTGAATGGTAAAAGATTTGTCCATAAATGATGTAGAATGCGCCGGTATTTTCAACGTCAGGTTCTCTGATGATCTCAATTCCTTGTCATGTGTATCATGAAGAAATTCAAAACGAGATTTAAGATAAGAAGGGCTGAGAGGATTAAAAAGAATATTATAAAGGAGAGAAAGGATGTGGGCATTCCGGCGAAACCGTATGGGTAACCACTTGAGCTTATCACGAAACTCTGAGACATGTTCATATTTGCGAAGTCCAAATATAAAACGGATACAGAAATTTTGAAGGCGCTCAAGTTTATTAAGTTGGTCTTCAGTGAGGTCTAGATAGCTGACATCTGCATAATCAAGGATGGGGAGAAGAAGGGATTGTGCAAGTGAAATCTTAGTGGTAGTAGGCAGAAAAAAATTAAGTCGTCGCAAGGATCCTGTCGATGCAAACAGTTTACGACTTATTTCCCGAACTTGTGGACCCCAGGAAAGAAATTTGTCCAAGTAAATGCCAAGGTTTTTAACAGAGTCACTGAACGGGATGACGGTACCATCACAGGCCACAGGTGGTAGTAGTGCCCAGTTTAATTTGGATGGCATTCTACGACTGCCAATTACAATGGTCTGCGTTTTAGACGGATTGACAGACAATCCATAGGCCTTGCTCCACTCGCAAATGCAGCCAATATCACGGTTAATGACCGTAATAGCCTCCGTCATCCCATCCAATGGTGCCTGAGAATAAATTTGGAGATCATCTGCATAAAGGTGGACGCCAACCGTTGTAGTGCAATATGAGGAATTTTTTTTCGTATTCTTATTACGATATTTCGCACGATATATCAATTATCGTAGAAAGTAAAATCTCGGTACAAAGAGCAAACACACACCGATAAAGTTCGCGGACTGCAGTCGATTTTAGCAGCTTGTTGTGATAGGACGTTTATTTTCGACTTATTATTATCACGTGAAAAGATCTTCAATTCACGTCCTTTAATCGTGTGAATAATCTACAATACAAAACTGAAGCATTGTAACAAATCTGCTATTATATTGTAAGTCTTATAATAATAATGTGCTTTGTTTATTATGAGGTCTTTTTTTTCGATTTGACACATAGAGCTGTATTGTTTGTTTAGTTGTCGATCAAGTAGTATATAATTTAGTGCATCAACATGCCAAGAGATGGCGTTGATATACCATGTCGTACTGTCATGTACCTATAGATAATATGAAATTAGCTGTTTTCCTGTTGTGTTTTCTAAATAATATTGTCTTTGTTACAACTGGGGAAAAGGGAATTTTCGGCTATTGCCCTTTAAGGGCTTTTCTTCGTGGCTGTTTGACTAGTCTAGATCTTACTAATCTGTTTTTTAGAATAGACTAGATAAATATTAGAGCGCTATTATCTAGTAGACTTTGCTCATTAGCTCATTCTCAGATTATATACAGGTTGTCACAAAAATAGCTTGCTGTGATCCTAAAAAGAAATAGTAAAATTCACTCACCCGTAATCAAAGAGTTCTAAGATTATATAGAGCGACAAAGAGTTCTAACATTATAAACTTTACTGTTTAATGTCTTTGCCCGTAATGAATCTCTCACTTAGAGCATTTAAAAACATGACTCATGATCCACATTATGAAGCATTATACGTTCTGCAAAAGCAGGTAGATTGTTGATGGTTGGTGATGATTCTGTATTAATTGTCTAAAGAAAGTTTTTTTTAAATAGCCGGCGTTTTGTTGATTACGCTATTGGCCTCTACAATGATCATGTACCTTTGTGACTTTTCACGTGGGTGAAGCCGCGAGTAACACTTAGTAAAAAATAATGCGAAATGATATAAACACAAAAATATTACTCCCTCTTTCTGCAACAACCTGTAGTTTATACTACTAGGTATCGTTTTGAATAACTGCCTTATCTAATCGTTTACGGTGCAGTAATGATGCTATATTAGTTTTATATCATATTTACAAGTTATTTATTTATCTTTTATTGTACCGATAATTAATCCATATTTCAGTGGGGTAAAGCAGATATCATTCATGGGAAGTCCAGATGCACGTATTATTTAAAATTTGACTGATGCAAAGTTATTATACTAACTCATTATTAATAACTACCTCTATATACCTAGGTAAGATTCAAATCATACGGACATCGAGAGATTGCTAAAACTAAATAAGTTTTATCTCATGGTACACCAACTGAATCCAGAATAGGACTCCAAAAAAATGATTATGTATGATGTTTTATTAACGAATGTGCGGTGAGCATCTTCTTGCCAACAAAACATGAGCTACTTTTGTAGCAGCGACTCTATTAGTGAAAGTATTGTGAAAACTACATCGTTATCTAGTAGGGACAAGGGACTCCGATGTTAGCTAATCAAGATGTACCTATATCAAACCTCTGGGAATGTTCACAGTTCGTAATAGAAGATAACCGAAATACCCCTAACATACTAAAATGATCTCATGCTAATGGCTAAGTGGAGTTTCGTCCCACAACACCTTTCATCATCATCAGCCACAAATAAAGCCCACTGCTGAACATATGCCTCCCCTAGAGATTTCCAGGCGGACTCGTCAAAAGACTGCATCCAGCGTGTTCCTGCGGCCTTTATAACAACGCACCACCGGTACTTAAAACTAATAGAATAAGGAGCTCGGTAGGGGATTGAATACATAATCTTTTGATTTACGGCTTATTGCTTGCTGAGCCTTGGTCATTATACATAATAATTTATATCAAGCCCAGATAAATTTACGTCATGAAATTGATTCTAATATCTGTTGAAAAGTTATTAGCAATAGGTAGTCGTATCACAGGCGTAGCTATAGCTTTCACATGCGGGGAGTGTCCTATGAAATAAAAAATTGTGGCGTGGGTTCTTGCCTTGCATGACACCGTATACACGTAATATATTAGAGTGTGGACATGTTTGGTAGCCCGATCATTTTAGAAGCTAAGGGGGGGGGGTCCGGTCCCCCTGAACCCCCCCTTATATACGCCAATGAGTTGTATATTCAGAATATATAGATATATTTTTCCAGACGTCAAAAATGGCTGAACTAAAAGTGAATGAAGATTTGGTGAATGAAAGGAAGAAATGCACATTCAATATCCAAGAGCTGATACATCTTATTGACGGCGGAGAAGAAAATACTTCGGAGAGGAAAAAGATTGGTGAGTTGTATATTAATCACCTTTGTGTAGCCCCAAACACATTAGGGTCGGCGCAAATTTGAATTTTTTTTTGTAATTACAGAGGACACTGTGCTTAGTATAAAAGAACTCAAAGATGAGGTGCCTGAGGAGTATATGAGTCATAAAGAGAGGTACGAGAACTCTATACGGAAGGCTTGTATACTGTACAGCACGCTCAGAGACTACGGACAGCAGAGCAGTTCTTTAGATTTATACAGGTAAGTGTTAATAAACATACCTTTACGACTACTAATTTAAAAAAGTTTCGGTGGACACACTATGACGTATCGACAACAACGAGCTATCAATTCGATTTCAGATAAACTAAACTAATCAATTTAGATGAGACAACTGTCGACTAAACAACTGACAATTACACTGTCAATTTAGTTGCAGCAACTGTTAGCTTTATACTTGTATGACAAGGAAAGTTCGCAAGTTAATGTCGACATTTTTGTCGTGTGTCTGTTGCAACGGTTGACAGAGTCGTTGCAGCGCCTTAAAAGCCTATGAAATGGTAACACATTGATGATTATTCTGTTTTAAGTATAGGTATTGGCGACGCCGACCACGTCAGGTGACCAGGATTTCTGTCTCTTACGCGGTACTTCCCCACGTTAGCGGTCAAAAAGAATCGCTAAGTATTCAAAGATAGCCAATCATCCATTGAAATCATTCTACTGGTGGTAGGTCTCTCGTATGTCAGGCGCCATATGGGTAGGTTCCACCGCAATGTCTATTTCTACCGCCAAGCAGCAGTGTGTATGCACTGTTGTGATCCGGTTTGAAGAACTTTGTAGCCAGCGTTATTAATGGCATTATGAGGCATAACATCTTATGTCTCAGAGTGACGAGCGCAGTGGGATTTGAAATTGAAATTTGTAATTAAAATTTATGTGCGGGGTTGCTATTGTTTATGGGCGGTCATATCGCTTACCATATATATTGACAAATAAATATTCAATGTTTTGTATCTAATCTACATCCACAGTCCAAACAATAAATACCGCGTGCACTTCGCGGTGTTGAAGGACATATCGCCGTTCATGCTGCACTCGGGCATGTTCGTGCCCACTATCATAAACCAAGCGTCGGAGGAGCAAGTCGCCGAGTGGCTCCCCAAGGCCCTCTCCATGCAGTTCATCGGAACTTATGCGCAAGTAAGATTTCGAAGGCTGGCAAACCCCAAAGGAGAAACCAAACAAATGGTTATCAATGACAATCATTGGATGCAACGATAAGGGATTTCGGTGATGTCAAATTTATTTACAAAATGCAAAGCAATATACGTTTTTTTCTCATTCTCAGACAAAGATATTTATAAATCACTAACTTCTCCTCGCTTTTTTCCCACATATTTAATTTAAATTCTTCTTATAGACAGAACTTGGGCATGGTACGTTCATCAGAGGTTTGGAAACCACGGCTACGTATGACCCCAAAACCGAAGAGTTCGTGCTACACAGCCCAACTCTTACCTCACATAAATGGTGGCCTGGAGGATGTAAGTATTTATCATGGCAAGCCAGGCTACATTTGGCTTTATGTATAATACCTACAGTATAGTCCAAGTATTAGGTCTTTACCTATGAAATTGCCGTTTAGTATACAGAAAGTTAGTCATTTTTTTAAAAATATTTTTTATTTCTATCAATCTAAATATGCACCCATGCTATCGATGCATCTCTGCCAGCGCAGTGGTAATTTTTCAATGCCCTTCTTGAAGAAGTCATGTATACGGGAGCCTACAAACTCTTCAAAGGCATTCTGTACTGTCTCGGATATTAGACAGAAATCTTACAACAGACGGTCCTTAAGCTATAAGAGTTAGGGTTGGAAGTTTTGCGTCATCCATCGTACTCACCAGGTTTTGTGCCGACAGACTTCTACTTTTCCAAAATTTAGAAATCTTTTTGGCAGGAAAAAATTTAATACCCGAGAGGCAGTACAATGCCTTTGAAGAGTTTGTTGGCTCCCGTACACCTGAATTCTTCAAGAAGGGCATTGAAAAATTACCACTGCGCTGGCAGAGATGCATCGATAGCATGGGTGCATATTTTGATTGATAGAAATAAAAAATATTTATAATAAGATGCCTTTAACTTTCTGTATATTAAACGGCAATTTCATAGGTAAAGACCCAAGATAATGGCGAAAAGACGTTGCGATGCTCAACGTTCGCCAGAGTTCTGACAGTCTTGCTGGATCTATACCAGTTGATATCGGAACACGACTCGTCGGAATGTCCTAAATACAATCTAGGTTATAAAATGAATTCGGTCCAGTGTTCTTTCTTTAATATACTTTAGATGCTAGATCCGCCTGGGTTTACGTCTGTGCCCTGGTATAAGGGGACACGTAAATTCAAACTAATGTAGTGTTTCTCAGTAACAAGCATCTGCGCGCTTCCTAGAGAAAGGTTTACAATATAAATCACTACTTACATTTACATATTTTAATTTCAGTGGCCCATACTGCCAACCACTGCATCGTGGTGGCACAGCTGTACACGAACGGAACATGCCACGGTGTTCATCCTTTCTTCGTGCAAATCCGCGACTTAGAGACTCATATGCCACTTCCTGGTATCAGTGTGGGTGAGATAGGGCCAAAGTTGGGGTTCAACACTGCCAACAACGGCTTTCTACGCTTCGATCAGTATAGAATACCACGGAATAACATGCTGATGAAGAATGCTCAGGTTTTAAAGGTAAGAGAATTGTAAGTATTATGGTTTATTATTTGGAGACCCAAGCATTCTCTCTTTTCTTCCTTTCTTCTTGGTAATTGACGTTAGGGGTTTTCTATTTTGATCGTTGCATGGTAAGGTAAACTCACTCTACTTGATGTAAGTAACTACAGTTTTAAATCTAAATTGGATTACGACGATCGTAAGACGGTCTTTCGACGATTGCGAATTTTATTTTTCCAAGCGAATATCGCGAGTTTTTCTGCTGAAGGTGCAGGTGTAAAAGGTCTTGTAATTGGTCTATAACCACCCGTTTTTTTAGGACGGTACGTATGTTAAATCGAAAAATGAGAAGCTGGCGTACGGCACCATGGTGTTCGTGAGGGTTATGATTCTGACTGACGTAGCTTATGAAGTTGCCAGAGCTGCCACTATCGCGGTCAGGTACGCTGCGGTCAGGCACCAGTCACAACCGAAACCTGGGTAAGTGGTAATTTTCGTATACCTACTATCATTATTTCCTGTTAATAAATCATACTGCCATAAAATATTAATGTAAAGTTTAAAACGTGGCAATAGGGAACGTGCACGCACTATAGGTGGCAGCACAAAATCGACACAAGAGACACATGTGGATAAAAAAATAAACTTTTGAAACATATAATTTATTTAGAATATATTCTTTTAATATGACAAAAATGATAAAATGTGGGTTTCGGCCGAATATTATTGATACCCAGCGTGACCAGAATATGCTTCTTTTAGATGGAAGCTAGTTATTTTGATGTTATGAAGCACAACTAGGAGGTTATGTTCCCTTAATTACAGATTAATTTGTATTGAATACTAACTTCAAAACTTCTTTAGTTGTATAAATTACGCAATGAGACATTTCTAACTGCTTTTGGAACTCACATACATATCTTTTATACAGCTTTTATTATTTTTGTCGATTTTCACATAATCATGTAATATAATACTAATACTTAATCATGTAATGTAATATATTTTTGGGAACGTAATAGAATTTTACACCAGTTGATTTGGTTTTTTTCTTTATGTTTTGGAGCATTAAGATACACAGTCATACATTATCAACAAATTAAATGTTATTTTTCATCCTTTTAATATGAAAATTTTACGTCAATGCCTAGTATCGATAGGCTGAAAGATTTAGATTGTGCCATCAGATGGCAGAGCATACGACGTGCACGTTCCCTATAAAGGTGTAGGTATTGTTTGGTCGTCGCTACACACTTTTTATAAACCTAGAAGATTTTTGGTAATACATTAGAGCAAAAGAATGCTGCAATTTAATATTAGTGCAAAATATCGAAAGATCTTTTACTAATCTTTCCAGACAACCAGAGCCAGCTATAATTGACTACGTGACGCAGCAGCACAAGCTGTTCATCGCCATCGCGACCAGCCACGCCTTCAGGGTCACGGGCTTGTGGCTCTTCAACACGTACGCCCAGTTCCACGCGGACATGGGCAAGGGCAAACTGGATCAGTTGCCAGAGGTACATGAAGAAATAAGTATCACTTTTATAGTGAGGTTTTCTTCTAGTAGTATGTGCTTGTCATAGGATCAACGTTACTTAGAACTTCGAATTACTTATAATATCGAATTTTGATCACTTTGAAATAAGTACTAGATATTGATTTATACCCAGTAATTGTTCTAGTTAGAATTTTCTTTAGATGGTAATGTTAAAGTATTTGGACTCTGTCGATGTGCAGAAATAAACAAAGGTGATAAAAATTTATATCTTTCAGAAAATTCAATGTTTTTCATAATAATAAACACTCTAACGTTTTTCGAATAGTACCACCTCAATCGAAGCCGTTTATACCACTTATAATATCGATGGCTCGCTTTAGGCGAAATTTACTGAAAAATTTGAACCAGATTCAAGTGTTGCATAAACGCACTGATTCCAAATATGTATATAACTGACGAAAAAATGACGCTTAAGTCAAGTAGGCTACCCTACTCTACCAGCCCTGTATTATATACTACCCACTTCTGAGCACGGGCCTCCTCTACAACTGAGAGGGTTAAGGCCTTAGTCCACCACGCTGGCCTAGTGCGGGTTGGCAGACTTCACATACCTTTGAAATTCAGAGAACTTCTGAGGTATGCAGATTTCCTCACGATGTTTTCCTTCACCGTTAAAGCGGGCGATAATTCACAAAGTATACACACATAACTTTTTTAGAAAAGACAGCCATGCGTGCCCTTCGGTTTTTGAACCTGCGGACATTCGTCCCGGCAGTCCATCCTACTCCCAACTAGGCTATCGCCACTTTTAAGTTTGTTTCAAGTAGTGTACCAATGTATATATTTCCAGCTGCACGCCCTAGCATGTTGCCTGAAGGCGGTGTGCAGCAAGGACGCGACGGCGCGCGTGGACGAGCTGCGCCACGCGTGCGGCGGCCACGGCTACATGCACGCCTCCAACCTGCCCGTCATCAACAACATCGTCACCGCCACCGTCACCTACGAGGGCGAGTTCACCGTCCTCATGCTGCAGACTGCCAGGTAACCAACTCAAACCGAAGCGCCGTCATTGTCCTAACCGGTACCAACATTATATTTCATAGTTAACCTGAGACATTCGGTAGCTAGTGAAAGGCTAGTAGGTTAGTTAGGCTAGGACCTTATTATCCTCGCCGAGGACCGTGGCGTTTCCTTTCCTCGTAATGTTAAGCTACTCCTTCCCTTCCTTTTATATCAGCTCCACTTCTCCTTCCCTAGCCCTATTCCCGTCCCCGATGTTCGTGTACTCTGTACCTATCAGCCCGTGCTGGTTGTTCGTTGTTTAATGTAGGTACTATTTAATTGGTATATGTATGACTTTTTTAATTTTTTTATTCAAAAAAATTAGGGTGAAGTGTGTGAAGTTAGTTCTGCTTATATTTTACGAATCTCTCAAATCAATGAGGCCGGCATAACTGTGCCGACTGTCCGGGAATGTTTATCTCTTGCTGATCGACGATCTTGATTTTCGATGTTTGTGGGCTTTAGCTACAGTGCGTCACCTTGCCGTGCCAAAGATAAAAAAGCCGTACAATTGCAGTTCAAATAAAATTAATAATACGCCTCATTGAGGCGATCCACTCTAAGGGTGCGTCGTTTGAAATGTAATGGGCAACAATCGTTGTAAACTATCTTCTGCAAGACAGCACTTTAGTATTGTATATTGTATCAGAGTGGATTGATAATTGCATAACACGATTATCAGTTACAAATATTCGATATGGAGTCTTATCATGCTATCATAATATTTGAATGGCTATTTATCCTTTTATTATTTATTGTTTTGATAATGCTATGATACGTTGTCATGTTCTGATAATTTAATTTACCACATTTCGTTAAAATAACGTAAATTTGTGTTTTATTAATATTCTCATTGTTTCAAGCTATGCCACTGACGAGGCTTGGGTTTGATTCCCAAGTGGAGCAGTTAAAGGCGAGGCTTTGGATGCAAACATGAATCGATAATTTGATGAAGATTTCAATAGGTCTGATATTATGATACACTCGCTCCCTACAACTTTTATCAATAAAATCTTACCTTGCCCCATACAAGAGACCTATCTACGTACACATTTGACGCACTTGTTTATAAATTTTTCATCCAAAATCTACAACTATCAATTTCAATGCTTAAAAAGTGTTTATTGATTCATTTTAGATTCCTGGTTAAGGCATGGAAACAAGCGTCGATCGGTAAAGTCATGACGCCAACTGTTGCCTATTTAGTTGATTCCTCCGATCACAAATGGCAGAACAATCCTGAAGGAATCATCAGAGGTTTCCAACTAGTTTCTCTTGGGTAAGAAATGCTTCTTATTATTTTTATCTCGACAGACTCCTCTGTTCTAGCCACAATGAACTCGAATTCTATCTATTCACGACTTGGTTTTATCATCTTATGTCTCAGGATGACGAGCGTAGTGGAATGCCACACAGTACTTTGTAACTCTAGGTGCTGGATGGTGTTGCTACTGTTTATGGGTGGTCGTATCGATTACCATCAGGCGAACGACATGCTCGTCTCGTCATTCAATGCCATAAAAAAAATCATTATCATCGTGGCATTGACAAAATAATTATTATTTACAGTAAAGTAAAAGCGGCATGTGAAGCATTAGCAAAGCATGCAAAAACTGGCATGGACTACGAGGATGCGTGGAACTTGGCTTCGGTACAGCTTGTGTACGCTAGCGAGGTAAGAACCACTTCAGCTAGATATATTATCAACCATTTCTAAGGGCTTATCGGACTTTGCATTGTTCAAGAACTTTTGATCGCAGCTCTGTCCACCACCACTGTTTAACAAAATTCCCAGAATATTCGATTTTACCCCCTGAAAAGTCCTCTAACTGACAATGAAAGTCGCCAAAATCTGTTCAGCTGCTTCCGAGATTAGCCTGGTAAACATACACAAAAGAAAAGCGTTATTAGATTTGGTAATATGCAAATAACGAAATCACAGACAGATGTTTCAATGATGATATCACAGAATAATATGATCTTGAATATTCATATAAAAGAGAATGTAAATATGATATAAAAGAGAATTCAAATCATGGTTTTGGGAATTGAAGTAATATACTACACATACTCACGTATTTTAAGGGGTAGGCAGAGGCGCAAATAGTGCACCCACTTTTCGCCGTGCGTATTCCGTCCCATGATGTGATAGGGGACAAGCCTATCGCAATATCGGGCACCAAT
This sequence comes from Sphinx pinastri, assembly GCA_947568825.1. Classification (NCBI taxonomy): domain Eukaryota; kingdom Metazoa; phylum Arthropoda; class Insecta; order Lepidoptera; family Sphingidae; genus Sphinx; species Sphinx pinastri. Next base: position 20,252,196 of record OX387617.1, read on the forward strand.
TCCAGACTCCGGGCTGATACTGAATAGAAAAACCCTACTAATATTATAAACGCGGAACTTTGTAAGTATGGATGTATGGATGTCTGGATGTATGAAAGAAAGAAAGAAAGAAATAATTTATTTGGTTTTAGTAATATAACAAAAACTAATAACTAATAAAGAAAAGGTAACAAAGAAAAAACTAAATTAAAAACTAAGAAACTAGAAAAAGAAACAAACCAAACCAAAATGAATTCAGCTCAGCTTTATGCTACAGCGTAAACTGAAGCGCTAATTTTCAGCTGAACCCAATAGGTACAGATTCCATCACATAATTAATAAGCTAATTATCACACAGTATCATATAATATCATACAATTATACATCCAAAAGTTTGGCAATAAGTGGCTGTCCTCTCCGACACGTCCATGTGACGTCTCGGCATGCTCAAATTTTTCAAAGAAAACAGTATTTAGGAAGGAAATATGCCAATCCGCGCATTAGGACCATGTCGAAGTATGTTCCAATGCATTTTACACAGGCGCTTTGCTATCACACTGTAGATTGACTGACAAACAGGCTCAAAAAATTTTTTTTTGTATGGAGATCTTCCCAATGTTCGCTCTATACAATCTTAGAACTCTTTGCTTACAATAACCCGATCACCAAATCCAAACCGCTCCACCACCATGGTCACTCTACCGAGTTTGTTACGGTTTAAGTATACCCTCAATTTGCAACTTGGCAAAGAAAAACTCTTTAATTTATTGCCTAAACGTGCTGACCGTATATGACAAATCTCCTAAAGGGGAGGGGGGGAGTATCATGTTACATATCTTTGCTGCGGTATACTTGAAACTTCCTTCAAAAGAAGCTGTTTTGTGCGACGGAATGAGAAGATGAGCAAGGCGCGTACGGGCAGACCACTGAAGCTTATCTGCAAGGTATAACGGTTTACGGTTTTTCAGAATCCCAAATAGAAGTGTAGCGAAGTGGACATAACGTCTCGATGCCATGTTTAAATTTTTTGCTTGGTTTATATAAGGTGATATATGACTTCTAGGGGGAATGTTAAAGCAAAATCGAGTACAGGCATTCTGAACGCGTTGTATTAACGTCTTTGACTTGGCTAATACCCTCGGACCATACACAGTGTTAGAATAATTACACTTAGATAGGACTATGGAGTCAACGAGACTTATACGAAGCTGACAACTGAGATACTTCCGAGTCATATACAGGACTTTTAACCGATAAAAACAATTACGTGCCAATTGTTACACATGATTTTCAAACCGTAATTCAGAGTCCATAATTAAACCCAGATTACGCGTCTCCTGCACTTGGCCAATGGGCTCGTTCTTTGCCATGATTTTGGGGTTATAAATAATAATTTTCAAAATTTGCTGTCTTGTACCCAGTATCATAAACTTTGACTTGCCAGGGTTCAATACTAGACAATTACTTTCCGACCAGTTGACTATTCTCTCAAGATCTGCGTTAACTCTATCTACTGCAGACTGAATTTCACTTGGATGAAAGGAAAGATATAATGGCAGATCATCGGCGTATAAGTGGAATTTACTATGTCTTATACAACCCATAATATCAGCACTATAAAGTATAAAAAGTAATGGCCCAAGGATGGATCCTTGTGGCACTCATCTAGTAACCGGAACCAAGGAAGACAGAGATGTACCATCTGCGTTGTGAATTTTAACATATTGCGAGCGATGACTCAAATAACTAGCAAACCATTTGATTGTTGGTACGTCAAAACCATAAAAAGATAGTTTGGAAAGCAAAAGATTATGATTAATTGTGTCAAAAGCCCTTGAGAAATCTAATAGAACAAGAATAGTACCCAAACCAGCATCCTGGGCTTCCAAAATATTGCTAGTTATGCTATTGTATGGATGTTTATTACTCTTTCACGCAAAAACTACTGAACGGATTTCGATGAAATTTGTCACACGGGTAGATGATGTCCTGGATAAACACATAGGTTATTTTTTATCCCGGGAAAATATAAAGCGGGACTTTTATCCCGGGAAAACTCATTCACGCGTGCGGAGCCGCGGGCAAAAGCTAGTCCAATATAAAAGTAAAAGTAAAGTAATATAAAATATTGTATACATCAGGCGCACTGCCGAGCGCTGCTGTGCGGAGTGACGTGGCACGAGCTGCAGAGCCTGGCCGCCGGCGCCGCTGTGTCGCCCGCGCTCGCCGGCGTACTGCTGCAGCTCGCGGAACTGTACCTCGTGTACTGGGCGCTAGAGAACAGAGGAGACTTGCTTATGGTATAACTATTGTTTTGATAATACACATACACACTCACGCGGGTTATTCCGAAGGGTTAGGCGTGGGCGCACCTAGTGCACTTTTCGCCCTGTATATTGCGTCCCATGATGTGATAGAGGGCTAGCCTATTGGTATATCAGGCAATATAATTCCTATATTTTTTTTATATCAGGCACAAAGTCCAGACTCCGCGCTGATATTGAGTAGAAAAACCCAATACTACTTTGTCAGAATACAAAACGTTTTGGTACTGGTACTTACCTGCAGATATTGTCAATACGATGGTACCTTACCACAGCACACGAGAGACAAAATACTTCTATAAAGGATATCTATCAGCTAGGAACGAAAGATCTAAGCTTAGGTTCATGTGCCTTATCACCTATAAAAAATGATATCTTATATCCACGGTGGCAAAAGAATTCGCTAATATGTAAGTATATAGATCCGTATTCGTTATCTTCTGCACTTGAGCCCACCTTGACCAGTACTTATTATAATCAGATAAAGTGCGTTCGAGTAATTGACAATGTGGTAAACAGGATATTTTGAGTTAAGGAGCAGTGTTGCAGCGGGTTGGTCAACTTTAATCATATTGACCATACCAGCCCTGTATTATATGCTGCCCACTGCTGAGAGGGGTTAGGCCTTGGTCCACCACGCTGGCCTAGTGCGGGTTGGCAGCTTCACATACCTTCGAAATTCTTATAGAGAACTTCTCAGGTATGCAGGTTTCCTCACGATGTGTTCCTTCACCTTTAAAGCGAGCGATAATTTACAAAGAATACACACATAACTTTTTAGAAAAGTCAGAGGTGTGTGCCCTTGGGGTTTGAACCTGCGGACATTCGTCTCGGCAGTCCGTTCCACTCCGTTCCAGTCTAGGCTATCGACGTTCTAATCTAATCATATTGAACTACGATAATTAGAAGGTTGGTTTGTATTATATTATGGCCAATATTATTTGATGGGCTAATTAACCAGTAGAACTGTACCTAACAATGTAATCTTTCATGAAGCTGCAAAGCGACACTGCAGCGCATTTTGCTTTAGTATCACCAACGTGTTGACACGTCTATCCTTATAAAAAGCGGGATACAGCAATACCTTGAATTTTAAATGATTATGCAATTAAATAAAGTTTGTTCTCCAATTGAATCCACAAGTCAGTGTGTAGGTCACCTATTTTCATTGTCTGTTCATACATATATGCAAATTTCGGCGGAAGCACCCAATGTCGAATCATTAAATTGCGTATTTAAATTTACTGTTTTATTACAATTATTTTAATTTATATAAGTTGAGTTTTATGTTGCCTCTCATGCTAGAAAAGAAATAATGATAGTTAAACAGAATACAATTTTTCAAAAATACCCAAAGTAAATACCATTTATCATATTTACTAAGTGGACATCTTATATATGACTTGTACCTGTTCAAGCTTGATGTGTATAGTTTATTTGTCATCGAAGCACTTTTTTTCGCTGTTTTGTATACAGGGTACGTAGGAAATTTTAGTTAGTGGGCTACAAAGTATAATTATCATGCTATAAGGTAAATCGCAAACAATGTGGTCGACAAGTGCGAGCGTTGTATAAACTTGTTTTTAATTTGAAATGAAACTGTAATATTGTTGTTTGTAGTACTCATCGACATCCGGTAGCGACATCGGTCAGCTGCAGACGAGGTATGAGGAGCTGTTGGCGCTGATACGGCCCAACGCTATCGGATTAGTCGATGCATTCGATATCAGGGACGAGGTAAGTACAACACTATGTGCAGTGTCGATATTAGCAACGTTACCTTTTATTACGGCCAGGATAAAAGGTTTTTATCGGGTTAAAATACACCCTTAATTCCCTGCAATTCTGAACTATCGACGAAGTTTCATCAAAATCTGCTGCTTAGAGAAATTACTTTGCACAAAAAACAAACTGGCCGGTATCTATAAGTATTCGAATTTGGAACAGGAATGTTTGAATGATAGAAACATTACTCTTGTGAACTGATGCAGTCCTAGTACCTACCTTTCCGTGGTATAGTATTTCGATCGTCAGGTTGCAAGTATGAGTATTTGAACAAGTTGTTAAAAAAAAGTTACTATACTGTTGACGCGTATTTTAATGACAAAAATCCATGGGAATAGTTGCTCGCTACGCAAGGATATGATCGATTGTATTTAGCTTAAGTGATTTGTGACAGATGGATATGTGCGACTTTCCCGGATAGTCCTAAGAGTATATTTTTTTATCAAACTACGTTAGTCATTTGATATACCCCTTTGTTGCATCTCATTTGTCTTGGTTAGCCATAATCTGAGTAGTCTTGCTCGCTTTAACGTCTGTGCTTGCGGCGGCGTCGTGTGCCGGCCGGTGTGTCGGCCACTATGTCTGCAACATGGTTGAGGAGGCCGATGGCTGGCACATGCGTCATATTCGTGAACGGGTGCTGCTTGCGTGGACTGGTCTGCTCTGTTTGATGGTTGACTCTATTTTTTACTTAAAATTAAACATGTAGCTGGTTATTTGACTTAGGTACTCTCCGTTAATTTTCGCATTTAATATCCATCTTTGAAATTGAATTTATATTGTTACATACAATTTGTAAAATATATAGTTAGGATAAAAGTTTTGTGAGGGTATTTGTAGCGTACTGACAAGTTATGAAAACCAGTCGAAATGTCAAACTAAAAGTGGAAGTGGCAGTTGGGTGTATAAAAAGGCTGCCGTATCGATGTGCATTCTCATTGTGCCTCATTCCGGCTCATTCTGCTCATTCGTGCTGAGTCTTAGTAGCAGTTCAGTAAGTTGATCATTGACTTTCATGCTGGTCGGCTAGTTGCTGATATCTTTGTAAAAGTATTTCTGTTAAATGTGTTTATGTAAAACCAGTGATAAATGTGTTAATGTAAAAACAGAAATAAATCGTTTTTATTTAAATCAAAACGGCTTCTGTTTCTAACTTCAGAAGTGGGATAAACAATCAATGCCCACAGAAATAGATTGTGCTCACTACATATGTACGCTATGTGGAATACATCGTACGATGGAGATATTTGACTACCCGCAATTTACGTGAAAAAAGAAATTGCGCTGAGTAATATCGGAATAAGAACTAGACTACAACGTGGATTAAAGTGGACAAGTGTGAAACATAGCCATCGCATGTTCATTTCTGAAGTCATGTGCATACCGCTTCAAATGAACAAGGATCTGCGTGTGTACCGTGATCAAACTGTTGGTGTACTGCGATCAAACTGTTGGTGTTCAAACATTCCTGTTGGTGTTCAAACGTTCCTGTCGGTGTGCAAACGTTCCTGTTGGTGTTCAAACGTTCCTATTGGTGCTCAAGCGTTCCGGTAGATGTGCTGCCTATGGTGTGTCGCAGCTGGTGTTCTGGACAAATTGAGCGGGCTGTCAACTAGCGGTTAAATGCTTACTGCTGCGTGGCATAGAATATTCATCGGTGACTGTAGAAGAAGTGTGGTATCGTATGACCCGTAATCCTCGCTTGAGGGTTATGGTTTCCTTTATTTCTTCGTAATCTCCGCAAATGTTGGGATCTCGTTTTACCACGTGGTGGTGACTGGAGAATCTGCCCAAACCGCTTCGCATGTAGATTCACTTGTCTTAGCAATGAGATGGCTGTTCAGAAAGTTTAACGCCAGATTTTAGTTAAGGTCAGAATAGGCCGAACGGTATGTTGCTGTTGTGATTTTTATTTTTGCAGGAATTGGAGATCCATGCAGTGTGTGTGCACTGTCTTCGCAATGCGGAGCGGCGCGGAACTGCGCGCTCGAGCTTGCTTAAAACTGCGCGCTCTTGGCAATGCGGTGCGCTGCTGAACTGCGCGCTCTTGGCGCTGCTGAACTGCGCGCTCTTGGCGCTGCTGAACTGCGCGCTCTTGGCGCTGCTGAACTGCGCGCTCTTGGCGCTGCTGAACTGCGCGCTCTTGGCGCTGCTGAACTGCGCGCTCTTGGCGCTGCGGAACTGCGCGCTCTTGGCGCTGCTGAACTGCGCGCTCTTGGCGCTGCTGAACTGCGCGCTCTTGGCGCTGCTGAACTGCGCGCTCTTGGCGCTGCTGAACTGCGCGCTCTTGGCGCTGCTGAACTGCGCGCTCTTGGCGCTGCTGAACTGCGCGCTCTTGGCGCTGCTGAACATCGTGCTCTTGGCGCTGCTGAACATCGTGCTCCTGGCGCCGCTGAACTGCGCGCCCCTGGCGCTGCTGAACTGCGCGCTCTTGGCGCTGCAGGCTGCGCGAATACGAAACGACACGCTCCACTATGCTTAGAGTGGCACGGATATCAGGTGATTGCAGAAAAACATATTTGGGTGCTGTCTAATTTTGTATGACTAAAGTTTTTATGGAAATGTTTTTAAAGTTTCTTGAGGGGTAAACACGTTTAAGGGAAGTTTTGTCTTGCGGTCAGTATAGTTTTTGTTTTATGTCAGACATGCTATCCTGATCGACGGATACACTTCAAGTGAGGTATGGTTTCATGTTATTGGATACTGCTTTGGAGTGTGATCGGGCATGTGATCCTAGTACATGGGACGTACTTTGGGTGGTTGTGTTTTATTTGTGTGCTCGGACACTGTCGAGAATTGCTCGGACATGTGGTCCTGGAGCCGTGTAATACGCCGTAGTACATGTCACGAACATGCCGCTGATGTGTGACGTGTTTGTTTGGCAAACATCGTTTGTCTTATATTGAGAGGTTGGGTTGAAGCATGTTTTTATGTGGGACCGATTCACACACGCAATGCTATGTCTCACGTAAGTACACGTAGACCTCTAACTAGTCGTGAGAGGCACTCCCCCGACGGGTCCTGCCTCAGGTGGTTGGTACAGATATCAAGATGTTTTATATCCGTTGTGCTTAGATTGTAATACGCCGTAGTACATGTCACGAACAGGCCGCTGATGTGTGACGTGTTTGTTTGGCAAACATCGTTTGTCTTATATTGAGAGGTTGGGTTGAAGCATGTTTTTATGTGGGACCGATTCACACACGCAAAGCTATGTCTCACGTAAGTACACGTAGACCTCTAACGAGTCGTGAGAGGCACTCCCCCGACGGGTCCTGCCTCGGGTGGTTGGTACAGATATCAAGATGTTTTATATCCGTTGTGCTTAGATTTTATTACGTTGAACTATTGAGTAATTTTTCTCATGTCATACGAGCTGTCTTACTTTATTTTGTTATCTTTTTGGATATGTTTCTGTGCTTTGGTTCTTTTTGTACGCAGATGCAAATGATGAGCTTGAGGAGACTGGCGCTCCTAGCGACGCAGTCTTCTGAAAACTAAACACCTGGTGGCGTCTGCGAGCATCAACCAAGCACGTCCGGAACGCAGAGTGAAGTGCCTGCTGCACCATCCAGCGTCGTGGGGAGTGAAGAAATTTCGGCGACTTCATTGCCAATTCTGGAGACTGATCTTCAGAGCTAGAAGATGGAGCCCGAGGACGGACTCCCGTCAGGAGAGGCCGAGTTAGGATAAAAGTTTTGTGAGGGTATTTGTAGCGTACTGACAAGTTATGAAAACCAGTCGAAATGTCAAACTAAAAGTGGAAGTGGCAGTTGGGTGTATAAAAAGGCTGCCGTATCGATGTGCATTCTCATTGTGCCTCATTCCGGCTCATTCTGCTCATTCGTGCTGAGTCTTAGTAGCAGTTCAGTAAGTTGATCATTGACTTTCATGCTGGTCGGCTAGTTGCTGATATCTTTGTAAAAGTATTTCTGTTAAATGTGTTTATGTAAAACCAGTGATAAATGTGTTAATGTAAAAACAGAAATAAATCGTTTTTATTTAAATCAAAACGGCTTCTGTTTCTAACTATATATATAATATGAAAAAAAATATATTACAATTAAAGACCTACGCTGAGTTTCTTGGTGCTTCTTCTCAGGTCAGTGGGCTTTTCCGAAGCACTGGTAGAATCTTTAGATGATAAAAAATTGTAAAAATGACATGTAAAAGTGCCCTTAGGGGCCTAATTACTTAACAAATGATTTGAATTTGAATTTGGAACAGAAATATTGAATGACAGTTCACAGTCCCCATACTTTGGTGAACTGATGTCCTAGTCTTCACAATAGTTTGACCAACAAGGAGATACACGCACGTTATCTACTATCCTGCTTTAATCTAGAGTGGCAGGCTTACGATTTAATCCATCTTCTTCAAGTTTACATAAGTAATTTTTGTTTAACGACAAAATTTCATTCTTATGTTGGTTTCGTGCAGATATTATCGTCAGCCCTTGGCGCGTACGACGGGCGCGTGTACGAGCGCCTGATGGCGGAGGCGCTGAAGAGTCCTCTCAACGCGGAGCCCGTCAACCGCAGCTTCCACATGTACCTCAAACCGCTAATGCAAGCTAAACTGTGATATAGTATAATTTATGTACTAACTAGCATTTGCCCGCGGCTTCGCCCGCACTAAAGAGTTTTTCCTGTATAAAAGTCACTTTATATACAAAAACTATACATTTTCCCGCACCGAATTGTAAATCTGAACCATTTTCGAATCCATCTAAATACACAAAAAAATCATTAAAATCGGTCCAGCCGTTTTGGAGGAGTTCAGTGACATACACACGCACAGAAGAATGATATCATCACTACATTGTATAAAACAAAGTCGCTTCCCGCTGTCTGTCCCTATGTATGCTTAGATCTTTAAAACTTCGCAACGGATTTTGATGCTCATTTTAATAGATAGAGTGATTCAAGAGGAAGATTTATATGTACTTTTATCTCGGAAAAACTTATTAACGCGAGCGGATATATAGTATTTATAGGCACGCGCCCCCGGCCGGTACCGCCGCAACAATTTTAAATTTGAAATATCTTCGAAAATATTTATTTAAATTACACGCTGTAAAGGGCCAAATTGATCTGTATTCAATGTACAATGTACTTAAGGTACTTAATTGGATAAGGATTAATGGTGCATTGTTTAAAATCGCTTCGTAAATAAGACATTATTTCTCGTAAAAAGTAAAGGATAAATAATGGTTATTGTGGGTTATCGCTAAGAGATAGACATATACCATTGGTGACTTTTTTGTAGACCTTTCTAAGGTGTACAATACTGTAGTACATTATTTTGATCTATCTTGTAGGGTTTAGCCAGCGTTTGCAATGTAAGCGCAAAAAAATGTGTTTATTTACGACATCACATTAGAAACCTCTAAAATTATCAGTGTTTCTCTACTATATTATGCACGTATTATACATATAAACCTTCCTCTTGAATCACTCTATCTATTAAAAAAAACCGTATCAAAATCCGTTGCGTAGTTTTAAAGATCTAAGCATCTAGATCATCTAGGGACATAGGGACAGACAGCGGGAAGCGACTTTGTTTTATACTATGTTAAGATAATATTAAAAATGAAAATAGTTCCGAATTATGAACAATTATTGTAACGCATTATCAAATCACTATTCGGTAGTTTGATAGCTGTCATTTTTTTTAACTAGACCTTATGCGCCGCGCCGCTGCGTAAAAACGATGTCCGCTTAATTGACAGGTGACGTCATGGCCGAATCTGGCCAAGCGAATTATATCGCTTTAGGTATTGTTCTGAGCGAATAATGACCGGTTAAGTCAATGTTCACACAGAATTGACTTGGTCTGACCATAGTAGGAAGTATGTGCGCATAATATTTACTCACATCGATCATCAGTTACTAATCACTATTTATAATAAAATGTACACATAATATTACTATTGGAACGAAGTTCCTTATTATATTGTATTAAATGTGTGTGCATAGATCATGATAGGCGACACAGTAATATATATGACTATCGTTAGTATTGTTTTTTTTAATCATGTGATGTTTGCGTTGTGCTCCTGAAACTTGAATGTAATATTGTAACTTAGCCTTATTGTATTAGTATTTACATTAATAGTATGATAATGATGTTGAACAATAAATTATTTTTTACTGAGGTTTGAAGATCATATTTTTTATTCCCTCTATATTATAATAAAAGTTTTTATTGTTATTGCGTTTTATATATTTTTGTTATATAACATAATCGAGATAAGATAAAAAAATATTTTGGCTCACAAGTTCTAGCACCACGTGCCTGTCAAAAATGTAATTACTCATATAACAACAAAGTAAGTTTCAGTACAGGAATCGAATCCGTGGTCTCTGCATCATAAAGCCGTCGGCCGCTATACCACAGGGTAGGTTGTCTCTTTCATTTCAGTCTTAACTCTTAGGTATCTCTGAAAATAAAGAATCACTACTACACCTCCATTATTTACAAAATAATACACACAAATAAAATGACACATAAAATGCGATAGATCTATTCTGCTAAAGGACACGTCCAAAAACGGACCTGAAATTCTAACCAAGACAGTTTATATATATTTGGATAGAACTCCTAAATACAAGAATTTTACAATAAATCGTTTAATTTTAAAGACCTCCAATTTTGAGATTTATTTAATTTTCTTTTGCTTAAAAACTACACTTAAAATTAAAGGTAAAGATAAAGATTTATTATTGTTTATAAATTTAGAAAGCAATCTCATATGTTAATATGTTGGGGAAAATCACTGGTTAATAAACATTTAATGTTTATAAGGCGGGGAAACTCAGCATGTCATAAATAGTAAAACGAATTCTTGGACAATTAAAGAAGATGTGTTCTAGGGAACCTTCATCCAATCCACACTCACAGAGGGAGTGATCACGGACGCGAATTTTAGTGAGAAAGACAGGAGTTCATACATGTCCTAAGCGTAGGTGGATAATGGCCGATGTTACTTTTTTGCTGAAGTTACGAAATTTAAAGAACCAGGCTTTCGTAGGAAGTGACGGTTGTATACAGCCATAATTGATTCCTTTCACTGACGTAGAAGACTGTCTGAGAATATTCCATGAGTTTATTAGATCTTATTTAGTGTTGCTTTTAAGATCCCGAGTAAAACAGTGCCTGTATATAACATTCCCAGAAGAGATTGCATTACGAGCGCATAAATCGACGGATTCATTACCAGAAATACCACATATATACCATAATACCACAATGGCTGGGAATCCATGCTAGCCTCTGTACCAGCCAAAAAGCATTGCCTTAGTGCCGCTTTAATTTTAACAGTAAGATAAAAAGAACCACTGTGAAAGGGAGATTTAATTATATCCTGTAATAAACTTAAGGAGTCTGAGAGAATTAGACTTTTATTTAAACTATGCGAATGAACAAATAAAACAGCTTCCAAAATTGCAATTGCTTCACCTGAAAAACTGATGTTTGAGAGGGACATTTAAAATCTAAAATGATCTTATACTTCGGAATCTTCGGAATCGAATACTGTTTATGGGTGGTCCTATCGCTTACCATCAGGCGAACGGCATGCTCGGCATTCTATGCAACAAACAAAAAAAGATTAGAAAGGGTTGGGAGGAGGCGAATTATCAAGCCTGGGTGGAGGGGAAAGGGCACAGCCATTTGCCTGGGAGGATTTTGGATCTTGATTTAATGATAAATGGGTGTGGGAATTATACCCGTCATAAACTTTTGGACGACGTTCAACTAAAATAGTCTTTTTATAGGAGACGGGAGCAGATGGGTGGGAAGGAGGAGAAGAAACATCAATATGAGAAGGGGAACCTTGAGAGTAAGCAATTTCAACAAAAGACTTACGTACTGGGCGGAATCTTAAGGAAGCCTCTGAAAACGAGATATTTTCTTCTGACATTACCATTTTAATAGATTTTTGTCGAAATGTTCGGGGCAGTTGGGGAAAGTAGCCATATGTCAACCAGAGCAGAAAAGACAAGTAGCATGACTATGAGGAACTGAAAAAATGTTGCCTCTGGGTGGCTGGACACAACGATAACACCTAGGCTGGGAATCTGGGATCGGCACTGTGAAGCAAAATGTCCAAAACGACAGCATTGACGGCACTGAATAGTAGGGAGGAGAAAAATGGAAAACAATAAACTCTTTTAGGGAGAGAATGGCCTCTGAAAGTTAAAACTACTGTACTAGAAGGGACCCACTCGGTGGCCCCGTTTTTGATTACTTTTTTATTAAGACGGCGGGCTTTAATAACTTTTCCACAGTGGTCTGGGTACTGCAACCCCGATCTGAACTCATCCATAGACCAGTCCGCGGGAACGTTTTTGACAAAACCCCTACGGGATATGTGGTATTTAAGAATTAAAACAGTTAGTTTGTTTTCAGAAATTAACTGGGACTTAAGTAAATTGTTGGCTGATTCAGCACATCTGAACGGCACCGAAATCTTACCACGACCAACCGGTTTAATGCTCCCCTGGACAATATTAGGAACATTTCCTTGAAATAGTATTTTAGTCACATAAGGGGTTGCATGACGGAATGTGATTCACTGGAAATATGGATTAAAAAAGGGCCTTTATCTAAATCAGAATTAAAAAAAGTCATTGAAGTCGGGACATATATAACAATCTTGGATGGTTAAAGCGGGCGGGATGTTCTTTTTTGGAGTTATATTAGAGATACCAGAATCTATATTAGGACGTTTAGAAGCTTTCTTAACAAGAGTGTTAGTGGATATGGAGGATACAACCGCAGGGTTGAACCCACCACCCTCATCAGGGGGCTCGTCCTTACTGACATCCATATTAAAGGGGGAGGGGTCAAACAAAAAGGTAACAAAGAATTGGAGCGAAACTACTACAGAAATATAAAAAAGATGACTTACCACATGAAGCGAACTAAACAAAAAGAAAATAGAAGTAAGGAGGGCATAAATTAAAAAGACAATAACTTTACCGAGACCGACAAGAACACGTCAATGACCTATGACAACCTCAGGCCGACCTCTACTAAAAAAAGATATGATCTTTTATGTCGTATATATTCGCATATTTTGCGATTTCGCAAGGGAATCAAAACGTATTATCGTAACGTAACGTAGAATCATGAAATGTGGCAAGAAGGTCTTACAGCACATGTAAAAGAAAACAACCTGAAAACCGTAAATATGTACTTCAATAACAAAAAAAGGGGAATTTACAAACTTTTTAAATTTTAATAATTTATTACTTAATTTTGGCGAACTATGGAACGTATATACATAGATACCTTACCTACATGATTGTCCGCAAGCCTCGATAGTACTCGATACGCTAGTCCAACTGGCACTTGTCGGGATTTTTATAAGACTGGAGCACCTTGGTTAAACAGTACACCGTAACTCTACAATGAGGTAGAAAAATCACTTCTGAAGCTGGGGCCACATCAACGCCTTCATTATTAGGCGAATTAATTAGTATACGCAGCGCAGATATAAACTACGACTTATATCAATAATTTGACAACTGCGATTGGGCATTTATTAATCGAGATTCGCATAGTTCTTTCAGGCCATATTTATTGCTTCCGAAATTCACTTAGATGCCAGCGTCCATATAAGAGCGACTTTAACTGGCATGAAATAAAGTCCATCATTGTAATTATTTTTTACTTTCTGCATCGCGAAAGGTTTGGGCGTTCACATTAGCCTTAGTGTGGCTCTAGCATCAGAATAAAAACGGGGTGTAATAAACTAAACAGTGACAGTTAAGTAACAAATTATTTTTTAATTTTTGTTAATAAACTATGAGTTATGACCCATAAATTATCGTATTGCTGGTAATAAAATGATTAATGAATACGATTTATGGCAGAGATTGACACTTGCGTCATGTGCAACTGTTGTAAAGTATATTAGATAATATATATATATAAAGCTGAAGAGTTTGTTTGTTTGAACGCGCTAATCTCAGGAACTACTGGACCGATTTTGAAAATTCTTTCACTAATAGGAAGCTACATTACTCCTGAGTGTGCTATAGGCTACTTTTTATGCCGGAAAACTTTTCCACGCGGGCGGAGCCGCGCGTAATGCTAGTATTAGATAAAAGTAGATATAATATCAATAGCAATTGTCGAAAGCATCCAAATTAAATTTTAAAGCGATGCCAAAAGCACAGAGAAAATAACTACTTTAGTTGCTCTTTATAAATAAGCACGTTCAAGGGAATTTCGCACTATAAGACCAATAAGATACATCATTATTTTTCTAATCAGAACCTTCCAAGGAATGTCTCCTTAAAATCAATTCAACTGTTTCACAGATTGGCTTGAAGAAATAAGTGGTTAGAAAAAATATGCTAGTTTCGGTTTGGTATAAACAATACGTCCCCAGCAGTCTTCAAACATTATGGTACTTCCGTGACGGCAAGACCCTAAAACACTTACTTGCCTATATACAATACCACGTATGTAAGTAGTAAATTAACTTTCAAATATTATGTTAAGTTATAAATGTTTAATTGTCATTAACATTGTTTTTACGGTCGTCGCTGACTTCATTCACCTTACCATGATCTTTGAGCATTGTTCATTTGTGGAACAGTTTGCCGGCAGCCGTGTTCTTCCTATATTGACTTCTGTGTGTAGAACCTAAGTAATTCCAGTCAAGCCGGCAAAATTGTACCATCGCGGAAGACCTTTTGTTGGTCATAATTTTTATTGTACTTAGCTAAGTTTATCATCAGGTGTAGTCAAGTAATAGTGTCGCGCCATAAAAATTAAAATACCTTTAAGCCAGGACAATATATCTTAGGACACTGTGCACTCTACATATATCTAGATACGTCGTATCTACACGTCACGAGCTCGATTCGTGATCTAAGTGCAATAAACTGCAACAGTATTCTGTTGCGTTCCATCGCTGCAACATCTCGCTGAAAACTAAATCAACCAATACAAATTGAATGTGTACATTTAGTTACTTCAGGAAAGCAGCAACGTACAGCCGGCTATTTATATTCGGCCTTGGAGCGTGCGCTTCAACATGAGTGATAATAAAGGAGCACGGAGAGTGAATGAAGATCTCGCCCGAGAGAGGTCAAGTTGCAGTTTTGATGTGCAGGAGATCACGTTTTTGCTGGATGGGGGAGAGAAAAATACGATAACGAGGAGAAAAATTGGTAATGTTTTAATGTTTATCTATGGAGATTGTGGATTCTAGTGATGAATAAAACAATTATCTTGTAAACAGTATTTGATATTTCCTTCGTTTCACGTTTTATAACTAAAATTATCAAAATATGCTTATTTTGCTTGTTTGATTTTAGTGTTTCATTTATATTTTTTATTTTGATAATACTTTGATTTGTTTTTTTTTAAATATTGTTTATATCATATTATTTTATGAAAAGTATATAATCTGTTCAGTATTAGATATAGATGCTAACTATTTTAGAATTTTGTCTTTAAAAGTACGTAATATTGACATAGTTTTTCTAGATGCTAGTGTCCATTTAGGTAAACCACTGCTTTGTTTCTTCTTGCTGGTAAATGGTGGTATTTGCTGCTTTGAAGAACCAAGACCATAGAAATTGCGCGACATTAAGTTATTTAACATCTAATCAGGATGAAAAGTGCAGTGTGATGTAACTTGCCATACAATAATACAATATTCCATTGTCATACAAAATTGGAATTTTATCTTTACAGAGGACTTCACACTTACTGATGAGCTACTATCAGACAAGGTTCCGGACGAATGCTTGGCTCCTAAGGAAAAATACGAGAATGCTGTCAGGAAGTCATGTTTATACGCCAAGCTGGTTAAGGATAAGCTCCTGGAGTTTGGTGGACTGGAAACGTTTGGGTAAGTTACCGACTCATCATAGTAGCCGACCTTTTGCACTTAAACCATTATAGTTAAACATTATTCGTACCAGTTTCAATTCAGTTATAGCTAAAAAAAGGGAACATATTCCGCTCTAATAATTTTGCAATATTCGTTCAAGCTAATTGCTCATGCCATTCTGCCTGTTTTTCAGTATCTGCAAGCACTATGTCTTCCTTGTTCAGTGTGTATACATTATCGAGTTTATTTTAAACCACAACGCTCATTAGGTTATTAAGCTGAACAACTAATATTTTACATATACAAATCTCTAATCCAATTTGCAAATCTGTTTTAGCCCAAACTCTTTCTTAATACGTCGCATAGCGGATGCGTTCTTCAAGGAAATGTCTCCTTTAATGCTGCACTGGGGCATGTTCGTGCCGACCATCCTGGGTCAATGCACTGCTGAGCAGCAGTCAGAGTGGCTGCCGCGAGTGCTGGACATGCAAGTCATCGGCACCTATGCCCAGGTGACTATTGCATTACTGTCCTAATTGCATGTTAATTGTACATGTATTATGAGGCGTACTTTATTTCACTTGTTCGTTTGACCCTTAAGAAACAAACTGCTGAACCTGGTGTAAAGTTGGTCACTACACCCCAGTATTGGAAACAATGCTAATTTCATGTCTATGGGTGTAACGGGACCGAAAGTTCCTATATATTCGTAATTCCCACGACGCAAAAGCTGTAAAGTAGGGTAGAGTGTAGGGGTTAGGATTATTATTATTGTGCGACAGCTGGGGCTATTTCTAATTTAATGTTTTCGACTATCCTTTTAGCTCTCCGAAAAATATAGCAAACAAAATACAACAGTATTATAATTACATTAAATAGCAATGCAAATTAACATGCGTCCAATTTTAGACAGAGCTAGGGCACGGCACGTTTATTCGAGGTCTGGAGACGACGGCGACCTACGACCCTGAGACCGAAGAGTTTGTGCTGCACAGCCCCACACTCTCGTCGTTCAAATGGTGGGCCGGTGGACGTGAGTACTCATCTTTTTTTTTAAATAGAGTCCATTGTCGTGGCGTAAAAATTCAAAAACACTACGATCCATAATTGCAGATTTTATTATGTATATAGATTTTTAAAATAGATATATGACGTTTAACAATGCATGATTGCCGACGATGGTTGCTAAGGCTATATGTCGCTGGATGCTATATAACGTTTTTAAAGTGATCGTGGGCCACTATGAATCACCAAATATGACGTATTCCTGATGCATGGGTACTTTTGTAAAAATGAATGCGGCTGAAACCTCTTATCTTAAACATCACTGCATTATTAGGCTATTATTTCAGACGTGTATACTCATTGTTCATTGTTATTTAAATTCGATTCATAAGAATATTAAAATTGTAAATGACGCAAGATACGTAAATTAATTCAAACTTCTAGATTTATAGAAATATATGCATGGGTTTTTTATAATGCTACTGAATTATGATGAGCATGTCGCTCGACTGATGGTAAGCGATACGACTGCTCATAAACAATAGAAACACCATACAGAACTTTTAATTACAAAGTATTGCGTGGCACTCCTCTGCGCTCGCTACCCTGAGAGATTAGATGTTATGTCTCATAATGCGCAGTAATTACACCGGCTACAATGTCCTTCAAACTGGAACACAACAGTGCACACTGCTGCTTGGCGGTGGAAATAGACATTGTGGTGGTACCTACCCAGACCGCTCCTCGCATACGAGAGACCGATCACTAGTAAATTATTAATTACCTACATTATTTTTTTTATTAGTTTCATAACATTTTCAGTAAATGCTAATTTATGCTAGCGCAAAACATTGTATTTAAATGTCGGTACTAATTATAAATTATGTTTAAAGAAGAAGGTAAAATCAGCATGTGAGGTGATTTGGAATCACATGTACCTGCACGTGGTTAGTAATTACGTCGTTGCATTTTAAGAATTGGGATTATTAATCCATAGTCTCTACCTATCCCTATGGGACAGATATGTGACACTATGTATGTATTAATTATTATTAGAAATCCGGTAAATTGACTGGTGATACGACAAGTATCAGGCAAGGTCGATGCAACCAAATACATTTTTTGGTCAGTTTGTCGTGCCACGCTGTCGACAAAAAAATAAAAATACGAAATCGACAATTTAACAATGAATGCTGTGACAATAATACAATGTACGTTCTCCTTTTCAGTGGGAAAAACAGTAAACCATTGTATAGTAGTGGCCCAGTTATATACAAAAGGCCAATGCGATGGCGTCCACCCTTTCATCGTGCAAATACGAGATCTAGAAACCCATCAGCCTCTGTCTGGCATAAAAGTGGGGGAAATCGGTCCCAAACTCGGTTTCAACACCGCTGACAATGGATTCCTCGGTTTTGACAAATACAGGATACCGAGGATGAATATGATGATGAAAAACGCTCAAGTAATGAAGGTAAGGTTTTCTGGTATTGCAAAAGCCCAAATGTCCCTTGAAAAGTAATGCTGCGTCTCTTGACTTCCAAAATTATATCCATATCTGTGAGGTGTCATATCTGTTTATCAGGAATGTTCAGACCTACAACAATATCAATAATCTTACAACACAATAACATCAATGATCTAGCAAAGCATCTTTCACGAGAGCATGTATCCATAAATACGTCGAATAAACTGAAAAATCTGACTATCCTTCGCTTTTCATATACCTTACATTCATTCTTCTTCCCAGGATGGTACATACGTGAAGCTGGATAGAAATGGTAAGATGACGTACGGCACCATGGTGTTCATGAGGGTGATGTTGGTGAACGAAGTTGCTTTCAACCTTGCAAAGGCGGTGACCATCGCCGTGAGGTATTCTGCTGTGCGGCGGCAATCTGAGAGGAAGCCTGGGTAAGTGTCCTTGAAGAGGAGTTGAAAAACCTTATTTTTATGCAGTAGTCTCTAGTGTTTTATATCTATTGCAGTGGGTTCTTCATAAAACTATGTATCTAGATAAATCGCGTCTGTTATTTTTCGGAGTTATTTATTTTGGGGAGGTTGATTCATTCTGCCAAAGGGAGCGTGATTGTTTTCTTACGACGTCTGTAATTACCTACGTTGTACAGAAGAAGCTCTATTTCAAACTCTATAAAAAATGACCAATTTTTATCATTTTCCTAAGAATTTGATGAATAATTATCTTAAACGTATACAAAACCTATCATTTCTAATCGACATATTTGAACGATAGAGATTCATCACACCAGTAATATTGTTTCTTTTATCAGTGAGCGAGAAGCTCAAATCCTGGACTATGTGACGCAGCAGCACAAGCTGTTCATATGCATAGCGACAGCGCATGCGTTACAACTGACCAGCGATTGGCTATGGCGGAACTTCAGTGGAGTCGTGACTGACATAAAGCATGGCAACACTGACAGCTTGCCTGAGGTAGATAAATTACTTTATTTATTATAAGACGGAAACTAGGAGGTATGTGAATACCTAAAATGAAACAGAATCCCTTTGTTTTTTTATGAGACAGTAGTAATGCCATGCTCATTGATGCTGAAGATAAAATTGCATGTTGTGTTGTGGTTATTGATAGCTATTTACCATAAAGGATACCATTATGATTATGCGTTAGCCGATCTGATACAGAATAATTTTTGTATTCTTAAGCACCACCTAAAGACTGGCAGAAAATGCTTAATTTATTATTCATGGTTATATACGTACTTAAATAGAATATTAAAATATACTTAGTAAAATCCCATGCAATATAATCACTCAAACAATAAGGGTCGTCATTTTGTATACTGTTTCTTTGACTCAGGAAGTTGGGTCGTATACTGTCTACATAATACCTATGTATTTTGTTTATGTAACTTGCAAAGAAGAGCCGTTATTGTTTTCTTATATTTATCATTATTGAATTATTTTTTATCTATTTAATAATTGTGTATTAAAAAATGAAGGTTGATATTGTAACATTAACTTTTCGGACCACCAACACCTCAGTCCGCCCCGTGACCACGAAGTGCTGCAAAGCCTTCGAAACGTCGGGAGAAAATATTAATTAAATAACCGCGATAAAATCCGCAAAATAGTTTTATTTCAATGTCTAACATTCGCGTAAATAGAAGAAGTCATTATACTAAACGGATTTCGATGAAAATTGGTACACGGGTAGATTGTGTCCTGGATTAACACACAGGCTACTTTTTATCCCGGGAAAATATAAAGCGGGACTTTTATCCCGAGAAAACTCATTCACGCGGGCGGAGCCGCGGCCAAAAGCTCGTTTAACATATTTTTGGTCTGTACTGCAGTTATCATCTGGTGAAGATATTTTGTACCTACCAAAATGTATTATACCTTATAAATCATCATTATCTAGAATGTATTACACAATGCATGTCCTGTTAACCTCTAAATGCACGATAAAATTTGTTTTTTTTCGTTTGTGACGTTTATCACACTGATTATTTTATGTCTCTAGGTGTTGATCGCGTCTGTACCAAAGTCAAATACCTTTCCTGGAATGTAGTTGTCTTGGTCTAGAATTAAATTACTCAAAATATTAAATATCTACCTGAGATTTTACTCAAACGTGGGATTGATTTATTTATACCACCTTTAGTCTCTATCTTGAGTGGGATATTCTCTAATGGTTTGTTCCTTTAAGTCTTGATGGCGAATATTAAATAAGATACCTATTTTTAACCGATGATAAATAATATTATGACGTTCAATGCTAACGATACAATACTTTGTTAGGTCAAGTTCTTTTGCAAATGTTAGTGTAATGGGTTGTTAGGCGTTTAAATCGAATAAATTTACATTTTCGTTCATTACTACAGTGTTACAACACTACCTTATTTGAATTACAATGCTTGACGTGGCGCTGATTGTAATGGTCCGATTTCACCAATTTCTTATTTAACGGGTGTTAGTTAATCGGGCATAAAAATTAACGCAAATGTTATTTAGTGTCGCGCGTACCATGAACGAACGCCTAGTTAAGGAAGATAATCACCTGTTAGGGCATGGTGGATACTCAAAAACATTAACAGTCAGTTAAGACAGCTAACAGGCTGTTAAAGTAACTAACAGAGCACGGTGAAATTATGCCTAAGTCCCATAATTAAGATGATCTGATATGTTTATACCGAAGGGCTAAGTAGAGTCATAACTACTGCATCAATATTTCGACAGGCTTATATCCTTCCTATGTTGTGTACAACCTATCGCTGTATCGGGCGTAAATTGTAACCTTAAGCTATAAACACATCTTTTTTACAATTTTCAGTAATTATACAAGCTATCATTACTAAAAACACAAATATTTCAATAGTGTATTTTTTATATGCCCATTAAATCCTTCAGTCTTTGACCACTGCTTGACTGCTAAAATAGAGAAAATGGCAGTCTATTCACACGAATTTTCACATACAACACACCTTTAGTGCAACATAGAAACAAAACAAGAATGTTTTGTCTTCTTCCTCCAAACTCAATTCTAAATTCGTCCGAAGAAGACAAAACATTCGATATCTAAAATAGGTTTATGTACTGTTTATGAATAGGCCGTCAATCTCTGTATTTTAGTTCCACGCCTTGTCCAGTTGTCTGAAGGCCATCAGCACGTCGGACGCGGCGATGCTGATCGAGCAGTGCCGGCATTCCTGCGGCGGGCACGGGTACATGATGTCCTCCAACCTGCCCCTGATCTACTCCTTCGTCACGGCCACCAGGACTTACGAGGGAGATTACACCGTGTTGTTACTGCAGACTGCGAGGTAAGCTTCAAGAGCGGAAATTGAGGAAGTGGGATATTAGAAGATTTGTGGTGTGCTTCTGACTATTGAAGTGGAGAAATAAGCGAAAATAACAGTAAATTTATAAGAACTTGCTGTTCACCGAATGTGATATCTATTTATTGTTGGAATATTCTCTGTATCGAAGCTTACTACTTCTTTTCTGTTAAAAACCTGCAAAATTATACCAGAAATTGCTTTTCTATTACAGGTTCTTAATAAAAGCCTGGGAGCAGGCGGAAGCCGGCAAGCCGTTGACTCCTACTGTCACATATCTAACGAGATATTTTAAAGATGGCAGAGCATCTTGGGACAGCACTCCTGAAGGAATTGTTAATGCTGCGTACAGAGTCGCTGCAGGGTAAATACGAGTATTAAACACATAACGCAAAAGACACTAATATTCAATAATAATACCTAGTTTTACATACGAAAGTTTCCAATGGGCCGCGTCATGCAATTGTGATGCTAACTACTTATAGCACATTTGTATTGACGTAATTGAATAGATTTATTTTGTTTTTGATTTGATAATAATTGTAAATCTGTTGTAACATTATTTACCTACATAATTCACTAGTTTACTTTCTTTTGTAAATTGCAAAATTTATCGCTTCATTAAAATTCAATGACAGCAACTGTTTTTTTATTAACTTCTAAGTAAACCGTAACAATTGATTGTGGAAGTATTCTAATTTTGAGATCAATAGAATATTTTGTCAACGTTCGCAGAGCTCCGACAGCCGTGATCGTCTAGTGGTTAGGACCCTACGTTGTGGCCGTAGTAACCCAGGTTCGAATCCTGGTCACGGCAGTGTACGCACTGTCACGGCGGAGTTGATGTTTTTATTTTATGTTTTGTTAGTTTTATGTTCTTTTGTTTAATATAAGCAGTGTTTTTAACCCACTTCAAAAAGGAGGAGGTTATCAATTCGTGTGTTTGTATTTATTTTCCCATATTGTTACAGGGTTTTTGCTGGTTATATACAAAAATAAATTATTCTATGAAAAATATTACGACGCACGTTTTTGCATATAAATTAAACGTGGGAAAATTCATGACAATACATTTTTTTATAATGCTCATTGATAGAGCTTATTCGTATAAAAATCTATAAAAAATATGTGTTTTTACATGCACACATGGATACATTCTGTGCAAGAAATCAGTTACAACAATTTGTAAAAGTTTATTACTGCATGTCTCCTATAGTGTGGCATCTGGTTTGATTTCTCGGGCCGATTAAATTATTTGTGCGTTTCGATATTTGTAAGAATAATCTCGTCAACTATCATGTTTAGTCTCTATCTACCCCTTGGGCTATATAATGTTCAGCTAATGTACATTAAAGTATTGTTTAATGTAGGTTATAATTTACAGAATTCTATTAACGAAGTTAGATAGAGTCTCCTAGTCGTAAGACGTTTATAGATAAAAATATGTATGTAATTTATTTGTTTTATATTCTCCTTGTTTTAGGAAGGTATCGGCTTGCGTTAAAAGTATGAGGAATCGCGTAAAAACAGGCCTGAGCTATGAAGATGCTTGGGATTTAACTACGGTGCAACTAGTGGCTGCAGCTGAGGTAACTTTGAGGAAATATATTCATGGCTTTAAAAACGATCTTCTTACAAAGATTACAAGTTGACACAAAATAGAACATTGACTAAACAATATATGGCTAGTTTTAGGGACTCTGTCCAATGCTCGCTCGGATGATGCCATACTCCCGAGTGACGACATTGGGCTGTAAGACTGTGTGAAACCAACATAACCGTTCCACTCACCCCCCAGTGGTGGTAGCGATAACGCGTTTTTCACCGCGATAAAAAAATATGGCAAAGAAAAAAGATTGTAAGCAAAAAATATATATATTAGAACAATGGCCACGAAAAAAAAAAACCATTTAAGTAAATTATGCCTTAGAAAGATAACAGCCATGTGAAAATTAGAAATAATTAATTATACAATGAAAATGTTATATTTTCCATTGCCAGGCTCACTGCCGAGCTGTGATGTGCGACATGTACAGAAGGGAGGCGGTAAGACTGACGGAGACGTCCAGCCCTGACGTCAGGGAGGTGATGCGGCAGCTGACCAACCTGTACCTGTACCATTGGGCACTTGAGAGGATCGGGGATTTGTTGAGGGTGAGAAACAATGATAATTATGTATTTATTTAAAGATAAGTTGATCATAAGATGCCGATGGCAAGATTTTGGCGATGCAATTAACTTTGGTAGAGCTCCTAATATATTTTTAAATTATGTCACACTTTCAGTAATTTACTGAGAAAGAATAATTTTATATATATATAAAAAAATACGATTATAAAAAGCAAAACAAATAAAATTGTGGTATTTACCCACTCCCTGCAACGCTTCTTAAATCAGAAGCGTTGCAGTGAACCCATAAAATTATTATGTTCTTACGTACCTATTCATTAGTGAAATAAATACAAACAAATTGGCACAAGAAAATGTTTGTAATTCGAATACATATTTATATTTTTTTTATTGTAATTAAACTCACTGGCCAGCTATTACTTATTTGCTCGCGGCGCGGCGTCGCTCGCGTGAAAGAGGTTTTGTGGGATAAAAAGTACCTTTCCCAGGGTTAAATTATCTCCATACCTTTCATAGAAATACGTTAAGTAGTTTCGAAGATTTGCGCTAAAAAACGAACAGAAAAAATATTCTATTACTCTTCGTCCCCTTACATTTTAATATTTTTCTTTCAATGTACAGACACACCGGATTCTACTGCTTTATTAAATGTATAGATTATAAAATAACAGATGAGAGGAACAGCTAGTAAAGATTTTACCGGTAATAAACAATGTTGCGTGGTAATTTTCAAAATATATATTACATAGATTTAAAAATGTTAAATAAATTTTAATGATCCTTTTCTTTTTAGTACTCGGCTGTTTGCGAAGAAGATGTCGTCGCTCTGCAACAGAAATACGAGGAGCTGTTGGCCCTGATCAGGCCGAATGCTGTTGGACTTGTCGATGCATTTGACATTCGTGACGAGGTGAGCACAGTTTCATTATAGGAGTGAAAGTAAAGTCTCAAAGACGATGCTAGATGTATAGCTAAAGGTTAAAACAAAGCTATGTAGATTTTCTAGTTGAAGTGAGATATGACTACGTAATAATAAATTATTATTACTTCCAGATCTTAAACTCGACCCTGGGCGCGTACGACGGGCGCGTGTACGAGCGCCTGATGGCGGAGGCGCTGAAGAGTCCTCTCAACGCGGAGCCCGTCAACCGCAGCTTCCACATGTACCTCAAACCGCTAATGCAAGGGAAACTATGATATTCTGTCAGAATCCATAAATAAGTTATTTTGTAATGTATTTAAATAAAGAACTGGGAGGTGGGTTGTATCATTTTGTTTATTTTTAAACCTCCGATTTTGTCTATCAGTCACATTATTTATTTATTTTATTATTAGAATAGTGAACGCCGCAAAAATTGAGAAGTGTTTTAGACGGCATAATCATACAAAGAAGCTGAATACATATAATATGGTATATCGTCTCTACCTAATCGGAAGGATCAACAAGGATGACGAGACTTTGTGAGGTTCAGGACTCGAGTACGTTGTAGGATTGTGCCTGGACAAAGAACAACCCATAGAGGCAAATATACACTCTAGTCATCGCTCCTATAAGAAAAAATGTTACGGAATAAAAATACATTCAATCTTGATTCTTGCATTAATCCTACTCTTGATCCTCTTTTACTTACCTCGTTATACTCGGAGACTACAGAGTAAAAAGAGTGAATTGAATTTAACAGATTGAAAGAAATGAAACTGAGAGAGATTCTCAAATGAATCGACTTAACTGTATGATATGCTCAAATATATATTATTTATATATTTTACAAAATATGCTTTGTATTTTAACAACACCATATTATCCAAAAATATTGCAAAGCGGACTTTAATCCGCGAAAAGATTTTCATATAGATTTAAAGCTGCGAGCAAAAGAGAATTTGGTTTTATTATTTGTTGGCTACCTGCCAAGTCCTAGGTGTTCTGATGAATATTTCGTCCAAAGAGCAAAGTTATTTTGCCAGTATTGTTACCAATTAATCTTATCACCCACCACGATGTAAAAATATTGATAAAGTCATAATGAATTATAGAATATACGATAAGCATGATATTATAACTACTTGTAAATCTATCTATATATATATAAAAATTGCGTGTCACTGTGTTTGTTACCATACTCCTCCGAAACGGCTGAACCGATTTGATGAAATTTTATATTCACACTTGGTAGATCTGAGAATAGGTTGTTATCTATTTTTCATCCCCCTAAGTGATAAGGGTGGCCCACCCCAAAAAATTGTTTTATTTATTTATTTTACAAAATTTATATTTTACGGACGGATTTTTTTAATGATGTGTCATTAAAAATACATACAACCCTTAATTTTCTACCTTCTTCCATCATCCCCTATTTTTTAATAGCGATATTAGTAATTAAATAACTTTTAACCCCGGTCGGTAACTGATTATTTATCTCTGATCAGTTATAGCTAGGCGTCTGCCGGCGTCACTTCTCATTCAGTAAACAGCTTGGAGTAGGGATGAGACCGAAGCGCCAGTCACCTGTCCAATTCCAATTCCAATTTGTTTTGGTTGGCCGTATCGTTTTTACGACAATTCCGCCAATGTCAAGTTTGACTTTCGAAAAGTAGAAGGCACACGTGCTAAAAAAAAAAAATTGTCTGCCGGAAGAAAATAAAAAAAATAAAATAATGTTTAGTAATATAATTTCAGGACTGAAAGTTCTTATTATCTCTTACACAAGAAGCCCTCTGTCACTTCCTTTACTGTTTTAGGTCATTGTTATTAAACACTTGACCGTTATTTGAAGCTTACTAGATTGAGATAGGCACTTCCTGTTTTCCGTTTCCTCTACCTTCCTTTTCATTTTATCTATCTGTCTCGCTCGCACATCCGTTCTCCCACCAGGCCACCGCCCCACCAAAGGTGTGCTCTGTGGTGGTCGGTGTTCTAGGAATCATTGGCGTCAAGTTTTCCGTTGAGTGCAGTCGTCTACTAAAACACGGTGCAGTTTCAATATACAAAGTGAAATAAGTAATAAAAGTGTTTACTGCAGTGTTTTAGTGACTTCTTTCGGTCTAAACCGTAAGTAAGAAAACTTGCATAAATTATACCTTTCCTTATACTTTTTCATATATTACTATTTTAAAAAAAGAAATAATTATAACGGTGTTACCGTTCGTTTTCAAATATATTATTTTATTCTTTAGGAAAAGTGCTGTACTACTAAGTACTAGTACTCACTAGTCTTTGATTAAGATGGATCTTTGGTAGTATAGTGGTCAGTATCCCTGCGCGGGAAACCGGGGTTCGATTCCCGCCGGAGAACCACATTGCGTCGTCATTAAACAAAGAGTAGGTCGTCCTTTCCTAGTGACGATAGTAGTTATAATACTGATTCCAACGATCCAAGATCCTCGTCAGCACCGCTATAGTAGAGAACGGCGGGGTAAAACTAATGCAATCGCTTTTATGTCTGTAATACAGGCTGCCCTAGCAGCAGCCAGAAATACCTACTTGTTGTAGCCCAACAGGAGTTAAATAACACTGATGAGGACATATTATTGGATCAGGATTGTAGATTATTATATTATGATTATGAGCCGGACGGCGTAAAATCTAGCGACCTTAATTAATTTAAGTTTGAAATTCAGGTTAAATTAAAGGATCCTTCTAGCTTCTGAAGAATCCTGAATGTTACTTTAAGCTGCTAAAATTTTAGCATTCCGACAAATGTGAGTGGTCTGAGGTTAAGTACGTAGAGGCGCAAATCATATAATACACAACGGTATTTAGCTTATGCTGATAAAGCTTACGGTGCTCTGACAATTTGCATACTTAAGCAACAAGAAGTCTTACAGATTAAGAATTTAGAATTTGACTGATCTCATCACATGGTCTCGTCACTCCGACAATATAGTACCAGAGCAGTTACATAACAAGATAGTTGAGCTATTTTCGGAAGGGGAATATCAAAAGGTTCCTTCCGACTTCCTACAACTGATCTTTGACCACCATGCACATTATTCTTAGAAAGGGTAAATAAAGACAATCACTACCCCTCGCAGGGGTCGGTAAATTGTTTCAGTGCCCTCGCAGGGTGCGTTTCATGCATGTTGTACAACGCCATGCACACAACTCTCGTAGAGTTGTGGTCGTAGAAATGGAGGTTTTATAAAGACGGTTTTTACCTCCAAATAAAGGCAGTGGCTATAAACCTGTTTCACAAACACTGGGTTAATATTACCAATCACTACCCCTCGCAGGGGTCGGTAAATTGTTTCAGTGCCCTCGCAGGGTGCGTTTCATGCATGTTGTACAACGCCATGCACACAACTCTCGCAGAGTTGTGGTCTTAGAAATGGAGGTTTTATAAAGACGGTTTTTTTTTTTACCTCCAAATAAAGGCAGTGGCTATAAACCTGTTTCGCAAACAGTGGGTTAATATTACCAATCACAACCCCTCGCAGGAGTCAGCAAAATTTTTTTTTTTTTTTTTTCGTACACTCGTAGGGTGCACATCATGCATGTTATACTGCGCCATGCACACACTCCTGCAGAGTTGTAGTCATAACCACTCCACTTTTATCTGTAAACATTACCGACGCCCACAAGGTAACGGTTATAACAATAGTGGTCAATGTGGTGATAGACATAATACACATGGATTCATTTGTCCACGTGGTGGTAAACAGTGACAAGAGCCGGTCAAGAATACTAAGAAGCCCAACACGGCCCACGACTACCAAGCGGTAAAAGAGAGGGGTTTCTGCCTACTTCAAAGCGGGCCAGTTGAAGTGTTTTGTCGATCGATGGAAGTAGCTGAGAGCGTCAGACACCTTGCTGCGCATAATAACAGGCTATCGCATACCTTTTCTGAGAAAAAACCCCCTTTTGCTCTACCTAATTTACGGAAGCCATTTGTAACAGTGGAATCTCTAGAAATGTGTGCATTTATTACGGAGATGTTATTTAAAAGTGTTCTGATGGTTGTCACTGGTCTCCAACCTTTACATCGACAATGTCTCTGATTCCCAAGAACGAGGGCAGTAATCGACAAATTGTCAATGTTAAACAATTGTGTTTACACGGAACCCTTCAGGTTGATAAACATATGTAGTGTCTCAGACTTCCTATAACCAGGCGACTGGCTTTGTAAAGTAGATCTTTCCCAGGCCTATTTCTACCAGCCTATCTCCCTATCACGTTGGGGTTTCTGCGATTTATTTACCGCGGAAATGACTGAAAATGACCTGCCTGCCGTTTGGACTCTGCAGCCAAAGGTTTTGCGTCTTTAATCAATGGGTGGCACACACCTTAAGACTTGAACGTGTTCGAATACTTGTTTCTTTCCAAAGTATGCTATTCAATTAAGATTTGCAAATTCTTCGAGTCCACACCCAAAAGTGTTAGACCGTTTACATTTATTAGGTTGGCGAACGAATTCACAAAAGTTAGTCACGTCCACCTGCAAAAGTCTTATATTTCTATGAGTTTTGTGGTATCCATGGTTGAACAAGCAATCATTGCCACCGGAAAAGATCTTCCTCGTAACACAAAAAGTACTGGATTTACTGCGAAAGGCCACGATATCAGTAAAGCAACTACATAGTCTGGTTGGGCTTCTAAAATTTGCCAGTGTTAACTGTCCCTCAGAGCAGGCTTAATTTTCGAAACATTCGTATCTTTTTGAACAAGCTCTTTAAATAAGCTCCTGGCCGTACCTATGTTCTAACCATGGAGGTGCGCGAGTTATTAAAATGGGGGCATCCAAATTGCCATGTGTCTTCTCGGTTCCATTATCAACCACCGTTGACCACATAATTTTCCGCCAGAGGCGCCTCCGGTATAGCGTGGGGAGCTCAGCTCGACAGCCGCCCAATGTCTGGCTTATGGATCAAACAAGAACGACATCTCCATTGCAATCAATGCGCTGCTCACAATACTGAAGGTCATAAGTTAACAAGACCAATATCTGAGCGTAGCCAAGGTTCTAGTACAATGCGACAACAAGACGTAGCATTATTGTGAAACGAGGGGGGGGGGGGACCAAGTCTTACCCTTAGACCCTCGATTCAGTTAATCAAAGAACTGTTTCATATTCTGGACAAGTTCCAGATCATTCTCGAAATTTAATACATTCCAGGAATGTACAACAGTCACGCAGACCAATCGTCGCCTTGTCGACGTGCCCCAGGCTGGCATCTATTTCAGTGTACAGAAAATATCGAAAAGTTTGGGCTTTCCGTGATAGATCTATTTGCGTAAGAACGAGCGAAGGTGGTAAGCAACTATGTATCTTTGCACCTGAACGACGTTCGCGCGATTTACCACGATGCATTCTCCAGAAACTGGATTTACCCACGAGTCTGACTATTTCCATCCCTAGTGTTACAGCACCTCAATTCAGAATCTGATATTGTCCTCCTGGTTATACCGAGGTGGGACAGAGTATTCTGGAGATAAGACCCAAGAACCCGAGCGCTGACGCCCCGGATCACGATCAAGGAACCTTAGTTACACCTGATAGACAGTGACCGACTTCCCACCCCCCCAAAATTCAAGCGATGACATTGAAAGTATGGAAATGTGGGGGTAGTCATGGAATTTAATCCTTCAACGCCCGCGATGGACACCGGTGTCCATTAATATAAGGAAATTAGCTTATAGCTATATATAAGCGGGCGTTGACGGGTAGATTAAAGTTCAAATAGAACCTTTATAATCTTCTGGCGTCCTTCTACCAAAAAGATAATATGAAGTTGTATGGTCTCGAGGGCTGAACTGAACTAAAAAAACATAAAGTAGAGCCTTTAGAACCCACGGGTCGAAGTTTAGCACGTTTTGTTGTAAATGGATTTGCTTACAACATTATTTTGTTACACAAGTCTGCATTCTGCACGCTGAATTATTATAACAATGGTGGTAGTCTAAGTTCGCACGCCTTCGTCCAACATATCCTGAACTCTAATCTATGATATGGAACGTAGATAAGTTAGTTACGCTTTTGAATAGTCTTGACAATGAAAATGCTGTATTTGCGACACGCAGACAACTACAACGCTATTACTTCTTTGCTCCGGCAGAAGAGTTCACGATTTGACATTGTTTGCAGTCTAATCCAAACAATTGTCTGTAGATTGTAAAAATTTGATCCTATGGCCCATGTATGGCTCAATAGCAGATACTGCTACTTATAGACAATCAGGCGCGAAATTGTCTCCTAACCTAACTAAGAACAAGAATATGGACCCAGTATTCTGGGTAAAACGTAGGTACTATATTTATTTTGGAAGAAAAGCGTAGATTGGGAAACTGTACTAATTTATTTATTAATATTAGAGGTTCACCAAAGCCTGTCTCCCGTACAGTTATAGCCGGCTAGGTAAAATCCATATTGTTAGAAACGGAGTAGTGAATTCTTTAGGGAGCATACGATCGGCTTCCAAAAACGGGATTCATAATTTGTCCTTCAGATGAGATTCTTGCAAAGGTCTCTACTGGAGACCACAAAATACATTCACCCGTTTCTAACGTAAGGAAGTAATATCTAAAAATAATAGTAGCTGTGAAATCGTTAATTTGTTTAAAGCAGCTGATTAAATTCGAGTATATGTCTGTATAGGTACTCGTAACATTTTATACATACGAATATCATAGTCCATACAATACCATTTTGGATGCGTATTTACATTTGTAAGTAATCCTTTTTCTCGCACATATGGATTATTAAACTAATCTAATGTATACTTGGCATAACATATTTTCTTTCAAAATAGGATCATCATCAATATTTCATCACATTGGCGTCATGCCCCACCAGGCGATAACAGACACGTCTCAATCTAGTAAGCTTCAAATAACGGTCAAGTGTTTAATAGAGGTGTTTTACCTGAAAATAAAACACATATTAAATACTTACCTTATTTGAAGCTTACATTTCAATTTCTGCCTGGTAGATTATCGACTCAATGATTCCTAGAACACCGACCACCACAGAGCACACCTTTGGTGGGGCGGTGGCCTGGTGGGAGAACGGATGTGCGAGCGAGACAGATAGATAAAATGAAAAGGAAGGTAGAGGAAACGGAAAACAGGAAGTGCCTATCTCAATCTAGTAAGCTTCAAATAAGGTAAGTATTTAATATGTGTTTTATTTTCAGGTAAAACACCTCTATTGTTTGTGCATCGATCGTAGTAGTGACGTTTACAATAATCATTTTACTACTTCAGTGTACTTTTCAAGTATATTTGTTATCAATTTGGAGACAATGATATAAGTAGTGTTGAAGGTAATGTGATACCTTTACGGATTCAAAGCACTTTGATCTTGGATCGGAATCGTACTGTATTTGACAGGGTGAAGCTTAAAAGAAATTTAAAGCAATACTAACAAAGCTCAATTCATCGAGAACTTTATTATATTATCAACACTAACAATCTGCCATTTTTTTCACGGGGTAATAACGCGTTATCGCTTCCACCACTGGAGGGTGAGTGAAACGGTTATGTTGGTTTCAAATAATTTATATGGCAAAACAACGTTTGCCGGGTCAGCTAGTATATATATTAAAAATAGTTTTTTGTAGTATCGTATTGTATATTTCGGGATGAAATTGAATATAGAGCACAATAATAATTGTCGAAAACGAAGACTAATCGCCACAACTATAATATAACACTGGCTACAATGTCTATTTCTACCGCCAAGCAACAGTGTGCATGCACTGTTGTGTTTCGGTTTGAAGGACATTGTAGCCAGTATAACTACTGGACATAATGAGACTTAACATCTTATGTCTCAGGGTGACGAGCGCAGTGGAATGCCACACAGTACTTTGTTAGTCAAGGTGCTGGATGGTGTTGCTACTGTTTATGGGTGGTCGTATCGCTTACCATCAGGCGAACGGCATGCTCGTCTCGTCATTAAATGCAATAAAAAAAAAAAAAAAAACAAAAAAAAAAAGATTTTATCCTATTTCGGAAATAGAATTACTATGTCTGTCCATGTAGTGTAGTTTAAGTAATTTTATAACCAGGCTAGTTACCGGTCAGACTTGCTTCTAAATATTTTTATCCATTGCGAGAATATGATTGCAGTAGTTCATTTGTAATAATTAAAAATAGAGACGAAGCCGCATGCAAATGTCTACTTTAAATAAATAAGCATAGCTGTGACGAAGTTTGTATAGATAACAATATTTACTGTAGATACTAGATATACAACTGAGCATAACACAAAACAGCGAGCTATTACGAAAGAAAGTGCATTCCTTTAATACTCTAGATAGCTCGCGGATATTCACCGTAAATACTGTTTTGCCGGCCTTGTGTGAGTAGCTGTTCTAAGCTCTTGGCTGTATGTGTGTCAATTGTTATTTATAAAAATTAACGTCAATTCACGAATTGAATTTTACTCTAAAACCGTGAAGATTACTACTGAGTTGTATATATGATTGAGTTTTATTTTTAGAGGTGAATTTGTGTTAGTGTAGGTAAATTGTCGTACAATGAAAGTGAACGAAGATATTCAGCGGGAACGAAATAAATGTGACTTTAATGTGGAGGAATTGACGAATTATCTTGATGGTGGGGTAGAGGTCACGCGCAAGAGGAGGGAATTGGGTGAGTTCGGAATTGTATATATCAATAGTTATTATTATTTAGTTTGCATGATAGAGACGGATGCTGTGTGATTTTATTGTAAGTATAATTAGTTGGAGACAAAGCTTTCTAAACGTAACAAAATAAGGATAAAATGGTCATAAATTTATAATCTCATAAATAAGAATAATAAAGGAAGAAAATGTTCATTTCATTTAAGCAAAAAGGTATGAAAAATTGTGGATATCTGCGGAAAAACTTTGACTCTACAATTTTGTGCAGGATTCGAGCGATAGTAAGACTATATAAAATTCATTTGTATATTATGAGGGGTTTCTTGGCAATGTCTTGTACTAGAATACTATTGTAAACATAATTATGTATATTAATTTGAGGTTCTTTTTAAAATACATTTTATTACGAAGATCCTTTAGGCAAATGTGTCAATAATTTATTATTTTCAGAAACCAAAGTACTTAGCGTGAAAGGATTGCTAGACGAAATCCCAGAGGAATATTTAAGTCATAAAGAAAAATATGAGAATGCCATACGCAAAGCAGTATTGTTTTTCAAAACTATACAAAAACTATTGGATCCTAACCATTCAGAAATGGAGAGAGCGAGGTAAATATTTTTTTGAAATGCGTATGATATAATTTTTCGCGATCGGATGTACGGAATGTCAGCGTATAAAATACGAATAAACAAACAAACATATAAGAAGATTATACGCTTGTAAAATTTTATATATTTATTGGCTGATGGGACAAAAAAGTTCTCAAGTGGAGACCTCGTACCTACGACCATTTTTTGTCTGAAAACAGGCCGCTTTAGACAGGTCCGTCTGGGAATCTTTGGTGAGGCCTATGTTCAGCAATGAGGTAGCAGCAAACTTCATGTGGTTGATGATGGGGTGAAATAGTAAGGGACAAATATTTTTGATCTGGTCGTTGCCTGAATAGGGGATAGGCCTTACTGCACAATGAAAAAAACAGTCACAGTGCAAACTGCCTACAGTACTATGTAAAGTTCAAGAGTCCCATTTCGCTAGTGGCCAGAATCTAAAATAATAATACCAGCCCTGTATTACATACTGCCCACAGCTGCGCACGGGCCTTCTCCACTCACTCTACTACTGAGGGAGTTTAGCCCTTAGTTCACCACGCTGGCCTAGTGCGGATAGGTACTTTATATACCTTAGAGAATTTTATGAGTACCAGTATTCTTAACGCATTATTATTTGTTGAATAAGTATCAGTTTTGATGTTCTTATTTTTATTCTAGGGCTTACTTTGGGAGTACCATAGCTTCAGCTGTTTTCAAAGACAATTCACCTTTTTCCCTGCATTTCTCCATGTTCATACCGACTTTAGTTGGGCAGGCCAATCAAGAGCAGAGAGACTACTGGCTAAAGAGAGCTATTAATATGGAAATTATTGGAACCTACGCGCAGGTACCTTTTTAATGTACCTATTATATGACAAGAGACCTGTGGTAAGAGGAGTAATGCTATTTGGCAAAGCTGGATTCGTCTCTTCTTGGTATACTTTGCTGTTTTACTTGCTTGTGAAGGTTAAATTAAGGTACTTAGCTTTCAAAACTTAGCTAATATGTAGTAAGAATAGTAGGTAATCATTTCAGACAGAGCTCGGTCACGGAACGTTCATCCGAGGTTTGGAAACCACGGCCACATACGACCCTAAAACCGAGGAGTTCATTTTACACAGCCCTACGCTTACTTCATACAAGTGGTGGCCCGGCAGTTGTGAGTATAACACTATTACTGCTAGTAGTTCCGATTTTGTTCTATTTTAACCGATTTTTGTCGGACTGATTTATCGGTCGTCTGGTTTGACGTAATTCTTTTACAGTGGCACATACAGCTAACTATTGTGTCGTGATGGCTCATCTATATATAAATAAGAAGAGTTGTGGAATCCAGCCGTTTATTGTACAACTCCGTGATGAGAACACGCACATGCCTCTACCGGGAATCAAACTTGGAGAAATCGGCGCGAAACTTGGCTTTAACACTGTCAATAACGGTTTCCTTGGCTTTGATCATCATCGGATACCCAGGCAGAGGATGTTGATGAAGAACTCGCAAGTTCTAAAGGTAGAGTTATCAGTAAATTAAGTTCCAACATAGGTACCTATATATTATATCAGGCGTCACGCAGCTGTAGTCAATTTGTTTCACGTCAGTCACGATATAAATAGCGGCAACAAACTGTTAATGCGAAATTAGGTATATTGCACAAGAACTTCCAAACGCGTTTACACTAGCAGCAATATTTTAATAAGTCTATACAAATGCTACTTACTGCTAGCCCTGCAAGCTTCAAATCTTCAGAAGTCAGCTCGCCGTGACTGTTTACACGGTACAAAATCGCTTGCGGAAGATAACCTCTGTCACCTTTCCCCCTTGTCTAAACCCCACTACCACGAAACTGACATCTATTGATTTGTTTCTGAGTGCTGTCGATTCATTTCTGGAACTTCTACCCAACCTTTCGAGCTTCCTTATGAGTTTAGTATTGTTATTTTTTTAAGGACGGGATCTTCAAGAGATCCTCTAACAGCAAGTTGACGTACGGCACCATGGTGTACGTGAGAGTGATGATCGTAAAGACCATGGCCACGCAGCTCGCGAAGGCTGCGACCGTCGCCATCAGGTACTCCGCGGTGAGGAGGCAGTCAGAGATCACTCCTGGGTGAGATTTTGTTACTGCTTTTACTTATCAAAGTACTTTTTAAAAGGAATTTGTTTTGTTGGAAAGTCAAACGAGAAAGTAGAGTAACTGAAGCCAAATGTGCGATCAATAAAAAATGATATGTTAAGGCAACTGGCGAATGCTTTACTAATTGTAATTGACGGCAAACAACTTGAGCACTCTGTCGCGTGGTGGGGGAATAGTGTAGCTACACTTACGTATAAAGAAATCTATCACCCTGTAGTGTGCTGCGTTTGTGTGCGGCCTATTTTTACTAGGGTAGTTTCCTATGTTTGATTTTGTAAATTATTTTATATATAACAGAAAATAATAAGAAAAATAAATTCTTCTGAGAAATCAGCATAAAAGTTGGTTAAAAAATAAAGCAGTTATTCATATTTCAAATATTGTTGTGAGCAAAAGTGGAGACGTGGAGGGGGTATCACGCTATCTCTTTCGCACGCACGCAACGTTATGGCCGGCGACTGTCGGTGACGTCACAGTGTAATATTACTGTTATTTGACAACTACCACTTCCACCAAATTTCAAAACTTTATAATTTACTAATTATTGCCCCATTTTTTTTTATAGCATAGAATGACGAGACGAGCATGCCGTTTGCCTGATTGTAAGCGATACGACCACCCATAAACAGTAGCAACACCATCCAGCACCTTGAGTTACAAAGTACTGTGTGGCATTCCATTGCGCTCCTCATCCTGAGACATAAGATGTTAAGTCTCATTATATCCAGTAGTTATACTGGCTAAAATGTCCTTCAAACCGAAACACAACAGTGCATGCACACTGTTGCTTGGCGGTAGAAATAGACATTGCGGTGGTACCCACCCAGACGGCCTCTTACATAATGAGTGACCTACCACCAGTAAATAGAATAAATAGTTAGATTTTGGACGGCATACATTTTTGACAAATGTATTAAAAAAAGTAGTCAACTACCCTATTGTTTTGACCGCCTTGGTGGCGCAGTTTTATTACAGTACGACTGCAGTGCTGAGGTTTTGGGTTCGATCCACGGGTTGGGCAAAGTGATATTGGGTATTTCTATTCAATATCAGCCCGGAGTCTGGAATTTGTTCCCGATATGGCGATAAGCTCGCCCCCTATCACATCATGTGACGGACTACCCACGGCGAAAAGTGTGTGCATTAGTTGCATCTCTGCCCACCCCTTCGGGGATAAACGTCTGTGTGTGTTACCTGCCTTAAGTTTTTGCTAGTCAGAGTGAATTAGTAAATTGATTATCATTCCAACTATCACTTTCCTTTAGCTTGTTTATTTTGCTCCTGAAAGTAGAAACGCGTAGTATAAAAATTTAACTATGGAACGTTTGATTTTGAAAACTTATATGAAACTTTGCTGAGATTTTATAAGTAGGGGTATGTAAACAACTTTAGTTATAAATTACTAAAATAGTGTTACTCATTCCATTAAAATATTCCAGAGGCCCTGAGCCCCAGATCCTAGATTACGTGACGCAACAGCACAAGCTGTTCATAGCCGTGGCACAGAGCCATGCCATCAGCACCACTGCTAGCTGGCTGTGGAACCTCTACGACAAAGTTACTAAGGACATAGAGGCTGGCAGAGCTGATAATTTACCTGAGGTTAGTTGGTAATAAATTCCCTTTGATTTATCATCTGGTAAGTATTTAAAAGACAAGAATAAGAAAATTAGTTAGTTAGTAGGAGTTGTGTTCGTAGTGGAAGTTTTAAGATAAAAGTTAATTCTATAAAGAAGTAAAGGAATGTTGTGTATTTAAGTACCTAAACTGCATTTATAATAAGCAGTGCAAGCAGCGGGCGACGGATCCCACGTGAATTATTGCCAGCTATTTACATTACGTGGTGGCTTGGTTGCTGCAGAATTATAAGACTTGCACTAAGTACCATCTCTTTTATTAAATTAATCAGAAATATATATTATAAGTTATTTGGTTAACCTTTTAAAAGGTGCCAAAGCAAAAGGTTATCGAGAACATGATTAACCTTTTAACCCGATTAATGCTACTGTAACTAGTATCTACAGTAAAACGCCTGCATATTCACTTTGGCAAATATTCACAGCTGCACGCCCTCGCGTGCTGTCTCAAGGCGGTGAGCACCGCAGACGCCGCGTTCATGGTGGAGAGATGTCGGCTCGCTTGCGGAGGACACGGGTACATGCTGTCATCCAACTTGCATCAGATATATGGGCTGGCGACAGCCGCCTGCACTTACGAGGGAGAGAATACGGTCCTCATGCTGCAAACTGCGAGGTATTTGCACGATTATAATTAAATTTAAATTTCCAGGAAAATAATATGGAACTAATTTCTTGTACTGGCAACGCCAACTTTAAAACGATAAACGAAGGTGGCGTCCACAAATCTTTTTATTTTCTGCAGTGGAGGATTGGAGGCATTTACCCAGCATTAATATCTGATTAAAAGTTTGTAACAATAAGAAATGTATTAGTCGAAGTTAAGTACAGTATAGTCTAAATATAAATTAAAATTTTCAGTCATTTGAGTTATTGCGCCTTTCAAATTCATCTTTTAACAGCAAAAAGTAGGCAAACGTATAACTGGTACGAGATCATCATTGCTATTGATTATGGCCAGGCGCTATCACCAAAAAAGTGGCTACTGGGTGCCTAAGTGCTCATTTTACCATTCCGTAATATCAAAAAACATTCGATTAAAAATTATTTTATGTTATAAATGTCAACTAAAACTTATGATTAATTATTGTGTTTCGTCTGGTCATCTGGCGAAGTATTTTTTTATTTCTTCTGTACATGTATCCGCCTCACTTGAGACAGAACCAGATAGGAAAAAAAAAAGAGTAAAACGAATGATGTCCAAGTTCCAATATAAATACATAATTAAATGATGTAAGTCGTTAATAAAACCATCACTAGATGGCGCTCTTCTGAGGTCACTTGTAAGTTATGATTGAGGAGGGATAATACACAATTGAAACAATAATGAATAAATTGGCCATTATTATTCGAAGTCCAAATGCAAGGGTTTAATCAACAAAATTTTAAGTAGTTAACTTTTTTTATAAACAGGAATACCAATTTGTTACTTTCACATTTTAGATTGTTTAATAACACAAATTATAAACTACAAAATTATTCAGATTAGTTTATTTTTTATTGAAATGATGTTTTGCAGATATTTGGTGAAGGCGTGGGAGCAGATGGTCAAAGGAGACCCACTCAGCTTAACTATGTCGTACCTAAAAGACAAAAGTTTGCTGAAATGGGACAACTCTGTCGATGGGATTATCAAAGGCTTCCAAAGAGTCGCAGCTGGGTAAGATAATATTATTGACCATTTTAAATTTATTTTTTATTATTTTTATTTTATGCACTTCATATACAATCAATGTACATAGGCGAACTTAATGCCGTACGCATTCTCTACCAGTCAACCTTAGGGTGGTGGTATATTTTGTGTGTGAGTATTTTAACCTGTGGTTATGTTTTAAAATAGTTTATTTTATAATGTCCTTAAATTTATAACCGAATGGTTTAGTGACAGTTCGTGCCCCAGGGCACCTAAAAGACTCATTTCAACAAATAAGTCACGTATACACCCCCCCTCGTGGCCAAAAGTTAATGTGTACAACCCACGCTACGGCACTGAAATTTTGGTATCCTCGGACCCCCTCCATTAGAAAGCTTTAGCTACGCCCGTCAATCTAATAGTGCTTGCCTACCACTGCCTGGTAGATATTATTGTCCAAATTAATGGAATTATAATTACTTACTGGTGGTAGGTCTCTCATTATGTAAGAGGCCGTCTGGGTGGGTATCACCGCAATGTCTATTTCTACCGCCAAGCAACAGTGTTGTGTTTCGGTTTGAAGGACATTGTAGCCAGTATAACTACTGGACATAATGAGACTTAACATTTTATATCTCAGGATGACGAGCGCAGTGGAATGCCACACAGTACTTTGTAAGTCAAGGTGCTGGATGGTGTTGCAACTGTTTATGGGTGGTCGTATCGCTTACCATCAGGCGAACGGCATGATCCTCTCGTCATTCTATGCTATAAAAAAAAAGCAAAAAAACAATTATACATTTATTTAACCTTTAACCTAATAAACTTGACTTCTGCAGTTGTACACAAGCAATTTATTTTAGCAACAATTTAATGGTATTGTTGCTGTTTATAATGCGTTTATTTTAGTGTCATTCTATTTATAACAAAACCGAGGGGATATAGGGTAGCTCTTGCCTTTCTTGCCACCGAAGGTAACAGGTACAGGTGGTAGGTTAGCTAGGCTAGGGCCTCTAGTGTCCTCACCGGTGAGGAACGCGACGCGTTCCTCCCAATTTTTTTTAATATAATGATCTCTTTTTTATATCCGCTTTACTTTCCTGCCAGCCCGAGCTGGCTTCTATGTGTTTTGTTTATTTCTCATCATTGATTTTACTCCCAATAAAAATGTCGTTAGTTATATAAGTGACCATTGGTATTAATAAAAATTATGAATATAATCAATTTAATGTATCTTGACTTATCATAAGTGCAACTATGTTCGCCTACGTGATGAATAAAGTATTTTATTTTATTTATTTATTTAACAAAAACATCATAATGTACCATATTATGGTGTTGATAATATTTTTATGGATCGGCCCTGGGATCGTAGTGTAAAATTCTCCTGTAACGAGTAGGGTATAGTTAATTATGACAGTATCACCAAAAATATGACCTATTCTTGGTATCATTTCGGTGGTACGACCACACTGCCTCCCCTTGTTACGCCGCTGATGCAATCATTGTCTATTTTAGTACAACAAATAAACATTTTGACTAATGTAGTGAAATCATATATTTCTTTGACAGAACTCTAAAACAGAGCATAATATTTTCGCATGTTTATAATCCTAGGTCCTAATCGGGGCATGATCTTATGCAAAAACACTGACATCTGCTTGAAGTGATAATCGTCTATGATTTAATGTAGCATTTTTTTTTACGACCTGCATCATTCTGACTAGATAAGTGCTTTAATTTATAGACCATCAACTTTTCTCCACGACTTAGTCATGTTTTCCTTATATTCTAATCTAAAAGAACCGTACACATTTGTATCGCCCTGTGGATGGGGGCGTTTGAAGAATTCCATCACGGTAACCTCTGCCTGTCGTAAGAGGCGACTTAAAGGGGCCATCAGGGGTTGCGGGCGCGCAGTGGGGGACTGCGACTGCGTCTTTTGTACTTTCGTACATCGCGCAACTTCAAGGTGGGCGCCAGTGTTATTCCATTCAGTGTGATGATAGCATAGCACTGCCGTAGACGTTTAGGACGTCTTTCGGTGTGTGGGGGCGTCGGAGCCCCTGCTACTGATAGAGATGGGCCGCAAGACGGCATTGCGCAGAGACGGTTGCGGTCGTTATGAGGGCGCCCTTCGCCCAAGGTGCCCGCAGCCGCCCCTTATGCGCTAGAGAGGGCCACCGCGGGGTTTTAGTTGGTATGCCGGTGTAGTGTGTATAGTGTTAGGGACTCGGTCCAGCGTGATGGTCGATCGGATGTCATATTCCCGGACGATCTAATGTTGGGCCGTAAGACCGGTGAGCCCAACAACACCGTCTGCCTTTCCCCAGGGACTGGACGGTATCGATAATATCGATTTCCCCGCGAAAAAAAAGGAAAAAAGTAACCCGTAGCCTCTTTGATAGTTTCAACTGTTGCATGCTCAGGTTGCATGATACACGATAGAAAAAAACAAAGAGTCGTCAAAAATTTCAGGTACTTCGACTACATTGCTAAACTAAAGCCTAGTTCGCACTAGCTTAGTATTTTAGAAGAGTAGCGAGTAATTTAGTAACTAAATTTGTCTGACTTCCACCGATTATCTAACGGTGATTTCGCAAACGTCAAGTACCTAATAATTTTCACATAGATGTTGACTAATAACTCGCTATAGAGAACGTGCACGAAGTATAGGGGGCAGCACAAAATCGACACAAGACCCACATATGGATAAAAAAGAAACTTTTTAAAGCTATAATTTATTTATATATTTTTTTATTATGACTAAATGATAAAATATGGGTTCCGGCTGAATATTATTGATACCTAGCGTGGTTAGAATAAGCTTTTTATAGATGGGAGCTAGTTATCTTGATGTTATTGAAGCAAAATTAGGAGGTTATGTTCCCTTAATTGCAGATTTGTTTGTATTGAATATTATCTTAAAAACTTGCTTAATTTTATAAATAACTTAATGAGACATTTCTAAATGCTTTTGGAACTCATAATTATATATGTTTTATACAGCTTTTATTATTTTTGTCGATTTTCACATAACCATGGAATGTAAGTACTTAGGCACCTACTATTCTTGGGAACATAATAGATTTTCATACCATTTGATTTGTTTATTTTTATGTTTTGGAGCATCCATATACACTGCAATACATTATCAACAAATTAAATGTTATTTTTATGAATATTTTACGTCAATGCCAAGTATCGATGGGCTGAAAGATTCGGCCCATCGATACTGCCTCGGTGGCGTAGTTGTATTACTAATCAAGTCAATCGTTTGCTCTGGTCTCTGTTGCTGCGTAAAAGAAGGACGAACCAATACACTTCAGTATTTGTACTATAGCAGTTGCATATTATTTTGTTTTTTTATGGCAGTAAGCTAGCTTCAACCGTTGTCAGTTTGAAGAAATACATGAAGTCAGGCTTGTCACCCGAAGATGCTTGGAACAAAACTTCAGTGCAACTCGTCGCTGTTTCAGAGGTTAATTTTTAATTATATTCTTTTATGCTGTATGTTTTATTGTGACAGCTTAGGCGCAGCAGGAAATAAAACGACGTTGCTACCAGAGACCACAGGTTCATTTAATTCGAATGATAATTTCCCGTATTTTCTAGCTTATAATAATATAATACAGCAATAAAATCATCTGAAACATAGGTAATTGACTAGCACGGTTTATTAAGAGTTTGTCTCATCCGAGTTTTTCCTTCCTAAATACAACAATGGCAATAATTAGTTCTTCCGTTACGTCTGCAATTAATCTTTTTAATCTATTTTATATTTCAGGCTCACTGCAGATCAGTTGTACTGTCAACGAATAAATCAGAGATAGAGCGGACTGCGGCAGTCTTATCTCCTCCGGTGAAGAATGTTTTAAACCAATTAGTACAATTGCACGCAATATACTGGGCGTTGGAAAATCTCGGCGATCTTCTGTTGGTAAGTAAAAAATAAATATATCGTTTCCTAATGACGTTTTATTCCAATAGAATTCTGGTGAAAGCCCTGACGTCATGTATTTCTCCAAGCCTTTCTTCCACAGGTGGAAGAGAACTAATTCAGAAAAGGTTTAATAAAGTTGTAATTTGTGACCTGACGCTACACTAAAGGGATAAACCTGATCTGAATCCGAGTACCTAACTAATCTATATCGTAGATTTTATTTCTATTATATAGGCGTATGTTTGACATTTAAATAAAACGGCGGCCCGCTCTGTGAACATGAAGGTTGCCAAGTCTTCGAAAAGTAAGTCGGGAGTAAAAATTAAATAAAGGTATCGCGAAAAATCCGTTGATTAGCTTAATTTCTGTGACGTAGATGTCTAATTTGAACGCATTAAGTTTGAACGAATTTTTATTAATAATTCTTGTTTCATCTGGTCATAGAACAGTCGTTTACCCCGGTAAGAGCTGTGTCATCCCATAAACAGAAGCAACAACATCCCATTAAATATTCTTTTCACCAAAATATTGAATTTATAGAGTTCAACTTTGTAGAGTTAGGTCAACTACTTCCATCAATAAACCTGACGTGTTTACTTTAAAAACACATTTAAATACAAATCATTCAACTGATATGTTTTGGGTCGACGGACTCATTTTTAAATCTCTATGCCTAATTTCCATATCTACATGAGTATAATAACATTACAACGCTGCGTTAATTTTATGTTAAAATATTTCAATATGTTAACATTATAACCCCGTGAGTGTTTCTATAGTTTAATGCGAATTTTATTATGTTATTTCGATTAAAATTATCGACAGTCTCACCGTGGCAAATAAACCCGTGTTGTTTCATGCGTGGTCAAGTAAAGTTACCGGTCTTATTATACTGGACGAGCGCACAGCGCCTTCGCCTCTCTGTGAGTTTGCTTGCAATTCGCCAGTGTGATAAGAACCTTAACTTTACCTGACCACGAATGTATCAGTCCGACCTGTGGGCAATGCCTGTGAACCTAATTGAGTCTACTTATATCCAGCTGTCACACAAATGTCTATAATCTGTCCAATATAATATATATGTCGGATGGTCGGGTAATTTGAAATAATAATCTTGAAGAAAACAAGTCGAAATGTCAAACTATTGGTGGGAGTGACAGTTGAGAGTATAAATAGGGCGCCTCGGCATTTGAAGCGTCAGTCTTGGAACAGTCTTAGAACAGTCTTGG
Source organism: Sphinx pinastri (assembly GCA_947568825.1). Lineage (NCBI taxonomy): Eukaryota > Metazoa > Arthropoda > Insecta > Lepidoptera > Sphingidae > Sphinx > Sphinx pinastri. The sequence continues at coordinate 20,296,847 of OX387617.1, forward strand.
AACAGTCTTAAAACAGTCGTAGTGCAGTCTTAGTCCACTCGTTGTTGAATTCAATTGAGTGTTCAAGTAGCTATAATCATAACGTTACTATGCTAGTTCAGTGTTAGTTAACTGTTAAAATCGTTACTATGTTAGTTTTGGGTTAGCTCTCAAGTAGTAAGTGTCAAGTGGGTTTCTAATGCATCCTGACATAGGGATTGTCCTCTGTACATGCGAACATGTCATGAATGAGCAATAAAACAGTCTTGAGTTGAAGAGATAGTTTCAATTATGACTATTGCGAGGTATTCGCTACCCATTACCGGCCACCGTGTGACCAGCTTCCGACATCAGAAGCGGGATAGGCCGATGCCCACAAATGCGAATTACGTTTACTGTATACGCCATGTGGAATGCAAATGGTACTGGATGAACAATGGTATGAACATTCTTCACTACCCGCAATTTACCCGAAGAAAATGTTATGGTACTGAGGAATACTGGGATAAAGACTAACTCCGAATGTAAAAGTGGACAAGTGTGAAACATGGCCATCGCATGTTCATTTCTGACGTGATGCCGTATGCACGCTTCAAATGAACAAGGATCTACGTGTGTACCGCGATCAAACTGTTAGTGTTCAAACGTTCTTGTTGGTGCTCAAACGTTCCTGTTGGTGTGCAAACGTTCCTGTTGGTGTGCAAACGTTCCTGTTGGTGTGCAAACGTTCCTGTTGGTGTGCAAATGTTCCGGTAGATGTGCTGCCGACGTACGACGCACCATACGTCGTAGTTGGTTTCCCAGGCAACGTGACTGCACGGTTGATGCTAACTGCTGCATCACATATCACGTGTGGCTATCTGTGACGACAGATATGATGCTTACTGCAGCGGTAGAGGAAGTCTGGTATCGTATGACCCATAACCCTTGTTTGAGGGTTCTGGTTTCTTTTATTTCTTGGTAACCTTTACAAATATTGAGATCTTGTTGAACAAGGCATGTGCAGACATGGATTAACGACCATTTTGTGGTTATTGTTGGTACAGAGCCGTCCCTAAACTTAAGGACTTGGAGAAAACTACCTGTTGTAGTAATCAATGACTGTACATGGCCTTGGGTGACAAAAGTGATCTAGGTGTACAGTGTTCGGTCTGAAGGACTGCTGGCCTTTCTTAGTCAAGGTTTCGGATCGCAACACTGTAATGTTTAAAATTTTGGATTAAGAGCGAGTCGTGCAATAATTTTGAGGTTGCCCTCGTGTTAAGATGACTACTGAATTCCTGCTCAAAGATTGATGCGAGACTTGATTAAAGTCCAGGATAGGGTGAACGGTTTGATGCTGTTGTGATATTTTTGATTGCAGGAACTGAAGATCCTAGGAGGGGGTACTTAATGTATTCAGCGTTACAAGACTCCGTAAACTGTAACTAATGAAGAGTCTCTGTGGGATCCTTTGGTGGATCTGACGTTAACTGCGGTGATATAGGAGGATTTGGTATCGTATCACTCGTAACCCTTGTTTGAGGGTTATGGTTTCCTTTATTTCTCCGTAATCTCCACAAATGTTGGGATCTCGTTTTACCACGTGGTGGTGACTGGAGATTCTGCCCACACCACTTCGCAGGTGGATTTGCTTGTTGTAGCAATGAGAATGCCGTCCAGATATAATAGCCGTGGTGTTTCACTTTCGAGTACTTACTATGTTCAAAGTTTTTCCGTTAAATGGCAATTTGGGTAAGCAATACTGTACCTACATGGTCCCAATTGATAAAACTTTTAATTTCAATAGTTTTGATATCACTATTACACAGGCATAGTCTATAGCCGTACTTCCACCAGTCTTATATTGTGAGAATAGTGAATACATTACAATCTGTTTACTATGTGTGGCCTGTGTATCGCGAGACTATAACGTGATCACCCACTGGGTCTAAATCATTGAAGCAAATTTGGTACAGATGAAATCAAGAATAACTGAAGTAGTCATTGTAGTAGCATAAGGAGGAATCTTAATCAAAGGTCAGAATAGGCCGAACGATGTGTTTCTGTTTTGGTTTTTCTTTGCTTGCAGGAACAGAGATCTGTATAGTGTATGCTCATTGCAGACCAATGTACTTCAGGCTGTGCGGAGACGCGCGGTCCACGCCGTGCGGGTACGCGCTCCAGGGCGTGCGGTTGCGCGCACTCCAGTCTGCGCAGATGCGGAAAGGCGCGGTTCAGGTTGCGCGGACATGGGACTGCGCACTCCACTATATTTGGAGTGGCGCGGATGTCGAGCGTTGGCCTGGCAGGTGCATTTTTCAATGCATATTGGGTGAAGGACATGTGTAACCTACTATGCTATAGGTACGAGTCAACCCGCCTCCGAAGGTACTCTTGCGGGTGTTGTACTCTTTGGTCCCTGTTGCCGTCGCGAGGTCCTGAGAAGTTCTATACGGCGCGTACTGTGAGTGCTGCGCCGATCAGTGTAGCTAGTAAGCACCTACAAAGGGAAGGCCTCTATTGATCGTCAATTGACGTTTGAATGCTGTCAATCTTAGAGTGGCCCTTTATAAGTTTGCAGCTCCGCAAGGAAGATTCTTGCACTCGGGTGAGAAGTTTTCATTCTATCGTATGTGTTGAAGTTTTATTTGTTCCTGTGATGGTTTGTAAAAATGCCTGAAGGTCAAGTTGTGATTGAAACGTTCTATGGTAGAACAAAGTAGATGAGGCTGTTGATTAGAGTAATAGTCAACACATTGCTTAGTGCTCGAGGGAGAGACAAGTACGGGAAGCTCGATGTATGCGTATCCTAGTGCGGTTCGTGCTCAGACGAGGCACAATTATGGGAAGCTCGATGTATGCGTGTCCTAGTGTGGAACGCACGATGGAGGCTGTCCTGGAAGCCTTGTGCATGGTGGCACAAGTAAGTACTGGAACGCACGATGGAGTTGTCCCGAGAGGATCGTACTTGGAGGTACGATGTCTGATCATTTGGCGTCTCTTGAATTCGTCTAGTAAACTGAACAAGTAATAAATCAAGATTTGTGTTGTAGATGAACCTTCAGCCATTTTCAACCGACTCCATTTTTGTAAACTTTTCAATTATATCGTCTCTGAAAAAAAATGTTGTTAAGTTTACGTGATGATCTTTTACGTAAAATGCCGGAAAATCAGAGCATAATCGATGAAATTGAAGCAGAGACAAGTACTAGTGACAGTAATTAAGTGTGCATGTTGATCTGGAGTGGACCGTACCAGAGGTTGTCGTGTAGCCGTAGCTCAGTAAAAATCGCTGCCTACTTTTAAGTGGGGTCGAGCGTGAGTACGCGGTAAGCAGTCAACTCTGGCGGAGGTCGGGTTTCTGCAGAAACCATAGAGTCCGGGAGAGGCTCGGCGTTCCCGTGGGGGTTCGCATATGAGAGTAACTGGAGGTTACTAGGCTCTGTGTAGCCAGGGGTCACATGCAAGGCTTAATTATTTGGTTTGATTAATGAGATGGCTTGATGATAATCGAGTATACGAATTAGTGCTCTGAGTTTCACGGTTGATGCATTTGATATTGAAATGTAATTTTTGGAAACTCATTTTGTAATAGATTGTCTTTGATTTAATCATTGTAGGTAAATGAAAGTTGATTTGTTCAAAGTGAGAGTAAAGATTTCTGTCAAATCTTGTAATTAATCAGGGTTTTTAATTCCTTCTGTTTACTTGAATGTTTCTGGTTTTGGCCAGGAATGGCCGAGCGATGTGATGCTGCTGCGTATATTTTCTGTTTGCAGGAATTGGAAATCGCTGTTGGTGGTGCCGTGTGTGACGTGTCTGGTCCGGTTCGAGGACTGTGTGCAGTGCAGCTACTGAGCCGCTTCCCAGAGGAAATTGCTGCTGATCGTCAGTGGCACTGATCTCCACTTAGTTAAGAATTGTTTGCATTGTATACAGTTTTAGTAACTATTTGACAGCTGTATCATGAGAGTTTGTTACCGTCACTTCTTCTCTCTGGCTATGGTACTAGGAGGTGATGGCGGGAGGGCGTTTTGGGGGTGCTGTCTATTTTGTAACAAACGCATGATCGAGGACGATCATATTGTCAGAATGGCCGTGTCGGATGGTCGGGTAATTTGAAATAATAATCTTGAAGAAAACAAGTCGAAATGTCAAACTATTGGTGGGAGTGACAGTTGAGAGTATAAATAGGGCGCCTCGGCATTTGAAGCGTCAGTCTTGGAACAGTCTTAGAACAGTCTTGGAACAGTCTTAAAACAGTCGTAGTGCAGTCTTAGTCCACTCGTTGTTGAATTCAATTGAGTGTTCAAGTAGCTATAATCATAACGTTACTATGCTAGTTCAGTGTTAGTTAACTGTTAAAATCGTTACTATGTTAGTTTTGGGTTAGCTCTCAAGTAGTAAGTGTCAAGTGGGTTTCTAATGCATCCTGACATAGGGATTGTCCTCTGTACATGCGAACATGTCATGAATGAGCAATAAAACAGTCTTGAGTTGAAGAGATAGTTTCAATTATGACTATTGCGAGGTATTCGCTACCCATTACCGGCCACCGTGTGACCAGCTTCCGACATATATAATACTCAAAAGTCGTGCAATTTCGTGTTAGTTAAACTCTATTTTGACCTGTTTTTTCTCCCTCTCCAAACTATGATCGGGTATTTTTCCGCTCGTGTTGTAGAAATGATTTAGCTTAAATTTTACGACCTTTCACCATGCTTACCACAACACCCTTTGTGTCCTAAGTATAGAGCGTTATGTACAAATATTTATAGGAAATACGGTTTGTGACAAATATTTAAAGTATCCTATATATCCTTCCTTCCCTTTCGACCTTGAGCCGTACCCAAATTTCATTAACATTGGTTTAGTATTTTAGCCACGAAAGCGCAGCAGACAGCCGGAGTTATTTTCGCATTTATATTATTAGTAAGAATGATGAATAGTTATTTGTTACTCTTAGATTTATGCCTAATAATAAAACTGATAAACTGTTTGAAAATTATGTTTAGACAGAATCGGTATAAAAAGATTTATATATTCGGTTTTAGTGTAATAAATTTCAAATATTACTAAAATTATAATTAATTTTTGGTAAATATATAATCCATGTTGTGGGTGGTATAATATAAAACACTATAATAAATCAAAATGCCTCAAAGTTTTAGTAGCAACCTAATAATATTGGAAAACCGGTGGGATCAGGACCATTTTGGCTTAGGCACAGAGGATTTTTTGGACTCTTTTAGGGATAGTCCAAAAAAATACAAGATCTACTGCAACTTTAACAAAAGTATATTCTATCTATATTTGAGCGAAAATAAAATCCTGACAGATATTGCCAGCGCTCCCTGGTATATAAGAAATGACGACGTCCATCGTGATCTTAAAATGGAATTTGTCATGGAAGTCATCAAAAAGTTTGTGAAAGCTCACGAATGTAGACTTCGACAACATGTGAACATTGAGGCATTCAAGCTACTCGATAACACGAACCTTGTGCGAAGACTAAAAAGAACTAAACCTTTCGAACTAGTGTAGTAAAGTGTAGTGCATAATTACAGAACAAATAATAGTGTCAGTGCTAAGTATATATAACACACGAACAATGTGTTTTTTATGTTATTAGACTCTAAGAAAGTGCCTAGAACATTATTCTTAGTTGTAGTAAACTTATCACCTAGAAAACTAAGTTTGTATAATATTGCTTATAGACTAGATTGTAATTTATTGCTAAGAACCTAGTTCTTACAACAAAGGATAAAGAAAATATTTGAGCTATATGATCGGGTTTCTATCTCACACTTTACTGCCCAATTTTTTTAGACAGCTGGATAGAATTATTCCAACCTCTGTCTACAAATCTAATACAGAAATCCGGTAGCACCTTCTTGCTCGGCTAATTTTGAAATCAAACAGGCAAACGATAATTCCTATAATTCTATTTTTAAAACGTAAATAATATTTAAAACGGTAATGTTCCGTTTTACGATGAAAAGATAGTGAACCACAGCTTTGGCCGAAGATAATAGATCATGGACAATAGCGCTGATTATCTGGACAAGTACTGTTACAAAAATTAAGCATCGCGCAAAAACTCGCGCTTAAACTAGAATCTTGCAGATATAAAATTCTGGGCATTGACTCTATAAAAGTAATAACATCAGCTCTGTATAACATATTGTACACCTCTTGGCTCGGGCGTCTTCTATGAGACTCTGCCCTTTGCCTACGGGCCACTCATTAATTACGTAAGGTTCCTGAAGGGTGGGGGTTAAAAACATGTCTGCATGCCCTTATCTTGAGAGGGAGGGGGATGAAATTCGTTCGCACGTATTATTTTGTAAGTTGAAATTTTATATTAGAAATCTAGTTCCATTTCAGATGCCGAATGATTTTCTTCATGATGTAACGTAGTAAATTTCGATTTACATCTTATTTTCACTGTATTTAGCTATCTTTAAAGTCGATCTTATAGTGAACTTTTTAAATCCTATGTTATCTATATTTGGATAAGTATTAATAAGTATCGATTTAAAGCAACAAATTATTATCAAACACCATAAACTAGTTCTCGTGTATACTAAAATCCAGTTTCAAACGTTTTATGTGTTTGTTATTTGTGTCACTTCTTATAACAAGCCATTTTTAAAACAAAACTAGTTTCGGAATGACATAAGCAGTCAGCTGTCCGGGTCAACAAACTGCACGGTCAAAGGTTTTGGATAAAGTTATTTATTGTGCCTAATTATTGATTTATTATTCACATCCTGGGTACATGTTTTTACGTTGTTTTCTATTTTATGACGATTTTTTGTTCGGTTTTGGTGATGTCAATTTTTGACATTAAAGCTGCTGAAAGTATTATAGGTATTACTTAATTTTTCTATGTATAAAATATTTATAACGATTTTAGTCGCCCGGTCTCTTTTAAACTAATAAGTTATATATGATAATGTAAAATACTACAACATCTCTATGCCCCCTGGTATTGCAGATGTCCATGGGCGGCTGTGATCACTTACCATCAGGTGAACCGTATGCTCGTTTGCTACCTATAAATTAAAAAAAAATCTATAATATAATCATTATTTATTTTTAAATCTTTACGTGCAGAATCTAGAATATAATGTAATCTGGAACATTCAACATAAAATACAGCTTTAATGGTATCCAGTATCCACGATTTTAAGTGAGAATCAATAGGTAATATGAACTTAATTGGTAGATAAGATAACACGGGTTCATATTTAAGTTTAAAATCCTTTTACAATTTTTGAATTTATTATTCTTATATTTTAAACCTAATTTAGATTAACATTTAAGAATATTAGTTAGCTTTTAAATTTATTAGATGTCAATAAACGACGGACTCAATCAAATGAGCTATAAAATGTGATTTCCATTTTAATGAAAGCTTAAAATTGATAGGATGACAAATTGAGCAATGTTACTTGTATCTTTTATTAGCAGTCTTTGAGTATTTATCAGTAGTTGAGCTACAAAACTAAATACTGCCTTCATACATTCTACTGAAACAGCGTAGGTACTATGTTTAACTTGTAATTATTTTCACGTACATATTAAAACTAAATAGGTATAACGTTCTGCCCTCGCACGTCCTGGCCCATGTAAAAGTTTTGTTTTTAGCCATTACTTTGGGTATCTTCATGTACAGAACCAGCATTTTTTACATAGATATTAAATGGATGGAGATTTTTAATTCAACAAGTTTTTTTGGTCTTTCATATTAGTAAATGACATACTATTAATCGGTTAGATACGAACAAATTGTCAATTTAAATTCATGCGTCCTGCTCGAATTTGCAAAAATATCGGATTATGGATATTAATTTTATAAACGTTTTTATCCATCCACAGTTCATTGGTATCTGTAATATTACCTATGTCACAAGCTTTTAATTGGCTATAAATAAGTTATTTATGGAGTTATCATAAAGTATTAAATAAGACGATTTTAACACATATTGATACGTGACAATTAACTTGATATTCTTTATGGTTTTATGATACAATCTAAGGATAATGCCGTATGCCTCATTATGGTTTAATGCCAACGGATTTATTTAACTTAGGCAAAAGAGCAGGTGGCTTGCATGGTGGTAAAGTGATCAGTATGACCCATGACCATATTTATTGTCGGAGGAAGTAACCGCGATGTTGATTGAAAGAAAGGGTAATAACGAAAGGAGATTTATTGGACCTTTTGCAACCTTCCGGCCTAATAATCGCTGTATACGACTGTCATAGTTATACAATGTTTTGTCCCACTTCCTCTGACGCTAAAGGTCACTCAACATAGCAAGACAAAACACTGAATAACTATCACAGACGTTCAACGTTTATTGGTAAGGCGGTTAAAATTTGTAATAACAACCGGCAAATTTTTACATACAAATACACACTTGCGCCTTTTAGTTTTAGGGGTAGGCAGAGGCGCAACTAGTGCACCGATTTTCGCCATTTGTGTTACGTCCTATGATGTGATATGGGGGAGCTTACCGCTATATCGGGCATAAATTTCAGACCCCGGGCTGATACTAAACAGGAAAACACCGGTTCTATATTCTTGGCTACCCTAAACCAACGAGGTGATAATAGGTACAAAATGTGGTGCAACATCTGGTGACTTCATCCTTCAAACTGGTTTCGGATGGCCAGGATGAGTGAATGAATAAAATAGATCTCTTCGGATTAAAACCATAAATAATCTCTATGCAGTTCAAGCATTCGTGTAATATGTTTGGAATGGTGCTTTCGTGAATATATTGATTTTATATTTTGCATTTTATAAGAGATGAGTTGATTCCGTTATATCTAATTATCGATAGATTCTATTTTTTTTTGTTTGAGAAGTGCTTGGCAGTCGCGTAGTATCTACTGTGTAGGGAGTGTACAATGGAAATTACTGACCTTTTTTTGAACCATTTTAAGTCTGTGGAATTTCCAGACCTATGTTATATTATTCTAGAAATGAATATTTACTAAATTAAGATAAGAAGCTCGCATGAATGCACGCCTATGTAACCTATACATAAGAAAAGCCACAAAAAGATCTGTATGCATTATATCTATTTGTTATGCAATCTAATTATTACTCACATTACAAGAAACAAAAGGTGGTATTATTTAAAAGGTCGACATTTACATAGATGTTTTTTTACAACTGTTTGACGAAACGAGCAAGCCCCTCGCCTGACGGATGTCTATCAGTAAAATGGCGCCGGGGCGGGTCAGCGAACGACCTATAGTTAATAAATACTAAATAGTATACAAACAGTAATTGTATTTTTATAACCATCATATTATGTGTTAATTTTCACAAGAAAAATACCTATAGAATTCTTTATTAGCAATAAGATGTACATTATTGTTTGTAAATTCGTAGAATAACGTTTCCTGTTGCTACTTTTGAATAATACGAAGAAAGCCTGATATAAATTGCCGGTCTTTTCACACCGTGTGCAAAAGGAGGATAGTTTGTTTGATGGCTAAGTAAGGCAGATGAGCTAATTGCTGGCCCGGTGACGCTTAGGGCGGTATTAATAAATCAATCTCAAGTTTGAGTTACATCTCAAGTAGACATAATGTATTGAACTATTCATACATTATGTCTACTTGAGATGTAACTCGACCTTGAGATTGATTTATTAATACCGCCCTTAGTCGTCATCGTCAACAGTGAAGTCTCGCTTTGCTAGCCAAGCAGCTGTTTAAAAAAATCGATGTCGTAATTATGAAGACCTATGTTCTACTGAGTTTGTTATATATTCAAAATATTTATGTATGAATGATTTACATTTCCTTTCGTTCACCATAAAAAAGGTTTGTTTTTCATTTCCTCTAAAACTAGTTTATGGGTATAAATCCATAATCCAATTAGCAAAAAATGTTAATATATTCATGTATATATAAAATATCTCATACAAAACCCATTTAATTTCTCGCTGTTAAACATAAATGTGTATAATTTATTAATTCATTCCTGTATACATTTTATAAATTAGTACCTGTTGAAATTTGAACAGCTTTATTAATTATAAAAAGGGGAATGAATTTTATATATTCGAAATATGCTGTGCCCATTGATGTGTTAAAGCTGTGCCGCAAATATGCCGATAGTAAAAAGGGGTAAATGACTGTTAGGGATATACTGAAGAAGGAAATTTACTGCGTCGATTCTAAATAGACAGAGTGAATGACATCATTAAGCTAGTTAAATCATCACAGTATATTTCCTTACAAATCGAATAAAATAACCAAACGAAAATATTTTGATCACGTTCATGGCTTTAAGTCAAGTTCAGTGTCATATGATTACATAAGTTATTTTCGACAAACAAAACGATAATAGTCGAAATTTCGATGAAAGACGATACAAGTTACCGTAATATTAAAATTAATAGGATAATCAAGACGATCTCCTGCTGAGAAGCGTCCGTAAACAGTAGCAAGAATTATGAATTTCAAATATTACAATACGTAAAATGATCTCTTTATAGCATAGTTTGAGCGTTTGGTGAACTAGGCTCTAGGTTCAATTTCAAGGTTGCGTGATGTTATTTACGGGCGTGCAAGTTGATTCTCTTCTACCTGATGGTAACCAAGTGGAGGGCAGATAGAATGTCGACGAGAGATGTTAACACCTTGCCAGTTGACACAATTATGCCGGCCCGTCAATATTTGCAAGTCATTTGTAATACTTGTTCATGCAACGCATTATATTTGTTACCCAGGCAAATTTGTTTTTAATACGGCAATAGATTAATCTCGATCACGTCACAGGACGCATATAAGTTCGGCGATGCATAGGTGTATCAATTGCGTCTCTGCCTAGCTCTTTAAGGATAAAGGCGTGAGATTATATACATGACATAAACTTAATTGCTCTGGCTTATATGCCATTGAAATTAAGCACAGCAATAGCACATTACTTGGCGCCAGAGTTAAACAAAATGGTGTTGTCTACATGAACTTGTTACGTGAGATCTAACTACGTAACATATATCTAGAACAATATGTGGTGTATAAATCTCATCATTTTACAACATGTTTTTGCTGCCAGCTGACTTAGCTCGATCGAATAGTTTTTGTGATGGATATAAATTAATACACAAAAATAACTTTTTGCATCAAATGACCTTAAGGTCTCTTACGGTAAATTTAACCGATGGGGGTCAACAGTCTGAGAAAAAATTATAAGTCCAATACAACTGGCAGTCGATATTGATCTACAATGTGGAACAGTCGGTTCATTTGATAAACGGGGTTCATATAATTTCTAGAGCACTATGTAAAAAAGAAAGTATTTTTGCCGACCGCTTACAGTTAATTGGTTTTTTGTAATTAGGAGAGTGGATTTAGTATCTGCCATGATATCTTTGACCGTATGTTTTTTATAGAGTCTCTCAACGGTCATCAGGAGTATGCGAAAATGTCTTACAAGATACAAGTATGCTGGTTGACCCTGGAATGCGATTCGGAATGTATCATGGCTGCTTTCCAGTCGAATAAAAATATATTTGTTGTAGGGATATGATGAATACAAGAATTTGAATTGAATCGAACAATTTCCTTAGAGATTTGATGGTAAGGTGGCAACAACAATGTCATTGAATATGAATTTCGTTGCTTGAAACGACTTAATGGGAGTGCTTTCATACAAGTGCAGGAGTTCGACAGCATTTTAGCAAGAAAATAGTTATTTTTTTTTGTTTTCTTCTATTTTTCTATCTCTTGTTTACTTACGACGACGTATTTTTTTTTCTATATAGACACGTCAACGTGACTCCAATGAACCTGATGACGTCCACATTAAGTATCGATTGACGGGAGACGATTATCCCTCTTCACTCAATACCATTATGATTGCCTGTTCGAATCCCGGTAAATACAGGCTGAGCCCGAAATGTAACACACTAACTTTGGTCACAATGGCAGGTTTTAGTATTTACGCGATTTCGTTAAAAAAGAGGTTTTTTTTTTGTAAAATAATAATTGTATTATTTCATTAAATCACAAATGAAATATTTAATATATTATGTACTTAAAGCTAATAATACAGAACATACGTTTTAAGGTTCAGTTTATTACTATCGTAAATAACAATTAAGTAAATTGATAGACTGCCTGGGTGGCGTAGTTGTATTACGGTACAATGCTGAGGTCTCAGGTTCGATCCCCGGGTCGGGCAAAGTGATACTGGATTATTCTATTCAGCATCACCCCGAAGTCTAAAATTTGTGCCCGATATGGCGATAGGCTCGCCGCCTATCACATCGTGGGACGCAATACGCACAGCGAAAAGTGGGGGCATTAGTTGCGCCTGGCTACCCCTTCGGGATAAAAGGCGTGAGTATGTGTATGTGTGGAAATTTAATAATGTATACTCTAAAATATCCAATACGACGCGCAGACACTAAATTTGTTGCGCCGGCCACCCGTTTTTTTTTTTATTTTGAATTCCACGTGTTATCCATCATTTAATCCACATAAAATCCGAACAATGCTTAGTGGATCTCAAAAATCCACAATGACTATACCTTGTATTTATCGAGTATATTTTCTCAAAAGCTGTAATCTGTCCATTATATTGTGTTTTTTATAATTTAACTACTGTAAATAATTACTGTAACTACAGCTATAAGTTTTGTTTACTTATATACAATCATGTTGTAGACTACTCATTCCATTATCTAATGAAGTCAAATTTGTGTTACCTTAAAACCATTCGACACTTACCCGTCACAATTACCTCACACATTACAAACATACCTAAATCCCCTCTACACCACAATAACCACTGTACAATCACTGATAAATATCACAACTCTGTACTGCTAGAAATAATGGGACCGCCGAATTTACTTACTTGGAACAAATTAATCTGTATCCTTACTTTGGGATTATACGGCAATTTTTATAAAAAATGGCTAATCATGTTGTTAAACTTGTGAAGGAATTAGATGCCTACTTTGTATCTAAGTCCTACAAAGTCTCTATTGATGAATGCTCTAAATATATTCGTGGTTCAGAAAGACAACTATCAATACTGCACCTTAATATTCGTAGTCTCAATAAAAACTTCGATCAATTTATTGCATTCTTGCAACTTTTGAAAATCAACTGTGATATCATCATATTAACGGAATGTTGGTTAAGCAAAACTCCGATAATACCTCATTTACACGGCTATAGCGTTCACTATACCAAAAATACAAGGAATCAGAATGATGGCGTCGTTATGTACACGAAATCTTCACTCCAGTGCTCAGTTTCTGAACCTAATGTCACTGACTCAAACTCCTTGCTTTGTAAGGTTGACGATAAGGTTGCCATATTGGCCTTGTATAGATCTCCCTCATTTAAATATATTGATAATTTCTTAAACAGCTTGGACACTATTCTCCAACCGTTGTCTAAGCTGCATCACATAGCTTTGATTGGTGATATCAATATTGATATCAAACCTTACAATTCAGACAGACTTTCTAATGATTACCTCACCTTCACAGCCTCCCATGGGTTACTTCCTGCCCACCTGTACCCTACCAGACTCAATAACTGCCTTGATCACGTGCTTTTAAAAACAAAGCAGTCCGCAACCACTTTAGTGATAGAGGCAGACTTAACGGACCACCTACCCATATTACTTAGTATTCATTTAGATGAACACAAATATAAACCTACTGGCTATTCCCAAGTAGTCGACATCACTAACGTCCAAAAAGATATCGAAATTACTGATTTCTCTGCCGTTCTTCTCGCAAACGACGCGAATGAAGCCACAGACCTTCTGACATCCACTTTGCGAAACATTATTGCCAAGCATACACGCTACCGTAAAATCTCTAGAAATAGACAAAATATAAAGCCTTGGATCACTCCCGGCCTAATTCGTTGCATCCGAAATAGAAATAAAATGCACCAAAATTTGAGAAGACAACCAGATAACCCTATCTTAAAAGTTACTTACACTCGTTATCGAAATTTCTGTAATTCGTTATTACGTAAGCTAAAAAACGGATATGAAAAATCTGAGTTTCTAAAAAGAAAGAATGACCCAAAAAGGACTTGGGATTTGATAAAAACAATAACACACACTAAGCAAATCTCCGCACCACCTAAAGAACTCTTACAAACTGAAGTAGATGAACATAAATCAGTAAACTCTGTAAATGACTTTTTTGTAAGCGTGGGATATAAATTGGCTACCAATATTAATCGCTCAAGTAATGTTGATCCGTCACACATAACGCACGCAAAGTCAATATGCAACTCCATGTGTATCCTAGAAACCGATAACGCTGAAGTAGAAAAGCTAATTTTGAGCTCTAAGTCCCACTCTGCTGTCGGGACTGACGGTATCTCTTGCAACATTCTAAAACTAACCCGCAAGACACTTGTGCCATATATCACACATATCTGCAATCTGGCTATCACTACTGGTACATTTCCTGATGCTTTTAAAATAGCCGTAGTCCATCCCATCTATAAAGGAGGTGACAGGCATGCAGTCAATAACTATAGACCAATATCTGTCTTACCATCCATGTCCAAAATTTTAGAAAAAATCTTGAACAGCCGCCTACACGGCTTTCTTCAAGCCAACAACCTTCTGTCTGGCAATCAGTACGGGTTTAGAGCCGGTGTTGCCACAGAGGATGTGGTTGTAGCTCTCACTGAAATGACAACTAAGATCATGGATAGTAAACAAAAGTGTCTGGGAGTATTTCTAGACTTATCCAAAGCCTTCGACACTGTCTCCATCCCCATACTCTTATCAAAATTAGAGCGCATAGGGATAAGAGGTATTGCACTGGACATTTTTAAAAGCTACCTTGAAAATAGAAACCAACATGTCAAAATAGGTGAGGTCACTAGTGATAGAGCTAATATCGAATATGGCGTCCCTCAAGGGAGTGTTCTAGGGCCGACTCTATTCCTCATCTATATAAACGAGTTGTGCTCGCTTCCTCTTATAAATTGCTCAGTGTTTACCTACGCCGATGATACAGCGCTAATAGTCCTCGGATATGATTGGAATGAAACGGTAAAACATGCTCAGGCGGCAATGGATACGGTATCAGACTGGCTAGTCAATAATCTCCTGACTTTAAATGCGGAAAAAACCAAATTCATGCAGTTTTCCATAAGTAATAAATCGCAACCAAAAACGCCACTTACGGTTAAAGCCCACACATGCCCCAAACATACCCGCTATCATATTTCCTGCTCATGTCCAGCTTTAGCATCTACAGCTGAGATAAAGTATCTAGGAGTAATAATTGACAAACAACTAAACTGGTATGCTCATATAAATAACTTAGTAAATAGAATTCGTAAACTAATTTATATCTTTAAAAATTTACGTAATTCTGCTGATGCGAAGACCCTCGTGACAGTATATCTTACACTATGCCAGTCCCTTCTCGTTTATTGCCTGCCAGCGTGGGGTGGCGCACGCAAGACTACCTTTCTGAAACTAGAAAGGGCACAAAGGGCTGTCCTTAAAGTCATGTTTTGCAAACCCTTTAGGTACCCTACAGAAGAGCTTTATAGGCAATGTAAGATACTTTCAGTGAGAAAGCTGTACGTGCTTCAAGTCATATTAAGAAAGCATCGTGGTCTTCCAGTCATTACAAAAAAACGTCGGGCCGATATTGTTTTCCCACCTGTAAAGCACCACACCACCTTCTTACAGCATCAATTCTACTTCCTCGGCCAAAAACTTTATAACACAGTAAACAAAATACTAAAAATCCACGTAATCAACCTCCATCAATGTAAAAAAAGAGTGGTAGAATGGTTAATTGAACAAAATTGTGATGATATCGAAAACAATCTTCTTTTCTCAATATAAAACTCTATTACACGCTCACATACACATACACACTTACACACATACACACCACACATACACTCACACACAAACATACATGATTGTATCTTAATATCTTAATTTTTAATTTAATTTAATTGAATCTTAATTTTATTTAAATTTCAATTTAGACTTTCCTTCTTAATCTATTATAACTATGTAAACGGTATGCTTTTGTATTATCTCTGCTAAGTAAATATTATTATTATAATCAAATAATTGTGATCTACATCTTTAGTCTTTTTTTTTGGAGGAACACTGACTCCCAAGATACAGGTTATACCTAGTTTGGGAGCCAGGGGACCCACATGTACTTATCAACTTGTGTCTATATTTGTATAGTGATAAACATAATGTACCAGTCACTTATTTTTGGTATTATTATTATTATTATTATTTGACTAAGAAGCATCTCGCTGAGTAGGCGTAGTGTTTTTTTTTTATAAAACTGGATGTGACTGTGTGTATCTGGAGACATGCTTGCCATTTATTTGATGGTAAGGGATACGAGTGCCCGTAGTAGTATTGACATGACTATCCAGAACTTCCTTCCTTACATACATTAATACCTCAATGCTTACATAGCATAAAACAAAGACGCCCGCCACGTCTGTACTCGATAAACTCAAAAATTACAGAACGAATTTCGATGAAATTTTGTATGCAGATAGTTTGGCACCCTGGGAAGGTTTTAGGCTAAAAATTACAAATGTTTTTTTACTATATGTCGCGTCTCATATTTTTTTTTTATTGCTTTGAATGACGAGACGAGCATGCCGTTCGCCTGATGGTAAGCGATACGACCACCCATAAACAGCAGCAACACCATCCAGCACCTTGACTGACAAAATACTGAGTGGCATTCTACTGCGCTCGTCATCCTGAGACATAAGATGTTAAGTCTCATTATGTCCAGTAGTTATACTGGCTACAATATCCTTCAAACCGAAACACAACAGTGCATGCACACTGTTGCTTGGCGGTAGAAATAGACATTGCGGTGGTACCCACCCAGACGGCCTCTTATATAATGAGAGACCTACCACCAGTGACCTACTACCATAATGCCCAGTAATGGCACGACACTGGCTACCATATCCTTTAAACTAAAACACGAGTATATGACCAATTCCGCTTGAAGATATAAATAGACATTGCAATAGTACATACTTAGTTATTCCAGTAAAAAATATATTTGGTTTGTTCCAGTACACGCCCATAAGTGAAAATGATGTGAGACAATTGCAGCGTATTTACGAAGATCTTCTGCAGAAGATACGTCCAAATGCGATCGGTTTGGTCGACGCCTTCGACTTCAGAGATGAGGTGATATAGAATTATCAAACCTTATATCGTTGTTGTAAATATAGTTAAAACAATTATTACATTAATTATTGTAGGTATTATTTATAGTACAGAATATTGGTCACTATGATTATTTTTCTTTTAAATCTATTTGCATATAGATTTTTTCCTATAGATTTCTTTCCAGATTTCTGTCAAGGTATTTTAGTTTAGTTCTTACAGAGTTTTGTTAAAGCCTTTCGATTAAAGACTTGTAATTAATCCATTAATTCCTATAAAATTTGTGTACTTATAATTTTCAAGTCTTCACATTATTTTATATTGGGTAGTAATAAGTGTGAATGTAAATATAATTGATATTATTGGTGTTTTTTTCAGATCTTAAACTCGACCCTGGGCGCGTACGACGGCCGCGTGTACGAACGGCTGATGGCGGAGGCGCTGAAGAGTCCTCTCAACGCGGAGCCCGTCAACCGCAGCTTCCACATGTACCTCAAACCCTTCATGCAGGGGAAACTATGATAGTGATATTGTGTCAAAACTCAAAAGTATGTTGAAATTGTGTTATTGTTATATTTATCTAGTATTACGGTGATGGAAGAAAATAAAGACTTTTTAAGATATGAAAAGCTTTTATTGTTTCGGAATATTATCATGGCAACGATATTACATCATTATTTAGAAATATAAATGCACACTAGAATATAATAAATAAATAGAGCGTGTTCACGCCCAGCAAATACATCAAGACAAGTTTTCGGTGTACCAAAAGTCGTCGTAATGTTCTTGCTCATGTGCCATGCAGCCCGGAGCAATGCTTAGGAGCTGCTGGCCTTGGCTTGGGCGTTGCCGTAACCGTAGCTGTTGGCGGACGAGTCAGCCACGTTGTAGGCGGTGCTCACGCCGTGGGACTTGGCTGAGGAGTTGGCGGAGCCGTGGCCGGAGGTCTGAGCGTCGGAGGAGATCCTGCCACCATACAGGGAGCCCTGGGTGTTGGCGGAAGACTTGGCGTTGCCGTAGCCCTTGGTGTTGGCGGCGGAGTTAGCGACGGAGCCGGCGTTGTTCACGTTGGCATTGGCGTTGGCGTTACCGTAGCCAGATGTGTTGGCGGATGACTTGGCGGCACCGTACCCGTTGTAGGGGTACACGGCACCAGCTTGGGGGGCGTCGTAGAAGGTTCCGAAGCGCCAGTGGACACCTTTGTCGTTGGAGCTCTTGGCCGAGGAGCTGGCGGATCCGTAGCCGTTCACGTTAGCGTTGGAAGAGGCAGTTCCGTAGCCGGACTGCGTGTATGGCTGGATGTACCTGGTAGGCACGGGCTGCTTCTTGGCGTCGATGATGGAGGGTTCCATTTCGCTGGGCACGACAGGAGCGTACAAAGCGGGGGCGCCGTTGCTCTGGGCGTTAGACACGACGGAACCGAAGCCGTTGGACTTGGCAGAGGTCACGGCGGAGTTGTAACCGTTGACAGCGTTGGAGGCAGCTGAGCCGTAACCGTTTCCGGAGGCCTTGGTGTTGGTGGAGGTGACATCGTAGCCAGCGACACCCTTGGTCTGAGCGGCGGACTGAGCGTCACCAGCTCCGTTAGTAGAGACGCTGGAGACGGACTGGTCTTTCACGCCATCAGACACAGCGGAGGACTTAGCGGCGACGCCACCAGGAAAGACGGGGGCCTGAAAGTTCTGGTTGTAGGTGGTGACGACGGCTTCGGGGATGGGGATGGGTTGGTATACGCCACCGTTTTGTGCCTGAGCGATGGCTTTGGAGGGATTGTATACGGTCGCAGGGGTGTCGTAGGTCTCGGCCTTAGCGATGACCTGTCCGGGATAGTAGAAACCGTCACGAGCGTACTGCGCACCGCTGGTGCTGCTGCCGAAGGCCTGAGCGACGTCGCCGTGGGTGTTGGCTGAAGCCTGGCTGATGCCACCGTTGCTGTTGTATGCCTGACCAATGGAGTAGGCACGAGCATCCCGGGTCTCTTCGTCTAAAAATAAAACAAAAGTTAGTCTCGTAAATTAATATATATTATGTTTAACTGTAAATAATCCAGTAAATAGAATATTTAATAAGACACACACACATACACACTCACGCCTTTTATCCCTAAGGGGTAGGCAGAGGCGCAATTAGTGCCTCCACTTTCGCCGTGCGTCTTCAGTCCCATGATGTGACAGGGGGCGAGCCTATCGCCATATCGGGCACAAATAACAGACTCTGGGCTGATACTGAATTTGAAAAACCCAATATCACTTTGCCCGACCCGGGAATCGAACTCAAGACCTCAGCATTGCAGTCATATCGTAATACAACTGCGCCACCGAGGTTGCCTAATATTTAATAAGTAGATTATAATTATCTTTATCATGTTCAATAATGTAAAGCTAATTCTCACCAGCAGGGTAGCCATGGCACAAGGCCACCAACGCAAGAGCGACTACGAATCTAGCTGCCATTGTGGTGTAGAGGACACGGCTGAGTGGATGCAGTGAGAGCATTTCTCCACGGTTATATACCGCGCGGCCATCCTTCCCCCACCACCGCCGATCGACTGACCCATAAGCCGTGATCTTCACCTACAACTTGACAGAGTTGACGGCCATAAATTAACCTGGCCGTACGGTAGATTAATGTGTGCTGTGATTTGCGAAATGATGTTTTTTTTTTATTTTGAAAGTGCACTGACCCCGTCTGATTATTAGATGTTAATAATGCAAATTATTTAGAATCGTGTGGGATGAACGTTTTTATTTTTACACTTTTTTAATATTGTAAATTGATTACCTGATATATGGTATAAGTTTAATGATCCTTACCCGTGACATTTGTTTTTGAAGGCCATGCCGCAAATCTTACGGGATAGAATACATGTGGATACACGTGGGGAAAAGCCGCGATAGTTGTTCTTGCTAAGTGGCTAGGGATGTTGTTTCCAGTAAGGCCGGCGTAGTTCTTTCGATCTACGACCTAATGTATGTATTGATCATTATATTAAAGTACGTTATACCTTCTCGTGTAATTATGTTCGATTTCACAAAACTGTTGTCTTAAATGGAAATTTAAACCTCGATCTAACCTCATAACTTATTCAATTTGTCTATCATAAGTCAATGTATTTCTCAGAAAATAAACCGTCAAGTTACACCTCGTTGTTTCGGTTTTTAAGATAGCCTTAAGAAGGACATCAAATAGGCATCCAATCTCTATGCTCCTCAAAGAGCTGAATATGCATCAAGTGACCCTTTTGGTTGATTTTTCGATTGGTAGATAAAATTATTCGTATAATTAATAATACAACAATTAAAAAAAATACACCATGAATAAAAGTTGAACTATCAACTGCCTCTTTTTTATGGGAAAATTTTAGCTCTTGAAGTCTTATATTATAATAGCATTGCGCGCGGCTACGCCCGCGTGGAAAAGTTTTTCCGGGATCAAAATAGCCTATAGCACTCAAGAGTAATGTAACTTCCTATTAGGTATAGGTATTTTACTGGTGGTAGGTCTCTCATATGTAAGAGTCCGTCTGGGTAGGTACCACCGCAATGTCTATTTGTACCGCCAAGCAGCAGTGTGCATGCACTGTTGTGTTTCGGTTTGAAGGACATTGTAGCCAGTGTAACTACTGGACATAATGAGACTTAACATCTTATATCTCAGGATGACGAGCGCAGTGGAATGCCACACAGTACTTTGTAAATCAAGGTGCTGGATGGTGTTGCTACTGTTTATGGGTGGTCGTATCGCTTACCATCAGGCGAACGGCATGCTCGTCTCGTCATTCGACGGTATAAAAAAAATAAAAATTAGTGAATGAATTTTCAAAATCGATCCAGTAGTTCCTGAGATTAGCGCGTTCAAACAAACTCTTCAGCTTTATAATATTAGTATAGATTCATATACCTATAACGTTTAAACGTAGTGATGTATTGAATATTTGTATAAAAATGTATATTTGCAAGATTTTGATATTCGTATTCTTTTTCGCTAAAATTGGCGAATATTATGGCAATGAAAAATACTAGGTTTTATTTGTGAAATTAAAGTCTAATGAATTTGTGTTCAAGGGCGAATACAGCTAACATTTTCTGCTAAGTATATGAAATGGCACTGAAAACAGAGTTTTCATTCGAATTCATTCAGAGAATTCGTGGTGACAGAGACTTTGCTCATACCCAATGTTGCGTCCTGGGTGGCAGTATCTGTCTAGTTATAGTACGTCGTTTAAGATAGACTGGTATATTTCTAGCGACTGCGAAGGGACATAAAGTCTTATCTAATAAGGGGTAATTTTGGTCTACACTTTACTATCAAGTGATCCTTTTACCGGTTATCATTCCAATGTGGGGTTGACGCCAAGCATGTTGCAGAAACCATTTGGTTTA
Organism: Sphinx pinastri; assembly: GCA_947568825.1. Classification (NCBI taxonomy): domain Eukaryota; kingdom Metazoa; phylum Arthropoda; class Insecta; order Lepidoptera; family Sphingidae; genus Sphinx; species Sphinx pinastri. The sequence continues at coordinate 20,318,399 of OX387617.1, forward strand.
GTTTTTACGATTGGCCGCCTGACTGACGTTGACATCAGACATTGGGGTTAACCCCACCTAGGCGATCGCAGTACCAGGCACACAAAGAAATCAGTAGACGTAGTTGTTTGACATAGGATTCGAACCAAATACGCTGCAGCTAGAGCAAGGATGTCACTTACACCCGATCAGGCCATGTATAATTGATGCCAATGGGTCCTTAATCAATCACAAATCAGTGATTAACTCTTCCTCGATGACGTTATCTATCATAGATTCCCACATTATATTTATTGCACGCCAAACTCAAGTCCTAAGCTCAACTTGACCAAATACATTGTATTCGCCAAAAACTCATTGAATTAGTAATGGCGAATTTCCGATAGTCGTAAACATAAAGTCGTCGTGACTACATGAGTGAGCAGAACTTCACTTTCTACTTTGATTAATTACTGTGATATCTTTGAGAATCTGATAGATTTTAGGCAATACATTTTGAAGGAAACAGTTTTTGATTTACTGTTGCTAGGGGGCAAATACGACAAAACAGTTATCAGTTAAAACAAAATTAAAGCGTTGATTAATACCGACTGTTGGTACGGTTGTTAGTCAATTTATTTTTTTAACTTGTAATAATATTAGTTCATGCGAGCGATATCTTCTATAAATACTTGAAGAAAAATCTTTGTGCACCTTTTTGAGAGAGGAGTGTGACATTTGGCACAATTGAAGTCCAAATAGAAGAGTGTAGAAAAGAAATGTATAATATTATTTGTTACAAATATATTAAATTTTGCCCGTGGCTCCGCCCGCGTGAATGCGTTTTCCCGGGATAAAAGTCCCGCTTTATATTTTCCAGGGATGAAAGGTAGCCTATGTGTTAATCCAGGACATGATCTACCCGTGTGCCAAATTTCCAGTAGATTTGCATGAAAGAGTAACAAACATCCATACATCCATACTTACAAACTTTCGCATTTATAATATTAGCAGGATTCGACGATCTTTCGACCACCGGACATCTACTAGTTAGGTAAATATGATGACAAATATCATGGATGCTCTACAACCTTAAAGGAATATAAAGGGTTATTTAGGTTTCCATCTATCTTAGTTGGCATAAGAAACCTAACAGTAAGCTATCATTTCTCATCGATTTATTAGGAGATAGTGGTCTTTCGCCTGTTGAGCTGTGACATTCATTCTGTCGCCAAATATGTGTACCTACAGAGCGTGGCTTTACCACTGTGGGTTTCGGACCTCGGTAGTCCGTTCGACTTTCCCTATGATTTAAACAATCGATTATGTATCGGTTCATTTTATTTAAGAATTATTATTTTAGTAACTTCAAACCGTTTGCGTTGAAGTGTTTATTTGAAGTATTCCTTTTTTTAAAATTACAAACATAAAGTGTTATTATTTGGAAAATGTATTTTCGTGAACATATTTACGAACATAAACGTTTACAGACAATTTAAAACAAACGGACAAGACAAGAAAACCGAATATAATGATCGAAAACACAATAAATTAATTAAAACCAACTTTACCAGACTCAATAATGAGATAATTTGTTTAGGTTTCAATTTTTGACAACTTGATTTTAATTTATACAATTTCGATCATTTGATATAATTTATAGAAATCACCAAATTGGCGATGAGACGAGCGCCAATATTAATGGTAACAGCCTCTTAATGTTTCCGGGACGTTCACCTTTTACTACGTATGCATACGGATTCGCGTGTCTGGTTTTTCATAGAGTTGACACCGGCTAATTATTGTTTTTATTTAAGAAATGTCTTTTTCTATACTTGTATTGTATTTTATTTAAAAAAAAATATGTAATATAGAAAGCCTTCCATGAAAATTAATTTCATAAATGAAAATAAAGTAATCTAGGTTGTAGACTAAATATAATTAAAAGGGGACTAGTAAAATATTCTTTACAATAGGTATGACTGAAGGACACATTAGTATAAAGCGAGAGAATTATAATCTGTAGTAACGAAATACCTAATTTTATTTCGCTTTTTGAAATATTTCACTAAAAGATTTATTTATTTAAATAAATTTCATGATACGTACAAACATGACTTTGTTTATATATATATATATATATATATTTAAATGTTTCATATAAAGATGATTAATATGTAAAATCGGAGCAATATCATTATGCTCTTTATGGCAAAGTTGATATAAATAAAATATAAGTTGTGTCATTTTATTACATTATTCTGTTGATATTAGTTGAGATTAATTTTCCTATCTTCTAAGTCTGAACTATAAAACAGATGCTTAATTTGTCTAGGTACTTTATCGAAATATCAAACCTGTCTCGTATACTAAAGTCTGTTAAAATATGTCAGTACCCACTACTTGACGTCGTCCCTGATGTTTGTGAACTCGGAGAACAGTGTTTGTTTACTTGGCGGCAGAAATAGGCAAAGGATAAGAAATAGACAAATCTACTCTAGCATGCGAGAAATCTACTACGTAGTTTGGGCATGGGATAGATATCGCTTATGTAGAGCATTACAATACATCACAGCTAACTTTTTATCGCGTTTCCGCCTACTTATAAGTCAAATAAAAAAAACACTCGTGATAAAAACTAGTCTATAGCACTGAGGGATATCCTAGTTTTGTATTGACGAAAGAACTATCGAAAGGAAAGCGTAGAGTTTAAATACAAAAAATAAACAGCAAACACACAAAAACAATTATTCAGCTTTCTATAACACATTAGCATATTATCAATTATGGCGAAAGAAATGTTTCGTGCGTACAAAATCTAATTAGACGACTTTTTAACATCATGGTCATCTAGAAATGTCAACAAGTTTTTAAAACTGTGATTCAATTTGAAAATCTACTTTCCCTGTCGATATCTAGTTTGGACTTTCTTTCTGCTGTTGCTATGTGTCTAATTAAGAAGGATCTATTGAAATTTGATAGCTGATTAGTAGTCTAGAAATATTTACAACTGCAATCTGGTTGTGCAAGAGTCTGGCCCCGAGTGAAAAGCGGTTCCTGAAATGACAACAACTAATTAAAACAAAGCTTAGGGACGTAGATTTGGCCTCATACCGCTGTTGATGCCGATGGCGGCTGTCAGTACACGGGGGCTTCTGAGCTACCCTTAGAATACTCAAAGGAGCTACCCGACAAATACAATCGAAGTCGGGTCGCTTGGTAACGTACAGTGACGGTTGTGTTACAAACACATTGGCTGATTAAGTACTTCTTGTTAGATGACCCCAGAGTTGTCCTTAATGCGTCGAAGATGGTCATCGTCACAGGATGTGTTCAAATAAAAAAACTAAAAAAATACTGCTGCATATTAACGCTGGGCGGTAGTGGTAATTACGCTGTCGCCATGATAAGAATTAAAAAATAAACTGTACCATTAGAGACGTATAAATCGTTATTAAGAAGAAAATAGCTATAAAGATTTTTTAAACAGCCTAGTGCGAAGTTTGCTTTAAAGATTAATCTGACAAATATTAATTACATCTCGAATATTGTCGCGATCTATCGACTCATGATAATTTTCCTCTTGATTAATGTTTAAAAATTTATAATAGTAAATTGATTTCGTGCGATGAATATGCATGATAGTGAAGTGTGTAATTAATATTAGGATATTTTGGACGATTCTCTCGTATGAACATAATTGTGGTAGAATTACAGTCTTTATATTATTAAGATTTCGCGTAAATGTTTCAAATATTATGTCATATAATAACGTGTCATTCAGAATTATCAGAAGTAAATTATTCACGTGTTATTGTGTACAATCCAAATAATAAGCTTCTTATTAACGATTCATTGTTATGGAACCTCGGTGAATTTATTCAGAACAAACGCACATCATGCTTTAAATGCACAAATTGGATTAGTTATTCAACTAAGTGAAATGATCTACTAAGATAGATTCGTCAAGTTCGATGCCAAAACTATTGAATTTTTAAGGAGATAAACAATGATTAAGTAAATAGAAATGTTTATTCATATCAAAGTGAATACTGTTTAAATTTTTTGTTTCTTGTTTGTAAAATTGCAAAAAACGAGCACAAACATTAATATCTATCTGATAGACTTCATTTGTATCTTTTTTTGGTTATAATTTTGACAGCGAACTTGCAGTCAATGACCATTTCAAAGATGATGGTACATATTTTTTCCGTCCGTTGTTGCAGTATTTGAAGATTTTTTAATATTTTATTTGCTGGTAGATTAATATTAATTATACGGTACCCTAGATGAGTACTTGTTTCTAACTAAATCTGATAAAAGTCTTTCAAGTTTCATGTTTGTATAATTATACAAATATTTTAGATGTTTTATGATTCTATCAAAAGCGGCGATAGCCTTGTTGGGAGTGGAAATGTCTGCCGAGACGAAGGATCGCAGGTATATTATTATTGTATATTAAATGGTGCAACAATCAAAATTCGTGCCGAAACCATACGTTTTACAATAATTATTAATATTGATGTATTCGAATAACATAAAACTTCGATTAGTGTTATTAGTCACTTTAGATTTAACACTTGTAGCTTGATTTATGGCCATAATATTGGCAGTTTTTATTTCTACTTGTACTTATCTGATGGAAGTAAAAATGTAGGGAGGAGTAACAATAGTAATATCAGTTTAAAGGGTCGAGGTTTACTTTTATTTTTTAACCGAACAGTTTATAGTTTGAGTATCTAATAAGTAATAGATTAGTCCAGAAAGTCAGTCTAGGGAAACCAAATCAGCTTTCTAATTTTAAGGAGCTATGGCATTCCAATTATGGGATAAAAGATTAAAATAAGCAATTTTTTATATTCCTTTTTAAAACCTTAACAAAACCTCTGCATTTTCTATTAAAATGTAAAGTGGGTACTTAGGTGCCTAATATGGGTACCTATCAAAATTTTACAGTTGACTTCGTGGCTTTTAAAATATGTTCTTGTAGAACCAGCACCCAGGACATCGTAATTTCCCTTAGTGGTTTTACTAAATTAAGGGACACGGCCAAATTCAGGGCTAAAATCGGAAAAATGATCCATTTGTATTTGAAGTCATTTCGCTATAATTGCACTTTGGTCTTGAAATTTAGAAAAGACCTAAGTAAATCATGCAAAAACACATCAAGACAATAATCTAATAAAGTATAATAACTACGGAACCAAATTTGAGTTTCTTATTTATACTTTCACAGCGGTTTATCTTTAAAAGGCTGTTTAAACAGGTACCAAATAGGTAAGTATAACGGTATAGATTTATGATTTCTGATGTTGATGGGCGTGGGTTCATAGGTAGGTACTCTATAAGTCATAACACAATACAACCCAATCATTAACTGACATTTATGTTAAAACTGATTTGTGAGTGAAAAATATATTTTGAGATTCTAATCGACTGGTATTGTTGAGATTTTATTTTAATAAAAGATATGGAAATTCCGTAAAGAAATCAAATGAACATTCATTTTAGTTTCGATTTAGGTATTACAGCTTTAACCTGGGTAGATTTTAGGTAATAAGCTTTTATTGGTATTTTATATTTTAATCAGCGTCTTGTTTCATCAATATTACATATGATTAAGGTAATAACGAAACTAATCAGATGCAGAGCAGAAAACATTACTTACTGATTATTTTCTTAGCTTAATTGGGTAATTTTGTTTAACAGTAGAAATTGTGTTTATAAATTTTATTTTTATAAAATTAAATATAGTAAGCATAAAGATCTTTGATTTTAGCAAATAGTACACAAGGCAGCGTGGCCGAGTGGTCTAAGGCGCTGGTTTTAGGCACCAGTCCGAAAGGGCGTGGGTTCGAATCCCACCGCTGTCAAATCCCTTTTTGCATTTTCTTTTTCATTTATGTTTTGCTTATTACAAACAAAACTATCTAAATAATTATATAAACTGTTACCAGATTGGAATTATAAATTACCGTATTGCCAGATAAAAAATGCTGTGTTCTACGCTCAAATTACCCGGAATCAATAAAAAAAATACATACAATTTAACACAAACTCAGTAAACGAAAGTATGTTCATTAATTAATTACACTATAGTTTTCATATAAATGTTGACTAATGACTGGCAATGACTACCGTAAACATTTTGGATTAAGAAAAAATGCTTGGCATCATGGTAATTAATCATTGCCTACCATAGACCGTTGTTTAGCCAAAAATACCTTGATTCTATGGTAATTACCGTGTTCCTGGTAACACTGATGATAATTAAAGGTTTTTTTTTGATAATTCGTGGAATCTTATTTATTTATTTATTTATTTATTTATGCACTTTATATACAAAAGTATATAGGCGGACTTAATGCCAAAGGCATTCTCTCCCAGTCAACCTGTGGGTGGTGCAGAGATAAATAAGGTAGGTGCAACAAGGTCACTTATAAATATAACATATATAAATGAAACATACATATATAAACGTACATAAAAGTAAATATAGCAATTAATAAAAAAAGCCTATCTTGAATATATACATAATATAAGTAAAATTGTAAATACATAACATACAAATTACACTTACATAAATACACTTATATAATATAATATTATAATTAATGTGGTGACTCTTCTGCTTCGTTCAACAGTAGCTCTCGTACTCTTCTTTTAAAGGCAAACCGAGAGGTGGCCGATCTGATTTCGAGGGGGAGTGAATTCCATAGAAGAATAGATTGGATAGCAAAGGACGAGTGAGTGAAGTTAGAGCTATGAGGGGGGCATTTGAGGAGAAGATTGCTAGAGGAGCGGAGGTTCCTAACGTGGCTACTGCAGAGGTATTGATAGTTTGATGATAAGTAACTAGGAGGAGTAGGTGAGGTAAGCAAAGAGAATAAAGTGGTAAGTGCCCGCAAAGAACGCCGCTGACGTATGGGTAGCCATTTTAGTTGATGACGATAGGAAGAAATGTGGTCATATTTGCGAAGATTGTACACAAATCGAATGCAGTTATTTAGAAGTCGGTCCAGTTTATTGAGTTGGTCTGCATCCAGATCAAAATAACACACATCACCATAGTCGATTACAGGAAGGATTAAGGCTTGCACAAGCATAGTCTTGGTCTTAGGCGGGAGGAAGTTCTTCAGGCGGTAAAGAGAGCGAAGAGTGCCAGTGACTCTCTGACAGACAGAGGTTACCTGGGGCCTCCAGCTCAAAGTGGAGTCAATGTGTAGGCCGAGATTTCGAGCACTGGAGCTCCAAGGGATGATATTGCCGTTGAATATAACGGGTGGAATGATCATATTATCCAATCGGCTAATCATTCTGGAGCTACCTATAGTCATAGCTTGGCATTTTGCAGGGTTTACAGAGAGACCGAAATTGTCGGACCAGATTTTAATCTGGGCTAGGTCCTTGTTCACCCTGTCCACAGCCGCCGAAACACAATCTACTCCGTCCTGAGAATATATTTGCAAGTCATCGGCATACAGGTGGTACGCACACTGAAGTTCTTGAGTTAAGAGGTTAATAAAGATAGAAAATAATAATGGGGAGAGTATGCCGCCTTGAGGGACACCAGAGTCGATATGGCACCAACTGGACGAGGCATCGCCGAGTCGCACCAACTGCTGGCGTCCCTGAAGATAGGACGAGAACCAATCCAGAGCCGAAGGAGAGATCAAAAGGTGGGAGAGGATGGCAAGAAGGATGTCGTGACTAACGGTATTGAAGGCGTTCGAGAAATCAACCAAAGCCAACACAGTGACCTTGGTGTCTTCCATGCCCGCCCTAATATCGTCAGTCACTTTGAGTAGCGCAGTAGTAGTGCTGTGACCAGGCCTGAAACCGGATTGCAGTGGACACAACAGGTTGTTCAGGTGCACAAACCTAGATAACTGTTTGTGTGCACAAGCCTCAAGCACTTTGGATAGGAAAGGAAGTATGGAAATAGGACGGAAATGTTTCACATGGGAAGGGTTAGGGGTTTTGGGAAGAGGAATTACGATGGCTTTCCGCCAAAGAGACGGGAATATGCCAGAGGTAAGGGAGCTATTAACGATGTGCGTAATGGCTGGGAGAAGGTGATCTAGGATAAGGATTATCATACGTCGACTGACGTTGTCACAGCCAGTCGCATTGGACTTGATGGAAAGGATTACCTTTTTGATCTCACCCCACGAAACTGGAGAAAACTGAAAAGGGTTGATGTTAGGCGTTGGGAGACTGGCTAAGAAACCTATGGTACGACGCCTGGTTTGGTGATCTATCGGGGTAGTGGATGAGAAATGACGATTTATATCATCCAAACCGATAGTCGCCCCACAGGAATCCAGGTTTTTACATTTGCCAATACCTAGAGTTCTGAGGAATCTCCAGATACTTGCCGGAGAAGATAAAGATATATTACTAAGAATCTTATATCATTATTGCCAAAAATGACGTTTGTACATTTAAGAAATCCCCATCCAAATCGGATCAGTAGCTTTTGAGAAACTCGCGGCCATTCAAACTTACATACATACATACATACCTCCTTTTTTGAAGTCGGTTAATAAAATACGTACATAGCAGCTGAAATCTAACGATCATTTAGATAGAAAAATACAAAAAAAATACTTTTAGACGGGCAATAATTATAATAATATAAATGGAAACGGTTGTTTTATAAACGTCTTATAGGGAACGTGCCCAAACTATAGGTGGCCGCACAAAATCGACATAAGAGCTTCATGTGGATAAAAAAAGAAACTTTAAAATCTATAATTTATTTATATATTCTTTTAATATGACAAAAATGATAAAATATGGGTGCCGGGCGCATATTATTGATACCCAGCGTGGCCAGAATATGCTTTTTTTTAGATAGGAGCTAGTTATTTTGATGTTATTGAAGCAAAAATGTTTTGGAGCATCCAGATACACAGCAATACATTATCAACAAATTAAAAGTTATTTTACATTCTTTTAATATGAATATTTTACGTTAATGCCAAGTATCAACAGGCTGAAAGATCCTAATTGCGCCACCAGATGGCAGAGCCTACGTCGTGCACGGATTCCCTATAATGCGCGGAGTGGTTTCAACGAGCTCTACAATATTTCAAGTTTAATTTCCATAGAGTAAAAACATATTTTTACTTTAACCAATTTACAAATAAGTAAAACAACTATAAAACACGAACATTATCACGAGTCTGCCCAAAATTCTTCAAATATTCGAAATTTATGAGTTCCTTTGGCACTTTTATTAGAGAAAAGACTTTAACGCGTGCGGTGCCATGAATACATTTAGTTTTTGTCAGTACTCAGTGCCTTATAGATTTTTTTTTTATAGGAAAATTCTTTCATGGGAATTTGTAAAACCTCTATGACCAAAGTATTGGACCTTTTTTGAGTGGTTCTATCAATTAAAGTTGCAGGTACTACCAGTACTATGAACAATGAACTAAGTATGGGATGGTCTATTCCATACTCAGTTTGATTTTGAATGGAGATAGGTACGTGTTGTAAATTTTGTTGGTGAAACCTTTTCACCCCTAGTGATGGCATCAATGATGCGATTTTAGCCGCGAAAAAATCTTAAATTATAAGCCATGATTTTCATCTTATTTATTCTTTTATTATTCTAAACTAGGTAAAATAAAAAAAATAGCAAGGTTTTACTGAAGCAGCCGGGATGCAGGATTGTTAAAATAAAGTTAACAAATACACCATTTTTGTATTAAGAAAATGTGTGTGGTGTTCCTTCCTATCAGGTTTCGGCCACGGCGGCCAATCTCAACGGAGATCAGCCAGATGCGCAGGAGATATTATAGTGCACAAGTGTGTGCGTAATACACAGGTGCACTCGCTATTCCTTCACTGTCATAGTCCGGCGACTGGCGAGACGGCAATCCGACATGACTGGAGAGAGATCAGGCGCAGGACCAACGTGTTTCCCGAGGCACGGGGGTATCACACCGACAACTTCCTGACTGCGAGCTGCGACTGAGTAATTTTTAAGATGGAAAAACCCAGTCTCAATGTTTTTAGCACGACCCGGGATTTGAACCCAAGACCTCAGCGCGCAAATGGTACTCGTAACGCGTACGCAATACAACTACGCCACGGAGGCAGTCATGAAGAAAATAGATTATATGTAAGTAATGTGTTTTTATTATTTTGTATTTACTTTCCACGAGATTAAGTTACAGGGATAAAAGTAGCCTATGTGTAAATCTAGGTCATGGTCTATGTGTGTGCCAAATTGTTTAAAATCCGTTCAGTCGTTGCCGAGTTTATTACTTACAAAAATTGCAACATTTTCACATAACTAAGATAAGAAGTAATATTATTATGACATATAACTGGTAGTTTTTAGGTAGACATGTACTCTCCGATCTATATTTCACAAATTTAATTATAAAACTAAGGGAAAGTTGGTATCATCAGATGACAGATAGTAACTAAAATATATTTATTTGTAAAACTATTAGTAATTATTTATCGAAAAGGCATTCCGCTTTCACCTCATTCTTTAATGTTTTTGAAAAGGACTTTTAATGAGAGTTCTGATGATACAGCTTGCTTCTCATCTTATATTTCCTTATAATAAGACGGTATATAGGATTATAGTAAAAATTGTTGAAAGGTATAAAGAAATGTTAAATTGAGCGGGTTTTAGTGTAATAATTAGTAAATTAAATGTCTTAGAGATTAAACACGGTACTTATTTATTTAATTAGTATTTTTTATGAAATTAATATCTTAATTTTTCTTACTTGCAATAAAAATACTAGAAAGTAAAAAAAATATTGTATCAGCATTAGTGTTCAAAAGTAATCCATCCATACTATACCAGCCCTGTATTATATACTGCCTACTGCTGAGCACGGGCCGCCTCTACAACCGAGAGGAAAGGCCTAAACAGGCCTTAGTCCACCACGCTGGCCTAGTGCGGGTTGGCAGACTTCACATACCTTCGAAATTCAGAGAACTTTCTCAGGTATGCAGATTTCCTCACGATGTTTTCCTTCACCGTTAAAGCGAGCGATAATTCACAAAGAATACACACATAACTTTTTAGAAAAGTCAGAGGTGTGTGCCCTTGGATTTTGTACCTACAGACATTCGTCTCGGCAGTCCGTTTCACTCCCACCTAGGCTATCGCCGCTTTTAAATTTCAAGTAATTGTGTCGATTAATTCTTGTTTGACAAACAATACAAATTAATTTATATCCAACCCAGTTTATTTTATTAACCCAACCCTAACTAATTACCTTTCAAACCATCTATACTAATATTATAAAGAGGAAAATTTTGTACGTTTGTAACGAATAAACTCAAAACTACTAGACCGATTATAAAAATTCTTTCACCACTTTAAAGCTGCATTATCGGCGAGTACCATAGGCTACTTTTTATCCCGGAAAAAATTATGCCTGACTTTTATCCCGGAAGATCTCATTCACGCGGACGGAGCCGCGAGCAAGTCTAGTTTATAAAGGGACAAAGAAAAAACACAATTAGTTTACAATATCCTGTATATTTACCTAAGTGTAAAGGAATATTTACAAAGTGGACAACGATAGTATGACGATCCCTACCTTAGTCTATTTCACGTCTTACTTACATAAAACAGTCGCATGCATTTTGGAGATTCTTATAATATTACACATTGAGTACAGCACAGTTACGTATATGCTTTTATAGTAGAAATAGCAGACAATGGCTGCGTTACACGCGCGTTACTCATGCAGTTTGTCTGAGGTATTAATCAATAAATCGTGATTGGATTTACATACGAATGAAACTAATACAACTGACTTTACGCTGGAGATTTGAACACAACGATCTAGCCAAGAGTCCGATGAAAAATGATCCACGTTACGTGAGGGAAATACAGTACGAGCATATACACGCAATGTAACCGATTAGTTTACTGAATTTTGTAAAATGAGACAATCATATTGAGATGCATGCAACTGTAATTGATATTGAGAAACATAAAAAATACATGAAAGCCGTAACAAAATACAATATTGATTGTTTGAATCATAGACAATCTTTATATCAGTTAGCCTCTATATTTATGTTCTATTTTTAATGTTGCCAGTAAGTAAAATATCTTAAAATGTTGGGATTCTTGAATCAATATTGTATGTTTGTCTTACACAGCTGCCTTTTATGAGCTGCCAGATTTATAAAGGAGAGTAACAAGAGATTATTATAAAAGAAAATTTATTACATATTGTATTCAATTCGTATTAAATAAATCAAATATTTATTTAACGGTTAGAAAATTTCCACATACAACATGATTATTATAATAGTTTAGGGAATGCACATAGTATCTCTTATATCCTTGAGGGATAGCCAGTGGTGCAGAGATCACATATTGCCTTATTAGGTACAAAATTACAATCTCGCAAATCAGCTGTTTTTCGAATCAATGATATAAAGATTTTATTTGTAAATGGAAAAGACGTATATGACTCCTTTTTTAATTAAACCTTTCACATTCATCGTATTAATTATATTTTATTGCAGACCGATTTTATTTGTCAATACCTTATAATTATTATCCATTGATTTATCCTACATATTACAAAATATAAAAAAAATACTAAAATCAGATAATCAAAGTTGTATGTAGAAATATTCATAATTATTAAACAGTTATTCATATAAAACCCATAGCAGAAACAAAAATCATTAGCGATCTAGTTTTTTGGTTATATGTTATTTAAATTATTTAGTAAGTCTAAGAGAATTTACAATTACAATTTACAACTTACGCATACGAGGCCTTAGACATATCGCCATTGCCACAAAACAATTCCAATCTGCTTTGAATAACGCTCAGTATGGCAAATTTACAGTAAAAATGTATCATGGCTGTGCACTTATTTTTTTAACCCTCGCCGCATAAAGAGGTTATGACTTCATATGGCATTCAATATCTTTGTGACACAAGCTAACTTCACTGAGGATAGAGGTTGCTGGCTACCAAATGATTACATAACAACTGCATTGGACTATGGAGGTACATTGTTGTCGAATCCCAGCTAACAATTTTCCCAGTAGTATCATGGGTTGATTAACTAACTTTTGCCGAAGCGGTAAGAAGAAATGGAATCGTTTTGGGGTAATGGCCATTCCACTTGTCAAGGCCCACTGCTGTTCGCCCCTACAGCATAAAAGGTATTCTATCCGATCAGATAGGAATGTATTTGGATATCGATTTTTAGATGTAAACTGCATTCTGTTAGTAAGTAACACCGTACAGAATCATTGAAATAAAATTTATTTTTAAAGAAAGTTTGTAGAAGTTATTAAAACGTATTAATTTAAATTCAATTGGTAGGATTCTTCGACTTTTAACTGGCAACATTGATCAATAAATGTCAAATATTTTAAATTTCTTGTGAAGAGTCGTTGAATAGTAAAAATACTCGGCAAAATTAATATGTAAAATAGTCAAGCATAATTCTAACTTTACACAGTATACAAGTCTAGCGTTGTATCCCGAATTATAATGGGTATTTTGGTCTTACAAAGACAAACCCCAAAGATTTGTCAATGCGTGAGGAAGCTCATACCTTCTTTGCGCAGCCAACTCGTGGCTCGTGGCTATATATGTTTAATTTCAAATATGTAATATAAAAATTGAATGAGTAAAGTTCTAGTGCATTCCTTATCTAACTTATTTTGTCATGCAGTGTACACCTAAAATTATTACATCAAAATCTTGTTTTAAATCTACATTACTAATGAAATGTCCAATAAGATCTTAGACTTGTCTTTGCAATTATTTTTATATTCAACCCCAATAGTTTACATGCAAATATAAACCTTATTTGTATGAACTTAAAAATACCATTATTAACAATGTGTCATTTACACCGAATTTTGTAGCCTGCAAGAAAATTTCACTCACAAAAATAATGAATAAATCGATATTATGTTTAGGTTGCGTTTCCTTATTCTGTTGAGTTGATAAAACGTATTTTCGGTAAATTTCAATAAAATGAATTTAGTTTTATCGATGCCTTATTATTAATTGCATCAATATTAGGAACCAAACAGTAACTTTCAAGATTTTTTTCTATAAGAATTCAAATGTTTCTCCCACGACTTTATTTTGATATCGTTTAGGGTTATAATCATCTGTCAGTAAATTTTCTCGACAGGCAACCTATTTTATAAAATAAATTAATTGACGGGATGTCATTAGTTAATTAACAGAAGTAACTAACACTGTAAATATTAAAGCGAAATGTTAACAAGCGTGTTATCAAATAGTGACGCTATTTTGGCGGCTTAGATTATCCGTCGGAAATTACCACATCTGGTAATTTATATTTTCTATATTGCGAACGCAATTGTTTTGATGGTTTTTCTATTTATTTTAAAGTGCTATTTTTGTTGATACAATAGTTATAGTACTTTTCGACTGATAATCTAAAATTCACGATTAACAAATATTACTGCTTAGAACAAAAGATGGCACAAAGTACGTAAGACACAAAGTTAATTACAAAATGTCGTTGCACAACCAAGTTAAGAGTAAATTCTTAGCTTAAAAAATTTAAAAACTAAAATAATGACAAGATTAAAATTATTTAAACAAAGTTATGTCAATTCACTAAAATTACAACAAATATTGATTACTTGATTTACAAACAAATCGATAAGACTTAAAATAAAAGAAAACAATCGACTAAAAAAGAAAATGTCAAAATAATTGTTTTTTTTAATGGGTCGATAAATACATACATATGTATGTGACATATAATTTTATATTTATAGATACAAGGAACAACTGTATAGTATTATTTTCAAATTGAGTTCCTGATACAATATCCGCTAGGGCGAAATAGTCCATACAAATTCTACGAATCTTAGAATATAATCTAACATACATAATTATATTACACAAACATCAGATTTGGACGTGAAAAGAAAACTTGTGACTTTAACGATAGAGCAAAGAGAAATTGGCAAATATACAGTAGAAGATTAGCGGATGGCACAATTTTATACAGGATACACCGCGGAACACTCAGCCACACAGACCCACCCACACACACCGTAACGGCCCTAAACTTTGAAAACTTTTTGATATTTATCATTACTTATATAAAACTTGGTCTCAAACATGATAATTTATTTGAATGCTTTAATCCTTCGTTCAGACTATAGTACCAGGCTTGTACTTCTACAGTACAATCCGTACATGTCAGCATTTAAAACAAACAATTCGTCGGTGTTTCGTTATATGCAAATCACAGAAACATTAGCCATGTTAATAAAAAATGCAGTCGAAGATTCATTGCGTGAAACGGAACGCACCTGTCAAGTGAGGGAGCGTGGCTCCGGAAGCGGCGAGCTCAGTGTTGCCACTAAACCTACTAACATTTTAATTGGTAGCTTTGCAAATAAATTAATAAAAAAAATATAAAAGAACCACGGTTGGGCCGATTAAGCTGGAAATCCAGGGACTGATCAAGTCATAAAGTAAAAAGTATAGCACTGAAATTAAACTACTACAACTGATTTTTTCGCGATAAAAATGTTTAATTTTTGCGTCCGTGACCGTTCGAAATGTCGAGAGTAAAAATTAAACAAATTTATGGCAAAAATCGTTAATTAGTTTTATTTCAATGTCGAACACGCGTGAACATAATAAATCCAAAAAAAGTATAATATGTTTAAAATGTTAGTATGTTATGGCATTCGACTAGTAATCGTTGGGCGGGCGGTCGGGCGGTCTCACGCGTAGAACTCCCTGTTGTTGTGTCCCTTGCCGTAGGAGGCGGCGGCGGGCGAGCGCTTGGGCTCGTCCAGCGCGTACGAGCCCTCGTCCTTTTTGCGCATGCGGTACACTATGAACATCACCACTAGGATCGCGCATAGCAGACCCACTACTGCACCGCCAATCACCGCTGGAAATTATAAACTTTTGTCAGTTAATCAGCTTGAGTGTGCCTTCCATCTAAACCATTTAGTTTACTACACACAAAAAAATAAACAAAAATGTTTTAAAAAAGCCCATTTTTAACAACTATAATGATGGATTTGTTGTAATATGTGTGCTAGAAAAGTACCAGCTCAGTAAAAGCTATTAAACAGTTCTGATTTTTATCTGTACCCCACTGTAACCTAAATTGAAAATTTAACATTAAGTGTATTGTACTCGAGTAGGTACAACGTAGGGTGACTAGCATTAGGTAATAAGGAGGCGAGAACCAGACGAGATTTAAGACTGCTCAAAATACAAGAAGAATACTTTTATATTTACTACTTCCAAGAATGAATAATGAGCAGGTCATGATGAGACAAAAACCCTGCTTTTAGTACTTTTAATGAAAACCTCGAAGTAGCCGTAATAGGGGCTCTCCCTTTATTTATTCATATAATCTGTTCTCCATTGACAAACGCCATACGTTGGTCATTAATGGTGACTCATTTGTGAGTCGTTTAAAAACAATTCTTATCCAGTTGTTTTGTACGTCAATGAGGTATAAAGTATGTAGTTATTACGAGTCACCTGATTTCGTTAGAGTTATTTTTTATGTAGTTTTCATAGTTGTAAATCAAAGTTCTTTCAAACCATAATCTAAAAAACAAGTTAACGTTAAACACTCAAGTTAGGATATGTCCCAGAAATGTAAAAAATACCCAATTATCAAATCTGCAGGTAATTCCTTTTTAGCACTTCTTTAGCCTTCTAGCTGATACCCGATACTGTTCCTTATTGCTATTATATTTACTTTTCCATTACATATCCGAAAGCTCTACTTGAAGTAATACTGACCGGCAAGTATGCCCGGCTGCGCGAAGAAGCTGGTGGCGCGGTCCTCGGGCTTCACGTCCATGATGACCACCTCGCGCTGGCGCGACTCCGCGTCCACGTTACTGCCCGACGGCTGCTGGTCCTGCGGGTTGTACACGGTTCATTTTCATTGGGGCAGGGAAGGAGATATAGAAGGAAATGCATTGAGAGCATATAACGTGAAATAGAAAAAGGTGTTATTAGGGTACATATACAGCGACAACCTTTTTTCTTGTTGAGTCCCATTTATTTAAATTATTAAAAAATATAGCTTACATTACTTCAACATCCAAAGTCTATCGCAAAGCTATAAATTCAAACCAACTACAAATAACATGATTATTCAGAACATAATTTCACTCCGTTAGATAATATTGTTATGGCAACATTGAGATAGGGACTAAAATACTTTTATCATTCGGTCTTCCTGCGACATCATTTACAGGGAAATCCTGATTTGTTGACACAATTTTAGTATATGGTTTCCTGGTGAAGGAGTCATTTGAGCCGATAGTGGCATACCATGTAGGTAATGGAAGCTAGTTGCAAAACAAAAGCCAAGCTAACCTAACTTGTGTGCAGACTGCAAACAAATTATGATTTAGCGTTTACCGTAAACTGTTGGTTTTTACTCATAGGTATAATAAGGTTGGCTGTCGCATTTCACTGATTCACACACCTATTTAAAGCAATAAAAATATGGTTTAAATGGGTGTCGGGTGCAGGGGTCGATAGGGATGAAACTCGTCTTGTGAATTTACAATTTACAATTACACAGATCTTGAAATTCGGTCGATTTCATTTCAGGATTTGGTTGAAGCGTGCTAATGATTCAATTACGAAAATTAGCAAACTAAATTCGAAGAATTTTCCCGAGATACACAAGTTCGTTTCTAGACAGAAAATAATATGTTTAGTCAATATTTAGGATTGATATGACAATAGTCGCCTTTTGGTAGTCTAAGGCGTACCTATATTACATGGGCAAGCTTCAGTTCTATATAAATAATTTTCAATAAATTGAGAACGTTACTTTCATTTTGATTAGTTTGTTTCGGATAATATCTGCCCAACTAATATCAATTTGATTTATGGGAATCGACCCCACAAAACGGATTTATAAAACTAATATGAGCATTAAAATATATGACATACGTCACAAAGTCCGTTACTCACCGTGGAAGGATTGTTCTCCTCGCCGGAGATGCTGATGTCGGTCTGGTCGGGGCGCGAGGGTTCCAGCTCCCTCGCGCCGTGCGGTTCCTCTACCGCCCCCTCGCTGGGCTTGGCGTTCACAGCTGGAACAGTTATCATGCACAAGTCAGTTTATTGCCTATCTCTAAATACTTATTTCAAGTGTATTGCCTCATGTTGTTGCTCAGATTCAAATGAAACTTTTACAGGTACGTGAATAAAACAAAATAATTAGAATATAATTCATAACAAATTCATCTTCCAATCTTTTAAGTATGGCTCTCTTTTTACAATTTTCTATACTCTGTGACCATAAGCGGTGATTACCTACCAGCACATGCTTACAATATGCGTCTCATAAAAGTTTCATCTGATAAAAATAAACTGATTTTTATTGTTTGTCGATTTGTCAAGTTCTTTTGTTCAAATCAGCTCAATTTCCAAATCGCAAGGATTTTATGTAAATGCACATGTTTGTAAGCTAATATAACTTCACATAGCGATACTTTTGATGACGAAGACTTTGGATGTTTGGTTACGGATCGGGAGGGAATGTCGCGGCATGAACAAGCGTCCAATAAAAACGAAATACATCAAGATACCAACGAAATAACCATGGATATAGAAGCTGTAAAGATGTAAGGGTCTAAACATCTGTGGGACCAAGCCAACCACTAGGCAGTGGAGGCTTTGCCCATAGATAGCCCCAGCAGCCCCATCGGAACATGGTTGGAGTCAAAATTTATTCAAGCTTTGCCCAGCAGGGAAAGCGAGGCTGGTTAATATATAAGCTAATGGGTTGTGATGACCGGCATACACTAGAGCTAGTACCTAGGGCTATATACCTCATGCTTAGGCCTGCCATCCAATTTCCCTGGTTTTGTATTCATTTTAAAATTATCCGGGAATAACAAAATGTTGGATTAATTATGAACATTTAGTTAGCCAGAATATGAAAGTTAATTTCAGCTTAATATTAAACACTATATTGTTTTTGGTAATATAATAAAACAATATTTGATGGTCTTATAAGCAATCTAAATGATGGTAGGCCTAATCATGCTACTACCTCGTATGCTGAATGGGAGGTCGCTTTCAAAGATGATATTATTTTGCATGATGATGATGAATCCATGCAAAATAAAATTAAAAAGACTAAACAGGTCGTTAAACACTTACCGATGTCCTCGCTTAATTAAATTATTAAAACAATTAGAATTATTCGGTTAAAACACCACAATACAGAGGATATGACTGGGTTACGTTTAACAGGAAACTAATGGGTAGATGAAATAACGCTTACAATATAACAATGGACAGATAATAAAGTTTTAATTCAAGGCTGAATCATAATTATTGCGTTGTTTTGCCTTCGATTCTTAGCCAATTAGAGGTTACTGACACGGTAAATTCCAATTATATGTTAAACAGTTTTGTACTCAAGAAATAAACCAAAAATAATTAAAAAACAGGGCAAAATATCTAATACACTATGAAACGACAGGTCGTCATAATTTAATTCGAATGATACTATATTTCATAATTACAATATTTTCCGGACGACGACCAATCGTTTCAAAACTAAAATAAACGCAAATGAAAACTGGCATGCTTCAGCCACTACTCACGAACTACTACTTCGACGGGGGACGGAGGGTCGGTGCTGGGGACAGGAGGCTCTACATCCAGACTGATCGGTTCTTCCGTATCCTCTGGCGGCGGTACAGGCTCCGCGTGTTTTGGCGCTGTCTGTGACGGGGTGAAGTCTTCGTCATCCTCGGGCAGTTCGACGGCGTCACCTGAGCCTCGGCCGTCCTCGTCGTCGGGGCCAGGGCCTGCGCCCCACCCGGAGCCTGAGCTCTCGTCGGTCTCTAGACCGGAGCCTTCATCGGCATCGATGTACACGTCCTGGTTGGATGGGTGCCCGTCGTTCTGTATGTGGTATGGTTCTTCCGTCGATGTCTCGCTGACCACACCGTCCTGGAATTGAGAGTGAACGAGTTTTAGTAGTCGCAGTCGTACAGTGTGTACTGTATTCAAGTATTTTTTACTACTCTTGAAAATAGAATGTATTTTAACTTTGTGTTTCGATTATTAAATTATAATTTAATGCGAGCAAAATTGATAAACGCAGCTATGTCGGTTTATACCCTCTTTCAGTTTTTTATACTTAAAAAACTCCGTAACATGTTATAATCCTAGTTAGGTGTCGTCAAAATGTAAAAGATTTATATGATAAAGCAATGTTGTGAGAACTATCACTAAAATTGCAAGAATTTTCCAACATCCGCACTGTTACTTCATAAGATATAATAAATCTCGTAACATACTGCATTGCAACAGAAGATGCTTTGATCGAAACGCAGAATAGAGTTCGCGATGACGTGTCGCGACCCATTTCGGCATAAATCGGCATTCGACATTAAATTTTTATCACTGACCTATTTATTTGCAAGCGCACGGTATGACGTGACACTCCGCCCGACATGCCATCAAAACAATTGTAATCACAAACAAAACACAATACGCGAAAAACCATAAATCACGGGGTATTGCGTTTCCCTACGTCACCGTGAATGGGAGTACTGAGGTCATGGTGTTGGGTCACTCACCTCGCTCGGGAGTCCTCACGCTCGCAACTAACAGTAGCACAGGCCGCCCAAAACTGAATTATAGATAATTTCCACTTATTTAAGAGAAGGCAGTGCTTTGCTTGGCTAGCGTAAGTTGTAGTGGCGACGGATCGATAGGCTTTCGAGGGGAGAGCGCGGGAGAGGGGTGGGGGCCCGGGAGCTACCCGACTGGTCCCGCTTGTCGCCGACAGATGCCAGGATGCCATGGAAGGCTTTCGGGGAAAATGTTTGTCAGCTTGCACGGTAGAGAGCGTTCGAGCTTGTTAAACTTTAAAGCTCATGGATTTTGAGTTTGCGCGCTAGGTGGCGCTAGATAACAATAGCTTTGCTACCGGAGATTAGATTACTATGAGATTATTTTAAGCTATGCACTTTAATACTATTTGTAGTTTTGCGTAATGAACTAAAACTCTCATAAAAACCTTTTAAATTAAAATATAAAAATAGTTTGTTGCTTTTTGAATTCGCTTAATACTTACTTCAAAATGGTAAAAAATAGTAAAAGTAAAAAAAGAAGCGTAATTCTTTTTTAAATATAAATTTTATGGCAGAAAAGCATTTTTTTTCAACTATATTAAGTATGAAACATAGATTTTTTATGTTTACACAAATGTTCGACGATGAAATAAAACTACTTATGCCTTGGAAACATAGGTACTTGGTGGCTATTATTTAACACTTATCGATAGTATAAATAAGAATACTCATTACTAGATATACTACATATGTATATTAGTACTAATCTATTTTTTCTCCTAAAACCTTTTTTATACCTTAGCTGTAATGCGTCTAGTGTCTATAAACTATATATAATAAACCATTGTTTATACCTAAAATAATTTACCCGAATAAACGCGGTATTTGGCGCTAGTCTTTCACGGGTATTGGGGCATGTCCTGATTACAGTTTTATCATGAAACCCGACCGGCTGTAATGAGAAATATTATTTATCGCCCTGACTCCAGGGATAATGCGAACTGACCCGTTTTTCGACTGTTTTACCGTACCACGCACACTCTATAACCTTTTAAATATATTTTAACTAGCTTTTGCTAGCGGCACCGCCCGCGTGAAAAAGTTTTTCCGGGATAAAAGTCCCGCTTTATATTTTCCCGGGATAAAAAGTAGTCTATGTGTTAATCCATGGTCATTACGGAGGAGTGATCTCTTCGTCGTCGAATTCAATCCAATAAAATACTTCATGTGATCGTCACTATAATCAGATATCATTGATAAGAGAAAGAAGAATTATGAATGTTGGCCATCGAGGGAAGGAAAAGAAGATCTCCATTTGTATTGAAATTTGAAAAATATAATAACAAAGTTACTTCACGTCGGTTTTCTGCTGGATATACCACCAAGGTCGAGCTGGCTGTAATCTAGCAAGTCGAATGTCTACCTTGACTTGAGAAATGTGGTCGGGTGCCAAAGTATATTGACGCAAGCAGGACGCTCACCCAATGATGCGCCTGCTGATAAAAAATAGCAATAATCTAGAGCTATAGGCATTACACTAATGATGCAAAATTTACTTCAATTATATTATGGAGGGTCTAGTATGTATCTGTTTAACGTGGTTTTACAAGAAATAAGAAAAAAGCGGTTGAAAAAGTGTAATTTTGGTAGACACGACTAAAATGAAGATTTTCTTTTTGAAAAAGAACCGCCCCTGACAATGTCAAAGCTTTACACACTCTACAAAAGTCAGTCTTAAATTTATGTTCAGTAAAAAGCATTTCTATCAACTCCATATTTATTATAATAATAATTCATTTATTACAGAAATTAAACATTTCATCGTGTACTATTAATATTAAGGACTAGCTTTTTCCCGCGGCTCCACCCACGTCAAAAAGTTTTTCCGGGATAAAAGTCCCGCTTTATATTTTCCCGGGAAAAAAAGTAGCCTATGTATTAATCCAGGACATAATCAACCCTTGTGCCGAATTTCATCGAAATCCGTTGAGCATTTTTTGCGTGAAAGAGTAACAAACACACATCCATACATTCTTAGAAACTTTCGCGTTTATAATATTAGTAGGAAAGTAGGAATAGTAGGATAGTTATTATGAATAAAGTTGATAATTCATAATTTTATGACATTAATAGATAAAAATGATTAAGTTGCTTCAGAAAAATGAGCAAATTAATTTTAATTCGCACAGCCATTTCTGAGTGTAATTATAATGCATGTTCTATATTAATTAATAATGTTATTGTTTTATCAATTATTTTTATATGCCTCAAAATAAGTATTCCTTTTATGAAATCTGTTTTTAAAATATCACGTTGCCAGTTCAGTTTATTATGTTTAGCATGCAGAATGGAGATGTACCGCCGTCCTTGTCCCTCGCTAGGGATTTGATAGCGATAGCATGAATATAAATGCGAGTGGAGGTGTATGCTTGAGTACTGTAACTTACTGTTATCACTGGTTGTTACAACCTGTGGGAAATGTCGGCTCCAGTCCTTGAACGGTTTCAAGTTTGAGTTTTTAGTACCCGTATGTTGCTTTTGGGAGATTTTGGGCGATATCTTGTAGAGTATATTTATCTTGTACAAATATTTTTAAGTCTTGTTCGCGGATTGTTTTTAAATGTTAATGGTTAAGCAAATTGATAGAATAAGTATGTTATAATAAGTATACAAAGTAATAATATTATGTTACTGGAATAAGCCGTGGTTCGTGGAATTCAATTTCGCCCATATGTACCTAAACCAATGTAACTGATATTTTAAACAAGCAATAACACACTATTGTAAATGTGCTCCGTCAGCTAAAACAGGTACCTATAATACATTTTTAAAGTATCTAAGATTTTTAAGTAATGAAAATATAGTACAACGTAACTAGGAGCCAACTGACGAGCAAGTCCGTCTGGGAATCTTTGATGATGTGATGATGATGATGATGATGACGAGCAATTTACTCGCTCCATAGCAAGCGCTTGCATTGTGACAGAATTTGCACAATCATGATAATTAGTATCCAATCTTACACTTACTAATGTTAGAAACGCGAAAGTTGGATGTTTGGATGTTTCTATGTTTGTTAGAAGTAAACGCAGAAACTACTAAACGGATTTGGATGAAATTTGGCACACGGGTAGGTCATGTCCTGGATTAACAAACAGGCGACGGCAACGAATAATTCGTGCACGAATACGACTATAAATTGTAAGTAACGAATACGAATAAGCTGTTTACACATTCGTATTTATTAGTATTCGTCTGTAGGGCAAGTATCTAAAATCTAAATCAGTAGTAATAGCACAAAGTATGTTTGTTTCTTTCCTTAAGTACATTGAGACGCGACCGCCGTCCCTTAAGGCTTAAACTTAAACAAAGCTCTGTGAAACCTTAAGCGATGAATTTTGAGAGCAAAAGGCAACTGTTTAAAATGTACAAAGTTTAATGGAAATCCTTTGAGTTGAATAATAAGGGGAAAATGGGGTCTTATGGCCACGATGGAGGTTAATGGGTTTTTTGTGAGCAATTTAATGATATTGTCCAGGGGTGATTGTAACCACTTACCATGAGATCGGCAGATTGCTCGCCTGACTTCGATGGCAATAAAAACTTAATACCTGCAATCCTTCGGCGACGGAAAATACTATAAGCCGAACGGTATTCTCGTCTCACAATTCCGATGAAAAAAAAATTGCTACATGTTTTATTTATACATTTATAAGTTATACATAAACTATATAACTTCAAGACAACAATGAAATCAAAATCTAACAAAGCCGTACTAAAATTTCGCAAATCTCCGTCAGTTTATTACAAAAACTAGCCTCCATCCCGCCGAATTAGTTATTCCGGTCTCGTCAGCCCATCTTCGGTATATTGCAATATCAGTAGCGTATGCCAAGAAATCACGACCGATATTAAACCTACATGCTTACGACTTACGATTGTGCAATTTCAATATTACTGGAATATGTCTATTTAAGTTTTTATACTAGACAAGATTTTTTATAGGTTTTTATAGGCGGCCATTAATATGTAAGTTTTACTGGCGTAAGTAACTGACGTAAGAGTTCAAAATGTAAGTTTCGTAAGCTGGTTACAGTACCATGCGCACATATTTTTCTCATCTTGAGTATGGCAAACAAATGTAATTTTAGTCGAATGTTGATATACTAAATCGCAAATTGAAACAGAAGTTTTACTTGCAAAATCTTTACTACTGCGCTGTGCTCCTTACTATATTACATGTTAATACGAAAAATAATATATATTATCCCGCATTAGTGAATTATCGAGATACAACGTATTATTATTATTACGTGCCCACTTCATCCAATCATTCAAGCGGTTTATGTGCAATTGGCATACTGAAATCGGAACCGCTTCACAAACTCACTATATTCTTGATCACGAATGCGTCTATTTAACAATAAGTTCTTGAGACAAAAAATAATCTATAGCACTCACGGATAATTTCGGTTTCTATTAGTGTAAGAATTTCAGAATTAGAACAATGCTTCCAGAGACTAGCGTGTCCTAGCGAAGACACTCTTAATTTTATAACATTAGTAAGATTAGCAAATAGGATATTAATTAAAACAAATTAATGGTTCTTCAATCTTCGTTTTCAATAATAAAACAATGTTTTCTCCTAAAACGTATTATGTAGAGTACCTTTTAAGATGTCAATATCCTCAATACCCAAAACAATAGTAATAGTAAAACACGAAAACAGATCACTGGAAAAAATATCCACCAATTTGTAAATCCCGAGCGAGATCAAATGGAAGCGTACGGCATCCAGTGGTGGCTTTGTGACCAAACAAACTTGGCCTGCCCTTGCTCCGAACGTTTCCTGTCGTGCTCTATTTGTGAGGGGAGGGAAGGTCAATTTATATCAGCAGATGTATTGGGTCAGCCGTTCTGTTACGTGCATGTTACTTTGCTGGGTTTGCAAGTTATAAGAGAAGCGGGTTGGAAAGTTTAAATATAAATTCATGCGTGTATCAACTAGGGGTAAACAGAGGATGCATCGTTAGGTACGAATTAGACATTTAATTAACTGTATTCTATGCAATGGTATGCTAAAAGATGAGTCCATTGCCAAATCAAAAACGTTTCCAAATATTTTTATTTATATTTTGTATAGACTTATAATAAATGTTGTGTTTTCAAATACGACACTCTAACTTATTCTCGTCATGGCAAATACCATGACTGTCCAACCGGTGCAGTGCACCAGCAGACAAACCTTGATGTACAAATAATAACTTGGTTTTCATTACAATGCGCTGTTCGCCGAGAAATTAGATATTAAGTAGGTATCATAATGTCCAGCAATTATACTGGCTACGACGCTCCAACTGAAACACTGTGCTGTTTGGCAAGACAGAATATAGGATAGACCATCGCTTATGACTTGACACATACAATATCCGCTAAACGCTCACGCTCGTGACTCGCGCGTGTGGTCCATTTCCTTTCTATTTTATATTGTCACTCGTTAGCCGCACTGACCTACATGTGTAAACAGAATCGGTATGTTATTGAATGTTGGCTTGTAGTTTGTACCCTATTTATGTGTCCCGGCGATTGACAAGTTGCCTGTTGCAAACAAATCACAACTTTACCACACAGTAAATAGAACCCAATGTCGAAAGCAATTTTTATTCTTAGAATTCCAGTTGCCTGCAGTTTTCGGTTATTTGCAATGCAGCTATTGTTTTATATGCTGTTTGTTCGTTCCAAGGGATTGGGGATAAATTAAAGCTGAATGGTGAATAAATGGTTCCAAAAAGTATTTATTTTGCTGACAGAAGCTTTACTAGGTTGTTCCGTTATTTATCTGCTATTAATAACGGTATTGCTAACTGGTATTACAACTAGTAAATGATACACGACACTGCAATGCAATGCAATCAGCCCTGTATTATATACTGCCCACTGCCGAGCAAGGACCTCCTCTACAACTGAGGGGGTTTAAGCCTTAGTCCACCACACTGGCCTACTGCGTGTTGGCAAACTTCACATACCCTCGAGGTTCTTATGGAGAATTCTCTGGTATTTAGGTTTCCTTAGGATATTTTCCATCACCGTTATAGCGAACGATAATTGATTAACAATACATATTATGTAACTTCGAAAAGTCAGAGGTTGGGGGGTTTGGGCCTTGGGTTTTGAACCTCTGGACATTGTCTCCGCAGACCGTTCCATTACCAACTGAGCTATCGTCCGCTTGGACACAGGACACTAAATTGTTATAGAAATTGAATATTACTATAAAGCTGTTTGAGAGGGGATGTATTATACGTGTGTATAGCGGCTTTCGTTCGTTTTGAAAAGGCCGACACAAAGGCTTGTTCAGGAACAACTGGTATAATTTTCTGTCGTTTTAAACATGCGAAAACGCGCAGAGAACACGTGTCTAACGTGCGTAGTCAGCGCGTATAAAATAAGCCGCCTGCGTAGGCCCTAAGGTTTTATTTAATACATTTGATTGTCGTTCGAGTCAGACAGTTCGTTCATAAAAAGAAAGCCAAATCCCTACTTCAACATGTGGAAAACATGTTGCGCCACACGCCCACAATGACCTGGATTGTTTGTCCGCAAATATTTGTTTCGGCTCTGTCTTGTGATCGAGGGTCTTTCGTTGTTACCACACAAGACTGTAATGGGGTTAGAACTGTAACACTGTATTATTAAGTAGCTTTCATCCAGGATGCACGCGTGAACGTCTTTTCTTGTGATAAAATTACAGTTTAAGGGTAATAAATAAATCGGGATGAGTTGTTTAGCTATCTTATGTAAGATATATGCGTGAGTTCAGTCAGGAAATTATAAGGGTCAAATAAATAATCATCAGACTCGGAGTTATGAATGAAACACAAACTTTTGGGGCCTTGGGCTCTATGAAGCCATTAGTTTCGGCCCTAATTACTGGGCAATATGGGTCTTAACATTTTATATTTCAGGATGATGAGCGCAATGCTTCGTAAATCAAAGTTCTAGATGGTGTGCTTTTGTTTACGACGAACGCCTGCTCGTCGCTTATCATAAGGCAAATGACATTCTCGTCTCGTAATTTAGTTCAAAATTTTACACAACATTGACCACTGACATTACCTGCGATTTCACTAATGTCAATATCACCATTCTTCAAAGAGGTGGCTACAGATTAAAAAAAGTATGAAAGAAAAAATGTAGCCCTCGTTGTTCATCGCTAAAAGTACCACGTGCCTCACAAAAGGTACAAAACACGTAGTTTGTTTAACTGGCAATGGTTGCCCTGTGTCGGGTCGGCAACGCGTTGGTGACGGGTCGTTAACCCTAGTAATTGCTCCCGCACGCCAATTAGGCACCGCAACGTTGCCGTAACGTCTTCGTGACGGCTTTAAAAACGTTTGTGAGCGTTATCAGCAAGTTATTGTGCTATTTTATGTGAGTGTTTTGGGTGTCGCAGGTCGTTGACTGGGGCAATTGAGAGAATAAGCGCAATTCGAGTTCGCTCGCTGCATCATTAAGAGTGCATTATTTTTTTCTGGACGTCACGTGTATTTACACAAAAATGTATGCGTGTACTCTACACTGATTGCACATTTGTTCTCACGAAGTTCTAAATAGGCTTTCTCGGCTATTTTTGTAATTATTTTAAAGAACTGAATGACAAGACAAGCAAGCTGCTATCTTGCTAGCTGCTAAGCCACTTCTAAACAGCGGCCACCTTACTCAGAAAGGCACTGAATTTATAATAATAGTGATCAGATTGGCTTCAATGCAAAATAGAAAATCGTTAGAAATAGGTATGGCCGATACCCTAGTCCATATGACTAACTCCATATGAAATATAAATTGTCACAAAGTACGTGACTAGATGTAAACTGTATAGTGATATTTAACGTGTTCGATATTAATCTGTACAAATTGTAAGCAAGTAGAGGTCGTCGGAAAGCTAAGGTACGTGCCGCCGACAGCCGTTTCAAACATATTAAATTAATTTTCAAAGCAATTTAATATTAGATTGGCCATTAATTCCTTCCCCCTTCGACTAATAACTAACACCCCTTATGTTTTCGAGATTCAGCGAATTTGACGAAAATGTTCCTTAATATCGGGTGCTAAGTAATTATTAGTGGTTGTATAAGGATTTCTATTTAGGGTTTCATAAATGTTTTTGTGGTGACACATAATAATAATTTATTATCATTAGCCATAGGAAGCCCACTGCCTGCCACAGGCCTGCCATAAAATTAATAATTCGTTTATGACGTCATACAATATAAAATAAAAAGCAACAAACAAAATAAAATCACAAACTATAAATTATACCTATACTAAAAACTGCATTTAATCTGTCTTCAACTCGTAAAAATTTTTACGGAACTTTTATCTGGAAAATATCACTATTCCAAACTTCGTGCTCCGTTGACTCTTTGAAAGAACTAAACAATTCCATTCAGTAGCTGTCGGGACGTCCGAGAAGACAAGAAGAATCACAATAACAATAAACGCTTCGGAGTCCGCTGAATGTTTCCCGCGAATTGGCGCCCACCGCGGGACCGCTTATTTATAACGGACAGCTGATAAACTTGTCCGTGTCCAGTTAGACCGTTGTTTGATATACTGTAAAACTGTCTGACATTTCATTTAACGGTTGATATAAAGCCTTGTGTTTACTAACATTTGATGGACATCTTGATTGGCGACGTTACGCTATAACGCACGTTGCCAAAAAAAAGTAATACCCAATGTATCTACAGGTAAGAAGTGTAGCTAAAGATTTTAAGCTTTCTATGCTACTTTAAATAGCTGTAGTTCAAACGCAAGCGACAAAATTTGAAGTGCCGTCATTGAATACACGTGATTTAAAATTACAGTCTGTGGACTAAGGGTCAGTGGCAGTGTTGACCTCCGTCGTTCATAAGAATAACAATATTTTACAATGCGTGTCGAGCCATACAATAATGTAGATAGGAGGAATCTCAGGATATTACTAGAGACTCTCATTTGTCAGTCTGTACCTACGGATACCGTTAATCCGTTGATGGATACCAACTTAGTAGCTTTGTGTGCTAAGTCTTAAAGTATTAGCAACCTATAGGATAACCTTCTTGAAGCTAATACATTTCTAGGCGTTAGGCCATATTGGTGTATATTTGAAGTGTTTAGGTTTAATTATTTATTTTTTTATACTTTGTACTATAGTAAGTGTATTATTAGAAGATAGGTGATCAATGCCACCAAGCACATTCAAAATACAAAGTCATTCCTTACTGTTTCTGGCTGACCGAAAAATAGTTTAGAAAGTTTGGGCCTTTGGAAAACTCACCTTATGAAACACAAAGTTTTTATTCCAAGTTTGTTTTATATTAGAAGTACCGACTAGTTCAAGGCGGTTCATTTATGCTACATACAACTCGCAATGCGTGGTTTTACTTGAAAAAATATTACATTGGAGATAAGATAAACTGAAGTAAAAAAATAAATACTATATGGCGTAGCGGGTTTTTTAATACATCAATGGGTGTAGCTCATATTGGCGCCCACCGTGATATCGCTGTTACAGCGGATAGCTGATAATCTTGTTACTATTCATTTAAACCGTACTCAAACCGCCACTTGATACATTATTCAATTAACTGACGGTTAAATTTGGTATGATTGCAGTTTTGGAATTAGAGACATTATTTAAGATCTATAATATTGTTACGCGTGCTAATACTCGCGGATAGTAGCGCCACCTATTGGCTAGAAGTAGGACTATCCGAATGTGGAAAGTTCGGCGATGAAATATTCTCGAAAGATCTCGATGTCTTCAGAATGTCGTGGAAACGCGATAACTGACCTATATTTGCGAGAGAGTTCCCGACTATTTTGGATCTTTCGAGAATGTTCCATAAACTATGATGGTACTAGTGGCCGAGTATAAAAGGCGGCGCGCGGCCGCCACCGCGCATTCAGTCTTGTTTACGACGCGATCAAGAGCGAGCGATAAGTGGACTACGAGCGATAACTCCGAGCGACTTCGAAGCGAATATCGTGAATTGTGATTTGTGTGTGAACGTGTAGTGAGTGACTATAATAAGTGTATTTGAATATTGTAGTATCTAGTGCAGTGTTTTAGTTTACTTGTGGCTTTGTGCTAATAAAATCTTATTTGGTGCTTTTATCACAATACCGGCGATTTAATAGTTTAAACCAAACCCCAGCACGCAACAATATGTACCTATGTTTGATAAATAAATGATTCTGATTCTGAAAAGTTATGCTTCTATTTTAATTATTATGCAGTGGAATAACAAAACATTTATTGGGTATTCGGAAATAAACGACGGAATTTAGGCGGCCTTTCATCACGTTATAGAAAATACGTTATTTCATACAAAAAAACATATTTTAAATAGACGCCGAAAAAAATATATACCAGAAATTCAATATTATGTCGCTTACTAATTCTTAAAGAATATTCTCACAAAGGACCCTGTAAGACACGTACAATATATATTCACAAGTAAAGACGGATCACAGGAACACGGTTCATTAGTCAGCACTGAGTCACCCACTCGCCGCATGAACGCTTGGCTGTGCACGCCGAATGCTCGCCACATTTTTCGGTGTCCGAATGTCTTAGGGTTTATTTATAACTTTGAATAGTAAATTAAAGTCAACTTTCTGTAAGTAATAATCTAGATAGTTTTGTTTACAGCATTAGTGGTTTTCCCAGATTAGCTTACAATAGGGTAGTTGACTACTTTTTTTAAATACATTTATCAAAAATGTATGCCATCCAAAATCAAGGGAATAAGAATTTTAAAATTGGGGCAATAATTAGTTAGTTATAAAGCTTTGAAATTTGGTGGAAGGCGTGATCGTCAAATAATAGTAATATCAGACTGTGACGTCACCGAGTGTCGCCGGCCATAACGCAGCGTGCGTGGGAAAGAGAAGGCGTGATATCCCCCCCACGTCCCCACTTTTGCTTACAACAATATTTCAAATATGGATAACTGCTTTATTTTTCGACCAATTTTGATGCTGATTTCACAGAAGAATTTCTTTTTCGTATAATTTTCTGTTACATATAAAATAATGTACAAAATCAAACATAGGAAACTACCCTATTCATTTATAGATAACTAACGAGGTGACAGCTTACTATTGCATTTTGTGTTGTGAGTCAGGTTTTCAAACACTTCATTCCTCCAAGACTGGTTGTGTATTCACGATTCGATAATAATGAATTACATAATAATTATGGTGACAGCCAGCTTTCTTGATTAATATAATTTCGGAATAATTTGGTTATTACTAAGTCTTTTTGGTTATTCTTATTCAGCCTTTGGAAGTCTACTGCTGAAGAAGACCTAATAGAAGCGGCCTGCTTTATACTAAAAAACTCAAATCAACATCTTAACATAAACACATTTGTAAAATCCAAACATGCCATTGGATTTGTCTCCCACATCCCTTGATATTCAAACTATTGAAAAGTTGTAATAGAATTGTTTTTTCTGCCAATTTAGACATAACCGGATGGTGTAGCACTTGCGCTCGATGGCCTGGGAGCCTCGGGCTAACCCGAATTAGGTCAAGTCTCGCTCCGTAGCCTTTCACGATGTTATTTCAAAGGTTTGGCTTTCTGGCTAATTAACAATTTGTCGAACCTGTTTTAAATGGGTCACGGGCGATGTCCCCTTTAAACCCCCCGTTTCCCTAAGTCGCCCTTTATTATACATAATATATATCAAATATTAATGCTGTCCTCGCTGTATGTACGTTGTGAACTGGGATAAGTCAAAATTGTATCGGCGTGCCTTATTGGATATAATAATTATATATACTAGAATAAGAGAAAATGTAGCAATTAGAGGAAATAATGTTTAATTACCAAGTGAATTATCGAAGATATATTATTCTATTCTAAAGGAGGTCCCGTGAGGATTTAAAGATCGGTAAAATATTCTTTCTGTTGCGAAATGGAAATTCCGATATCCATTATACAGTTTGGATATTATTTTTATTGGCAAAAAAGTTCCTCCCGCTGACGCAAGGATTTCCCGTGTAACCGATGGTAGACACCTGGTAATGCAGGTCAGCAAAATTATAGACACAGCCGAGTCACGTGGTCTATCGTTGGATTATATTTGGACTACTCTACGTTTAGCGCCTTAAGAGCGTATGCGCTATCCGTGCGCTGTATGGCTTAAAAACAGTACTTAAAAAAACAGTACTCTTTTCGAAATACAGTTCTCACACATATAAACGCTAGATTAATTACCGAATTTCGTTGAACTCAATGCTCATTCGCATTCATTTAATTTTTTCCGACGCCCCGTCAGCCTGTGGGGGGGTTTGTGATTTATGGAGCAATCTTTTAGTCGTAAATCAAAAACGGTACGTCCGTTTCTATTCTACAGCTCGAAAGCGTTACATTGAGACAATTGCTCGGACTCACATTTTTTGTGGCGTCTTGCTTTGAGCTCTTGAATAGGAAACGTTGCTTTTTAAAAAATTAAATGAAATAATTAATTTCGGTGCCTTTTCATTAATTTTGCACGATTATTGTTGCGTTGTGGTAATTGTTAAAATGAATTTCGTATTTTATGAATTTTTTAACCGGCTGCGGCGAAGCAAGGAAGGGTAATGATTTTAACACCCTATATACATATGTATGTATGTATCTACTTTGTTCATGTATTTCGTTTGATGGTAAGGAATGAGGACGTTGTTTTCTCTTAGTAAGAACACTATAGATATTGAATTACAAATAAAATTTGATGTATGGGAAGTGTTGCTACTGTTATGAGCAGTTATGGCGTCAACGCGAGTTCGTGCAAGCGATGTGACGTCTCATGTATAAAAAACATTTAAATAATAGTATCTTTAGAAACAAATAACCTTAAAGATGCCGAAATACCTTCTATCAAAATTAAATAACATCGAAGCCTATCCCATTATGGAATCAAACACGGCTTCACATAACGACAGGCTTAAAAATACAAAATCCCGGGCCCTCCCAATCTCGAAATTACGTGATAAAATTGAAGACTTTTTTACTCAAATTCGCTTCACTTAAGCCCCGAAATCTCTGGGGGGTTGGCCGGGGCACGACTTTAATAACCATTAGAATAGAATACATGTCGAGGAATCAACTGCGGATCGCGTTCTTTCATGTTTTTGATAGTTTGGTTGGCAAGGTATTGATGTGTTCGGAGGAGACCTCTCGCTGCCGGCCGTGGTGTCCGCCATGGTCGGCGGCTGGAGGTCATGGCGAGCGATGGCCTCCTTCTGTGAGTACGTCATCTCGCGGAAGGAGAGCGCCGAGCGGGATCGTGAGCAGAACGATCCCGCCCGCAGCCAGAGGAGACGAAGGAGGCGTCGGGTGGACGACTGACCGGCGCCTCGTGCCCTGCGGTCCGGGGGCATCTAAAGAATTCGGCCACGGCATTCCCTGCCTGTCGTAAGAGGCGACTAACGGGGACTAAAGTGAGAATCGCGGAGCGAGCAGTGGGGGTCTGCTGGCTCCACGATTCACTATAATAGCGACTCAGAGGTGGACGACAATGCGGGTGGTCGGTCTCCTGCAGTCGTAGACGTCAAAGGCGTCCTGTAGAGCTCGGGGGCACCTAAGCCCCCTCGTATAGAGATGGGCCGCAATGCGGCATCGCGCAGGGGCGGTTCCGTGCAGCTATCTTCGTGCAACAAGATACCCCGGGGCCGTCCCGTAGGCGCCGAAGAAGGCCACCGCGGGTTTTGGTTGGTATGCCGGTGTAGGGTGTACATAGTGTTAGGGACTCGGTCCAATGCTCGCTCGGATGATGCCATACTCCCGAGTGTCGACATTGGGCCGTTAGATCGGTGAAACCAACATAACCATCCACTCACCCCCCAGTGGTGGTAGCGATAACGCGTTTTTTCCCCGCGAGAAAAAAAAAAAAAAAAAAAGGTATTGATGTGTACATTGCACATGTTTATAAGACGGGCTTTCGACGCGTTTCAAAAGCGACTAAGATACGTAGGTGCAATGCACTCCAGATTCAGAACTGTTTTACATACGTATACATCGCTGGTTATTTTTACCTGAAACAAATAACATACATGTTAGTTTTTGGTGGTCCATATAAAATTGAATCGAATCGAGTATGTAACTCGGTGGTAAAGATCAATTATAATTTAATAAACTACTGCATGACATCCACCCGAGGATATCATAGGTTTTTTACTTACATTATCCTTACCTATTATAAAACAAAGTCCCCTAGCCACGTCTGTCTGTCTGTCTGAACGCGATAAGTTCAAAAACTACTAAACAGATTTCGATGAAACTTGGTATAGAGATACATTGGGATCCAGAGAAGGTTTCAGGGTACTTTTATCCCGCAAATTATACAGCGGGACTTTTATCCTGGAAAAACTTTTATTAGGGCGGAGCAGCGCGTAAATTGATATGGAGATAGTTTGAGGCCGTAGGAAGGATATAAGTTACTTTTTATCCCGGGAAAATATGTAGCGGGACTAATATCCCGGAAAATGAAACGCGCTAAAACAAATAAGTACTACAGTAGAAAAACATGAAAGCATATTATGTTCTGCTACCGAGGCGAAGCTGGGACGAGTCGCTAGTACCCTATAATTACTAATCAATAAAACTTGCTCATACCTATGTAGTTGTTTCATACATAATACGTTGTTACTAACCCGGACAGTGCCTCGCATGGACCTGCCTAGTCTATTACTCCTACGTAGCAAATATCTACGTGTACGATGTCAACTATAACCCAATTACACGTAGGTACATTACGATTACAAAGAAAGCTTTCAGAATAAGTCGTACAACAACCGTATAAATTATATTACAGTCTGGAAAAGTTTATTACAGACACTAATTAGATCTACGAGCCATTCCAGGCCATCTAGGAATTCAATGTAACCATTTGCACCTAAAAGGCTTGGGTATTTATCTGAATCATAAGAAAATATTAGAAGCATTTTTTTCAAAATGGTTAATCAAATATAACATTTTTAAATTCTGTAAAGTTTAAGGTTTTCTAGTAATCGAGTATGTGAATCACCTGACTCGGTGATGCGCTAGTTTGATTAACCCTGCAAGCAATGCATGCAAACACGAGTCATATAATATTTGAAATTAAGGGTGATAACTTTGATTGATCATAAAATTTACATCATAATATTTATTTAGAAATGAAACATTCCATCGTGTACTATTATTATTACGGACTAGCTTTTGCCCGCGTTATATTTTCCGGGGATAAAAAGTAGCCTATGTCCTTTCTCAGGCTCTAGACTAACTGTGTACCAAATTTCATTTAAATCGGATCAGTAGTTTTGGCGTGAAAGCGCGACAGACAGACAGACAGAGTTACTTTCGCATTTATAATATTAGTAAGGATAACAGGGCGACAAACGCAGTACCGTGGTTTGCGTGTCGGCTATTTACTGGTCTCCGCTTTTTTTATACGTGCTCGGAAAGCGACCCCACTGCACCTGAGAGAGGAGCGGGGAGGGGTCCAGGTAGGAGTGTCGACTGACGAACGATGATTATCCCTCGTCAGTCGGTACAATTATGCCAACCTGCTTGAACCGGATATACACAGGCTGCTCCCGTAACGCGGCACAGATCCGTGTTCCACTGTGGCAGTTTCTAACACCCTATGTACGGTGGTCTCTCTGGGCGGATATTAAATATATCCTATGACCTATCACGATCATTTTTTTTCTTTGTTGGATAGAATAAAACTGTTTTTCCGACATCACATACTGAACCTAGTAACATAAACAAGAGACAAGTGTTAAGCCCTTGAACAAACAAAAATATGAAGGGTTTTAATTCTTGTCAGGTAACAAGGATTCACGAAAAGGCAGAAATTACGCGCGACGTCGAATACAATTAAAGAAATTCTTTGAGAATTTGTCACTAATGTCAGAGGCGGGCCGTTCCGGGGCGGGGGTGTTGCAAATTACATTAAATGTGAATAATCCACGCGCCCATTGCGTTAAACGAAGCGGAATGGGACGGAATAATAGTCCAAACGGGATGAATCTTGTACTCCCGACGACTATAATTCTTCGGGTGCAGCTAATTGAATGGGAGCCGGGTCACATCATGCGCAGTTGTTTCTTTGAATTTATTACGGTCGTAATCAACTTACAATGATGGTGTTTTGTTGAAATAATGTGAGCTGTGTTTTGGGACTTGTCGTATTTTAATAGGTTTCAGAAGTCGGTCTCATGGTAAGTGATTACATCAGGGGAAACATGATTTTTCGCATGGCATTGAATGACGAAACGAGCATGCCGTTCGCCTGATGGTAGGCGATACGACCACCCATAAACATTAGCAACAGCATCTAGCCCCTTGAGTTACAAAGTACTGTGTGGCATTCCACTGCACTCGTCATCCTGAGACATAAGATGTTAAGTCTCATTATATCCAGTAGATACACTGGCTACAATTTCCTTCAAACCGAAACACAACCACAATTTGTTTCCATCTGTGAGCGGCTTGGGTATGACATACTCCTTAACTGTCTGTGCCTGCGGCGGCGTCGTGTGCCGGGTCGGCCACTTCCCTGTAATATGGTTGAGGAGGCCGATGGCTGGCACATGCGTCATACTCGTGAACGAGTGCTGCTTGTGTGGACTGGTCTGCCCTTTTCGCTTACTATATCTAAGTAAAGAATTTAAAATTTATTACCCATTTTGCGAGTATATAAATTAACTGCTCTAAACAAAAGTAAACAAATACTGAATTGTATTTTTTTTTCTCTACATAATGCATTGTATTTTATACCTTGAACTGATTTTGAAAAGAGCAACACTAGAGTTTCTTGCCCATTCTTCTCTAGTGAGAACTGCTTTCCGAACTGGTGGTAGAGTTAATATTGACGGAATCTAAATAATTTATAACATTTTATGGGTTCGAATAAATTATTTCATTTCATTTCAACAGTGCATGCACACTGCTGCTTGGCGGTAGAAATAGAAATTGCGGTGGTACCCACCCAGACGGACTCTTACATATGAGAGACCTACCACCAGTAAAGTAAAATGCGTCGGCTATTGAAAGAAATAGGTTTTTAAATGTCCATAAATTTCAACAGTCTGGAAATATTGCAAGAGTAAGCTGATACCACGAGGACGAAACTAGAAAAAGCAAAATCTTTCAAATCCCTTCGATGCGCTTCTTAATTTCAGTCAAACTTTTTTACCGAATTGTAAATGGCACCTCGAAAAAAGTAATGTCAAAGAACGAGTTTCACACAAATTTCGAAATATTAAAAGCAAACAAGTTCCCTAATTTCGTAGTTCGTCGAACCACAGTCGAACGCCATTAAAAGTCGGAAATTTCGGCACATTTAGAAACTTCGCTAACAAAAGACCAATGTAGCTGGATCGAATTTGTTTTCGGTTAACCAAAATAATTTTCGACGATTTTAAGGACGCATTTACATTTTTGACAACTTCGATTTTAGATATTTTAATGACAAGAACGCGCTTTGCTACACGCGCACACATCGAAACCGATTTAAACTAGATTTTCCATTGGAACGAGCTAATCTTAATACTTGAAGTTATTATTTTACTCATCCATATTTATTTTTTTGGAATTGTCGAATGTTTACAATTATATTTAATAATTATTATTAGTATAATTTCATCATGTAATAGACATTTTTATCTCTTTATTTTAAATGTTCCTTTTTTCATATACAAATATTTATTTATATAATATTTTTATATATACAAAAAAAAACATTAATACATATAAAATTTAAAAAAGTGTATCACCCTCCGATGGCGAGGCTCAAGACCCAAACCACCGGTAGTCAGGGATTCAAAGTGAGGAATCTCCTCACAATGCGTTTGGTAAGCGATACGACCACCCATAAACAGTAGCAACACCATACAGCACCTTGAGTTACAAAATACTGTGTGGCATTTCACTGCGCTCGTCATTCTGATACATAACATCTCATTATGTCCAGTAGTTAGACTGGCTACAATGTTCTTCAAACCGAAACACTACAGTGCATGCACACTGCTGCTTGGCGGTAGAAAAAGACATTGACATTGCGGTGTCCAGAAGTACTGCTTTCTGCATCTGGCTCTTGACCCAACGACTAATTGGTATCAACCCATGAGCAGAAACGACAATCAGAACAATAATTGTGGAGTCCTCTTCTCACATGTCGGTAACCTCGTGTGCCAAATCTAAACATTTAGACATTGTGTCCTTTTCGGCCTTAACGAGGTTATCGTCATGCGGAATGGTGACGTCAACAAGTATTGCCCGGCGCGCCAATCGATCTACTATTACAATACAATATCTTATTGGCAACAGTAGCCTGTCCGTGATAATAGATTGATCCCAGTACAGCGTTGCATGATCATTTTCGAGAACTGGTTGAGGCACATACTGGTAATATGGCACTTCAGGAGACACAAGATCTTGGCTACTAGGTTGTGTCTATGCAAGTACTCGCCGTTAGCAAGATACGAACAACCCGAAATAACATGCCCGTTTGATTCACCGGGACGGTGGCATGCCCAAGAGATATCGACCGTACCGTCCTACAGGATGTATTATAATTGTTCATATTTCCTATAATTGTTCGTCTTTATAACTTTGTCCATAATTGCAAAGACAAAACCCTCAGTTTCTCCAAAAAGGTTACCAAAACGTAGCCAAGATACGGATGCGAGCTGAACGCCCCGATAGAACCGACCGTATAGTTCTTTGCTCTTCCATATCACCTCGCGTTCCCTAATGCCCATCGCCATAGGGTTTCGCCAGTTCTCATTCGCCAAGGAAAGTGGGATAAATCCCTTATCCACCATGACTACAATCTTATACATGCCCACTTCGTTGTGGAGGATATAATCCCTAAGATTGCATACCTCGCGGTTATGCAACTCCATTAAGTAAGCCTCGGCCCCGCATCACCGCGGGATGTATAACCTCATCACTGACCACCGTGGGTGATGCATACGATATGCAGTCAGTAGGGTCCGGAACTTTCGATCCAGGGCGTCCAATTCAGTCTGAGTCCTTCTTTCTGAGTATACCAAAAGAGTACATGAGTACAGGCATAACCCAACCGTTGAAACCACAAATCTTGTTTCCACCTGACAAAAAACTGTTAAATACAAAAGTATTCAACAAAAATCAGGCGGCCGAAGAAACGGTCATTCACCGATTGTTTTACGTCGGCACTCATAATACCAGGTGCCTCAGGCATACCCAGATATTTGTAAGTTTCCGTCTCAGAAAGGGATCTAACTCTCTAAGACTTGTATGTCACCAGAGACCACGACCTCTCCTCCTCCTAAATCTTTCAGTTATTTTTAACGACTCAATCATTTTTATTTTGTTTTGATGCAAACAACTTGAGATCATCCATGTAAAGCAAGTGAGATATAGGCTCACTCCCTCTCCATAGACGGTATCCTAATCCTGAATCCAACAACAGAGTATTGAGAGGATTCAGGGCCATGCAGAACCACAATGGTCTCAGGCTGTACCCTGTAGCCTGACCCTGGAATATACCACGCTTTAATTTAAGGAGCCCCCGCGCATCTCGGCGCTCTCGGCGTCAACGGCAGCGTCAGGCCTACCTGCCACACTGCTGTCCATCAGGGGGGTCCCAACAATGTGCTAAAAAGACAAAACTAGAGAAGGCACCTGCCCGCGACCCCCGGGTGGCCACTATTAGTTGCCTTTTACGACAGGCAGGGGATACCGTGGTGGAATTCTCCAAACACCTTCAATCCACAGGGTGGGAGACGCCGGTCAGTCGACCACCCGGCGCCTCCAACGTCTCCTCTGACGGTGGGAGGAATCCTCGCGTTCCAGATCCCTCTCGGCACTCTCCTTCTACGAGCGGACTATCTCGCAGAAGTGGGCCAACACACGCCAGACCTCCTGACTGCCGACCATGGGAGCGACCACGGCCGGCAACGAGAGGCCGCCTCCGACAACTGCTTTGAGAGTGCTGCGCTCCTCATTCCAGGCTGGGCAAAACTCAAACGTATATTAAGCCGTAGCCAGCGGGCAACTGTCACAATGGCACACACAGCCGACACCTTCGTACCTACGATACGAAACAGCTACTCACCGAAGCAGTCATGCCCAGTGAGTAGTTGTGGCTGAACTGTAGTAGTGAGTGTTTAGATATTTTTGTAGCGGGAAAGGCTTTGTAGGCGGGCAAAAACGCGAACTAAACCTAGTAAAATTTAAAAATAAATAATCACCGATACTAAAAATCATAAATAGATAAATAGTAAATACCATACACTGCAAAACTTGTCGATATTGTAAATATAAAAATATATCCGCCATTTTGATTATGAAATTTAAATATTCGCATTAAAATAAATGATTTTTTTATTAATTAAATCAAATTTGCATTGACTTATTGTAATATTCAATTTTCATACTTGCTTTTTGAAAAATAATAATTTGAAATAGTATCAACTATTTTATTCGTAGTATAATGACATCGCGATCAATTTATTACGTATTTATTTTTTGAAAAAAAGTTGTACACCCGTGCTTCCTCGGCCGCGTCTCAGCGCGGAATGACAGCCCGAAATAGGAAAATGTATGAAGAAATTCAATTCAGGTTATATTTTTTCTCATAACTGGAAAAGTATTTAAATTTACTTAAAAATATTTAGCCATAAAGCAAGAAGACTATATAAGCCAGCATATTATTTCGGTTTTATATTAAAATGTTCATTAGTCTTAGGTATAATGGTTCCGATTCAGACCCTATTTTTCGTCATTTTCAGCGATTATTGCTCCAGAATAAACGTATTTACGTGTTAATATTGTATGGGAGCATACAATTTCTATATGCCATAAGCAAAGAGGAATGTTTAATCTTTATTTATATACCAAGATCTCTTCATAAGCGTCACTCCTGATTCAATAAATGGTACCTCAAAACCATGGAAATTTGTAAATGCGCCCCTTAGCATTTTTGTTAAATACTTCTTTGCTGGTCTGTTTGAGTTTCTTATTTATCTTGTTTTTTTTTTGGAAATATATAGTCTTGGCAAAAACACAATCACAAAAATATTATTTCTATCAATGAAAGAAGTCACCCATCCCTTGCCAGTTGTCCCTGTTATGCCGGCCATCTTACAGTACATCATTTAACTCGCCAGTCGTTGTGTGGATCCACATGGTCCTTCACCAAATACACAATGATTGCTATCGCAATGGGTTACAGGGTGGGACTGCCCACTAACAAGCTTTAAAGGAAAGGAAAATATGTTATTTGAGTTTCCGAATATCTCAATTTTATATCGGAGCACGCTGGACGCAGGCCGCTTTTGATAGTCCGTTTGGAAATCCTTAGGGAAGGCCTATGCTCATCACTGGACTTCATTTGGCTGATGATGCAGCATTATCACACTTTAGGCTTTCAGAAATCTCAAAACTCCAATCCAAATTTAAAAGAAAAAGTGAATCTATCTAATTAATATTATTGACGCACGTGAATACTCCACATTTTTACAAAGATAATTCGCATGTGTTTTGGAATGGTTCGATGAACCAATAAAGAGATTGCGTACGCAATCGTGCCACTGGGTCAATCTATTTGTTTCCAATGTTGGGAAGAGCCTGCCCCTTTGGTTGGGAGGATAAATATTCTAACACAAAAAAACAAAATGTAAATAGTCTAAAATAGAATAAAAAGTGAAATTTAGGGTTCCAAAACAAGACATTGACGTCGCGTAGGTAAGGTAACGCGTTATGTTAAAGAAAATCTTCATAATAATGTTGTGAAATAAAGGCAATTCTAAGAAAAAACATCTCGAATACAGATACGAAATAAGCAAATAAACTGTAAATGGTGTTCTCAACATAATATTACAAATAGAGCAGACAAGAAAAATAACAAGCCGACGAGAATGTATAATGATTAATGAAACAAGATAAAGGGGTTATACGTCAAGATCGTGCAAAGTGGATATTCGTCTACCTACTCTATAGAATATCGAATTATCAAGTACATAAGGAAACCAAGGAAGCAGCCACGTCTGTGAATATCAAGTTATTTGCGATTTTTATTCTCTCTCGCGTACTGGTTTGTTATCCTTATTTTGTTAATGCAATAAAATCTGAATGTCGTGTTCTGAGTGTTCAGTTGGAAAAGCTGCTCTTTTTTGTATTTTTGTAGTATGCTTAGTGTTTCTACAATATTAATATACAGATGTTTTTGTTGAAATAAGAAGATTAAGGGTCTATTTCAAAACTTCTGAGTAAATGCTACTCGTCACGTCAGCCGACCAACCACAAAAGTGACACTCTAACCTATGGTCCCAAATAAATAGTAATCAAATCAATACTATCAACATTAGAAGTTTGATATGATAACTGACGAATGAAATTTACTTGAACTGTGAAACAGGCCCTCAACTTCCAATTTCCAATATTCAGAAGTATACTGACCTAACTCAACATTTAGTATAAGAGACTTTTATCAGACATCCTCTGTTTCTCCCCTAATCTACTATTCTAAGCTCCCAAAAGGACGAGCGCAGTGCGATGTCATAACTAATAGGTCAAGGTTCTTGGCTGTCTTGTGACTGTTGTTGAAAAGGCCTGACTGCCATTAGTGGACCAGCTTATCTCGTCATTTAGTATAAAATAAGCTATTGAGTTGTTTTGGTAACGGCACCTGACAGACTACCGCAATGGTATAGTTCGTGGTAGGTACGACACCATTTTGAGATTTTGATTGTTATTGTGATATTGGATTTTCCTGCCCAATATCACCTCGGAGTCTGGAATTTGTGCCCGATATAGCGATCGGCTCGCCCCCTATCACATCATGGGACGGACACAGATGGCGAACAGTGGGTGCCCTGGTTGCACCCCAGCCTAGCCCTTCGGGGATAAAGGCGTGATGTGTAAGATTTGTTTTTTTTTTGGTAACGGAACCCTACACACCTTGTTGCCGAAGCATTGTTGTTTATTTATTTCCCATAGAATATTTACATTTTCCTTGATATTTGGGACATATTCGTATATATTTTATTAGATTGTTGCATTAGTGTTCGCTTTTGAGATACAGCTTATTCACGGACCAAATATTTTTGTACTTATTATGAGGGATTCGGTATTTTTAAATACTTAAACCGGAGACGAGCACGATGCTGAATTGATGGCAGAAGAAGCCAGAAATAGGCAGACCGGTGGTCCCTATATAAAGTTTATATCATATAGTTAAATAAGTAATGATGTTTTAACAGGCCGGCATAATCGTGTTAAATGTAGAGGTATAGTCATATCGTCAAGCGATTCTCTATCTAGACGTCACTATTTACCCATAAAAAATCAAGCCACAGGAATCATTATTAAACGTCAATAAAGGACAAAATACAGAGGCAACAAAATTTAAGGGGTATTGTCCAAAGCCGTCACAAGCTCGTACAACTGAGCCTCGAATGTGCACACCGCATAATGTTCCACCCCCTCGTTAAGTAGGCTGTAGGGATATTAGGCGTGGACTTACTGCACGTAATGACCGTTCATCCCTTTAAATGGGCTGGGGCCGACACCATGACAATCCATACTTACCACCTCTTTAATTTACGGGCTAGGCTCTGAGTA
The DNA here is from genome assembly GCA_947568825.1 of Sphinx pinastri. Classification (NCBI taxonomy): domain Eukaryota; kingdom Metazoa; phylum Arthropoda; class Insecta; order Lepidoptera; family Sphingidae; genus Sphinx; species Sphinx pinastri. The sequence goes on from OX387617.1 coordinate 20,362,605, forward strand.
TATAGCAGGCGAAGAGGTGTAGGGGTAATCTCTGAAGCTAAAAATTCGATTTTGAATATTCTTTCACTAATTGGAGGTACATTATCTCCGGGTGCAATTTTTATTTCCAGCAGAATTCCATTGCCACGTTAGACAAAATTCTAAACATGAACAACTCACAAAACTAAAAATGTTAATAATTGTGATTTTTGATGTACCTGTTTCCAACCCAGAACTTCGTACTTTGCAGGAATTGCAGGCGCTCTGCCGCACCCAAAAACTGCCGACAAATGACTTCGGTACTACCAAACTGTACCTCATTATCTACATCAGCAAAGACCCAAAATCAACGTACTGCAGAACTAAAGTGCTAGTGTCGATTTCACCTCTGTACTTCGCTTAGCTGGCGTCGGGAAGTATCTTTGAAATCCGCTTCATAATCAGAGCGCGGTTAATTCGCCAACTATTTTGCCTGAGTCTGGAGGCAGACGAGGCAGTGAGTCAAGAGTTTTATAAACATTTTATATGAACTGGAAATGTGAGTCGCTGCAATTTCCAAAAGTCAAACCTGCAGAGTAGTCTCTAAAGGTATTAGGTTATTTGGAGAGCGCGTGAGTTTCTAAAAAAATTATAAGGTGAGGCGAGGAGTTATATAGAGGCATAAGGCAAAAGATTGAAAAGATTGCAACGCCTTCAGCGTAGGCTCGGACCTCTTGGCCTATCTACTTGCTTTGCGTATGATGATAATGTTCTTAAATCATGTAATTTTTCTGCAATAGAGTTTACCACTGCGGTCACATATGTCAAGGACACTCTTCCTAACATTGTCTTTATTCCAATGTGCTACTGTCATCTAGAAATCTATTAAAGTTCGTTATAAAATTTACATTCAAGAACTACAAGAAATGGAAAGTCCTTATGAAAATAAGTAAACGAAGCCATTTTGGATGTTAAAGAAAAAGATCGCGTGGGATTACGCAAATTTCCCTAGTGAGGGGAAAGTCTGAATAATAATGGAGCCGGGGTTTACACTGGCGACATCCTGCAGATGCTTCTGTTGATAAATTACACTGGGTTTCACTAATGCCCGCCGTTAGGCCGCCTTTACTATGTGGCTTTTGGTATTAAAAATCTGAGGTTTTTCACAATTTCAAATAATTGTTCAGATCACTTAGTATTGAACCCTTAAATATAACTAAGATTATGATTTATGACATACTGACGTTATCTGCGCGCAGCAAAACACTGTGGAATCAAATTTCATAAAGAAAACACAGAAATGAACACACTCATGCCTTTTATCTCCAAAGGGGTAGGCAGAAGTGCAACTAGTACACCAACTTTTTGCGTTTGTGTATTCCGTCCCATCCTGTGATAGGGAGCAAGTCTATCATATTCGGGCACAAATTCCAGACCCCGAGCGGATACTGAGCAGAAAAACCTAATATCACTTTGCCCGTCCCGGGGATCGAACCGAAGACCTATCCGCGATAATCGTACTGCCCACGCAATACAGCTACGCCACCGAGGCAGTTATTCAGAGATATTAGATGCTGACTCCCAATCATTGCACTAGGCACTGTTTTGTCAATTTTGAACAATGCATCCTGTTGCGTGCGAAGTGTAAAGTTGTAGGCTACCCCTACATTACATACACACATCCACGCACACACACAGACATACTTATATACAAACACATCTCTCATCTGTCATTGACGCGAGTGACATATCCGGTCGTTTTCGAGATCCCACGAAAACATGTTACGTACTGCGACATAACGGTACGCCCGAGTCCGTGTAGTTTCGCCACGCATCCGAGTGTGCCCCAAGCGACTAGTTCGTGTGCCCGAACGCAACCGACCGCGCCGAGCGATGACTGCCAGCGGGCAGCGGCCGTCACCCGAACACCGCGCTCAGTCGGTACACACGATCGCCCGCGAAGCCCGTATCATCCGCTACCGCACCGCTAACGTTTGCAATCGACTACCAGCTGTTCTGTGTTCGCTATCTATCACTTTACTGTTTCTGTTACTCTTCTTCCTTACTCCTTCTGTTTCTATAGTACTGTACTGTGTGTGAACTATTTCTTCCGTGTGCCGTGAATAAACTTTGACTTTTATACCTCATTTATTCTTCGTACTTCATTCACACCTGCACTACCTATAACTGGCAGCCCCTTGGTTTCTTCTCGAGGAAATTCAGTTCCCCGCAGCAGAAGTACTCACCGTATGATCGCGAACTCTTGGCCATTTACGAGGGAATTAAACATTTCCGCTACATGCTCGAGGCAAGGCATTTCGTGGTATACACCGACCATAAACCTTTGACCTTCGCTTTCCACGAGCGGAAAAACAACTGCAGCCCTCGCCAATATCGCCACCTCGACTACATCTCGCAGTTCACAACCGACATTCGCCATATTTCCGGCAAGAACAACGTCGTCGCTGACACACTTTCGCGTGTTGATGAACTGCAGATGCCTGTCGACTTCGCCTTACTTGCCTCGTCGCAGGAAAGTGACCAAGAGCTCGCGCATCTTTTGCGTGGGGAATCTTCTCTGCGCCTAGAGAAGCTCAAAGTCCCGGGCGCTATCGTCGAGGTGTACTGTGACGTGAGCACTCCATCACCAAGGCCGTTTGTTACTCCAGCATTCCGCAGGCAAATTTTCGAGAACATTCATGGTCTTAGCCACCCAGGTGCCAATGCTACTGCAAAGCTAATTGCAATGCGTTTTGTTTGGCCTGGTGTGCGCAAGGACTGCCGTGAGTGGTCTCGAAAATGCCTCGCGTGCCAACGTGCCAAGGTACATCGCTACGTTTCGTCTCCACTCGGCACCTTCGACTTGCCCCGTGCGAGATTCGCCTTCGTCCATGTGGACATAGTAGGCCCTCTTCCTCCTTCACAGGGTTACAGGTATTGTCTTACCGCCGTTGACCGGTTTACCCGATGGCCTGAAGTGACACCGATGGTAGACATCACAGCCGAAACCGTTGGGAAAACCTTGCTGTCGTGGATATCCAGGTTTGGATGCCCCACAGACATTGTCACGGATCGCGGTCGACAGTTCGAATCATCGCTCTTCCAATATCTTGGGAAGGCGATTGGTTTCAAGCATCGCCGAACAACCGCCTATCATCCAGCGTGTAACGGCTTGGTGGAACGTTTTCACCGACAGTTAAAGGCTGCCATCATGTGTCACACAGGCCCAAACTGGGTTGACGCTCTGCCCCTTGTGCTACTTGGCATCCGGAGCTCTTTCAAGGAGGACCTACAGGCTTCATCAGCCGAGCTTGTGTATGGCGAGCCACTGCGTCTGCCAGGAGAATTTCTTAATTCCACTACTCCTGACACTACCGACGTATCAGATTTCAGTGCTCGCCTACACAAGATTATTTCCAAACTGCGTCCCACGCCTACTTCCAGGCATAATAAGGACAAAGTTTTTATTTACAAGGACCTAAACTCCTCTGACTACGTATTCCTGCGGGATGACTCGGTTCGGGGAGCACTACAGTGCCCTTACACCGGTCCTTTTAAAGTACTGCAAAGGGACAGTAAAATCTTTAAAATTTTGGTAAGGGGAAAGGAAGTCACAGTATCAATTGACCGCCTCAAGCCGGCCTACATACTTGCTGACCCCAATAATTCTCCTATCCCTACCCCAACTCCTAATCCAACCCCACCCCTTATTTCCGAACCAACATCCAATCCTACTTCCAATTCCATGCCAGATTCCCCAGCTCAAGGGATCAGGAAGACACGTTCAGGACGTACTGTTAGATTCCCAGATTTTTATCGACCGTAGGCACGGTCTCAGGGGGGGAGTGATGTAGGCTACCCCTACATTACATACACACATCCACGCACACACACAGACATACTTATATACAAACACATCTCTCATCTGTCATTGACGCGAGTGACATATCCGGTCGTTTTCGAGATCCCACGAAAACATGTTACGCACTGCGACATAACGGTACGCCCGAGTCCGTGTAGTTTCGCCACGCATCCGAGTGTGCCCCAAGCGACTAGTTCGTGTGCCCGAACGCAACCGACCGCGCCGAGCGATGACTGCCAGCGGGCAGCGGCCGTCACCCGAACACCGCGCTCAGTCGGTACACACGATCGCCCGCGAAGCCCGTATCATCCGCTACCGCACCGCTAACGTTTGCAATCGACTACCAGCTGTTCTGTGTTCGCTATCTATCACTTTACTGTTTCTGTTACTCTTCTTCCTTACTCCTTCTGTTTCTATAGTACTGTACTGTGTGTGAACTATTTCTTCCGTGTGCCGTGAATAAACTTTGACTTTTATACCTCATTTATTCTTCGTACTTCATTCACACCTGCACTACCTATAAAGTATTATTTACGCAGTGGTTATCAACATTATTCTGTGTTCATGACATTGTACCGCGCTATTCCATATTACCTTGCCTAATTAGTGATATATATCACGATTTTCGGTCATCGTCGATTCGAATACATATTTAGGCATGTTGCCCCACTGCTACTCTAACGAAATGAAAGGCTAATTCTCCACAAATCCAGGCAGTTTATATATATTATATATTATATTTATTCCAGACCACTTTTTGTAAAGATTATTGTTTATTTCTAATTTTAAAAACACTGATTGTAACTATTGTGGTATTTCGAAAGGCCAACTATTACTCTTATTTGAGTAAAAAATGTCATGACTGTCGATATCAAAACAAATTGAGGTCCTCTATCGACCTGCTTCAGTTGAACACTCTATTGTGATACACCCTTTATATTAGATTTCTTATTAAGTTTAGCTTTGATTATATTATTGTGACGAATAAGAGAAAATATGGTTATCCATGGATATTTATATATGAAGAACTAAGCATAGGCGTACCTGGGCAGGCGACATTTAACACAATCTATAAGATATTTTCGATTTGATCCAACGACCAAATTATTGTAGGTCTGACACCTATAGGTAACAAAAAATAGTATTTACAAACTTTTTATACCAATGAATTCGTTTTAAATCGATTGCTTCTCAGACAAAAATACCTGCCTACTTCTAAGTAAACATGTAATTTAAATCTACGAACCGTGTTGCATACATAGTGTCCTAGGTCAGAAAGGGGCTATTTATTAGCCTCGCATCCTCGTTTCTCTTAGTGCTTAATCAGATTAAAAGTAACAAGAAATCTGTTAAATGGGAGACTGTTGTTGACTTTGATACATATGTTCAATTAATCTGCGTTGTAACGCATAAAAACCTTATAATGTTGTGGGTAGGGATAGGTAGAGTACATTCATTGTTCGCTATTTCTATAATATATTATGATAGGGAGCGAGTTCATTGCTATTTCTAGCGCATTCTTCTTTGATTTCGTTTATACACAATTGTAAAGGCCTAATAAAGTATTTTCAAATAGAGTAACTAAACGTGACGGATTAAGAAACGAATCTAGAACCCTAGGTATTATAGACTGCAGACAGTTATATAAATGTGAAAGGCCGGCAAAATTCGAGCGACCGTGAAATAACGCAATGATTCTTACCATCGAGTCCAGTTACATTTGCACTGCACAAGTACGTCCAAGGTAATAATAGATCCGGGTTAAAACCTAGAGCGCCTTGCCCGTAAAACATTTTCGAAATAAAATAATTCCGAAACGACACAACCTAATTCAATATTTTCTTTCCATTTGGAAAGGCTTTAACAAGCTTTCGGTTAGTCTTGGGCTAGCGAGACGGAGCATCTATCTCTCTCGCACAGCCCTTTCACGGGATCAGCGGGCGCGGGACAATGGGGAGAATTTGAATAAAATAATAGTTTTGAAAGTGGGTGTTTAAGGGAGGGGAGGACGCGGGCTAGTGGCTACTAGGCAAGTAGGGAAGTACGGGATAGGAATAAGGGAAGTTATTATATTATTATATCGGGGGTATAGATATAAAAATATAATGGAAATTTATTACCACACAGCTTTTTTTTGTAGCCCTTTCTTCGTGGAAGTTCTTTCTCCGTAAAGTTCGATTGTGAACTTTCCGAGATTAAAAGTAGCTTGTACTTATATTAATTTAGAGCTTGATCTATCTGTGAGCTAAAATTCATCTAAATCCATTTAGCGAATTTTTGATTACATCTAAGGAACAACCCAATATTGTTAAAAACTTTCGCATTTATAGTACTAAGTAAGGTAAGTAAAATTAGGATTATAATATAAGAAAAAAAAACGCATTATTATATATTATATAACTAGCCCTATTTCTGCTTTAAAACGATAAAGCTGTTAATTCGCAAATTCCAAAATTTCACAACACGTATCAAACACTTTGGCAATATATTAACTTCAATATAATATGCATATCTACAAAACTCAACATGTAAGTGTAAATATTCCACGAAATCAAAATCCAAACGAATTTCTCAGGCAACTTAATTATATCTTCCCGTAAATAAGTAACATTATTAAAGCTGTCACATACAGTGTAGTAAATTATAAGGCTATAGCGAGCTCCGGGTCTCAATGTACGAGGCGAGGCGGTTTTTGTTTATAGAATCTTTGACTTTGCAGTATTATTGTAATGTTCATGGAATATTTGTGAACCTTGTAGAAAAAAAGGTTTCTAGAATATGCTAAAGGCTGATGTGATATGTATTCTGTATCGACTTAGATCGAAACCACTTAGTACATATCATGGTGAAATGCACACCATAGTGTCTCGTTTTGCCAAGTCGCTTTCGGGTGATAACTGTTGTAAATAAAGTAGCGTAGGCCGGCATAACTCCGATGTACACCCACTACCCAGTAAAGACAGGTTAACATTATTGGACTACATTTTACTGACCACCAGGTCAAGTAAAGTAACTTAGCCGTTCCTAGATAGTTCGTAAGTGGCGAGCTAGTACAAGCGAGGCCGCATTATATGATCTATTAGAGCTGTGACTGTTATGCCAAGTTTATAATGAAGTGAAGGTTTGATAAAAACATAAGATTTGAAGATACAATAAGTAACTAACTGTAATTATATGTCTCATAACTCACTTATAATATTTTTTCTTCAAATTTCACTGTCCTCCGCTTATGCCTTACACCGCCTCAAGGACTAAGTCAGTAATCACGTGAACAAATGATACACCTGTGCACCGCTAAACAAATAACCGGAGTTATACTGACGTATGTTAATTAATTAACGACGTTAATTGTTACAGGGAGCAACATGGCGGCCGGCGCGCTAGTCTTCTGACTACCCGCTCTAATTGCTACACTCGGAATTTGATTGCGCGATTTATTAATTCCAGTATTTTATGTTCTGGTATTTTAAAGGATTTTAAATTATGTATTTAAGATGATGAGAAAAATATAAATTATGTGAGTATAATTAAGGAATAAAAAGTTCTATGAATGTTAAATACTTGTTACTTATACTCACAACCACTAGAGCGAAATATCTTAATACACATAAGGAAACATTCAGTCCGGTCTCCCCACATTGCTGACGTGTCCTTTTGGAACCAACGAAGCGGAAAAAACTAACCGTAACCATTACCACTAAACCCCACGACGCAAAGAAACGCCTCGACCGTACAATCCTAGAGATTTCGCTTAAAACTCCGAAACGTCTGCAATATGGCCATATTTGAATAATAAAATAGTTTGGCTCGCGTCCACGTTGGGTCGAGGGCTGAATGCCGAAAAAAGGGCCTCGGACATTACTTACAATGTCCCTTTCGAAGGGAGTTAAGAGTTGAACGCTCGCATCAGTGCCCGATCCCAATATAATATTTATGTGAGACGATCGGCCGAGTGAAAATTGGGCGGGATTGCGACCCCTCAATCTTATTATTATATATTTTTTGCTACATATGAGGTAAAGGTATGGATTTGGCTCTATAATTTCCATTACTTTTTGATGTGAAATTATTTGTTCAATAGAATTTATATCACTTTATACATTTTATTCCAAAATACTTTGTAATAAATCTGTTACAGCTACAGTACCTATATTGAAAGCCACCGTAGCGCAGCAAGCAATGAACTGGTTCTCGCACCATGATCAATGTTTATTGTGTTCGGAATTTTTTATCCAGGACACAAAACTTGTGTCTTAGTTTGAGGTTGTTGAATATTGGATATATTGATTTATTTAAATTATCAACAATAAATAACTAAATTATAGAAGTAAAAATCTAAGATACATCAGGTTCAAAAACAGTCAATTAGCTATTTTCCATTTACATCCACAGTAAAGAGGTAGATAAATATTTTACCCACTACAACTCTAATATACTATATAATACTACGATTATTCAGAAATAAAACGCTCGTCCATCATAACTCAGACCGTTTGAAAGCTCGCAGCGGCGCGAGGCGGCGCGGCGAAGCGTTGTAATCCGTAAAACAATAGCGCGTTAACTTATCACGTTGAAGCCATACGTCAGTGCAGGCTGTCGTGCGGTTATGACCCTTAAATAACATCTGAATTAGCGCACGTGTCCGCAAACTAACACTTCATTTTGGATCCTAGTCGTCATTATATAGGGTCGTAAGTTGTGTGCCACCGTATTGCCGCCGTGAAGTACAGCTAACTACAATTGTACTATAAATATTTACATTTAATATGACGAAAATACTAAAAATGTTTTACTAAGAAAACTCCATCTAAGTACTAACACTTGCAGTTCACGTAATACCGAATTACTTTTAGAAGTAGTAAAAAGTAAAGAGAAACATTAACTACATCCGAAAGATCCCGAAACTTTGTCGTAGATAGCTCAGAACCCTTCAAAGATTATTCGGAATAGTAAAATTATGAAGGGTACAGTGAATTTAGGGATTAATCCGGGCGAATCCTCAAGCCCGCGTATCTATTACCTGCTCGAGTTAACTCCAAGATGGTTACCGTAGAGGCAAGAGTAGAATTAATATAATGTACCGAAATTGGCTTTACTCTCTCAATGTTCGTATGCGTGATATGAGATTTAAATTTGCATCTACCTACAGGAACAATCGCTTTGTGTAAGTAGTAATCTCAAACAAAGACTTTGAATTTAGTTCTCTGTGTTTCTCTGAAATTAATTCGGGCGAAAAGGAATAGAAGAGCAATGTTATTTTTAAAATATTTGTTAAGTGGTTCCTACCTTAAAAATAATAGAAAATTGAATAAACACCATTTTTATTCAAGAATATTAGCCGTTTAGTTTCTGGATAGAAAGTATCAACACAAAGAAAAATAAAAGCGCATTCGAAAACCTATTTGTCACAAATGTGTTATTACATTTTCCACCACAGCGCTCCTCAATAACACATTTGAACACTGTCTGCATCTGGAGGAGTGCAAGGCACATCGTAAATACTCAAAAAGTTTGCACATCAAAATCGTATTTAAGAATTGCGCCGGAATAGAAATGCATTTACGAAACTACGTGACTTATGTTGTAATAAAATTTTCCTGCAAGTCGTGAATTAAACGAAGATTGTTTTGAAACTTTTAAATTTTACGAATACTCAGCGCCATAAAGGCACTGATGCGAGGGCACATTTGCAATTTCGAGAGAGGTCCCAATGTGGGCGCCAACAAACTTCAGGCAAACATAACACTTTATTTCTTCGCTCGTACATACATCACGGGAAATAATGTGGCCATGTGTTAATAATAGCATTTTTGCTATGAATATAAATGTTTATATTTTTGCATTTGAAATGAAAACGTATTAAATATCGCCCCATCGGGCTGTTTATTTATACGGTGTCAACTGTAAACTATGTATGTCAATATTTATCATTGAATATTATTACTACAGGCCTCGTAACAGCATAATTACCACAATCATTTTTACAATTAAAATTTTTAGCCGTACTTCATCAAATTAGCTATTATAGCTGAAAAAGAAAAAAACAAATAATCGCACAAAACCTGTGGGTGTTATTTGGCAACGAAAAATACAATTTATAGTTTGATTTATAGCAGCCTACACAGTAAGTAACAAAGGACATGAAAGCACAATATATATCTTCTTCTTCTTTTAATTTATGGCTTCCAACGGCATTTATCGGTGATTTCGCCAAAGTCAAGTAATTATAGCAAGTACAAAACAATAAATATAAATTTTGTACAGATCGATCCCTTAGGGGAGCTACGCTTTTTAAGTTTTAGAATTTCGGCCCGAAGTTACCAAGGAATATGGATAATAGAGAAATAAAAATATGAATAAAAATATACTTAGAGAATAAAAACTCATCATATAATGAAAAATTAAATTGTACTAGAAAAAGTGCAGATAAATAAATAAAAAACGTAAGAAATTATTAAAGGGAAGAAAAGTTTATAGCTTGAGTGGAAAGATAAGAGAGAAAAAAATCATAGATAGAGGTTATTATATTTGATAAATTTAGAAACCTATTTGATGTTATAAGAAAAAACCGAACTCAATAAAACATTTATACTTACAGAACGAGGAAGATCTGAAGGAAGGACATACAATATATATCAATTGGCACCCACCATGGTGTAAGAATATTGTGATATTAGAAAACTCTTTCACAGATAGTTTATTTTATTCGCTCCAAATATCACTGTTCAGTAATGAAGCTTCAACCGCTATGAAAATAAATCTATCTTCTCTTTGTTTTCATGGACATTGTCCGAGAGGTCCCTTTGTTTGGAAAGTGTATTATCCTTATGCCGTAAAAGATAGGACGCCGGTTGCCATGATAGGGGGGTAATCTTTCTCGTGCACTGATCTCGTCGTTTATTTATGTTGCGGGGAAAATTACATTTTAGTTCAGAGTTTAAATGTGGCAAGTTGGAGAATGTAACTTGGATGTCATTTGGTAACAAAAATAATTATTTATTTGTTTTATAGTTATTGTGATTATGTGAAATAATCGGGACACATTTTGATCGCTTTTGACTAGTCAGGAAATTAAGAAACCCCCTTTAGGGGAGGCCTATGTTCAGCGGTGGACTTCATGTGGCTGGTAATGAAGATGATATAAGATTAAGATTGAAGGGCAAAAACGCAAACTAAAATTCGCTCCCAAATTTATGGATTTCACAATACTATTCCAATGTAGAGGCATATTCATAACGTAATATTTTATGTGAAATGTATAATTAATGCAAAGTCAATAGGGGGACGGCAGACAATTCAGAATATAAAATTATCACATCAAAGTGAAATTGGACGGCTTTTCGGGTTTTGATTTACATTTCAAAAAGGCGGTTTGTTAGATTGGCCGGTGACATTACAATCGCTTCGCACCAATCTTTTATTTAAATGTTTCATTGTTACGTTAGAAATTATTTAAATAGTGTTTTATTTGAAAAACCACTTGATTAAAATTTACTTGATGTTACTACACGGAATAAATAACTATTTTGCGACGAAAATTTGTTATTAAAAGTACATTGCAAAGTAAACGGAATAAACAACAATCTTATTCATTAGTTTCGCTTAGGTAAACATTTCTGAATGCCCCCGTTACGTCTCGGGGCACAATTGAATATATTCGTTTGTATAATTTTAAATTATACCGTCTAGATTCTATTTCTTTGGCCCTTGTTTTATTTTAATGTTAAGACTTTGGAGGCTTTGTGAAATACGCGGGGAAGTTTCATTTCGTATTCAATATTAAAATAATATGTGGGTATTGTTTTTATCTGGGAATTGCAGTGACTATATTACAAGATGTGTTTTGTTTATTTGTACCACCGATTTGTCTATTTCTGCCGCTAAAAAGCAGTCTGCAAGCACTGTTATTGTTATTTTTCATTGGAAGAGAATATCATAAACATATTATTTTCAAATCTTTATAAAAATAAAAGGAAAAACATTCGCAGCTCGCAAACATTGAGGTTATTTTCCTCCCAGAATCTAACTGAAAACAAATCTTAAATTTAAAAATATGGACAAAGGAGCGTGGAGTATCCCGAATAAAACGGGGGAATATCCTTCATAAAGCAGTGAATACGAATTCAATTTCGTTAACAAAGAAAAATTGCCGAAAAAGAAAACTTGGTGGGCTTCTTGAATGGATTTCGTGGGGTCTCGAGGGCGATGGGACCTATGCGGGCTTGGACAAAGAATGCTAATGATTTTCGAAATGGTGAAATTTGCTTTCAACGGGGTCACTTTTTCTCGATATTGAATTATATTTTTTTGGTACTGTGGTAATAAAAATTCGGAGTGGAACGTTCCTTACCCATCTAGCTACATAAACGTAACTATATCATTTTCGCCAAGCTTATGACGTTTCGTGACACATAATGAAATATCACTACCATTATTGTTTTGCTGTGAGCACAAGTTCTAAATAGGCTCCAATTGAGTGTGTTTCTTTTAATAAAAATACTTACCCAATTATTTATTAGCGTGGCCTGGAATTGATAACAGAACCTAACAGTTCACAGCCAGAAGTAAATATTTATGTTTTTTTGTACCTCAATATTTGCTTCATTTTCTACAAATACTAGTCTAGATTTATTTTTATTAGATCCGCCGAAAGTACCTGACGCGAGACTTTAGAACCAATCTTTTAAAGAACCCATCAATCACGCCCACTATTTTAGGATATTTATCACAATTACTGAAACTTTGGAGATAAATTAGATAATTACAGAGTTATCTTTATAGGAAAACACATCTAAGTCCTTATTAATTTTATGAATACTAAATTGTGTGCTTAACACTAAACCGATACACTAATACGAAAATCTCTACCCAGAACTTAAACACAATTCGTAATGTATCATGAGTATCAGGAACTGCAGAGACTCCAGACACTTTCGGTCTAAAACAAATATTTGTAGATTACGCAAACTTGATGTTGAAGCGGGAATCAAACTCGTGGCGTCGCACTTCACAAACTCATAACCCTCTGCACTAAGATCACGTTGCAATATGAAGTGATATAAGTTACTATTTTACTATTGTCGGACATTTTTCAATATATTCCCGCTCGCAGAGTATAACAAAAAAAACCTAAACGCATCCTGTAATCACACATCCCAAAACAATACAATATCCCATAAAAATCTGAACAAAAATACCATTCAGATGTAAAAGGCCGCCATTTTTGATGCTGCAGGGCTCATTCCCGTCCAATCTGCCCGCGATCGGTCCCACACAATGACTCGGAAGAAAACAATCTTAGCCCGAACAAGGCCAGTATTGTACAAACCGAGTACACAAACATTGTTTTTTTATTTAGAACAGAGCTTTTAATAAAATGGTCTCATAATTTTGAAATGTGAAATTGAATGGGAAATCAGACGTTATGGGTAAGGATGGTTTGTGAAGTGGTCTATGCTGGGAAAATAAATTTTGAGGAAATTGTTTTGTTAAAGTCAGTATTCTGAATTAATTTAAATTAATGATAAACAGTTCCAAGTCATTACTGTTTAAAACTTGTAATCAATAGAATTAGTTAAATAATGCATATTAAAATTTTCTTGTTGAAAATTTACAAATGCTATTTTTGTAACAAGTGAAATCTTTAAAAAAGCAACTGCATAATATGAATAATTTCCATCTTTATGAATCAGACTTAAAATAAGTTATTTTAATAGACCGCTGTGATATAATACTTTTGTTTTTAATCAAAATTTTAATATTCATAGATTTAATTAAGTTAAAGTTTTAGCTTATTCATTTTCGTGTCCAGGCTCTATTTATTAGGGTTCGTAGAATATTTCTTTTAATTTAAAAGGCAACGTGACATTACAGCGGATAATTAATTTTAATGTCCTTTCAGTAACGGCTGGCTGTTTTTTCAGCATTTAAATAAGCTGGTAAGTCTTGATGCACATTTTAAAATTACTAATGGCTTATTTTACTGCCAACCCTCCAAGTAATAGGTTTGACCTCGGGACAAAATATTTAATTTCGAATTTCTTTTTTTACGATTCACTTTATTTTTGATCAAATATTAAAATTCAGAAAGTAAAATACGAGGACATAAGAGGCCTATCGAAGCTTTTACTCTCTTGTTACTTAATAGATTTATTACCAGGGCTAGTCGACTTGTCACATCGGTTCAGTTAACAACGGCTGTAATTTTTTTGATAACATTTTCATTGAATTCAGTTCAAAATATAATCGTTACATTTAATCCTAAGGGCTATTATGCGAATATAGCATGAGCTAAATCTTACTTCTTACTAATATTATAAATGCGAAAGTTTGTGAAAATGTTTGGATGTTTGTTAGAAGTAAACGCAGAAACTACTAGACGGGTTTAGATGAAATTTGGGTACACACGGGTAGACCATGTCCTGGATTAACACATAGGCTACTTTTTGTACCGGTGATTTGCTCCTATGGGAGTAAATGGACGTTTTAAATGTGATCTTTTAAATAGATGACGCTGGTTTTGTATATGCCATATACTGTTTTAGGGACTTTTGTAGCGGGAAAGGCTGCGAACGCGGGCGAAGCCGCGAGCAGCACCTAGTCTTTAATAACTCAAATAACCGTAGCATTATTGTGTAATCACACAGCTTGGTATTTAGTTTATAGCGTCGCTTGTAGAGGGGTTGGCAGCGATTAAATGCGGGCAGAAGGTAAACATCTTCCCGTTGTTGACACGCGCCGTTTGGGACGACCGCTGCGACCTCGGACTGAAGACATTTTGTTATAATTGTGTTGTTTTATTTACTTTTAGAGACGATTTTTAAATCATCGGATAAAACCTATAAAGAAATTAGATCCCTACTGATTTGAAAAGTCTAACAATGAACTTATTTCATTCATAGATCTGTTTTTTTATTTGTATTATTATATCTTATGAATTATATCCTTTTTTCAGCCTTTGGAAGTCCACGGCTGAACATAGCCCTCCCCCAAAGATTTCCAGACCAACAATTACTAGGTATTATCAATTTAAAATTATATTGTGTCTGTAAGCGTAACATGACGTTCTGTAATTCAGAAATCTTAATTCAGAATTAGTTCCTTTTACCATCACTTAACCTGCTCAATGATTTTTTATGTTTACGCGAATGTTAGACATTTAAATAAAACTATTTTTACGGATTTTATCGCGGTTTTTTAATTTATATTTTCTCCCGACGTTTCGAAGGCTTTGCAGCCTTCATGGTCACGGGGCGGACTGAGGTGTTGGTAGTCCGAAATGTAAAAGTAACAATATCTACCTACATTTAACAATTATAAAAGGTTTTTAAAATTATCAGTTGTTGACGGTCCGATCTACGCAGAATGAGCTCACAGATTGGATGTTTTAGTCATCCGTAATCCTGACCAGTCATTAAGTCATACTTTGTATAGGAAACAGACCCATACTGATAAATATCTGAACGGTGAATCGCATCACCATCCAAAACAGTTAGCTACCGTGGGCAAATCATTGTTTCAGAGAGCACAAGGAATCTGTGACGAGGAACACCTGGGCGCTGAGCTGCAACATGTCAAGCAAGTGCTGCGAGACAACAAGCTCAAAATTCCACGCCGCCGTCACAGAAACCGAGTGAAACCAGCCACAGTTGAACGTGTTCCGGTTGTATTACCATATGTTAGAGGAGTCACCGACAAGATTGGCTATATCCTGAAGCGTGCTTCTATGAAAACTTACTTCAAGCCGCCCAAGAAGATTAGTCAATTTTTACCACCTGTCAAGTGCCATATACCTCTACAAGAACCGGGCGTGTACAAGATAGATTGCGACTGTGGGCTCTCTTATATAGGCCAAACAAAAAGAAACATAGGGACCCGCGTAAAAGAACACATAGCTGACGTGAAATATCGACGCTCTACGAAGTCTGCAGTCGCTGAACATACAGAAGAATGCTCCAAACATTATATCAGATTCGACAAGCCACAAATCCTTGCCAAAGAACATTGATTCCTTCCTAGGATGATTCGCGAGGCTATTGAAATTAAAAAACATCCAAATTTCAATAGAGAAGATGGTTGGAAGCTTGCACAAGCTTGGGATCCTAACATACATTTAATTAAATCAGAACCCAAAAGACCGGCTTCCAGACTTCAAGACACTGTGAGCTCATTCTGCGTAGATCGGACCGTCAACAACTGATAATTTTAAAAACTTTTTATAATTGTTAAATGTAGGTAGATATTGTAACTTTTACATTTCGGACTACCAACACCTCAGTCCGCCCCGTGACCATGAAGGCTGCAAAGCCTTCGAAACGTCGGGAGAAAATATAAATTAAAAAACCGCGATAAAATCCGTAAAAATAGTTTTATTTAAATGACTTAACCTGCTTATTTAATTTCTTAAAAAAAATTAGTCTGACACTGTGTATTGGATATTTTATATCCCACTCCGAAATGTTAAAAACATAAAACGGGGTCAAACGCTTGTATTTGTTGGTCTCGTGTAAGTTTTAAGCTCGTAAGCTGTGAGTTAAAAGTTTTCGTCGTTGTATTAAAATATGTTAAGTGGTTTGTACGTGAAATTTAATTTTTATCAAAATATAACTGAAATTCGCGTGTAGTTTGTTGGTGGCTATACATGATATTATGTTTGCGATTGTTATGGTTATACAGCCTATAGTTTAAAGTAGTACTATACATATATGTGTAGTGAATATTTATCTGTTACTGAAAAAATACCACTTAAATGTTATAATTTCTGAGTATCGATTTATTGTGTACCTATATCATAATTACAATCTCAATATGCTGAAGTCCATAATAATTTAAAACGCAATGTCGGGATTAAGATAAACTTTCGTGATAAAATCTGAAAATGAGTTTAATTTATTTAAATATATAAAAACCCATATTTAGCTACACTAGACGCATGGCAGATGTGAACAAACCCAGATTCTCAGTATACACGGCCACAAGTGCCCTTTGAACCGCTGGCAGACCAGTTGTCTCACTTCAGAGGTCTGATTAATTGGACCCGTGATTGCACGCTACGTACATACTCGTACGCTTGTTACGTGTTTGCTTTAATTATTCTGGTGTGCAGAGTGCAGTATATTCACGCCATTCCTGGAGGGTAGGCAGAGACGCAATTGGCTAAACTTCAATGTCCGTGTCTTACATACACACACGCCTTTTATTCTCGAGGGGGTAGGCAGAGGCGCAACTAGTGCACCCACTTTTCGCCGTGCGTATTCCGTCCCATGATGTTATAGGGGGCGAGCTTATCGCCATATCGGGCACAAATTCCAGACTCCAGGCTAATAATGAGTAGGAAAAACCCAATAACAATTTATCCGACCCAGGGATCGAACCTTAGCACTACAGTCGTACCGTAATACAACTACGCTACCGAGGCAGTCCTTCTCTTGGCATAAGTAGTTGCTGTGTGCCCAAATTTTAATTCCAGGAACTTTCTTGCATACTTCGAAAAACACTTACATAATAATTTCCTGGCCTGGGAATCGAATTGAGAATTACACAAGGCTTAGAAGTAAATTACCAAACCTTGGCAATGTAATACAATTAAAGGACATGATAAATAATTATATTTAAATGAGTTTTTATACGGTTCGGTAGTTATGTATACAGTAACATTAAAGTAAGCACATGTCTCGTACCCGACTGTACTTGTTTGCTCTGCTAATTAACTTTAAGACAAAGCGATGAATTTTAATGAGTGACGTCTGGCGCTCTCAAGCGTTTATACCAACATGTGCCTTAATTAATGTGTTTATAGAGGTGAGAATGGGTTCAACGTTTTGACCTTTTCGTTACATAATTGATAAGCATGCTATAGAAGAAACTAGGACCTGTGCACGAGAGACTGATTGGGGGAGTTCCCATTGTCCAGAAAAAACCTACTCAAGTTCTCAAAATAGGAATTTTTGGCCGAGACAAAGCAAGTTTGAAAATATTATTAATATTTATTTATAGAGTGGATTTAGAAAATTCTTTTTCCCCTAGATTTTTGGTAACATACATTTTTGACGACATAGTGGACGATAGCCTAGATGGGAATAGAACGGTCTGCCGAGACAATGTCCGCATGTTCAAAACCCAAGGCACACACCTCTGACTTTTCGAAGTTACGTGTGTATTGTTTATCAATTATCGTTCGCTTTAACGGTGAAGGAAAACATTGTGAGGAAACTTACATCCCTGAGAATTCTCCATAAGAATTTCGAGGGTATGTGAAGTCGGCCAACCCGCACTAGGCCAGCGTGGTGGACTAAGGCCTTACCCCTCTCAGTAGTAGAGGAGGCCCGTGCTCAGCAGAGGGCATTATATAATACAGGGATGATTGCATTGCATTGCACATTTTTGACAAATGTATTTAAAAAAAGTAGTCAGCTACCCAATTGTGCTTCTGCCTACCCCTTCGTGTATGAAATACGTGAGATACAATTGCCTCGATACGAGAATCTAAGCCAAATACATTCTGAAACCTTAACTTTTTTTAAAACATCCATTTTAAGAATTGCCCCTGATTCGTTGAATCCCCCGGGAGGCTATATTTCATTAGAACTCCTTTGTGAGCCGTATCAACCGCGTTCCTTACATCAAAGGCTATCGGGGCTCAGGGTTGCGTCCATCGCGATAACACGATGAAGGGTCCGAGGAATTTAACGAATTGTGGGCGTAATTAAAAGGGTCTAAATTTCTTTTTTATCATAAGTAAAAGTGAATGCCTAAACCGGTTTGCACTCGAATGTTTGGCAAACTGACCAATATTTGGATATACATGTTACTTTTTACGCCGGACAATTGCATAGTTGAACTATATTAAAAGGTAACAAAGGTTTTTAACACTTACGAAGCCGCGTGCACAACCTAGTTTTTAACCCAAACACACACACACACACACACAAACATGCAAGATATAAACGCTCCCTAACTCACACTTTCCAAATTATAATATTGTGTTTAAATTAATTGGTTTCTCAAGGGACATCCTCCGCCTACTTTGAGAACCCCGGACAATTATTCGTTCTACCTGCCTTTTATTTAAATAAATATTATTTCATTTTCATTTTCACGGATACCTTATATTTATGAATAGCTTGCTACTATTTGAAAATGTACCATCAGGTGAACAGCAGTTGTAAATCTATGCGAACAGCACATTCAATCTATAGTAAATTCGTCACACGCCTCAGACAAGAAAAAGACCCATTTCAAATGCAAACTCATTCAAACCGTATTCATTGGCTGTTTAGTTTACCGTCTAGACGTTGTATCAGACAGGAGCGTGTTTGTAAAGAGGGGAGACTGGGGATATCTAAATTTTAATAACGGCGTGTGTTCACGCGGTTTAATACTCCCCTAATATTATCCGTAAACGGTAGAGTTATAAAATTTTAAATGATGTCTTGAGTGTGATGTTAGATACTTTAAGTATACATTATTAATATAACTAAAAACAATATTTTTTTGAGATTACTATGATTGATAAGTCTATTTTATATCAGAACCTGCAGTCAACTAGCACAGCCGCGGTCCTCTGAGTCACGAAGGACGAATCTTACTTTATTCTTCAAATTATCCCGATTAATACCTACTATTTAAAGCGAACTACGAAGCCGAATGTTCCCAAAGTCGTTACAATAAGAAAAAGGTAAAAATGTAAACACAAACTTAATACTAGAGACGGGAGAACCAGGCAGTACTTTATTCGCCTATATTATTTCCAAATTGTAAAGAAAGTGGCGCCCTCGTCGTAGGCAAGTGTAAGTTTGTAATGCTGTAAATCGCTGGGCGGGCCGGACCGGCCGCCTACGCTTACAAATTATAGCTTTTATTGCAGTAATAATATTGCTTCTGGGGAAATTAATTAAGTATATGACCTATAAAATAAAACTGGTGTATAACAGTAAAAGGAAATTATTTACCCACTGGAATTATACTTAGAATTTACTTTGCCAGGGGACTGTTATTATCCTTACGTTTCCTGAATATCTTATAAAAATATTATCCGAAACGAACGAAAAACATATAATGTAACTATAAAAAATATTTTAAAAAATATATAGTATTGCTTAGTATTGAAATGTTTGTTAAATATGAGATGATAGCATTTCCACATTAAATCATATCATGTAACTAAGCATGGCAAATTGTAAGTACATTAGTTTTACTTCAACATTCTACACAAGCTTTTTATAACCGCAAGACAACGTGACTTCATTACATGTGATGTTCAACGTAATGTAGTCAAAGAAAATGGCTTCCAGCAAAGCATGTATTAGCCCTCGATGGTAAGTATAATTAAGTCGGCCTTATGAGCTTATTTAAGACTTAAAGCTCAATGCGTTTCTCCTCAACCCTTACCATAGCTTTATTTTTAAAATGTGCTGTTTATTTACCTGAAACAAAAAAATAAACATTAGATAAATGCCAGGATTAATTAGAGGTCAGGTAATGTCTGAAATATACCGAGAGAAAATATTTTTTTGAGAATAAAACGTGTAACTGTGTAACATTTAAATATGTAGGTTCATGCCTAATTTAATCTTTTTAAACATATACTTTATTGCGTTTATTTTTGTTATTTAGTCGGTCTATACCTTTATTAATACTCTTTAGGTAGGTAAGTGCGGAATAAAAATATAGTGTGCTTATAAAATTTACGCCGGACGAACGGACGCCTTTTTTACAAACATAAATTAAAGCTTTATCCTCGCATTCTAATAATACAGTTATTCATAAATGTAAGAACATTAATCAGAACTTTTAATTACAAAGTACTGCATAACGCTCACGCTCGTCATCCTAAGATGTTGAGGGTCATTAAATTTGAAGTACCTCCAAACCTTCCATTAAAACGATTATTTTTATTACTATAGCCCTTCAGAGACTATCTAATCTACTCAATCAACATTAAAAACATATAAAACAACGGAAAAGAGACTTTCACGAACAATAGACAGGAGAAATAAAATTTCATTTTATCGGTCAATTTCTCAAAGTGGCGTTCGCGAAACTCCTACAGTAGTCTGCAGTTGAGAATGCCCCTCGGTTTGGCGAACGACGCCAGAGGCAAAACTATGTCTTACTAATATTGGCACTACAATTGGCATATTTGAGCAAATATTTGTGTTATTTGGCAAATGCAACACCAACATTCGACACGAAGACTACAAGTCGATTTTACTTTGCGTAAAAGGAGCAAATATATTGATGAACACGCCAAGTATAATACCAGAATGATATAAGCAAAGGCAGAAATCTGGAGGGATTTAGATGAAATGTGGTACACAGGCATGTATTGCATAAACATACCGGCTGCTTATTAACCGTCTTCTCCTGAAAAAGACTTGCACGCGTGCGGTGCGCCTAACAACACCTATGGTATGGTATAAAATAAATGAGGTGCATTCTGAGTTAAATAGTACTGTTCAGATACAGATACAGAATTTTCAACTTTTTGAAATTTGAAACAATACACTAGGTTGTAGTGCCGTTTCCAATATTCCATAATTGGTGTCTCATCCACGGTGCATTGGGCACCCAAACGGGCAGCCAGCTCATGAACCGTTAAATTTTACTGCCCCAAAACTATTTTGGAATATCACTTGCGCGGTTAGAGGCGAAAGTCAGTCAGTATTTTTGCTAAATATTTAGAATAAAATTGAAATATTTAAAATAAAGCCTTTATATCTTAAAGTTAGGGGGGGGGGGGGGGGGGTTATTACTGAAACATTTTTTATGGTGTGTTTAGTAGCTCCTTAAGTGGACGATAGCCTAGTTGGAAATGGAACGATCTGCCGAGACAATGTCCAGAGGTTCAAAACCCAAGGCACACACCTCTGACTTTTCGAAGTTACATGTGTATTGTTTATCAATTATCGTTCGCTTTAACGGTGAAGGAAAAAATCGTCAGGAAACCTACATACCTGAGAATTCTTCTCATAATTCTCATAAGAATTTCGAGGGTATGTGAAGTCTGCCAACCCGCACTAGGCCAGCGTGGTGGACTAAGGGCTAACTCCTCTCAGAAGTAGAGAAGGCCCGTGCTCAGCAGTGGGCAGTATACAGGGTCATTTTGACACCGCGTTACTAAATGAAACCTCATACTTATCTCCTTGAAAATAACACGTGCCATTAAGTTATTTTAACCATAGATGTAAAATAAAAAAGGATAACATTCGAACAAAATAAATAGCAATAAAAAGTAACTTTAAGTTTACACGCCCTAATGCCACTACTACTACTCTAGAAGCATTCGTCGCTGGAGCAACATCACACTTTCAGTCAGAAAAACACTCACCACACGCCATATTAGCACTAACCTACAAAATTATAAAAAAGTCAGTAAAGTAAAATTGAGATTTTTGGTGAAATTATTCATTTCTCGTGGATGATTTTTGGAACAATGTTAGCAAAAGCAAAGATGAGTATGTGGTCTCATTTATTAGCTCCAAATAACCTCAACGAACGAATTTTGATAATATTTATAATTCTTAATAATAAAGACAGTTTAGATATACCACTGGTTCACTAAGCAAATATAAAAACAAACCTGATTTTTAAACAAATTACCAAACGCCTGGTAATCTCTACAAACACATAAACAGCAACATACCAACTCGGGATTCCAGCAAAAAGTCCAAATCCATACTCCCCTTCGCAATATAAACGTCAGATTATGACATCCTGTTTAAGCATCAGTCAAAAACAAAATATATCAAACAATTTTATTACCTCACATCAAAGCCTCACATGGACTGTTCACACCGACTCGTTTATGGATGCATCTTTTATTCATGATCTGTGAAATTCTGCTGTAAAACAGGTTTCTGTTTCGCAGTTAATTTAGAGTTAGTGTAGAGGTTATAGCGAAGTTAAGGGACAGGTAATAAACGGCGCGCGATGTGGGGTTGAATACGATAACCAAAGTAACACATTTGATCATCAACATAGGCCTACTTACTCCATTTGGCAATTCTTTACTAGTTAGAAGTAAAATAAATAAAAAATAAAATACTTTATTTATCACGTAGGCGAACATAGCGCAGTGGAATGCCACACAGTACTTTGTAAGTCAAGGTGCAGGATGGTGTTGCTACTGTTTATGGGTGGTCGTATCGTTTACCATCAGGCGAACGGCATGCTCGTCTCGTCATTCAATGCCATAAAAAAAAAACTATATCCATACCAAATTTCATAAAAATCCGTTTAGTAGTTTCGAAGATGTGCGCTAACAAACAAACAGAACAACTGACAGACAGACAGCAAATAATGCAAAAAATCGGTGAGTTGTGTTCTATTACTCTTCTTTAGTCGTCCCCTTACTTTTTTATTATTTTTATTTCAAGGTACAGACACATCGGGTTCTACTGCTTTATTATATGTAGGTATAGATTGCACTTCATACAAAATCATGTAAAGGCGGACTTAATGCCGAAGGCATTTTCTTCTAGTCAACCTGGGTTGGTGCGTGCGCCGAGCGGGATCGTGAGCAGAACGATCCCGCCCGCAGCCAGAGGAGACGAAGGAGGCGCCGGGTGGACGACTGACCAGCGCCTCGTGCCCTGTGGTCTGGGGGTATCTAGAGAATTCCGCCACGGCATCCCCTGCCTGTCGTAAGAGGCGACTAAATGGGGTTTGAGAGAGTCGCGGGGCGAGCAGTGGGGGGCTGCTACTCCAATTCATGCGACTCCGAGGTGGACGACATTGCGGGTGGTCGGTCTCCTGCAGTCGTAGACGCCAAAGGCGTGCTTTGGAGGTCGGGGGCTTCTTAGCCCCCCTCATTTAGAGAGGGTCCGTAATACGGCATTGCGCCGGGACGGCTCCGTGCAGCTATCTTCGTGCAACAAGATACCCCGGGGCCGTCCCGTATGCGCCGAAGGAGGCCACCGCGGGTTTTGGTTGGTATGCCGATGTAGGGTGTACATAGTGTTAGGGACACGGTCCAATGCTCGCTCGGATGATGTTATACTCCCGAGTGTCGACATTGTGCCGTAAGATCGGTGAAACCAACATAACCATTCCACTCACCCCACAGTGGTGGTAGCGATAACGCGTTTTTCCCCGCGATAAAAAAAAAAAAAAAGAGGCGAAAATATAGTAGGTGCACAAAACTAATTTAAATCACAGTGTTAATACGATTAAAATAGTAATATTAGGTAAACAGTACGTCAATTAATACAGTAATATAATATTTTAGGTAATATCTATAAAAGTAATAAATATATATACCATACATAATACAATTATATAAAATATATAATTGCAAATACATAGATAATATCGAAGTCAATAACTAGAAATTTACGATGATTCCGCCAATTCACCCGCAAGTATTTAACTTTAACTTTAAACGCGTAACGATTCGTAGACATCTCGATTCCTGGAGAAAGCGTATTCGGGAGAAGTACAGTTTGGACAAAAAAACAGGAATGAACAAGTTCAGAGTTATGAGAAGGGCACTAAAGTAGAGGATTATTACTAGAGCGCAAATGTTTCATGTTTTCTTCACGTTATTATGAATATTAAAAAAGTAATAAGAAAGTATGTTCTAAAGTTCTTACTTAACTTCGAATTTAATTTAAGCAATGGATAGTAGTGAACAGCTCAACAACAACTTATGTTCCAGATTAATAAGAGCAGTGCAGTTAAGCAAGTTGTGATTTAAAATACTAAACTATGTTACTACGTTTTATTTCCAGTCGTAGCTTTCGCATCAGGAGAGTGTGTTGCTCGTCTCGACATTTAGTTATACAATAATGATGATGTCTTGCTGGGCGACTTCGGTCACGGTGACTCTAAAAAAAGGGCAGTCATATTTAAATCAGACTAAGACTGGGTACCCAATAGTCGTTCTTCTGCCCTTTGATGCGCTCTTACGTGGCTTTTATAACTAACTAGCATTGCGCGCGGCTCCGCCCGCGTGGAAAAGTTTTCCGGGATAAAAAGTAGCCTATAGCACTCAGGAGTAATGTAGCTTCATATTAGTGAAAGAATTTTCAAAATCGGTCCAGTAGTTCCTGAGATTGGCGCGTTCAAACAAACAAACTCTTCAGCTTTATATATTAGTATAGATATAGATTTATTTATGAAAGTGTCAGTGCATTTTGAGCCCGAAAATACCCTGCCGACGTGATAATTAATGGCCACAGGTGGACTGGGCTTTTAGTTGCTCTATTTTCTTATAGATTTCTACTCTCTCTCTCTTTCTCTTGATTCAAAGGTGCTTTCGCTTTAGTTATATAATCGCTAGTCGTTACGCTATCTAGACGCTAGTCTCTCGTGCCTCGCACTGCGCTGCGTTGACGAGAGGCGTGATGCAGTGCTATCAGCCGCAGCTGTGTCCCGACTTCCGGCCGAAACTCATCCCTACCCGACACTCGCAATTTCAGCGGAGACTCTCAATATTAGGATTTTTTTATAATTTATTTACCCACTATTGTAATCAGCTTATCTCTAAAAGCGGCATTAGTGTCCAAAATGGCAATGAGCTCGCCCAGTATGGGAATACATACGGCGAAAATTTGGTATTACTTAAGCGTGTGCTCCTTCGGGGATAAAAGGCGTGTCTGTATAAGCGGCAAAACGGTGATTAGTAAAAATAATAATAATTACTAAAAGGATTAAATACAATGTGAGCCATTTAACTTTGCTGAAGTGAAATTAGTTATGAGCGACGTAGCAACTCGCGATTATATTCAGACTAAAGCGGAAAATACAAATTTATACTTGTTACTGGTACCTACAAGCCGAAAACACATTATATAGATTAGCTATAATTTAATGTAGACTGGCTTTTCCCCGCGGCTCCGCCCGCGTGAAAAAGGTTTTCCGGTATATTTTCCCGGGATAAAAAGTAGCCTATAGCGCTCAAGAGTAATGTAGCTTCCTATTAGTGAAACAATTTTCAAAATCGGTCCAGCAGTTCCAGAGATTCGCCCCTACACACTTACAAACTTTTCCTCTTTATAATATAGAATATAGACTACTATAGAATATAGATGAGTAAATTATAATAATATTTATTGTTAGTGTTAAATATGACCATATGTGTGGACTAAGGCCCCTCTTAGTAGTAGAGGAGGTCCGTGCTCAGCAGTGGGCAGTATATAATACAGGGCTGGTATGGTATGACCACAAAAACACAATAGATTCGCATCAGTACAGTTAGACAATCAATAGCATCGATTGACCTAGATACTGGCGTAGCATTTATGAAATACCACTCATATGATAAGGATTGCATCGCTTGATTCATAATCTATTCAATATAACCAACATGTCTATCAACTGTAACTCCGGCATCAATCGACATAACTTGGATCCTGGCGTAATGCAAAGTGGGGTCGGCCCAACACTTTTTCACGCATATTGCTGAAACATTTGACGTCCTAAGCGACACAATCAAGGATATTATATTAAGAACACACAAAGAGTGGAAACCAAACCCTGGACCTCCAGTTCACTACGACTGTATTTACAATAGTTGAACTATCAAGACCATCCTAAAACAAATACCTATAAGCAATATGCCAGAGCAATTATGGCACGACTGTAATGGCACGCCAGTGAGCGAGCGGCCACAGCTGACGCGTCACGCGGCCGCAGCCTGCGGTGCCAGGTCGGCACCCGCACCTAATTGCCACCAGCGAAAATTAACACTATTCAAAATCCTTAATAAGTTATTACACTTTATTAAGTAGATAGTCTGGTGGGAGTGGATTAGGATGCCGATAGACAGGTCTTTAGATATACGATCTCAGATCTTGTATTTTTTATAAAAAACAATATTTTTGTACGATTCATTGTATTATCCTTACTATTTTTTTAATTTATTTTATTTGTAATACTTTACTGTACATCAGTGACTTATAAATAGTACAAAAAAGAGAAACAAATAAAAATGGCGGTCTTATCGCTCAGGGCAATATCCAGACAAACATGCGATGGGTATAAGAGACAACGGGAAAATATGAGGCAAATGTCATAGTTTATGAAGACATTTGGATGTTCATCAGTTAATTACGCAGAAACTGCTAAGTGCATTTGAATATTACGCAGATACATAGATCAAGCTGAACTTACATACGTTTACGACTTTCGACTAAGGTCAGGCTGTCGAAGCCGCGAGCAAAACCTAATCTTAAAATAATACTGATCTAAATATTCCTTTACTTTCAGTCTACTCCGTTTTACTACCATAGTTTGACCAGTAATCATAACTCCAGTAATGGACACCGGCTGACAAAGTTAGGAATAAGTGATAAAGGAAGTACCGAGTAGGAGTTGTTTTGCCGCATTCCAGTAAACCAAGTAAACCCATTAGCCAGCACCGACAGCCGATCCGATCGAGCGTTAAATCCGCCAGTTGTCCCATTGCCGCGTAGTTGGGTTTACGCAATGTCACAGGAAATTTTAGTTCAGTGGCAAAGGGTTCATATGACTCACGGCTGTTTTAGTTTTTACCTGTGTCGGATTAGGAAGGAGGGGACTGCCGTGTGCCGTCATTGTGGCAACTGCCGCGAGGATACGGCTCAGCACACCTTTGAGACTCCTCAAGGATCCAGCGTGGAATGATGAACGCAGTGCTCTCTACTTAGTAGTCGGGAGAGATTTCTCGCTACCGACTTTGGTTGCCACCATGGTCGACAGCAAGAGATCATGGCGAGCGATGGTTTCCTTCTGCGAACGTGTCATGTCGGAAGAGGAGAGCGCTGAATGGGACCGTGAGCGGACGGATCTCGTCCGCCGACAGCTGAATAGAAGGAGGCGCCGAGGCGATGACGTCTGACCCGGCGCACCTGCCCTGTGGACGGGGGCCTGTAAGAATACCGCCACGGTCAACCCTACCTATCGTAAAGGGGACTAATGGGATTCATCAGGGTCATTGGACATACACTCGGGGCTGTATGTACGTCAGAAATGTCCCAAAAATTGAATGGAATAGTGTGGAGTAGTCGCCGCTGTTGTGGACGCCAGTTGGGTTCGATATACCGACGGACTGTTAACACAGTATTCCGCAGTGGCTGTTTCGGTAGCGATCTGAGGTAATGCCTTATGGTAACCCGGAGCCGCTTCTAACGCGTCGACGAAGGTTACCGCTGGGTTTTAGTCAGTACGCCGGCGTGCTAAGCATGCCGGCCGACATACCCGCCTCGGTTCCTCGGACTGACGCGGGATCTTCTCCCCGCGACAAAAATAAAAAAGGTTTCATATGTCATTCATACCGGCTTACCTTTTCAGCTTGTCAAAATATTAGACACTGTTAATTAACCACTATTTCTACCTTACCTTTATACGCTTGCAAATAGCATTTTGATTGAATAAGGAAACTGAATAAGTTATCTATATCAATAAGCTTCTCTTTTGTCAATTTTCACCTTTGTCACTGATAGCGCACCTCGCGAAGTCCTTTTGCATAATTTTCATGTTGCTATGCCAATTCTTCATAGCAATAGTACGTTCCAAGCGGTTATAGTTTATTACGGTTATAAGAATTATTTGATTTGCCTTTTTTAAGGAGATAATGCATGCTACTTTTTTTGAGCCACGAAGCATCATGGGTGAGTTGACGATCTGTGAATAGATGGCAATAACTAAGGAGGTTGATGTAAGAAACGATATTGTTGCAAAAATGGTTAATATGAAATGAAATCTTTTATTCGAATCCATCAAATGTTAAACATTACTTAGATTCAGTAAATTATTACTCTACCACCAGTTCGGAAAGCAGTTTACATCAGAGAAAAACGTGCAAGAAACTCTAGGGTTGCTCTTTTCAAAATCAGTTCCAAGGCATAGATTAGGTATAGTGTATAATACAAAAAAAATATATGTAGATTTTTATTTTGTTTAGAGCAGTTCATTTATTTACTTGCATAATTTAAATACAACTTCATTTTGCTGATCAACACTACTACTGTGGCAGTAACTGTGTGATGGCTTAGCGATTTGTCGGTACGATGAAGATGTGTCAGACTTTGATGCGGTCTCATAGATGGCGGCGGGCCGGCTTTCCGAACGATGGACTCAACTCAGATCGTTTGGCCTTTATGTGGTAATAGTAAAGATTATCTGACATTGAACGAGTGTTGAGGGACATGTTTATAGAGAAAATGTTTGTCACATTATTACATGTCTTGAACTGGATGTCGTATAAGAGAAATAAGATTTATTTTTGGTATTATTTGTGGTAATCAATGTAATATTTGCAAGGTTGTGTACTATAATAGTCAAACAATATTATTATTTTAATATTATTAATATTATTATTATTATCTTACATATTGACCTCAGCTGTTGCTCTTTCTTGCGTTGCTCTACTGACATAGACTTACTGTCTCATGTTTTTACTGTAAAAAGTACAGGATTTCATGAACACATAATATTTTAAACACATTCGAATTAAATGTCAAACGCAAATAACTGCACATTTTTAACCCACTAGCTGGCCCCGCCTCAGAATCAATAGGTAAATGTGTTTTAGCTAAGTTTAATTCAGTTTTTTTTATTAAGATTTAATGAATTAAGTTCAACAAATGTATAAAAATCAAAATGACAAAGTCATACATTCGTACACAAAGACAGAGAGAAACAAAGATTATTGAGCGCGACATGCCACGATAATGACATACCTCTTTCACCTCTTTCACATTCATAGTTCCTATGGTACATTTTCGACGATTATGGGCATCCCCTCCATCCGTACCATCCACATTCGCTCGATAAATACGTTTCGTAACTGGTCTTTCAACCATTCTCTCTACGTGCCCAAATTATCTCAGCATACTTCTTTTAATTTAACTCACCACGTCATCCTTTAATTTATATCATCATACTATCCCCATGCGATAAGGCATAGTGACTTCACATAATATACTCCGTAAGGAGTGCATTTCCACCGTATTTACTCGACTTTCGTGCTTTTTCTGCCAAACCAGCATTCACTTCCATACATAAGCGTCGGCAACAGTATTGCGAATCCTTATTCTGCTGCCTTTACCCTGATAAGGTTTTGGAGTTCGAATTACAGAGAAAATCGGATGAATAGAATTAATTAAAACGAATTCAAATACAAACACGGTCAAAAGCTGAATAAAAATTGGTGAAAACCCAAAAATGATGCTAACTAAACGCGTAACGGCTAAGCGCAACGGTATGCAAGGAATGAGGTCATATGACATGACATATGACATTATAATATACTCTTTGCGACCACCACAGAGACTGCGCAACTGAAGCAGCTGTCAAAGGATAAAATACACACCATGTTAATTTTTTAAAATTACAAATAAAATGTATGAGATAAATAATTTTCTTCATAATTTCCTTGATCGTGAACTTTTTCCATATTTTTATAGTTATTCTGCTATTCGTAATGGATAGAAATCCAAAATAAAATCAAAGAACATGATAATCGGTTTAGTTGTTCTCGAGTTATAAATGGTGTAACTAACATAACTTTCTTTTATTTATATAGATTTCGAAATAATTGGCTATCGCAATTGCTTTTGATATGATACTCAGGTAAAATAACGATATACCTTTGAATTGTAAAAACCTGCTCTAATTTGAATAAAAATAATATAAATCGCCGGGACGTTTAAAACAACGCCTTTGCCTACAGCCTTTAAATCATATCTAAACATGGCGTCCAAAATGGCGGCATTTATCAAAATGGCCGCCGTTGATTTGCGATGGTATAGCAGATTTACCGCGGCCTGCGACCTCTGATAGGGACATTAACATTTGTCAGTCCGCTCGATTCGTAACATTTATTAAATAAATCACCGTGTGGTTTGGAGATTCAAAAGGTTAAATGTTTATGCTAGATTCACTTTGGTATTGTTCCGCCCGTATTGTTTCCGCAAGTCATTTGAGGGATATTTCAATTGATTTACTAATGAGATTATATCAAGAATTATTTGCCAGTAGACTGTGCCTGAGAGTCCAAAGGTATTGCTGCTTATTTATTTGTATTTCGGTTTGAAGGACAGTACTAGTCAGTATAGTTGCAGAATGACAGGCGCAGTATAATTACATGCAGTGCTTTGATATTCGTTCTGCAACCAATCTGTTTATTCCTCATTTAGTTGATACAAAAATAAACAATGATAGGGGTAATAAATCATTCTGAACCCAATTTATAAGGTAAATATGAATACAATATACTTCATAAACGCAATAAATACTAGGATAAAGCATCCGCGCTATGCGAAATTTAATAGAGTCCCGTCGACGGATATTATTCGGGCTCGGAGAATGCTCAGCCGTCTGCAAGGCCGGAATGCACCTACTTAGGTAGATATTGAAATGCTTGGCGCGCGATTTCACTATATTGTTTAGTATTGCTCCTGGATTTGCTTAAATGTATAAGTTTTGGATGTTTGTAATTATGGCGTTATGCGGTAGAGCTAAAACTAATTTTAGAGCACTTTGGACTGGTTCCATGGAATACAATTTTGTTTCCCAATGTGTATGGAGGCGTTATTATAGAATTCCAATAGCATTACCAGTGTTTATATGCAGTAATGACCACTAAAATCAGGTGGCTCAGTTACTTTGATCTTCCGCCATAGTTGCCTTTGTCGTTGGTTCGAACATATGATATGGCTGTATCCTTTATCACATCATGGGATGGAAATACTTATGGTGTTCTGTCGATGTTTCCGTAACTTTTTTTTTCTGATACATCTAGTCTCTAGTCATCTAGTCAATCAATTATGTCTTATTGAGTTTACCGTATCACATGAGACGAATGATCGGCGAAATGTGGATGCACTCGTTGCCTACCCTTTCAAGGATTAAGAATAGAGCTTAATGAGTTTAAGATTATAGCGTAAATAATCAAATTCAATGAAGTTTCAACATAAACTGTCTTATGACAGAGTTTTCAATAAGATTACGAACTTCGCTCCAGAATTGAGGCATTTAGAGCATCTGTGCATATTGGTACACTCAATACCATTTCGTTTGCTCTTTAAAGAATATTCTTTATACTACTACTGTTTATTTTAAGGATATGTATATGTACCAATGATTATATTTGCGTGTAATTTGATTTGCATTTAAATTTAACATCTCCACATAATATTTATCGATGCAACAGTATACGCCTACCTACGTCTTTAAATTTAAAGCTTCAGTAGATGCCCAAACTTTGTACATATACAGGGTAATTTTAACATATCGTTAATGAATGAAACCACATACTCGTCTTGTATCAAAAATCATCCACGAATAACGAATATTTTCATCACAACTACCTGTTTTACTATTCAGATTTTTTGATAATTTTGTAGTTTAGTGCTTTGGTGTGTGCGTCGGTGTATTTCTGACATAAAGTGTAATGGTGCAACTGCAATAAATCCTCTTGAACTAGTACAAATAGCAGTAATATTAAACTTACTTTTTAATGATATTTATTTTGTTTGAAAGTTACACTTTTTTATTTTACATCTGCGGTTCGAATAACTTATTGTAAAATGATATTTTCAAGAAGATAAGCATGTGGCTTCATTTAGTAACACAATGAGAAAATTACAAAATGACTGTATAATATTGTTTGAAAATATGTATAAATTCATAATTTAGGTTGTCCTATGCCTACATTCTTAACCGGGCTTCACAGACACATGCTGCTACTCCAATAACAAACACCTAAATAATATCTTTAATATCCGTAGCGTTAAAACCGAGTTTTCCTTCAGTTAAACACCAGAAACCACAGAATAGTCGGCGGAATCTGTGTGAGATTAAATTTCAGTGAGCTGCAATACTGAAATTAAATTATGCGGAAGCTATGAAAGCGGTTGTTTCAGCACTCCAACCGCGGATCAACTTAGTACTGTTATAATTTTACTTACTTTTAAGAAGCGTATTTAATTTTTATTGCTATTTAAGTAGTGCCTAGTGGTTCAACATTTTGATTTTTTAACGTTAATACGTGGTTGAGAGATCGATTTCTAATAAAAGTAAAAAGCTATTCTAGAAGAATTCTACGGATGCTGACCTCTACTACTAAGATAAAATTATCTTACCTGGTAAACTAAATAGTTTACCAGGCTGGTATAATGTGGG
Source organism: Sphinx pinastri (assembly GCA_947568825.1). Taxonomy (NCBI): domain Eukaryota; kingdom Metazoa; phylum Arthropoda; class Insecta; order Lepidoptera; family Sphingidae; genus Sphinx; species Sphinx pinastri. Next base: position 20,395,531 of record OX387617.1, read on the forward strand.
TTAGTAGACTTCAACTACCCGAAATTCTTACAATGCTATTGTATATAGCGAACAAAATGATTAATGAACACATACGTGACTTCGAATAGATTCGACAGGCGAATTCCTTTCTTGGAGTCAGTTTCATTGACTAAAATACAAATAAAGTATCGCACAATCTGGGACTTAAATACAAAACCTCTACAGTACAATTAAAAGGCACACTAAACCAAGGTGACAACATAAAATATAACAAACTGACATTCCCATCCGTAACAACAGGAAAAAACAAATACAGAACAAAAACAACTCGCAGTTTTTCATAATTATATGCAAGTATCATTCTGGGATTAATATTTACGAGGGTCGACACGTCCGTACTAAATAAGGTGCAAACAAGACTGAAAACTTTGGAATATTTGAGGATATTTCGTGTGAAAATTTCATAGTTATGACAGTGCATTGAAACCGATGTAGAATTCTATCTCGAAGTTACAATGTGTAAGTTTAATCTACCTATTTCTAAGAAAGATGAAAGTAGTGTATCACGGTTTGAAGGACATTGTGGCCAGTTTAGTACCGCGCAATGCTTTGGGACGGATCCTACCTCACAATGGAGTGGAAGAACAGTTCGAAACATTACACTAGCGACAATCTCCACCAAACCATAAATAAATACTTCAACCGTCTCTATCAAGATTTCAATTCATTATAATTCGGTAACTAAACCTTTGCCAGTGCCGTAGCTACCCCTGTATCATCCGTATCAATGATACGGGGCTCCAGAACTCTAGGGCCACTCTCAGCCCATCCGCTAAACTTAAGCGGCTACCCAAAAGTTTGGAGACGTTTTGTTTTGCTCCCGCCTAATAGGCCTTCGACGTGCGGGGCGGCATAAACTGAGAGGCCTGTACTTACGGAAAGTATAAATCTGCAAGGGCCCCCAAGAAATTATGATATAGCGTCTCTGTATAGCAAGCTACGCCACAGACCTTTGCACTTTCATGTATCATACCCACATCAAACATGTGAAAATAATGTTCCACTCGTAGACCATCGCATAATGCATAATCTATATATCAGGTAAGTATACAAACTATTCGTATAAAGAACTAAGTGGAGTTGGAAGTAGAAAAATTGTATAGCGCACGGTAAGCAACCTCGATTATACCGAGACGAGAGAGTTCCCCCAAGTTTGTAGGAAGCAACAATTAACTACACTTAGTTAAACTTCTAGTTAGCTGCATAACACTCTGTTTATTATAACTGACCAAAGTTTGAATAACGGCGATGTTTTATATCTAAGAAGATCTTTGACCAGTGATGAAGACAGGCCGGTAAATACTAGACCATCAAGAGTTATGGTAATCTTCAAATGAATTTATGCGTTGAAAGGAGGGTTCCTTTTAACTTAATTAGTTACTTTAATTAGTTACATTGTAATATATTAAGTCTTTATTCGCGTAAACATTTATTTGAGGCTGACTGTACGTCTTAGGATTTGTCTGCGACTTGAGTGCAGTACGAGGCCATGCAGAATATTTGAAAGACAGGTCCAATAATTTATTTCAATTTTCTATAAATTGTATGCTTTGATTTCGTTGCGGGCTAAAGATGATTCGCATGGCTTGTGAAGCTTCAATGCTCAGTGTCTTTAAACGTATAAGAGCCCGGCAAGGAGTTGCAGAGACGGGTGATATTGGGATACTTTGTATACACACTCTCACACCTTTATCCCCGGAGGGTAGGCAGCACAACTACTGCACTCGCTTTTCGCCATGTGCATTCCGTCACATTGTGCGGTAGGGGGCGAGCCTATCGCCATATTGGGTACAAATTCCAGACTCCGAGCTAATACTCAGCAGAATAACCAATATCACTTTGCCCCACCCGGGATTCCAACCCAGGACACCTGAGCTGTGTCGTGCAGTGCCCGCAACACAACTACACCACCGAGGCATTCCTAATATAATTAATTTTGTTACTGTTTACGGCCGTAAATCTTAATCATGAGTAACCCTTGTAGTTATTTAAAAAATGAATACAAATCCCAAGCAAAGAAGTCGTTCATTTACGAAACAACATGAAATTTCATTCCGCCGTCGGTATTTTAGTTCGCAGCGAGTGACCGTGTTAGCTAAAATCTAATATAAGCCGAAAATTCAACGCGAACTTTTCTGCATCGGAAACAAGCTTACCCGGATAAAATTGTATGTTTTGCGAGCGTCAAAATGAGAATTCCTATTTATTACGATATTCGTCTTGTAGTAGTGATGTACCCTTAGAAACTGAATGACAAGATTAGCAGTCATTCAAATCGGACTACAGTTAGTCTACATGAATCTACAAGAGAAACAGACAATGGTATCTATCTTGGTTTTAACATTATACCACCTTACTAAATTACATACTCAATTTTTTTATCTACTCAGTGCCGATGCTAAGTCGCTACAACGGTCACATAGAATTTTAACTTAAGACAATATTGAATTACGTTATTTGAAAACTACCTATTAGATAAACAATAGGCTATAGCACTTAAGACTTATCTGATTTCCCATTAGAATTTTTCGGTAGTTCAACAAAAAATGTATGTACGATTAAACAAAATAAACATAAAAAGTTCTCTTGAGCTTTATAATGTAACAGTGTGAATTGAATTTACAAAGGTAAGTGAGACGTTATATGTAAAAGCTCAGAATTATTTACATATTTTACGTCGTCAAATATTGTTATGAAATGCTTTAGTGTTGTTTTTAAAACCGTGACTAGCGATTTTTCTCAATCAGTGGAATAAAAATAGATGAGAGTCGACCCTGGCGGGTGGACATGGTGGTGCATCTCTAGTGGGTAGATTCGTTCGTATACTAGTCAGTCCGATACTCGCTCTGAGCGAAGCCTAGCGGAACATTGAAATTGGAAGTACATCACTTGTAGGAACTGGATGGGACATTAATATAGTCCCCATAATTATCTACTTCGGTGACATAGTTATATTTGTGGTACGGGATACCTTTCCCTAGGCAACATCACTTGGTGGAGGACTGTAAAGCTCTACTATCCATTTCTTTAGCAATTAGAGATTTATGTGAAGGTTTGGAAACTATTAGTTGTACGTCAGTTGCTTTTGTGTTGAAACTTATTGTTTTATTCTAATAGACTAATATAAAACAAATAGTAAACATGGTGTAGTCCAAATATAATGTGGACAAAGTATACACGACATTTTTTGACTGGTATTTTTACCAGTCTCCAGGACACGGCTCAATGAAATGAGTCAGTGTCGTAAATTTATCACTATTTTTACTAGTTGCGCTCAATCGCATACAAAAAATTCGCTCGCAAATTTCTCAACACTCTATTATAAAATAATAAATAGAATATTTTTAAAATTCCTTCAACTATCAGCCGTACCTAGTGTCCTGGCGTCCGCATCGCACGCCAGTGAAATAAATTTGAAAACGCTTTGTCGCAGCGCTCATTTTTCACAACGCATTCGGTTGTCCAAAAAAATTCACTGAACGGTAACTGTTTTAACTCGATTTTAGCTCACACGTATATTTCAAACCGGAGCATATATTATACTTACATGTATGTATGTATGACCAATCTCATGCGGTCTGATAATTTTATTCAATTTATCTCTTATGGTATTGTTTTTTAAGTTTTCTATTCGTTACCACTGCTTTGTTATCGATGATGGTAACATAAAGTTGTTACCACAATGAAGAAGATGCGATACAAGAAAGTTCCTCAGTAACACGAAGTGCCAATATAATAACATGAAAATCATTTACAAATACATTTCGGATTATTATAGTCCTCAATAATTTTATCAGTTTCTTGACAGTGTTGAGTAGTTAATTAATTTTATATTAATTCGTTTCGTGTTTGAAATTGATCTATCCAAGGCCATGAATTTTGTAATTAAAATATCCACTTGTTTGATAATATTATTTCATAGTAAGTTGATCATTATCTTGTTTTAACAAGATATTCAGATACTATATTTTGTTTCCTAATCCTGGCTTATCTAATTTAATACCTTACTGATATTTAAGAAATAAGCTAGCAGATAAAAATGGATTTCATTATTTACGATATGGCCCTATCAGTACAAACGTGTTGGTATTACCTACCCTATAATTTAGTCACATACACCCGTAGTTTCCGTGGTGTAGCGGTTATCACATCTGCCTAACACGCAGAAGGCCCCCGGTTCGATCCCGGGCGGAAACATTGTTTTTGCAGTCATTTATTATTTTTATTAAATAATACTACAAATATGCATTAAATTATAATAAAAATAAATAAAACATTATAAATACATTATTACAAACTATCCAGACTAACAAATAAAGTTTTTTTGTTGACAGTATGCGAGGTTCAAAACCCAAGGCACACACCTCTGACTTTTCGAAGTTACGTGTGTTATCAATTGTCGTTCCCTTTAACGGTGAAGGAAAACATCGTGAGGAAACCTGCATACCTGAGAAGTTCTCTGAATTTCTGTGATGATTTATGTGATGTCTGCCAACCCGCATTAGGCCAGCGTGGTGGACTAAGGCCTTAACCCTCTCAGTAATAGAGGAGGCCCGTGCTCAGCAGTGGGCAGTATATAATACAGGGCTGATTGCATTGCATTGCATGGGCTCTCAATTAGACCACCCATAGCTACAACCACAACACAGGTCTCGGTGCGGGAATCGAACACTCGACCTCTACTCTCACCACCGCTACACGAGGTCTATATTGCCTCAATATTACCAGAAGTTAGTGAGCTATAATTTGCATATGCTCATGTAATTGCCCTGGCGACACGGATCTCCGATGTTTACATTAATTACACCTATCAATTAATAATCACTTTGACTTGCCCAAATATGTTTGAGTGGGTAAATTGTGAGGGAAGGAACGGGAGATGTGTTCCTAAGCCACTGTTAATTTGCTTTTACTACAAAACTAGTGTTTTGATCGTTCCAACCTCTAAAAATCGAATTCAGATTAATGCTAAATTACCGTTTGATTCCTAGTCAGTCAGTGTCAGGGGTTTTGCCGTTTTGGTGTTTAACACGAAAAACAGACAGATATATCGCACCTTTAGGACGAAAACGACGCAATTCAAAAAAATAAAAAATTGGGTTATCGTCATAAAATGACTTAAAACTGGTCCCTTTTTTATGAAATGATTATAAAAAAGAGACCGACATAATAGTTTTGTCCTTTTCCCGCTTGAATATGGCGGTGTTCGAACTATTGTTGTATTGAAAATTTCGTTTTAAGTAATTTTATGACGATAACTCAATTTTCGACTTTTTTGAATTGTGTCGTTTTCGTCCTAAAGGTACGATATGTGAAATGTAATAACTGCATGTTTAGAATAATATGCGCGTGTAGGACTTGGAAATCTTTAGAGATGTTCATCAGTGGACAACATGAGGTAAATGATGATGATGATGTATGAGTTTAGGAAGTGTTTCTTTAAAATTAGGCAATAGGTATTGTTGACGGCTTCGCCCGCACTAAACTACATACCATACCATTCAAAGTACATCTGCCCATTGTTCCGGGGCAAATACTTGTCTATAACATAAAATAACAAAGTAATATAACATATAGTGATATATGTTATTTTATTTTGTTTATCTGTAATACAAATTTCATAAAAATCCATGAACAGTTCCTGCATTTACTTCTAGCAAATATCTTTCACAAACGTCGCGTTTAAGATTAGTAAGAGACACAGAGAGACGCTTCAATGTTATTTGTATAGATAACACATTCTGTCCTAAGCTGTACTGTGCTACGCCACCGCTCACTGCCTACCGCGGTTTGGCAACATAGCTTCGCATTCTGCTTTATATTCGAGCGCGGTTAGCACTTAACTCGTTTATTTTGAAAATAAAGCGAGTACACAAGCGATGCTTTTAGCAATTAGTATTGTAGATATTATTTTAGTCAACAATTTACACCGAATTTATAGCGGTTTAGAGCGTGTTTAAGGCTATAAATGGACATAGATTTAATTCCAAAATGGAATTACTAAACTTATTTTGTTTATAGTCAACCCAAAGCAACTTAATGTTAAGTGATCCACAGAAGAATCATAATCACAGTGTTTATAAAAACGATTTCGTTGCAATCGTATTGTTGGCGAATACGCTCTAATATACACGTCATAAAGAAAGAGCTTTGTTTATATTTCTAACCCATCCCTATCAAAGACTTGCCGGTATTCAGAAGTCGCCGTCATCAGTTCTAGTGGCGGTTATAAGGCCGGAATAGTGCCGTGAAGGCAAATGATTCGCTTCCAAGAAAATTATTCCAAACTCCGACATTTGATACCCTGGACCGACAGCACCCTAAATTAATTAATTTCCCGTAAACCACCGCGTGTTCATTATGTTTTTATTTCAATCTTTCGCTAATGGATTTTGCAAAATTGCTTCATAATCGATGTTATACAAAGCATGTCGGTACTCGGTACGGCCAATTACGTGCGGCCACAGCGCTATGTACAGGCTGTGGCAAGACTGTGGGTTCAATATTACGGGAAGTGGTATCTTAATATTAAAGGGAAAATAGCATAACCATACATTCTGATATATAAATCACTAGCATTTGCCCGCAGCTCCACCCGCGTGTAAAAGTTTTTTCAAGATAAATATTTTACCGGGATAAAAAATATGCACTCTGGAGTAATGTATCTGCCTATTAGTGAAAGAATAAAACCGACTATTAAAACTATAGAAGTTTCAAACAAACTTTACCAGCCCTTTTTACCCCCTTAGGAGGTGAATTTCGCAAAATCCCGTCTTAGTGAGCACCTACGCCCTAAAACGAACCCCCATGCAAAATTTGAGACAACTAGCACTTGCAGTTTCTGAGATTTCGTGATGAGTGACCGTTCGCTTTTATATATATAGATTTCGTTTGAACTAAAAATCCTCTTGTGGTGTGATAATTAGCTAGTCATAGTTTAAAAATTCGAGGCAAATCCTCTTGTCACACGAGGTTCACAGAATAAGATTAGTACAGTGATGTCAGAGTGGTTGATTGAATACGCATTCCAGTCGATTTGTAGTAACAATGTTAGTTAGATAAATCAATCACTTCAATGGTTTATTCATGTCAACTTTTGAGTCACATCTCACGTATCTAATTGTAAGACTTATACTTAGAACTTAATACATAAGATTTTAATGTAATAAGTAAATACGCACAGACTAATTTTCTTATCTAACTTACTGATTACAATATGATTAATTTTATATATTACAAAATGCTACAAGACGTCCTACAAGGATTATATTGAAATCTTTTTGCAACAATCTGTATAATAACAATACCATACCAGCCCTATATTATATACTGCCTACTGCTGCGGGCCTCCTCTACAACTGAGAGGGTTTAGGTCTTAGTCCACCACGCTGGCCTAGTGCGAGTTGGCAGACTTCACATACCTTCGAAACAGCCTGTATAGAGAATAATAATTATGAATTAATTCGAATGTATTTTATTTTATTGTATTTTATCGAATTAATTCATATTGTGTAACTGTTTGTTGTCCCATTATATTAAATAAATAAATGTATTGTGAATTTAGTGCATGTAGTTCAGTGAATACTCGATGTGCTAGGCATGTTCGCGACTCGTGTTCATTTAATTGAATATTCGGTTTCATATCGTAGGTTTATGTTAGTTATCCATATTATAAATGCGAAATTAATTCATTTACAGTTTCACGGCTAAAAAACTGAGTGGAAATAGTTTGAGACCCTGGAAAGGATATAGGCTACTTTTATCCCGGAAAGCTCACACGCGGGCGAAGCCTTGAGCCAAAGCTAGTTACAGTATTTGTCACGGATAGTCACAGTAGTCCAGTAGCATTAAATTTTCTCCACTGAGATTTACCATCAAGTGACCCACTTTCAAAATTGTCCCATTTCCTATAAAATATAATACAATCTCAAATATTTGCAGACATTGAACCCGAGAGTCCTCGTTTCTTAGAAAGAAACCACTGCCAACAAAACTACATGCCGCATAAATGCATCTGTAAAATATAAACTATAAATTGTGTAACAAACAAAATATAATTATTTAATCATGTATCTACATTACTGGGTATCTTCTATAAGTCCGTGTGGATAGATAATATTGCTTTATAATATATCTGGCAATAAGCAGTGTGCGCCAATATGTGTTTTGATGTGAATATTATAGACTAGCTTTGGCCCGCGGCTCCATCCGTGTTAAAGCACAGGAGTAATCTAGCTCTATTAGTGAAATAATTTCAGTTGTTCCAAAGATTAGCCCATACAAACTGACAAACTTTTCCTCTTTATAATATTACTATAGATAAAGTAATACTGAGCATTAGTAATTTATATATCAGGGGAAGTAGTCAAGATACCATACGACAATCGCTAACTCTAATAGATAACAGAAGAGAGATAGACAAGTCTCGCTAGGATATGTCATTCTCATACATAACGTTATATTGACGTCAGCGTTAAAAGTTGTAGAAAGGCATCTTGACTACGGCCCCAGGATGCCGAACACAATACAGTACCATGATACTTGATGAACATGATACAAGAATCCGTATGGCTTACTATCATTTACGACTTCAACGGTTACCGTCAAGACGTGCCCTGAGAATCGAATCTCGAATCCTTTATAGCCACTTCCCTGCCACCACTAGACTATAAACCCTTTATTAAATTAATTTAGCGAGTTCCGTTTAAAACTTAAATTGTAATCCTCGCGTTAGCAACACAAAAGCTAGTTTTAATTCTAGTAACATGCACTCAAACTACAAAATTGCGACAATTCTAGCGTTCATAACGAAGTTTCGGCTTTCAACGTTATAGAATTAATTTTAGTACATTTCATATTAAACATTAATGACAAAAAGTAATCTACTATCCGCATTTATCCCATTCAAACGCATTCATGGTTAATAAAGTATTGTTCCGACCCCATATTTGAGTATAAGTGCAGGTACAAAGTTTAACTAATTAACATAAACAACCCGCACTAGGCTAGCTTGGTGGAGTAAGGCTCAAACCCTCTAAATAGTAGAGACCCTTGCTCAGCGGTGGGCAGTATATAATACAGGACTTTTTATTAACATAAACAAAAAAGATTCTATTCTTTGATTTAGTAAATGTCCACATATCAAGATTCACATAATATTATATTATAAGGTACTATTATACAATGCACATTTACTTTAGATATAGACTTTTAATTCGAGACTGGCGGGGTCATAATATAAACATAAAACAATTCGAAAGCGCATCACCCGTTCAAGAAGTTATCCACTAAGACATACAATAATAGGATGGTGTACTTCGTTGCAGGGACAACGAATGCCAACTGGCTGCCACCTGGAAACCTTTATTCCAGTTCAATTAATCTCTTCGCGGCAAATGGTGTTGGTCGCCACCTCCTTCGTAGGTATTTTTAATTAAAGCAAGCCTTCCCGCTAAGCTTTGGCGCGCGGATGACAGGCGTCGGCGAGTTGTGTTTAGACCGACATTTAAACGGCTGAGATGTTACTCTATTAATTTCGGAAAGCGACACATTTTTATATTATGAGGCGCGTTTGTAATAAGAGAGTACCAGACTATACTGTTACGATAGTACATACATACATACATAGTATCACGCCTCTATCCCATAGGGGTAGGCAGAGACCATGGATTGCCACTTTGCTCGATTCTGGCACACCACTTTCGCTTCCTCTACCTTCATCAATCTTTTCATGCATTCCCGCCGGTTCAGGGTACTTTTGACCTGGCCCTTACTTAGAATGTCAGATATCTGACATTCGAAAGTTCGGTGCGGTCGACCCCTGCCGGCCCTTCCATCCACACTCGCCTTATATATCCTCTTTGTCATTCTCCTATCATCCATCCTTTCCAAATGCCCAAACCACCTTAGCATACCCTTCTCAATGTTGGTCACTACATCCTCTGTCACTCCACACATGTCCATCACCATAGTATTCCGCACTCTATCACACACAGTCACCCCACACATGCTTCTTAACGCTCTCATTTCCACTGCTTTAATCTTACTTTCGTGCTTTTTCTGCCATACCCGATAGTAATAATAAATTACTTGAATAAACCCGCTACGAGATTTTCTTTCAACGAGTAACGTTCCTGGGTCTGTTCGAGTACATTCAATAAGACAGAACGACATAGCTCTGCATGCATCGAGAGAGGCAAACTCTCATTATATTTAAATTACGCTGTAGGTACAATGCGATTCAAATAAGAATAGGATCGGCTGTGCGCCATATTGTGACGTCTAAATAATTTAATATTATATTAAGTTAATTTAGCAATAACGTTTTTATTTAAATTAGATGTAAGAGTCAATGAGACAAAATAAAATAAACCGTTATTGATATGCTAATAAGTTTTCTATGTAAATTTTGTACTTTTCAAGTGACATTTGGCACATAAAGGTCATTAACTTTCCTATTCTTATTTGAATCGCATTGTACTTACTTACATCTAGTAACTTCTGGCACCATAAAAAATTAACAAAATGTGGGTCATGGCGCTCCTAGGCTAAGATCAGTGACATGGTCATTCTACCCTGTAAAGCCGGATTTTAAATGATTAACGTTAAATATAACAAAATGGCTCCCGCTGCCGCTCGCTCACAAGATCTCGTTGATGGCATGCCACCTGCTCTAATGGGATAAAGTTTTATGAGCGGGAAAACGATCCCAATGAACCGTGTCGGCAGTCGGGATCAAGCCGTGCTGCACGTGAGCTTACTGAAATTCTTTTTACATTTGGGAATTCAGCAATTTACAAAGGGCAAAGTTGCCGCGCGCTTTCGAAGAATTTTTACGATTGTTTGACTTGCGTAAGTATTTATATATTTTTTTTGTAGTATTAAATATTTTAAGTAGGTCACTGGATGGTAAGTGATGCCTTTCACACCCTAAGAGCTACAATACCAGAGAAACTGGAAAAGGCGAAAAAAGTTAAATATTAATTAATGGAGACTCACTTTGATATCAATTACACTTGCTTTATCGCTTGTAAACAACATTAGCAAACATGTAGCGTGTGTATTGCACGTATTCCGCCATTGCTAGTTAAACACGCACTTATCTATCAATTAGACATGAATAGGGAGCAATGAACATAATCCATCAGTAATTAATCGCAGTGATTGGAGATTAGTGAGGTGATTAAGAGTCCAATAAGGAATATAAGGTGTAGTTAACATTTAAGGAATATAATAAATACAAGGTGCAGTTAACATTTTACATGAAACACGTTACGCTCAACATTTGGAAATGTTGGACAACGCCACGACTTCTATAATCTCTACGTAATCTAAAGGATTTGATAGAAATCAGAGAATTTCTTCAGAATTAAATCCGCCTGTAAATTTTATGTACATAAAGTATAAAATCCTTATATATTATAAAGTCGCCCGCTGCGTTTGAACGCGATAAACTCAAAAACTACCGAACGAATTTCGATGAAATTTGATTTGGAGATGGTTGAGACACTGGGAAGGTTTTAGGCTACTTATTAGGAAAAAGTCTCACGCGTGCGAAGTCGCGAGCAAAAGCTGGTAAATATATAAATAAAGCATTATTAACAGGGTGCTATTGGCAAAGATGTGTGCCATATCTACCAGTGAATAGGAGCTTATGAGTTACTGTAATTTAAACATTAACAAAATCGCATTTGTTTTTTTGCCGGGAGATTCATTTGATGCGGGCATAGCCGCGTGAATCACCAAGTTTATAATATTAGTGAGATAGTAAGATTACATTGTCCGGAATTGTCTATGAATATAAATCCGGAATTCAGAGTGGTGTCAGTTTGTTAGGGTTACACCCGTTCTGTGTTAATTTATATGTTAAGTGCTCCTTCGAGTCTCGGTCTACAGGTATCAGTGAAATCGGTGGTGGTTCAATTCCCGAGTCGGGTGGTAAGTATCGTTATATCTGGTTGCATTATCTATTTGTGCCAATAAGTAATGTATGTTTCGAAAAAACGGAATTTACTGATCATTATAAGACTTAACTCAGTTACACTAGTCTTCTAGTAATAATTCTTAAGATTATGGACACATGTTACTTTGTAGCTCTTTTAAGCTGTTGCTTCTGTTGGATAGGATTTCAGGCGAGCGAACAGCTAGTCTCTCCATTCAGTTGTATAAAAATGTCTGAAACAGATCAAAAAAGCTTTTTCGCATTTCAGACTCCACAATTTAGCATTTCGCGCAAGCTAATACTGTACACGAATAAAAATATGAATACGAAAATGTATAAATGGGTCAATTGCCTCCACACAGCGGTAAACAAAAATACAAATTGGAACACAGAAATGCAAATTTTCCACGTTCACGCTTGGAAATATACTTTTTAAGTACTTAATAAGATTTCATGAAATATAATAATTTACGTGATTCATGATGTATAAAAGCATAAACAAATTAGAAAGGACGCGTCTTGTGTGATCTTTCTTTTCTGCCAAAGTATAGGTAAAAGCAAATGCCCATGCACACATCTATAAGAAAAGTTGTAGTGTGCGTAAAACAAACAAGTATTTAAGATTTATTTACGTGTGCGTTCATAACGAGACTGAACGGTATAGTATGAGTTTTGTATTTTCTATGTAGCAGTTACATTGAAAGTGGAAACCATCTAGAGAGGACATGCCAGGAAGCACATGTCACCACACAATCTTTTTTTTTTCTTATTTGTATTGTAAATTATTCGCACGTTCCTGAAAATTATACTTAGTTTATATTCCGTGAAGAACGTAGTTGGTTGTATATTTATATAATTGTATGTATGTGCTTATTTAGTCGTATCTAATGTACAACTGTTTGTTTTTCCTTAATATAAAAAAAAATAAAAATTACATGTCCTTTTTAGATGGTATAAGTATGACACATAGCGCGACAAGAATTTCTTACATGTTTTTCACAGTTTAATAAAACCTTTATGGCAATAGGGCTAATAATCTAGGGTATCGACGGAGTATATAAAAACTATTAATAGTCTGTAACTAACTATCAGGAAAGATGCCGAGTCAGAACACTAGATACTGGTGGTAGGTCTCTCATATGTAAAAGTCCGTCTGGATGGTACCACCGCAATGTCTATTTCTACCGCCAAGCAGCAGTGTGCATGCACTGTTGTGTTTCGGTTTGAAGGACATTGTAGCCAGTGTAACTACTGGACATAATGAGACTTAACATCTTATGTCTCCGTATGACGAGCGCAGTGGAATGCCACACAGTACTTTATAACTTAGCATGCTGGATGGTGTTGCTACTGTTCATGGGTAGTCGTATCGCTTACCATCAGGCGAACGGCATGCTCGTCTGGTCATTCAAAGCAATAATAAAATAATAAAAAGATAACATTTAAAACTTACTGTCATTTTCAATATAACACTGATACACCTCTGCTTACCAGTTCAGGAAATAAGCGTGTATAGAAAATAACTCACAAATCCCAGAATGTGAAGTGTTAAATAATAAAACAGTAAAAATGTCCGCTAAAGTTTTATGATCATTTATGAAACCTCTGATAATAAAAGAAAAAATCTCATCGCGATACAGAATTTATAGCTATCGTTAATTCCTGGATCTGTAAATAAAAAATCTAAGTAATTATTATCCAAAGAATTCCTTTAAATAACAGAATTAAAAAATTTCAATAACGAAGAAAATCGTTCTGAACATACCAAAGTAATTTTGTTGTAAAAATTTGATCGTGAAATTTGTTATAGAAAATTAAGAGGAACGGAGTAAAAATACAATATAAAATTATTAGAGATATACATTGATGTAGGGATAGATTAGGTTTTTTATACGTCAATGGAGATATAGAAGAAAACTGTTTTGTTGGCAAATAATATGACAGGGTCTCTCGTGTTTATTATGTTCCGATTTGAAGGACATATTTTGTTTAAAAACACCTATAAGTTACTGGTTATATACAGTTATCTATGACTAAGTTTGTTTGAACGCGGTCTCTTGAACTTATTGCTCTGAATCAATAATAGGAACTAACATTATACATTGTTATAGGCTAGTTTATATTCTGCAAACATATTGAAGCCGCAAGAAGAATCTAGTCTGCCTTCTAACAGGATTTCCACCATATTTAAAGTAGATTGCTTCGGTGGCGTAGTTGTATTGCGCGAACGGTACGACTACCGCGCTGAGGTCTGGGGTACAAAGCCCGGGCCGGGAAAGAGATATTTGGTTTTCCTTCTCAGTATTAGACCGGAGTTTGGAATTGGCGCCTGATATGGCGATAGGTTCGCCCCCTATCACATCATGAGACAGAATACACATGGCGAAAAGTGGATGCACTATTGCGCCTCTGCATACCCCTTCGGGGATGAAAGGCAAGAATGTGTCACTGTATAGATACAAAATATCTCCCTTAATTTCATACAGTCAGCTAAAATCACTGCAGCTGACCTTAAAAAAACTTGATTTTAATCCTTAATAGATTTTAGACGGTAGTTCGTAAATTCTCTCGGACCGAAACTATCAATCGTGTAATAACGTCCCGATATCACTTTGAGCCGAGAACCGTAAAATATCTGGGCTTATCTCATTTGTAGAGAGCGTTTAGTTTCAACGTTAATATACGTTCAAACTTTAATCTGTTTGTAAATTAAATGTTTGTGAGTTTCATTTATATTATAAATTGTTACTTGTGATTTATGAACCAAACTCTTAATTAGAAAATGAATAAGATATTGCTAAATTAAAGTAACACTTGCAAGTTTTATTATCAAATACGAGTTATAATGGTATTATCATTTTAAACTGTCATTTCTGATTCCTTCTTACGAGAAATTAAAATTGAAAGTAAAATGAATTGTAATGTTGAAATAACCCAATTCTCACTATAATAATCCGCGTGTACCCGCAAAAACTGGCTTTATCCGCAGATCGCGGTGCACTGTTACGTATATTGCATATTCATGCCGTGGCCGCGACTTTTTGCCCAAAAAATTTACGCCTTTTATTGTCTACGATTTGCGATTCCGTTGTTGTATTTCCAAAAGTTCATTTTACGTATTTTTGTGTTCATTTGCAATCAGTAACGAATATGAGTATAGGAAGAGGTAGTTTTAGTAAACTATTTTCTGTTTGTGACGTGTCAATTTTTTTTTGGATTAAAATCTCAATGTCATGTTTCTGGGCTTAAATGTTAGAGCCTTTATGTTAGTTCTAGGTTTAGCTTCAGATCCAAAATCCATCCAAATCCACTGAACGATTTATACCTTTTCTTTCAACAATCATATTTATTTATATTATCTTGTAGACCTAGAAGACAATAAAGTCTTGTATAAAATCTTTCTCTCTATTCCGTTGAATATTTCCCTATATTCAAACCACGGATTTCCGAGTTTATATCCAAAGACCGCAACACAAAGCCCTTCCTAACGTAGATTTGTGAACTGAACAGTCACATAACACCTAATTTTGCCGAAAAAAGTGTAGTTCACATTACCAACAAATTGTTTTTAAGCCGTTTCTAAGTTCGCTACTTTTCTCGCGGCAACTGTTTTTGCTCGCAATGCCCCGGTTTTTACTCTCTTCCGAGTAATAAAGTATATTAAGAGCACTTAAACAGTTTATGTGGTCTATAGTATCACTAGTTGAATTTTGATGGACGATTGTTACTTTAATGTCGTTTTTATGGTGGCTATTGCTGATAACAGTGCGGGCAAAAAATAATATTTTATAGAAAATCTTACGTGACAAACAGTTTTAAGCTCAACAGATGTCGCATGTATGAATAAATGAACTATAATATCGGTACGCTATGGTGGCCGTTTTGACGTTTGTCCGTTCATCAAGTTTCGTATTAATTCATAACTACGTTGAAGGAACTGATTGCTGTACATTATTATCGATAGTGACGTGCAGTACAAATTATGGAATGTATAATTTTACGAAACAATTCGGCATTTGTTTATCGAAATTGTAGAAGATGAAATGTAATACGATCGTCACTTATAGGATCGCTGGCCAGCACAACTTCAGCAAACTCGCGTCAAAGGTCAATGCAAAAAATCAATGAAATATTCGTTACATTACAATATTTTTAGTAAACATTATTATTTTCGTTTTATTAAAACTTTTTAATCAACTACCTTGCAATACTAGTCATAAAGGACATGTCCAAAAACGGGCCTGAAATTCTAAACAAGACAATTTACATATATTTGGATAGAACTCCTGAAAACTAGCCTTTTTCAATAAATCGTTTAATTTTAAAGACCTTCGATTTTAAGATTTATGTTATTTTGTTTGGCTTGAACTTAATATGAATGTTTTAAAAATAGTTAGTTATGAATGGAGGGGTCTTAATTTTTTTTAATGGATCTAAGTTCCATATTATGCCCCTTTAATATCTCTAAAGTTTGAGCCTGTTTAGATTTTGAGGTCCAGCACCCATACAAAAAGCGGATATCTCCTTTAAAAGCTTGTAGATGCGACTCGCATTTGATTACATTTTTTTCGATAATGGATTAAAATTTCACCTCACTATTTTAATCTGTCAAAACAGCCATCATAGTGTAGAATACCAGTATTGAAATGAATGGTGTGGGATTTGGGAACCATAGACTGATCTTATATATGATTTGATCAGTGACAGTGCCACTTATCAAAATTAAGGCGTCTACATATTAATAAACTGAAGTATTCATTTATTCATTATATCGTAGCGCCACCCTGAAGCGAAAAAGAAACCCTGTGGCTTTCAATGATATAAAATAAATTAATCTAAGAAAACGTTAACATTACAGTAAAACTCACCAACGGTTAAATGATTTCAGTATAAACATCAACAAGTAAACATACCTGCAACAAAATGATCTTTATTAGTATAACACACACACACACACACAAACTCACGACTTTTACCCTCGAAGGGGTAGGCAGAGACACAACTAGTGCACCCACTTTTCACCGTGTGTATTCCGTCCCATGATGTGATAGGGGCTGAGCCTATCGCCATATCGAGCACAAATTCCAGAATCCGGGCTAATACTGATTAGAAAAACCCAATATCATTCTGCCCGACCCGGGGATCGAATCCGAGACTCCAGCATTGCAGTCGTACCGTAATACAACTACGCCACCGAGGCAGTCATTAGTATAACATCTTTAATTAATATCACTACGATTTATAGAAAAGAGCAGACAATCAAGTCTGCATATTGCCGCCCATAAACATCTTATATACCAGAGGGATGGAGGAATCTACCCGGGAATTAAAGCATGTACTTCACAGTTCCTATAGGTACGCTGCGACTAACCCAAAAAGGCGACATAGACAATTATAAGTGAACGCTACTTCAATAAACTGCCACTCCAATTTCCATTATGTATAGACGTACTTTTAACTAATTCGTCGTCTGAATAATATCGACCTAAACTGAGACAGTCAAAGTCTTTTCCATAGTATTTACGAAGTACAGTATACGGCAGTTCGCGCACAAGCATAATTTGAGTAAATGCTTCATGAATTCATTTACTGCGAGCAAGTGCCGTAAATCTTGCCGAGGAGGTCTGCCCGTCGTCGTCACTTACTACGCGGACACGGCGGCCACGAAACCAGCGATAATTCTAAATCTCACTCCGAAATATTTTGTGTAAAGTACAAAATAACATTACAGATACATAACAGATTAAGCGACGATAGCCAAGTTGGGAATGGAACGGTCTGCCGAGACAATGTCCGCAGGTTCAAAACCCAAGGCACACACCTCTGAATTTTCGAAGTTATGTGTGTATTGTTTATCAATTATCGTTCGCTATAACGGTGAAGGAAAACATCGTGAGGAAACCTACATACCTGAGAATTCTCCATAAGAATCTCGAGGGTATGTGAAGCACGTAAAGCCGTTGGTCCTGCGCCTGATCTCTCTCCGGTCATGTCGGATTGCCGTCTCACCGGACTATGAGAGTGAAGGAATAGTGAGTGCACTTGTGTATTGCGCACACACTTGTGCACTATAATATCTCCTGCGCACCTGGCTGATCTCCGTTGAGATTGGCCGCCGTGGCCGAAACTGGCTAGGAGGATTACGTATTAGTTTATTTATCTCGGTTTGGTACTGTTTTTGATTTGCGCGAGTCATTTCAACGAACGGGAACGTACAGATTTCAATTAATACATAAATTTTATTCATCGATAATTTTTTTAGGCCGCACTAGGTCAGCGTGGTGGACTAAGGCCTAACCCCTCTCAGTAGTAGAGGAGGCCCGTGCTCAGCAGTGGGCAGTATATAAAACAGGGCTGATTGCATTGCATATTTTTTTTATCACATTATTTTATTATATTAATAAAAGCTTAAAAAGTCTATCTCTATTGATTAAAAACAATATGTTTCAATCCAATACAATCTACGAAAACAATAATACAATTTTATATAACTATATTCTAACAAAACCGCTGATTTAATAGCTTCAAGCCGAAATATTTATAACATAGACGTACTGACTTCCTGACATCTACAATTTACACACAACAGTCCTTAGTGCAAGGTATTAATGGCGAGATTCGCGTGCACACAATCCTTTTTACTGATGTCACTGAAAGTAGTAAGGGATTCACCGATACTGGAGCAGGTTCGACGGCCGGTCCGCGGCGCTCCGGCGGCTGCTCGCCGACGTTTACGTTTGCTCCAGATTCGGCCCGCGGCACCCGCGAATTAATCCGCGGATTACTTTAATGCCTACCGCGAATTAATTTGATACCTACCGCGGATTAATTTGATACCTACCGCGGATTAATTTGATACCTACCGCGGATTAATTTGATACCTACCGCGGATTAACTTGATACCTACCGCGGATTAATTTGATATCGACCGCGGATTATTTTGATAACACCCGCGAATAAAATTTATATCGTCCGCGGAATCCATTTCATATCACCCGCGAGGTAGGTATGAACCACGAATTTGTTCATGGTCTACGGTTCCCTTAAGCTTGTACCTTTTCCCTGTTCGTTGTGCTTTTAAATTTCTACTTTCTATCGGCGATCCTTTTTTTATTTGAAGGATGCAAAGTTCTTTGTCGCGTATTTCTATTAACTCGTGTTTCTATGCAAAAGCCGTTTAAAATTACTTAATAGTTGCCCTTTACGCATTACGAGCATTGTTTATGATAGATAAAGCAACATTTTCCCTGTTTCGTTGTGTTTTAGACTTTCTACTTTCTATCGGCGACCCTTTTTTATTTGAAGGATGCAAAGGTCTTGGTCTCGTATTTCTATTAACTCGTGTTTCTACGTAAAAGCCGTTTAAAATTACTTAATAGTCACCCTTTACGCATTACGGGCATTGTTTATTATAGATAAAGCAATCGTTACAATACACCATACCTTTCTCAAATTCTAGGTAAAACCCTTTGGGTCTTCTCATTGTCATAATAATTACGGTTCCCATAATTCACATTACCTGATATTACGTATTCAACGGAACATTTAAGGTGAAAGTCGAAACATGTTGGATCTTGTCTGCAAGGAAACAATACTCCCTCTCCATATAAAAGACCGACGCAAAATCACATGGTATCGTATTCCACTCTGTGCTCTGCTCGAAGTGTGATCTCCAGTTGTTTGTAACAGTGAAGTGATAGTAAAATTGTGAAATAGTTAAATAGTGAAAGTGTTATAAAAATGAATGTAAGTACCTTTATATACTTTGATCTAAAAGTGTTGTAACCAGATGTTTCATTAATTGTTTATGCCATGTGTTGTCCACCAGGTTAATACATTTTAGCTATCTTTGATGTCTTATTAATTTATCATTGTTACTAATGTGTACATGTATACTTCGCATACCTATAAGTATTTATCATACAGTACTTACTTAACCGATAATTAAAACAGTTTCATTTCATTTTGTTACAGTTTTCTGAAAATACTTTCAAAAACTACTATTATGCTGAAGAAATCGACGAACCTAGTGATGAAGAAGGTACACTCGCCTTTAAAGTCAAAAAAGCGATATTAGCAAATAAAAGACCGATCGAATGCAACAGCATTGATGAGTTCTTCGAAAAACCAAAAAAGAAGAAGACAACAACAAGAAAGTCATCCAGTGTTGGTCGATCGACGAGCGGTGGTGTTTCATACATCCGATCAAACAGCGATGACAACAGTTCTGCATCACATCTCATAAAAATTGAGGTGTATGAAGTGAATAAAATAAAAAACATCGCACCGACGGAACATTGGAAACACGCTGATGTGCGAGTTAAATATTACGCGGAAAACGACAGTGATAAGAACTTGCAAAGTGTCAAGGACACTATATACAATATAACCAAACAGTTGGCTAGTAAGGACGATTGTGTGAAATATTTTATAGACACAGACAAATGAACAAAAGTGCCAGTGCGTGTCAATGTTTTAATATCATAACTTTAATCATATGCTTTGTACTACTATTATTGAAATAAGAAACTATTATTGTATTAACTGTACTTAAGAATCTACCTGTTTAAATTTAACTTACATTGTATTTTATTTAAACTTTGTACTCTTTTAAGTTACATACTTAATAGATTAATTTGTTTTTGATTCTAGAACTCTTTGTGAATTGTGTTATTGCTAAGTATTATTGTAAATAGTTATAAGTCTTTTTAGTGTTTTTTCATGCTCATGCTTACGATTGTAAAGTTATTGGGAACATTCATAAATTGTTTGGAAGAATTATAAGTATTGTATGGGGTTATTAATCTTCAATAAAGAAAAATCATTCATTCATTTTCATATTTCATTTATTCACCTCAAAACATGATTTAAATAAACCATTTAAAAACACATCATTGCATATTGTATTATCACTAAATAATACTTGAAAATCTTTGAGACTCTTACCATAGTATTTATAATACAGATACATTAAACAGTACTCTCCACAAACTATAGTAAAGTCATTTTGAATTCGACTTGTATTGTAATTCCACATTCTAGAATTTCTCGCTAAAAACATTCGGTGGTATCCTTGAGGTGGTCGACCGTATGAATCAAAGTACTGTCCAAAACCATTCTTATCTATGTGTATGGCGACCCAGTGTGAACCTGGTTTGTTATCAGAGTCTAAGTTGCTAACTACGTATGTAGGAGTTACCACATATATTGGTAGACGATTGGCTGCATATACATTATATTCAATACTTGAATCAATTTTCTTTAAGTAATTCTGTATTTCTATTGTATTCATTTTTATTCACCGTATCGCTGCAGAATCTTATCAGGTCGAATGATAAAGTGGTAATGTCTCATATAAGGTTAACAAGACACTATTATGGTACTTATCAACCAAGTTGACTCTTGTTGTGGGGTTGCAAGGATCATAGTAAAACAAAGAACTTAATATTTTATGAATTCGTTTTATTGGTAACTTAAATCTAACAACAAATCTGAATTACATTATTCACGCTTAATCTAATCTTAATCAGTTAATTTTGTGTTCTTAACTACTATAATCTACTGAAATATTGCGGTTTTTATCTATTTCAATAACATTATCAAACTCCGCATAAACAATGCAATTAATAGTTTGTGATAAAGCTGTTTCAAAACGCACTTCTAATCTCACACTACCATGCTTTACAAGATTCCAATGACTTGCAGAGTTTGCTGATAAATCAGGTGTCAAATCAAACGCTAACATACAATACCCTTCAGCGTATTGTTCTCGGGATATCCCATTACCTTCATTGAGAAAGTGTATACCTGTTCCAGAGAACAATGTATGATATACTGAAGTAAAAATTTTGTTCTCAAATGAGGGTTGTAAAGCCTTTGATGGTATTTGTTGACCGTCTATATATAAACTAAAAGTATTGATGTCGTAATTTTGAAAGTTAAATGGGTTCTTAGTGAGGTTTCCATTGAAAGCAGCGTTATTTACAAATCCCACTATACACCTTTTAGGTAATTGTCCTAAGAAAATGTTATCTAGAGTTTTTCCTTGAACACCTGATGGTATTGTTAAAACTTTAACTTCAGCTCGAGTAATGGGGTATTTAGCTGTGGTAGAAGCTAAGACCTTTTGATGAGCAAGTAACACGCTGGGATTGATTCGTGCTCTACGAATAATCAAAGATGCATCCGTAATAGATACCTTTAATTTAAGGTCACCTGTAGAGGCCATGAGATTGAAATTTTCTCTAGAACGAATTAACTTAACACATATATCAACACCATTGATTAAAAATTTTTCTTGATTGAATAAATCACCATGTAAGTGACCAATCATTTCCATTTCTTTACTTTCACTAGATAATTCTTGCCTCTTAGTAAATCCTTTATTAGTATCATCGGTGGAATCCATTTTTCCAGCTGTATCTTCATACCATAAACCACAGGTGAGGTGAGATTTTTTTGCTGCAGGAGCATAGTTCAATAAGTTTTCTATATACGCACGATAAGCATATGTGTTATTGGGTGGTGATACAAGTTTTTGATTTAAGTAGACATCAAGTTGACTGAAGAGTGAGTGCAACCAATTATTCACCGGAGCAACGACTGTAGATGCGGTTAGTTTGGTGTTATCTTGATTTACTATTTTCGCTTTCAAGTGAAGTAACGTATGAGATAAATCTATGTAGTCATCTCCTGCTCCAGGAATTTGAAATTCTATAGGACCATCATCGGCAAGAGATGAAATTGGTTTATAATGGATCCAAATTCCACTTTCAATGCTAGTTTGAGTTGACGGCAATGCAAACAAATCCAATTCGGACTTTATACATTCACAGGAATGACTATGTAAAAAAGACATTTTGATTAATTGTTAGAAAATATGTCCTTGATTTGTTTTTGAGTAATTTTTGATTTTTTTAGAGCTTTCACTTTCGCGGTCAACGACGGACTGACTCCAGGTAGACGTTTTCGTTTTGTTATATATCCGGATCCAGACATATTGATTTTATCTATTTTTTCATCAGCCTTGCGTTTCAAGTTGGAACCAACTTCTTTAAGACGTGCTTTTATTGAATCTTCCATTGGTCGCGCACTAACCATATCTGTCAATAGACCAACACCAGCGCTCAATGCCTCTTTACCAACAGCTCGAACACCGCTAGATAATAATGGTAAAACTGACCTAAACAATCCCCCAAGAAAACTACCAATTCCATGTCCTTTTTGATAAGGCGCCCCTTTATATACCACCCCTATACCTGAACCAGCCTGATGAGAATAATAGCGTTGATAAGGACATATCATGTTGGAGCGTTCAAAATGCATTATAATTTTTTAAAATGTAGTTTAACACACACCGTTCCAAATTGAAATGGTATCTTTTGTCCGGTGCTTGACCTTATATCTATTTCAATGGTATCGAATTCTCTTCGCATTACCGATAAGTAATGAGGAGGTGAAAATACATGCATTTTATTGGCACCATAGATGTATTTTGAAGGATCTAATGGTATTACTCTCAGAAGAGGTGTCATTACATCACCTACAATTTGAGGTTCAACTATATCACAGTAAACGAATAGTTGAGATGGTAACCCTAAATGTAAATTAGCTGGACATTTAGGTAAATTCTTTTCAACAAGGTTTCTGTTTGGTTCAAATCCCAACTGTAAGCCTAGTTTAGGAGATAATGTTACAGATTTTATTGATTCGTCTAACACAGAAACAGAAACGAATTTAGATATATTATCGTAGCGGAATTTGATTTTTTCTCTTATATTATTTAATGCTGATAAAATATGGTTAATATTATCATAGTTTGTGGCAGGTATGTGGGTCTTATAATAAACTGTAGATAGTTTGTCTTCATTGGGCATTTTCATGATTTTTGTTATGTAAATAACATTCTCATGATCTTGAACAGTAAACATGGTGCATGGATATTGGAATTCAACGATTCCTACACACCATTCTCCTTCCAATATTATGGGTTTGGGTAATTTTGTTGAAAAAATTGATGTTTTGTTCTCAGGAAAATATTCCATTGAACTATTGCTAAGTAAAGTTAAATAAAAATCTTTAATCATATTTTTTTTAAACTGGAAGCTAAAATCCAACTATTAAATTTGTTTGGATAACCTTTCCACTTAACTAACACTTGTTGTCTGCTGCCAGAGTAACGAGAGCGAATTATTTTATCAATCTTGTGTTCAATGGTGGGGTCATAAATGACCTTTTGTAATTCTCGTTCATAAAACGTTCCTACTATCTCCTCACCATCTAAATCTTTTATAGTATAAACGGGCCACGGAGTACGTTCTATTATAGAAGAAATCACAAATATTTCATCGCTCCAATTAGATTCATAACCTTTTTGGAATACATGTTTATATTTAGTTATTCTGACATGGTCACCGACATGAAACATAGGTAGTATAGTTTTTGATGATTTTTCAGATTTTTCATATAAATTACTCCAAACTGTCATTATATTATTAGAATTAACATCTGAAGGACACATTTTAATACTAGAATGGAAACTATGATTGTAAGAGTGTATCAAATTCTGCAAAATATCAATATATTTATGTGTATTCTTGTGTGTAAAATAGCGCCACATCTTCATTTTTAGCGTTCTTTGAAATCTTTCTACAATGCTTGCTTTGATGTCTGGATTATTTGTCGTATAGTAATTTATGTTTTTTGTTTTAAAGTATCTTTGAACATCTTTCGATACAAATTCAGTGCCTTTATCAGATTGAATGTGAGTGGGTGTAGTATTAGCTTCATTAAATATACTGTCGAAACACTTTTTTACGGTTTCTGAATTTTTCTTTTTCAAGGGTCTAGCATATGCATATTTACTAAAAACATCAATAACACAAAGAATGTAGTTGAAACCTTTATTATCTTTAGAATAAGTCCGCATGTCGCTTAAGTCAGCTTGCCAAAGTTCATTGAGATTAGAGAGAACGTATTTGTTCCGAGGGAATTTTCTATGTACTGGTTTGTGGAGTGTATACGTAGATTGGGATTGCAACCAGTTTTTAACTTCTTCCTTTTTCATTTTACCTTTCATAGCTTTTGATAATTTGTCGATATTGCTATATCCAGCTGGGTGTGATACATCATAATAAATTTGATCTAATTCTAATAAGGGGTCCATTTTTCCCAATCAATCTTTTTCTTAATTTTATTTGCGTGTTTATCTTCGCTCGTTGGCGTCAAATATACCTCTGTGTTTTGTGGTGGTTGTTCTTCGATGGCGTTTTGAAGTCGAGCTATGTACTCACGTCTTTTTGGATTGCCAATATATGTTAAAGGTACTTTTAAATCTTTTAACGCTTTAGCAAATTTTTCCCAACCAGGTGGGTCGTTGTTTTTTAATGGTCGCAGTGTATCGCTTACTAAATCGATAATGTTACTGTTAGGAATCACTTCATTATCTACAATCACTGTGCCAGCATCATTCCAATAAATTTTGTTTTTATTTAGTGACACCGAATTCAATAACAACTCACCTTTTTTTTACATATGTTTTTGGTATTAAATTTAAAATTTGTTTTGTTGAGTAGGAAGGTTTTTTTTCGAGTGTAAAACTTTCTTGTTGCTTCTCTTCATCACTCAGTGTCTGACTGACAACTACATCTTTATTCTTGATATCATTATTTATATTAAAAAATTTCCAGCTTTCAGATGTGGGTTTAATGTTATCGTCATTTGAAGTTATTATAGGGAGTTCAATGGGACGACGATCTTCTTCCATAAAGTGAAGATATCTTTGTAAAATTTGTAAGTATAATTTACACTTTTTTCGATCATCCATATTACTGTCGAGTATTTTTTCCATTTCACTATCTAAACGAGAGGTAGGATTTTCATTTCTTTTTTGATTTAACTTATCTATTAAGCTTGGATCAACTAACAGCATTTTTTTGGCGTGTTCCATTTTTAAACTAGTCCACTTATCAATCCACTCAAAATAGAACCCAATATAATCGGAAGAAATGCACCACCTTTTTGAACTATAATATTCTTTCTTATTTTATTTGTACTTTTACGTACCAATTTTCGTAGTAGATTTTTATACTTTTTTAGTTTACTCTTTGATTTTTCTTCAAGTTTTATATTTCCTTGTAAAACGTTATGAATACATTCACATATAAAATTAATTTCGTTTTCGTTACAGACTTTTAAAAGAGCTTGTTGATGTTTTGGTTTAAGTTTATAAAGAGCATTTAATAAGTGTTCATGCGTCTTTAAGCGTCGATCCATCATTTGTAAATGACGGGTATTGGTTGGTTCTTGACATATTTAAACTCTTTTGTGGGAATGTACACTGTAGAATGACCATCAGATGGAAATATCTTTGATTTAATTCGACACATGTCAAAAGTGTCTTGTTTTAGATCTATCATCAAATAGCCATGTGCTTCTTTTGTAGCATCTCTGTAAGCATCTTCTATGAATTTGCTATTTTCTGGTGATACTTGTCGTGCTAAGTAACGTATTTGAGTTTTATCACGTGGGTTTTTAAAATAAATTATGTAGTTTGAATTCAAAGAAATGTCTCTTTGTCCTTTACCTTGATGAAATAAATTTTGAGTAATGTAAAATACACTCAAGTTCCTATGATGACTACCTTTGGTAAATATGTCAACAATGCGACCATCAGATTCCCTCATGAGATCATCGATAATAATAAGGTTAGCTTCCTTTCCATCAAACATATTCAAATCTGGTATACCCTGATAATAGTTTACATTTGGTAAATTATATAAGGGCTGCATTTCATCAAAACACCAAGTAATTTGATGAAAATTTGTGTTGCACACCTCATTAATATGTTTAATAAAGTTTGTTACAAAATTAGACTTTCCACATCCACTTGGACCTGCAACTATGGCAGTAAAAGGATGATAAAAATGAAACATTTTTAAATGCACGTGTGAACTCGAAAAGCGTTTCGGAATGAATAAAACTAGAAGTTACGATTGAATGTATTATATTTGATTTTGTTTTATATACAAAGATTACATACACAAATACTTTGAAAAATGATCACATACAGTTCATAGCTGTTTTGAAAAATATTACAGTAAGAAAATTATTATAAAATAAAGTTAAATCAGGTATAACAAATAACTAACTACATACATTAAAATTTACATCTAATTTTTCATGATATTATACAAAACAGTTGTCATAGTAAAAAAAATAAAGAAAAAAGATAGTACATAATAAAGACAGAACTTTAAGTTATTAAAAACCACAATTAAAACACACACACACACATTAACATACATTTTTTCGTTGTACAGAAATCGTTGATAAAATCAAATGTCCTTTATTTTATAATGACCCCATGCAAGAGTATCTGTTGAATTTTCTATTAAATAACGTTTTGTGTCATTGTGTGATAATGATATTTTATTAATTTTTTGTGTATATATAGCATGTTTAATTGATTTAAATCTTATCATTTCACTGTATTGCGTTTTCTTTTCATATAAACATGATTTATAATCGGTAAGACAAAATTTTTTTGTTACACTTTTGTTAATCCCTTTTGCTTTACATATACATTTATTCTGCACATCCATTGCATACATTTTAGAGCGAAGACCTACAAACTCTTTAAGAATTTTACCGTTATTTTCGTCTTTAAAAAAACCTAACCGTTTTTTATTCAATAATGGTAAACCATATTGATTATTTGGTGGATAGTCGGACGTATCAAAGTAGTTGACTAAATCAAGTTTTATATCAGCATAATAATTTTGCGTAAATATTTGATATATTAAGCTATCGGTATCAGTATATAGTAACTTAATATTATCTTGATATTTCATTTTCATATAATCGTAATGGAAATCGTATAGTAATGTTTTAGATATATCTAAAATACAAAAACCGAGGTAAATTGGTTTATTATATAAAACGTTAGTTTTATTTAATTGTATTGCAACTAAGCTCTCTGAGAATATAGATAAACTATGGAATTCTGGTCTTGCTATCAAAGATTGAGCACCTTGAGTTTTGCCACGATTTAACCAATGATTAATTAATTTGACATTAACTCGTTTTCTTACATTTTCCATTGTTTTACCAAAAACAGAATTATTCATAAGTTTAAAAAAATCTTTCTCAAAATCTGAAGTGGCTAATGAACGCATATGAGTATTCAAGTCTATGTAACTTTTCAACCACGCGGATTGTTCAAATTTTAAAATTCTATGTACTTTAACCAATCGGAGACCATTTTTTAAACATTGCTTAAGGTTTCTATAATGAATGACGTAATTTTTTTTATTTTTTAAATTTGGGATCAGTTTCCTGTCTTTGCTGTTTCCTAAACATACGTTTTCTGGACAAAATGGAAAATCTGAATGAAAATCATGTAAATTTTTTGAATATTCTAAATCTACTTCCAAAATTAAACCATGTTTGGCATCATCGGCTATATTAAAATCTGTATTTATATCGACCCATTCAAATTTGCCTGTTGGGAGACATTGGGACATAGCCCAACCATAAAGGTTATTTGCGTCTAAGTACATCAAAAATGAAGATGGTTTATCTGAATCGTATTCCGACATAAACATGTTATTTGCCACTGCATGTCTATTGCTGCATTGTGATATACCCCCCCGAATATTATTCGCTATAAACGTAACCTTGTCGATATCTGTTAAAAGTTCCAAATTTATTTTGGTAAAATTTAACATAGCATCCCAACTTAAACCAGGTGCTGTATAATAGTGGGCAGGATCTAAACCGTATGTTTTAAGACAGACATCCCTAAAGTTTTCAAATATATCTGCTAACAACAATACATCTGTTTTTAAATACAGGTCTGAATATTCACCCATGTTTTTACAATTAAAATGATTCCACACGTCTTGAGCATGATGGTATTCACTTTCTGTAATGTGACTATCATTTAAAGAACTATAAAATTGATCGCGAGTGGGAAGAGAAGTTATTTTTAAAGAATCAAATGTCGTCATGTATTCGTATGGATAAACACCTTTTCTTATTAAACGTTTAAAATCTTCTTCACATGGATATTTTAATTTGAGTTCACGAAATTGTTCAAGTAATAAGTTCTGAGCTAATTTGTTAAGGCTACTTGACATAAATTTAAAAGAATCAAGAAATCGTAATTTTATAACTCTGTTATTGATTTGTAAAACTTTAGAAAAAGAAATATATTTTTCCTTGTTCTCAGGAATAAGTTCAATGTCACCTTTCTCGAAATCAAGACCATGCACTATGAAATGAGCGTCATAATTACTTAAATTATGTAAAAACACTGGCACAAAATTAGGAGCTTTGTATTTCTGAGAGCATACTCTATGAGCTACACCTTCATATGCACCAGTATGCCAATTATAAGATATTGTTCTATCCACGTTTAATTTAGTAGCACAAATGTAACAAGACTCACTTTGATTGATATTTATTTTATTTTCTTCAGTTAACGGTAATGGTGATTTGACAAAAGAATTCTTTTTACAAATATTTTCTAAATCTGCGTAAATGAATTGCATAAATTTTAGCGCACAATCTTGCCCTGTATAAGACCTATATACTGAAAGATTATCATCATAAGAACATTTAACATAATACCCAAAACTATACGTTTCATGTTTTTGAATATTAACAGTTGATGATTGATTTGGATTGTTAGAACAACTCTCTATTGGCTTTAAAAATGCTTCAAAGTCAGCATACACAACGAATGGAACTCTTAATTTACGTTCATAGTTGTTAAATGAAATGTGGTTTGATGGTATTAATTCATTAAACCAGTTTCTTTTTCTATCGTTTTCCGATGGTAAATTTGTGCACACATTGAAACAGTCATTTTCTTGGTGTCGTTTTAAATTATCTAATGACGTGAAATTTAATAAACACCCATCACAAATATGAACTGCATGTTCAGAAGTCGATAACTGTTTAGATAATAATCTCGAGAGGTTTTTAATATAACAGAAATGACCTTTAGAACCTTGAGATATATACAATAAGTTTAAGTGAGTATTTTTACGGTGTTTCGTAAAGTGTAATGGACCCACAACTTTATTTGATTTGCTTATTGAATCATATTGTAATCCAAAAACATTAATACTTATACTATTTAATTTTTCAAACTTATGGATGTCATTAATTTTTATAGGAAACGATAGGTTATCAAATTTTAGTTTGTTTTTGTGTATTACATAAGATGATACCCTATTGGAACTATGAGTAGCTGGAAATAATCCTGACAAAACTGCCCAACGAAAGCATTCGTGATCGTTATTTTGAACATTGATTACAGCTTTCTTATGTTTTATATCTAACGGTAGGTCTATGTATGAAGATCCACGCAATGGGTTAAATTTGTTGACATTCATATCCAAGTGATTTATTTTAACTAAACTCCATCCACTACCTTTTTTTTGGAAATTGGTCATTTTGTTTGTTATTTCGGTAATTATAGATGAGAAAATAATATCTTTGTCATCACCTTGACAAACAAGATAGTTTGAAATTTGAAAATCAAAAACATTGTGTAGATTTTTTGTTTCTTGTGTGAAATCCGCATTGAGAATAAAATTAACTTTCACAACAGAATATTCTAAGATAGATCGTTCTAGTAATGTATAAATTATTTTTTTAATATTTTGTAAAAATAATTCAGGTGATTCAAGCTGTGTATCAGAAACTAAACTAGATTTCACTCGATATGTAATAATTCTATTACCGAAAGCACTATCAATGAATTGAACATTAGGTAGATTATTATCTCTTCTAATTAAATTATTTTTATGTTTATTGCTCTTATAGTGACTGGTCATATATTTTTTTGATACATATATGTGACACTCAGGACATTCAATTTTATCATTATGCTGTTCTGTACTTACATTTAAAATGTTATCCAGCGACGATGTAGATGTCGAAGGAGCTTCAAGATGAATATTTTTTCTTCTCTTTAATGGATCCTCTTCAAACAATTCAGTTGGCGCTAATCTTTTCCTGCTGCCTTCTCCATTCTGCATAGATCTGATGGATAAGAAAACTGTTAAAAAAATGTTATCTCACGAAATAAATATGCTACTATGTTTCTATTATTTAAATAGATACTAACATTATTTGTTATTTACACTGCAAACAATATGCTTTCATTGATAATACACCATCAATATCATCCTCATCGGAATGAGTTTGTTTTGAGATTTTATGTCCACTACATGGTGTATAATAAGGAGAAATATCAGGATCTCCCAACATTGATTCTGGCAAAACATTTAATATATACCAAAACCGTATGAAACGATGATATTTATGTAAAATTATCTTTTTATCGAAACTCGCAATCTCACTCTGAGATAAACTAGAAATATCAAGTGAGTGGTACATTTTGGTTGCACTTCAATGTTAAAAATATAAACGGAAGAAACAAGTTGAATGATTGTGCAAGATGTTCGAACCATTATAAATACTTTAAGTGTATCCCCTCTTCATGGATTCCCAAAACATGTTGCAACTAGTCTTAAAATAATAAAAAATGTTTTACTCACGTTTCAACTTGTCTTTGTTCCATTTTATCACAGAGCTCGTACAGTTCTTTGTCGTATTGCGATGACATCAGATCCATTGATTCGATGTTTTCGAGAAGTGCGACGAGCTCCATGTTGTATAAATCACAGCTTGTATCCATGGTAAGGAATGTCTCAGTATTTTTAAAAGTTATTTCAACGCTTATATACTACCCAAAACAATGTAATTACATTCTAAGCTATCCACTTTTTTCCAAACAATTTATGAATGTTCCCAATAACTTTACAATCGTAAGCATGAGCATGAAAAAACACTAAAAAGACTTATAACTATTTACAATAATACTTAGCAATAACACAATTCACAAAGAGTTCTAGAATCAAAAACAAATTAATCTATTAAGTATGTAACTTAAAAGAGTACAAAGTTTAAATACAATACAATGTAAGTTAAATTTAAACAGGTAGATTCTTAAGTACAGTTAATACAATAATAGTTTCTTATTTCAATAATAGTAGTACAAAGCATATGATTAAAGTTATGATATTAAAACATTGACACGCACTGGCACTTTTGTTCATTTGTCTGTGTCTATAAAATATTTCACACAATCGTCCTTACTAGCCAACTGTTTGGTTATATTGTATATAGTGTCCTTGACACTTTGCAAGTTCTTATCACTGTCGTTTTCCGCGTAATATTTAACTCGCACATCAGCGTGTTTCCAATGTTCCGTCGGTGCGATGTTTTTTATTTTATTCACTTCATACACCTCAATTTTTATGAGATGTGATGCAGAACTGTTGTCATCGCTGTTTGATCGGATGTATGAAACACCACCGCTCGTCGATCGACCAACACTGGATGACTTTCTTGTTGTTGTCTTCTTCTTTTTTGGTTTTTCGAAGAACTCATCAATGCTGTTGCATTCGATCGGTCTTTTATTTGCTAATATCGCTTTTTTGACTTTAAAGGCGAGTGTACCTTCTTCATCACTAGGTTCGTCGATTTCTTCAGCATAATAGTAGTTTTTGAAAGTATTTTCAGAAAACTGTAACAAAATGAAATGAAACTGTTTTAATTATCGGTTAAGTAAGTACTGTATGATAAATACTTATAGGTATGCGAAGTATACATGTACACATTAGTAACAATGATAAATTAATAAGACATCAAAGATAGCTAAAATGTATTAACCTGGTGGACAACACATGGCATAAACAATTAATGAAACATCTGGTTACAACACTTTTAGATCAAAGTATATAAAGGTACTTACATTCATTTTTATAACACTTTCACTATTTAACTATTTCACAATTTTACTATCACTTCACTGTTACAAACAACTGGAGATCACACTTCGAGCAGAGCACAGAGTGGAATACGATACCATGTGATTTTGCGTCGGTCTTTTATATGGAGAGGGAGTATTGTTTCCTTGCAGACAAGATCCAACATGTTTCGACTTTCACCTTAAATGTTCCGTTGAATACGTAATATCAGGTAATGTGAATAATGGGAACCGTAATTATTATGACAATGAGAAGACCCAAAGGGTTTTACCTAGAATTTGAGAAAGGTATGGTGTATTGTAACGATTGCTTTATCTATAATAAACAATGCCCGTAATGCGTAAAGGGTGACTATTAAGTAATTTTAAACGGCTTTTACGTAGAAACACGAGTTAATAGAAATACGAGACAAAGACCTTTGCATCCTTCAAATAAAAAAGGGTCGCCGATAGAAAGTAGAAAGTCTAAAACACAACGAAACAGGGAAAATGTTGCTTTATCTATCATAAACAATGCTCGTAATGCGTAAAGGGCAACTATTAAGTAATTTTAAACGGCTTTTGCATAGAAACACGAGTTAATAGAAATACGCGACAAAGAACTTTGCATCCTTCAAATAAAAAAAGGATCGCCGATAGAAAGTAGAAATTTAAAAGCACAACGAACAGGGAAAAGGTACAAGCTTAAGGGAACCGTAGACCATGAACAAATTCGTGGTTCATACCTACCTCGCGGGTGATATGAAATGGATTCCGCGGACGATATAAATTTTATTCGCGGGTGTTATCAAAATAATCCGCGGTCGATATCAAATTAATCCGCGGTAGGTATCAAGTTAATCCGCGGTAGGTATCAAATTAATCCGCGGTAGGTATCAAATTAATCCGCGGTAGGTATCAAATTAATCCGCGGTAGGTATCAAATTAATCCGCGGTAGGTATCAAATTAATTCGCGGTAGGCATTAAAGTAATCCGCGGATTAATTCGCGGGTGCCGCGGGCCGAATCTGGAGCAAACGTAAACGTCGGCGAGCAGCCGCCGGAGCGCCGCGGACCGGCCGTCGAACCTGCTCCAGTATCGGTGAATCCCTTACTACTACTGAATTAGCACTTGAGTCCCCAGCATTCCAGGGGCTGCGGGCTTCCGCGTTTACATATTAACTTGAGGACTGGTTGTCTATAGTGATTTTTGTTTATAGATATTGTTTGTACTTTTGTCGAAAAAAAAAAGTTTGTTTTATATGCAATACATACATACACTCACGCTTGTTATCCCCGAAGGGGTAGGCAGAGGGCAATTAATGCACCCACTATTCGCCGTGCGTATTCCGTCCCATGTGATTGGGGGCGAGCCTATCGCCATATCGAGCGTTAATTCCAGACTCCGGGCTGATACTGAATAGAAAAATCCAATACCACTTTGACCGACCCGGGGACCGAACCCGAGACCTCGACATTGCAGTCGTACCGTAATACAACTACGCGAATCCTTGCCTACTAGAAGTAGAATGGGCTATGAAGATGATTTTAGTGTTCGATCCGAGGCCAACTTCTGACTTTTAAAAGTAATTTACCTATATTATTTGAAAAGCAGCCCCGTACCCACCGGAAGCATCTCAATACAGAACCAATATTGTCAACAGTTGTGCTCTAAATTGAATCAAACGTTTCTAAAACATCTTCGAATCAAAATTATTAAAGTCAAATCAAAATACTATATTATTAAATACAAGTAGTCTATTTATTGAAGAAATGTTGTATAAATTTTTCGTCTCAGAGCAATTTATTTTGATTCAATAAATCTACTAATTTCGTGTACACAAGTACGCCTCAATAATTTCAACATAATGAAATAATCAACGAAATTCAACGAAGTGTGCGCGACGATACAAAATAAATTTTGCTCAAGGCCTGATGTTTTTTTTTTTTTATTGCATTGAATGACGTGTCGAGCATGCCGTTCGCCTGATGGTAAGCGATACGACCACCCATAAACAGTAGCAACACCATCCAGCACCTTGACTTACAAAGTACTGAGTGGCATTCCACTGTTAAGTCTCATTATGTCCGGTAGTTATACTGGCTACAATGTCCTTCAAACCGAAACACAACAGTGCATGCACACTGTTGCTTGGCGGTAGAAATAGACACTGCGGTGGTACCCACCCAGACGGCCTCTTACGTAATGAGAGACCTACCACCAGTACAAATGAAAGTGATGTAAAATATAATATTTTTGACTATATCGTGTTTTTTTTTATGATATTGGGGGCAAACGAGGTTCACCTATGGTAAGTGATCACCGCCGCCCATGAACGTCTGCAATACCAGGGGGCACAGAGATGCGTTGCCGGCCTTTTAGGTGGGAATACGCTCTTTTTTTGAAGGTCGCCAGGTCGTATCTGTCCGGAAATGCTGCTGACGGCAATTGGTTCCATAGTTTAGTAGTACGTGGCAAAAAATGACGGCTAAAGCGTACAGTGGTGGATTGCCAACCTCCGAGGTGATGTGGATGGAATTTGGAGTTCACCCGTGCTGTCTTCTGCATAGCAATGTATACCGCCAATTTGTAGCATATCATTGACATACAGAAGAAATAGCGTGGGTGATAGTACACAGCTTTGTGGGACACCAGCGTTCACGGACTTGAGATCCGAGCATGCACCGTCGACAGCGACCTTGATGCTCCGGTCCGCTAGAAAGCTGGCTACCCATTTGCACAATTTCTCGGGAAGCCCATAGGAGGGAAGTTTCGCAAGAAGCAGTATTGATAAACGGTGATTTATACCTCACTGGTCCGGAAAATATCCATCGTTTGTGCCTTAAGTTCTTACGATTTATTCTAGGAAGGTTACTTCAACTGATGGTAAGTATCTTCTTCAGTTTTTAGAGGTCCACTGCTGAACATAGATCTCCTCTAAAGATGGGGCAGAAAAGTTTTTGAGTGGAGACCACGTACCGGCAAGCACACCGTTGGGCGTCCTCGTACAAGTCGCTGCTTTGCATGAATAACCACACAATCCCAAGAAAGCAAAGGACATGTCCAAAAACGGGCCTGAAATTCTAAACAAGACAATTTATATATATTTGGATAGAACTCCTAAAAACTAACCTTTTGCAATAAATCGTTTAATTTTAAAGACCTCCGATTTTGCGATTTATGTAATTTTGTTTGGATTGAAAACTACACTTTATATGAACATTTTTAAAAAAGTTGGTTATGAATGGAGGGGTCAAAAAATATTTTTTTAATGGATTTAAGTTCCATATTTTGCCCTTTTCATATGCCTAAAGTTTGAGCCTTGTTAGATTTTGAGGCCCAGCACTCATACAAAAAGCGGACATCTCCTTTGACAGGAAAGCCATTTGAAAATTAAAAAAAAAAATTGTAACTTGTATTTATTGAAGATATATAATCAAAGAATGTATTAACCAAAAGGGCATTCATCAATGTTTTGCTGAAATTCTGATTGTTATGTGCTCGGTTTTTAATCGGTTTGTCAATTTTACTCCAAAAATCAACCGATGACATAAGGACATTTTGTCATATCACTGCGCCATTTTTGCCGATAAAAAATTTAAATTTAAATTAAATTAAATTATTAATTATTATTATGTTTTTATTTTTAAATTTTTTCCGTTTTATTTACTATAAAATATGGACTATTATGGATTGTATGGTGTTATAAAACGTAAATTCAAAAATTTTGGATTGTGCGGCTATTCATGCAAAGTAGCGAAGTATAGACGTCCTCATAAAGGTCGCTGGAAGGCCGCTTCTAACAGGATGGTAGTAAGTATAGTATAATGTAGCCTTAATATATGAACGAGAGATACATCCTATGACGGTCTTCATGATCGTAGTAATGGATGAATTACAGCAGACGTGGTAATTCTTAACCGACTGCCAAAAAAGGAGAAGGTTCTCATATCGTGTAGGTATGTATTTTTTTATTCAATATCATCTCGTTGAATTTTCGATTATTTCGTCTACCAGCTTTTTATCCCACTTCAAAGTAGGATCAGCGCAATCTCTTTGTCACGCATATTGTAAGAATAATTTTGGTTTGATCTGTAAACTCGGATGCCTGGATAACGACAAGATTCTCTAGGGCATACATTTGATATGATAATTAATTTACTGCACGCATATACGACATGTAATAACCGCTGCTCACGCAAAACCCGACTGAAGATAATTGACTTAGAGTACACAGTCTCTAATTAGTGTCTTCTTAGTCTTAGATGTAAATTATTCCTCAAAATAACTATGTCCTTTTCACTGAAGTTAGCATTCACATTTAGGAGGCAGCGAAATTAACCGCCCTGCGTTGGTCCCTGTCACTTTGAATGTCAGAAAATAAAATATGGCACCGACTGAGTTGTCACTTTCTGTACCTTGGGAAATTCTTAAATATTTTTGGCATTGAAGAACGGTATAGCTAATAATAGCGTAATAACTAGTGAGCTAATGACTGATATATAATAAAGCAGTAGAACCGGTGTGTCTGTATATTTAAAGAAATGTGATAACTAAGAAAGGGGGTGACCAAAGAAGAGTAATTAAAAACAAATCAGTGATTTTTATAATTCTTTTCTGCCTGTCTGTTTTTTTTGTTACTGCACATCTCCGAAACTACTGAACGAATTTCGTTGAAATTTGGCACAGGGGTAGAGCATGTCATAGATTAACACATATCCCGGGAAAATATAAAGCGGGACTTTTATCCCGGTAAACTTTTTCACGCGGGCGAAGCCGCGAGCAAAAGCTAGTTGTTATATAACCTCTACAACTATATGTCTTGAATATTTTTATAGACTCTATTGGAATTTAAGGTTGATCAAAATTAAATCTAAATAGAACATCATTCAGCCTATTTACCATGATGCGTCAAAAATACAATTCAATAATATAATAAGGTAACATAACCTCGAGCCTTTATTAGAGGGACAGCAGCAGCGAAACTTAAACTATTCCTTAGTCTTTCATAAGTACACCTTACTTACATGCTTTTAAAGTCTTTGTGAAGCTAAATTGAGCATGTGTTTTGCCTACAATAGGGAAAAAACAGGTTAGTGTAGGGAGAGTATGCCGTCGGAGTTTGACCCTCTGGCAGAGGTCAATATATATCATTTACACCGACTATCAAAATCAAAGTTTAATGTGTAGGAATATTATTTTTGTAGCAGATTTTGGTTATACTATTTATATTTTGTAAGCTGTAGAAACTTGTAGATAGATTTTGTTTCTGGGCAGATACAAGCAGAATAGTATTACAGTGTTATCACGTATTATAATTTTTAATACCCTTTTGGAAAACCTAGGTGCCTATAATATCAACTACAGATTTGTAATTTCTCTAGCATTGTTAATGCCTATGAGCGAAAATGTCCCATAATGCCAAGCTTATTTGCCAGACTTTAAAAATAATAAATGTTCCGTAGTCTACCACTAATTAAAAAAAAAATATGCCACCATTTTTATTCGACTACGTTCCTTTTTACTCAGGCTCTATAAAATGAATAACATATTCGTGTACGCAAAGTTCATAAAAAAAATCACGCGTCGACATGACAGACTACGGAGATAATTTATGCGTTATGTGGTTACGGCGTAGACGCTACGACGTAGCACTTTTGTAGAGACGCGTAGCACAAGTAGGCGCTATTTTTACATTACGTTATCACATCCCAGTTAATTGAGGAAGTAGGGGCGTCTTTTCCATGTTGGTTTTTTAATTTCCGCTACCTTATCGTCATGGAAAGAAAATGTCTACGTGGTATCGTTGAGGGTGTTAGTAAACCGTTTAAAGGTTGTGTTCGAAGTTATCGGATGAGTGGTTTGTTGATATTTCTTAGTGGCTATTATGATGGCTAAATTTGGATTAATATATAATTAAGTAGTAAGTTCGTATTGTATGGTAGTTAAAATTAATATTTTGTTTGCATAATGACAAGTAATAAAATACATGTATTGATAACTACAGTTTTTTTTTTTAAATTGGAAATTCAAATTTGCCTTTATTAAACGACCTCAAAAAATACCCTGTGAAGCCTTAAAATACACACCATTTTATAAAAATGTATAAATAATCCATAGTTGAAATAAGTGGCACAAAGTGGTTGCCATCCCAATTAGCGTAGACAGTCTGAGGTCCAAGTTTTAATGGGCTCCAGGCGGCGAGATAAGAGCCCCAAGGAAACTTAACGAGCAATGTTTAATTTAATAAGTTGTGTTTTGAGAGGCCAGCGTAATAGTTAATTACAGTGTAGTGTGGACGGGCCTTTATACGTCAAACACCTAGAGACGTGCCTTTAGAGTAGACGTACATAAATGAGGATGCATACATACGTAGATATTATATGTGATGTTGTATTTGTACCAGAGTGTATATCGTATGAGGGTACCAATAGCACAGTATTGTATTCTTAGTTGACGATAGCCTAGTTGGGAATGGAACGGTGTGCCAAGACGGATGTCCTCAAATTAAAAACCCGAGGCGTACACCTCTGCTCTTAAGAATAACGTGTGTATTGCTTATCAATTATCGTTCGCTTTAACGATGACGGAAAACACCACGAGGAAACCTAAATATCTGAGAATTCTGCAAAAATAATTTTGAAGACATGTGAAGTCTGCCAAGCCGCACTAGGCCCGCGTGGTGGACTAAGGTCTAAGCCCTCTCAGTAGTAGCTCAAACCTTTACCAAAATCCGTTAAGACGTTTTTTTGGCGCGCGAACATAATTATTAATTAACAAATATTATGAATCTGCATTTTTAAAGAATAGATTTTTTTTTTCGTAATTCAAATATAAAACTATATAACAAAAGTCCTGGTTTGTTTAATTTAAAATTGTCCATAACCGGAAAAACTACACGAAAATGCACCACTACAAGGATCCCGTGACACCCGGGTCCTTATTAAAACTCAACTCAAAAATGCAAATGAAAGTCAAACTTTTGATGAAAAATCAGAGCAGCCAACATAAATTTGCCGTTGAGAATGTTCAAACACAATTAGTTTTGTGTACGAGCCAGCCGCAAATGTCATTTGGCGTCCACCTCCCCTATTTTGTATACCTAATTAACTCTGTCAGTTGCATCTTAAGTTGGTTGTGTTTGCACTCGCAGCGAGACACGACATCTTAATATTTACAGTTGGTGCTGAATTTATCTTTAATGCTCCCAGGGTTTGGACAAAAACAATTTATGCAGTGAACAGCTGACGAGACGAGCTACGAGCGCTCATAAACAGTTGTCGTTCACAGAACTTTGATAAAGTAATCAGCGCTAATGATGTTACTTAAGTCTCACTTTTTGGTAATTAAAGAACATAACAGTCGAACTCTGGTGTTTGAAGGCAGAAATATATATGAAATACTTTGTATTTGCGCTACACACTGCTGGTGGTAGGATGTATCCGCCGGATAGCGACCACCACTCACAAGGTGTTGAAACCCTTTTTATTTTTCTTCGCGGGGAAAAAACGCGTTATCGCTACCAAAGGTGTTGAAACCCGCCATAGTGGCCCACGTAGTGTGGCGCGTTCCGGGATCAGCCTGTTATATCTGGTTCACACAGGCCGGCATAATTGTAACGACTGACAAGGGATAATCATCTCTCCTCAGTAGAGACACTTACCATCAGGTGCAGGGTCACTTGACCGAGACAGTATATAAAAAAACGATGAGCATGTGTGCGGCATTTGAGTAATGTAGTGAGTTGTTTATATCATAACGGAAAGCAACAATGCTTCCACGCTGTTTAAAGGCAGTTATAGACAAAGCAATATTACTCAGATGGACTGTCACTTAGACCTTATAATTACATAAAAGGTATGAAGGTACTTCGTTTACTAATTATGAGTAAACTCAACAAAATCAAACCGTAAAATTAGTCCAATACTATTATGTAGTGTCCGTCGCACCGTTACAAGTGACATAACCTGATAATTGCGTAAATTGAGATAATTACATAATATTTGACGGCAAAGTGAGCTCTATTAATTTTTGACGCTTGCCATCAGGCGAATGGATACATGCCCATTTCGACGTTCGGTAACGGTAAAATGGTCGCGTTATGTTCTTTTATTATCTAAATAAATTATTTAATACTTAATGAATAAAAAAACAGCACTTTTTATTTCTTCCCTCCCCGAAATATACACTTTTCGAGTTTAGTCCCTGTATGTATTCGTTCATTTGGTACGCTCCGAACCTACCACGCATTCTAGCAATGCAAATTGCCGTCCGATTTGGTCAATATTATAAATTAGGCAGTGCAAGTCAAACAGGCGGCTTGTTTACTCTTTTCGGACCGAACGAATGACCGAATTGTCGGATTTATTTTAATATATTTTATGTAAATCATCAGCCAAATGCGTTAACCCTACGCAGCGCGATTTTCTTTTGAAATACTGTAAAACCTGTTTAAGACGACTTTGAACGAACCCAGCTAAAAACGCGTCTTAAACGGGAAAGCGTATTATGCGGGATATGCGACAAAAACGTATTAATTATGTATAAATTTTGTATGTAGAAAAGATTTACATCAGTCGTGGAAACCAATTTGTCATCACATTTAGAGCATCCTCCCTCAGTCTTATCATGTTATTAGTGTCAAAGTATTGCAAACTGATAATCGAATCCACGACCTATAATTAACTACTAATTATAAGTTAAGAGATAATAATAATGACAAAGAGGATATATTAAATATAATTTGTCCCTTTAAAAGAAAAAAAGCTGCGATAGCCTAGTTGGGAGTGGAACGGACTGCCGAGACAAATGTCCGCAGGTTTAAAACCCAAGGGCACGCACCTCTGACTTTTCTCAAAAGTTATGTGTGTATCCTTTGTGAATAATCGCTCGCTTTAACGGTGAAGGAAAACATCGTGAGGAAACCTGCATATCTGAGAAGTTCTCTGAATTTCGAAGGCATGTGAAGTCCGCCAACCCGCACTAGGCCAGCGTGGTGGACTAAGGCCTTAACCCTCTCACTTGTAGAGGAGGCCCGTGCTCAGCAATAGGCAGTATATAATACAGGGCTGGTATTACCATACCAGCCCTGTATTATATACCAACCATATGGTTATTGTATAATTTGCCAAAAAAGAAAACATTAGTTGGCCGGGATAGTGAAATGATCCTAATATGGTGATGTGCTGTCAAATCGGAACGATAAGAAGTTTCTTTCTCCGCTTATCCCTCAGAAATACGGGTGTTTAAAGGATAAAGGTCTAACGAAATTTGCATATTCATAACTTTTAGATTGATAATTCTAGTCCTAGCTTCTAGTTTGTAACGAGGTGAGACACTATTATAATGAGAAATAGCAACGTTCTAACGAGTTTTACACAGTTACAAGTAGACTTTGTCATTGGCAAATTGAAATTGATTGTACATTTTATAGCTCAGTGACGAAGTCATTAGTTTCAAGGTAAGAACAAGGCTGCATATTTACTACATAAATAATTAACCAGGCATGGAAGAAATGGACAAGATAATCTATATGTTCGTTGGTGAAGAAAAAACGTTGTACATGTTTTTAAGCACAGTGCGCGCACCTAGGAGTGTGAGATTTGATGATTAAAGTCCATACTGAGAAGGAATGCAGAAAAATAAAGTTAATGTTTAATATGTATGATTTGTAAAAACAAATCTATTAAATTCGACGGTCAAAGGAGATGTCCGCTTTTTGTATGGGCTCAAACTTCATGAATGTTAAAGGGTTTACCCCTTTAACCCTATAAAGTATCTTGGTTAGATTTTTAAGCCCATTTTTGGACGTGTCCCATCGGCCATTTGACGACCATTTGTAATTATTAATACATTTATTCGAAAAATGTATTATTTTATCAAAATAATGCAATATTAAAATATTAATTGCAATAAATATCAAAATGGAATAGAGCCAATTGTGAGGCCGCAGCGGGGTCGCGTATGTGGGTCGACCCTCGATGGTGCCAGCTTATTAAAATATTGTACCGCGCGGAAAAATCGGCAGCCAATCATTTTAACTCGACTAAATAATTATGTAGAGTCTTTTTACTGTAGCAACATTTTTCGATTTGAAATATGAAGCGTGGATTTGAATTGAATTTGAACCCAATGTGCAGAATATAGCTAATATAGTATATCAAACGAGAAGGTAATGTAATGAACATTCAGACTGCTAGAGGAATTATGGGCAAACTTTCAAGGTAAGATAGGAGTACCTTGTAGGTGATTTTGAAGATTGTTAGGACACAAACAGACCGGCACGATTATGTTGACTGGCGAAGGGTAATCATCTGTTTTCAGTCAAAGTCTACTCCACTTACCACCAGGTGCAGTGAGGTCACTTTGCTGTAACCGTATAAAAAAAGATCCGTAATAAAATCTGCCGGTTGTCAATTTACACTTTCTAAAATAAAAACCAGCATTTAAAATAAAAGCATTACATACGTGCTCAGAACTGTCTATTCCTTGAACCTACTTACATAAATGTATGTATGTATGTAAATAATAAACCAACATTGTAATTCTATTTGAAGTTGGTTGTAATCTCACAAGGAAAACACGCCGCGAGAAAATTAATTAAACCAGTTTCCCCAAGAAACAACTCACGTACGAGATAAGGTGCGGAATAAATGGAACCTTAAGTTATGTTTTGTTTTACAATAGATCGCGATTATGCATGTATATCTCCCAGTAGAACCAGTACTTTATACAAAAAAGACTATGTTTATAGGAAAATCAACATTTAAGAATGACTAAAAAATTACTATAACTTAAGGAGTTCACACGACAGTCTTGACCATATGAATACTATGTATTGCTAATATCTATATATTTTGACGACTTCACACTTTTCTTGGCACATTTGATGACCCATGGCATTCCGTTTCATCGTCAAATCAGACACGAGTTTTAATAAATAGACATTTAGAAAGGGACAAATAGTTTTTATTTCCAATAAATTTATGAAGTATTAACACAATTTCATTTGAAAAAGTGCACTCTGATATCAGCAAAGGTACAATTCAACAATTGTTTTATAAAACCATATCGGTATGCGGAAGTGGTTCAACAATACTTTTATACAATATTGGAAAGCTAAGGTATATTTACAAAGGCAATTTCTAGATGAATCTGTGATGAAATAAAAATTCAAAGGTGCAATGATATTACATATCTATAAACATCAATTTGTATTTGTATCGTTTTAAAATAACGTTTTTTTTCATATTCCTATGTTACTAAGTTTTAACGCCCTTTTTTCTGTTAGTCCGCAGAAATATTTAAAAACGCTGAGCTGATTTTGACGGCTCTTCCATTGGCAGGAAGTTGAATTTCAATAAAGTATTTTTGGGCAAATAATATACACACACACGCACACACACACACACTCTCACACACATACACAATAAACCCTGTTTTGTTTTTCTTTCTAATTTTAAGCATTTTGAAATATTGTATAAAATTTAAGTTACTGTAAGCCGTCTATTCTTGTTTTGTTTATTTTAAAACAAAACTAAATTTTACGTCAATGTTTTTCTTTTGACTCCCATAGGACAGGCTTAGCCTAGTTTGG
This sequence comes from Sphinx pinastri, assembly GCA_947568825.1. NCBI lineage: Eukaryota > Metazoa > Arthropoda > Insecta > Lepidoptera > Sphingidae > Sphinx > Sphinx pinastri. Next base: position 20,439,914 of record OX387617.1, read on the forward strand.
GAGTTATTGTAAAATAATGTCATTGTATAAAACGTTGCTATTTTAACAATAAATTTATTTCTATTTCTATTTTAAGTGGACGAAATAATTACGAATATCAGGTTTGCAGGTCAAATTGAAATTCACGAGCTGTGGACGTTTTATTTACACTTATGCTTGAGTTATCGATCTGAATATTATAAATTCGAAGTTATGTTTGTTTTAGTATGTTAATCTCTAGAACTACTCCGATTCGTAAAGAACATAATCTGCGAGTTCTCTGGCTACTTTTATCTCGGAAACACTCACTCGGACTCTTACGCAAACGGATCGCTGAGCAGAAGTTAGTATTAAAATAAAAAAGACAATTCAAACCATAAATGAGGCAACAGTTAGTGGTAGATCTCTCGTATTCGATGGGTCGTCTGGGTGGGTACCACCGCAAAGTTTATTCCTACCGCCAAGCAGCAGTGTGCATACACTGTTGTGTTCCGGTTTGAAGGACATTGTAGCCAGCGTAATTACTGGGCACTATGAGACTTCGCATCTAATGTCCCAGGGTGACGAGTGTAATAGAGTTCCACGCAGTACTTTGTTATTCAGAGTTCTGTGTGGTGTTGCTACTTATGTTTATGGGCGGTCGAATCGCTTACGATCAGGCGAGCGGCATGCTCGTCTCGTCATTTAACTGCAATAAAAATTAGGTAATTGATGGAACAATGGCAGTTAATATACTGATACCATTGATATCGGTAATTAATCGAAATTACAAAGTTATGGCTGAGTCAATTAATTAATTGTGTTAGCGAATATTCTACGTATGCGGTCATATTAAAATAGTTCATTGGGAAATAAATGCATGACCACCAATAAAGTCCCTGTACCTATTACCTTTTATTGTTACTACTGAGCGTGATAATAACATTATTAAAGATTATAATCGTCGCTAAGGAAGCAAAGGTTACAAATTCGTACTTTCCTCAAAGATAAATCAAATTTTATTAAAAAAAAACTTTACACGTATTTATGTACGAATACATTTTATGTACCTCGATCCCTCGACTTTGTCATCATCATGCCCTGTCTTTTCAATATCTGATCTTTGCCCGCTGTTAGTAGATCATCAAACTCTTCTAGCCCTGCGCCATTGTTATAAATTCGTCCATTTACGTCATATTCTTCATCGATACGTGAAAACCAAATAATTTCCACGTACAAAGTTCTAATGGGAAAAGTTTGAAGTCAAGCACTGAGCGCTCACTACGTATTGATATTTGGAAGTGGTTCGACAACTTTTTGTTTACCCCAAAAGTTACGTCGAGAATCGCTTTAGATCAGAACCGAAAGGCTTTTTAGTGGCTCAAACTTGGGCAAGAAAAGGCGTATCTATATAATATATTAGGCAGTTGTATACAGGTCTGCTTAGGTTAGTCTTAATATTAAAAAAATGTTGATACATAGTTCTTGTCACAATCTATCCACTCAGGACTAATTTACCACATTACAGAAGCTGTTTAGCCTACAATATTTTTAAATATAGTATGAAATTTATCCTGATTTGCATGTTGTTTCTTCCTAGAATATAAATATGGAAGAAAATGTTCATTGCTTAGACAGTGATCTGGAATGTTAAACATGTCCTGGCATACTGTTTTATACCGTCGCTCCTAGGCGACTACAGCTTTGAAAAACAATCACATGTAAAAGTTGTTTTTTTTAAATATTTTAGTAGCTTTAGTGGACCGGCAAGGATATGGGTGTGAAATAAGAAGTCGCGGGATTGATGTTCGTATTGATACAAATGTTTGTCACTGGATGTTAGTGTTGTAAGATCTAAAATCCTCGTACACCTTGATATTGAGAACCAAGTCTTATAACCTACAAAATAAATATTTTGGTGCCTTTAATACTTTAGGATGTTAATGTAACAAATATCCAAAAATAGGCTACATACATACTAGCATACGAATATGTTAACTGTTAAGTAACAATCATAAGTTAGTCCGGGGGCACAAATTACAAAGGAACGGACGGGGGTTCGCATCCCATAACTTTGTCTACGGGCTCCTGCAAGAGGGGACATAACAGGTAGGTTATGGCTTTTGTGAACTTGGTTTGAATAAAAAATACGTGAATGTATGAATATTTTTGGCTGTCGTCCTTTTTGAATTTATTAATAGTGATAACATTAAATGCCATATTTGTGGACTAGGCTTTTCTCGCAGTCTCGCCTGCACTAAGGACTTTATAGGTAGTATAATTAGTAAAATTGACTTATTTTTTTATATTATCTAATATCTCAGGGCGATGCGTTCAATCCGATCAGTCAGTGTTTTGCAATTTAACATTCTGAGCTATCAAGACACTAGGTACTGTTGCTATCTCCTAGTTATTAAAAAGCTAAGTACCAACATATTCAAAAAGTACAGTCAAGCTCAAATACATCTGACGAGCGAATCCTGAATGCACGCTCCCTTTAATTACAGAAGGAGTTGGTTAAGGAATCTGGAGAGTTGCGCCGGTGTCCTCGCCTGGCCTCATAGCGCACCCGGTTATTAGAAATTGGAATGCAGTCCAGCTTTACAGGATTTATTTTACTTTGTGTGAACGTTATTAATTTCTATTGTGTGGATTAATATTATAGTTTGTTGGAATGTTTGGTTTCTTAGTGATTTTATTTATATATTTAAGGTTTGTGCACACATTTTGGTTATAAGTAAAATTCAAGGAATGGTAGTTTTTCTAGATGCTTCAATAGCTTTCAGTTTCATAGAAGTATTTCTTGATAACAACACAACACACGACAGAAACTAGCCCAAAATTTAAAACAGCTAGATTTATATATGAGCGAATAACTACTCTGCAGATAAGTTTTTAATCATTTCTGTCTAAAAACACGTATCTGTATAATTATACCTTTCTCTTCAACAATCAAATTTATACTTTGCATAATTTAACACTGAATATATATTCCATTGTGACATGATCACAGCTTGTTTAAACGTTATTCCCGCAAAGTGGTCCCACTCCAATCATTTCCATTACCACAATCAATTTTAACACCGAAACAAAAAGGTTATTTAAAAAAAGACCCTCGAAAATCCCATAACAGTTGTTACGGACACATATTGCGGAATTTCGGAACTCTGAAAACGAAATTAAAAAGTTGACGCCGAATAAAAGTAGTGTACAGTGAGAGAGAAAAACGTTACGTGAATCGTTTGTTTACAAATACTATGAACATTTTAAATTTTTCAATCAATTTTACGTGTAGGCTTTTTGTATTGCGTTTAATAGATTTATGAGCATCCTGATCGACTTTTTATGATATATCACATAGAGATGTCTTTACCCTGCCGGGTATCGAACTCAATGCCTTTTACAGAATATACTATTAGCACACTAATAAATAATTATAATTTGATACTGTCCTTTGTTACTTTCGTTGCCCATAACAATTAATAAACTGTGGTTTAATTTGTATCCCTAGAACCCCGTAACAAGTTATTAAACAATTTATAGATAACTAGCTTTTGCTCATGAGCTCGTTGCGGCGTCGGCGTCACGAACGAGGAATTTGGTTGGTATCATATAAAAAATCCTTGCCTGTGTCTTTTTTTTGAGGATCAAGCATGCTCATATTTCATCAAAAGCGGTTCAGTGTTTCAGCCGTGAAAGCGTACTAATGACTTTATATAATATAGATTTTAAGTGGTTCACAATCCACAATAAGCTTACAACTTCAAATAATTTCTTACTCTCGTACAAAGACTCAAATCCGACTGTACTCGATCCGTAAGCCGGTAGTCGGTACTGGGAGTTCGTCACAGAAGTTTCAAACACGAGTGGCGACGCGAAAAGTAACAACGGCACCTTTGTACCATCGTTAACATCTCGCTTGATTCAAGCCTTGTCTGTTTTGGTGTGGTTTTTATTATATTTATAGGTATGGTCCTTGGAGGGTTAGAAAAAAGTAATTAGTGAACTTTTTGTGTCTTCTGTCTTTAGTGAAAATCTGTTCTAAGATGTGTCATGAATCACACTTATCATCCTATGAGTAAAATATTAAAACTTAGGTATTGATAAATAAAGAAGACTACAAGATAATTAATGTACTATGTAATATATTTTATGTTACTGGTGGTAGGTCTCTCATAGGTAAGAGTCCGTCTAGGTGGGTACTACCGCAATGTCTATTTCTACTGCCAAGCAGCAGTGTGCATGTACTGCTGTGTTTCAGTTTGAAGGACATTGTAGCCAGTGTAACTACTGGACATAATGAGACTTAACATCTTATGTCTCAGATGACGAGCGCAGTGGAATGCCACACAGTAGTTTGTAACTCAAGGTGCTGGATGGTGTTGCTACTGTTTATCAGGCGAACGGCATGCTCGTCTCGTCGTTCAATGCAATAGAAAAAAGGATAGAAATAGAAATACTATAATGATAAAAGCTAGCCCACTTTTAAATACAGGTGCATAAGAAACTTCTCCTCGACTGTACCGCTCCGGACAATCAGAAAAGGCAATGTTCGTCACACTCGGAACTTATTAACGCGACGTGCAAAATTAAAAGTTAAATCCGAACAAAGCACCATAATACCTTCGTAAGCGATCTCGCTTAATTCACTATTTTGTACCGAGTTGACTGTCAGTCTGAGGCATTTTATTTATCATTAAATAGATATAATATATAATAATTATACTAGCCCTATATTATATACCTTATGTCCCACTGTTGGGCATGGGCTTCTACTACTAAGCCGGTTTGGGCTTAAAGCTTCCATACTGGCCTGATGCAGGTGGGCAGACTTCACATACCTTCATATATATATTTCTAATGTACAGTTCTTACGTATATAGCTTTCCTCACTATTTTTCCTTACCCTTAAAGCGAACGATAATTGATAAACAATACATAGGATTTTCGATTTCGAAAAGATGGATGTTAATGTAGAAATAACAGTTTAAACGAATCTGTTATTAAATAACAAACAATAAAGTTCTCTTCAGAATATAGATTAAAAATAGTCAATAAATAAAAATGAAAAGCTATTTGCTGCAGGCCATCCCGATTCAGACAATCCGGAAGAGCTAGGTTCGTAGCACTCGGAACTTTTTAACGCGAATGCGATGTAAAAGTTAGTCGAAGTGCCAGACAACGCACCTTTGTGCAATCGTTAGCGCCCTCGATTGTATGGACGCCGCTTTAGGATCCGTTTTATCTGATTTACAGAATTTTAACGACTTTGATCCCTTTAAACCTTCGGTGGTTCTAACTTTATGTTGCCGCAAATATTAACAATAATGAAGATAAAGTATTTTGGTGTAGATATTTTTTTCATTGTTTTTAAATTTTTATTTTCAATACATTTATTTTAAATTGTACACACACACCTTTATACCCGAAGGGGTAGGCAAAGGTGCAACCATGACACCCACTCTCCGCAAAGTTTCGTCCCATGATGTGATAGGGGCCGAGCTAATGCCATATCGGGCACAAATTCCAGACTGAAATATATTTACTTTCATTTCCTTTATTGGAATTTCTCCATTTAACTATATCACATAAAGAATTTTCAATATTACAATTTCTCTGAGTTATCAGTAACAATTAATATACGGCCTTAAAGGGCCGGTAATTTTCCTATATAGACATCGAGGTCTACACTCAAGCGGAATAATAATCAGGCGTAATACGGGCATATTATCCTCCCACCACGTGACGCAATCTTGAAATTTTAATCTAATATTAAAATTAAATATTTTAGTCGAATGTCGACTATATCGGCAGATCTCAACGGAGATTAACCAAGTACGCAATAGGTATAATAGTGCACAAGTGTGTGCGCAATACACAGGTAGGACACTTTCTGTTCGTTCAATATCATAATTCAACCACGGTACAGTGGGGTTCTAGCTTCGAAAGTCTGGCAACTAATTTGTCTGAATTTATTGAACCAAATATTTTGCGTACGGTCCCTAAGATTGGTGAAGCTTGCCTCACTATATCTTGGGACATTTAAGCCAATCGTGGGTGCCTAAATATATAAATTCATATGTTTTAGAATGATTATATTAGTTCACAATCTTCAACTTAAAAAGTACTCAGCTGTCTACATGCGTACGTAGTGCCCGTAATGCATCACGCGAAGGTCCATAATGGTTCATCTATCACAGACATGTCAAACTAGATTCGCTAAGTGGTACAGAACCATTAGCGATAACGTACTGAGGGCAGGGCGGTTGTATGAAGACGTTGGCAAATGGCTGCAATTTCGTATTACCTTACTAAATTCATGTTACTTTAATAACTAAAATATTGAAATGAACGTTATTAATTGTTTTTGTTTAACTTTTAGATTATTTTTTCGTAATATCCAGTCAAAATTATCTTTTAAATGGTCAGAGATTACTACTACACCGCTCCGAAATGTGAGACCGCTGAAAAGAGTGTTCAGAAGTCTTATATTGCTCAATAATTAGATTAATTACAATATTCTAAAAACCGGAACAATGCTTGCTTACTGCTTGATATAAGGAAGAGACAACGCGGTGGTACGAAAGTGTACTTGGCATACGCAAGACCTAGTTAAAACTACCACACTTGAGAAACGTGGCATGACGTGGCGTGAGTCAAGTGTGCATGTTTGCACTATGAGAGTAATTTGCAAATATCAATACTATCAGTGATTAAATGTTTCGATTTAAATAAGTATTGAAGATTGATTTTATGATTGTAGAGGGAGGCTGGTGGTGAGTGGACCTTCACCCACGACGTCCAAAATTCTAAAGATCGTCGGCTTTTAAATTAAGTTCTTTAGCTATTGACGCATCATATAATTTTATGGCACAAATTATATAGAATCCAATCCAATTATATAGAAAAAGGAAATACATTTTATAATTATAAGGCGACGCATAGACGCCATTGAATTGTTGCTGAGAAATACTACACTGCTATGAAACGGAACATTGCTGAAGATTTTTTATGCAAATGAATGAGGAAACGAGCAAGCCGCTCGCCTCATGGTAAGTGTCACGACTGCCCAGCAACAGTAGCAATACCAATGGTTTTGTTGTTGGTAGGATATTTGTAACTGCCCTTATAGCGACCACCATACCAGCCCTGTATTATATACTGCCCACTGCTGAGCACGGACCTCCTCTACATCTGAGAGGGTTTAGGCCTTAGTCCACCACGCTGGCCTAGTGCGGGTTTGCGGACTTCGCATACCTTCAAAATTCAGAGAACTTCTCAAGTATGCAGGTTTCCTCACAATGTTTTCCTTCGCCGTTAAAGCGAGCGCTAATTCACAAAGAATACACACATAACTTTTTAGAAAAGTCAGAGGTGCGTGCCCTTGGATTTTCAACCTGCGGACATTCGACTCGGCAGTCAGTTCCACTCCCAACTAGGCTATCGCCGCTTAGCCTGTTTACATCCGGTATCAAGACGGGTGGGATAATCGTGTCGACTGGGATAGTCAGATAATCATCTCGCGACGGCAGACTTTCCACCTGGGCCCTACTCCGCTTGCCACCAGGTGAAGAATGGTCACCTAGCCGTGCCCTAATAAAAAAAATACTTACAAAGAATTACATATTAGCAACCTACAGACTAAGTAATAAACGATATGTATTAAATTATCTTTACCTAATGACTGTATTCATAAAGTAATTTGAGATTCAAAGACAAAACAGTTAAGTAATCAGTAATTGAAAGTGTTTGTAAAGGCCTCTTAGAATAATATAAATAAAGATAATTTCGATTTTGACCAATGAAGCGATGATTAAATTCAAAATGTTACGAAGTTAATTTTAGTCGGTGACTAATTACATACACTTTGAAAGTTTGAATTCAAAGGAATTTAACCCAGAGATCAAACAAAACACGATTAGCCTTAAGAAAGTTGCACTTCCATTTCACTTTAACTTTTTCACGAGTTTACATCAAAGAGATCTTCAGAGCTTGTTATACAGGCAATGTTTATTTACTTTCAAAAATATATGTATATATTACTAGCATTGCGCGCGGCTCCGCCCGCGTGCAAAAGTTTATCCGGGATAAAAGTAGCCTATAGCACTCAGGAGTAATGTAGCTTCCTATTAGTGAAAGAATTTTCAAAATCGGTCCAGTAGTTCCTGAGATTAGCGCGTCAAACAAACAAAAAAACAAACTCTTCAGCTTTATAATATTAGTATAGATAACCTACTTTTACTAGATAAAGATGTAAATTTTATTGAGAGAAAAGATAGACATATGGTATGTCGTCACCGCAATTACTTTGCGGGCGTGTGAAGGAGATAGCAAGAAGATTTTATTATAGCTCCCATATCAAAGTTTAAATATTAATAGTTTTTTACAATGTTCAATGGTACATACAAACATTTAATACTACATACATAAATTACTGCAAACTAAAACACCTGACAAATGGCTAATAATTAAATAGTATCCCCTTCATCAATATATCAATGTATATGGAGTCATATAATTATTTATAAGTTTTTCGCCGTAAACTATATTTGGGTGAAACAGAATTTTAATTCTAGTTAAGAAAGAAAATATTCTTTCGGTCCGCCAGGCATACATTTCGATATAGTATTCGAAAACTAAAAAGATGTCGAGAAAAGAAAATACTACGAATTCCGAAAATCCCTGAGCCTTAGGTGTTTTTGTAATTCTTTAAGAAAATAAAATTTATTTAAGAGACGCAATTTTACGTTATTACGTATATTTTTTATGTTATTAAGTAAAACTATTTATATTTATATCTGAATAACGAGACTAGCAAGGTCGTCTGTCTTACCATAAGGTTAAGTAGCACTTTAAAGGCCAGTCTTACAGTAGTTATCGTATTAGACAGTTTATGTAGATAGTAGTCATTTTAGATTTTGAGCATAGATTGGAGTGTGACGTTTGTATTTGGTCGGATTATACATTTATCAGGAAGCGTGGAAATCGTCCCTTACACTCTTATTTTTCAAGAGAGACTTAAAACTATATTTTTTATACTATTGATTGGATTCGCAATGGAGATAATGATTTATACGTTTTTATCCTCTATAAACTTATTTATTAATTTATTTACCAAAAGTACAAATTTCCTTATGAACTAAAATGTGACTATGTTATTACATAATAATATAGTTAAATTGAGATGATAGAACAAAATATTAACTCAGTCTTAACATTAGGCACTGCCTGTATCGTAGTCAATCAATTTACATTCCGAGTTACCTGGAACAAAATTTAATGAATAAATTTGGGGCTACCGAACCCTAGTACAAATCCTCTTCCAAATAAATGAAACAAACCTGAAATTGAAAACCGACTTAAATAATACAAAATTAAATCAAAAACTCGCAAACAGTTTTGCGGTCGGCAACAAAAACAATTCGGCCAATAAAGACGTGGGTACTTGGGCGCGTTAACTGACCCGCGTGACCGCGGATCGAACAAACCGAGCCAAAACAAACTGGTTAAAAACAATGTTTATTGAATAATCAATGGAAATGTCGGGTATTTTCTCATCTTACTAATATTATAGATGTGATGTTTGCATGTTTGTCAGAAGTAAACACAGAAAATACTGAACTGATTTGGATGAAATTAGACACACGGGTAGATCGTGTCTTGGATTAACATATAGGCTACGACATTTTTAGCCTAGTAATTTGATCCTATGGGACTTAATAGATATTTCCACATTTCGTACAATGTTTTAGACACTTTTGTAGCGGGAAAAGCTTTTCACGCGGGCAAAGCCACGAGCAACACTTTGTGTGTTATAAGGCAAGTGACCACCGATAATAAGCACTTGTGGAGACGTAAAAATGTAAACCTAACGTAGAAAACGTGACTTGACAGACTCTTTAATAACAAACACATATTGTGGTAGACATTTGTAAAGTAAATTTGTACAGAAATTGACATGAGTTTCTTTTTTTAAACTACATACTATCTTACCTAGGGTATATTATATATAGTGGCTAAACATAATCCTCTAAAAAGGCTATTATTTTTATTTTTTTCAACATCACTAATAATACTTGATTCATTTGGACCCAGACCATAAACAAAGGAATTTGGAAATATTTTTGGTTCTCTGGCAAATACTTTTGGAAGTATTGACTCTTGATAAATACATGAATCGTAGGTATATCCCGGTTTCAACCTTGATTTTATTAAAAAAAAAATGTATGGTAGGTCATGGTTTGTCTTATCAATATCTTTAGGCTCCTATCACATTGGCGAATTGTGAGCGAATTTACAGCGAGGCGAAGGCGCAGCGAACACGCCGCGGGTACGCAACGTCTTTGCCTTGCTGTGTTCTTTCGCTTGTGTAAAATAGTACCTTACCTTACGTTATAGTAATTTCAAGCTCTCTTCAGGTGAAACTGATAATCTTAAGTAATTTTGTATCAGTATAATACGGAAACATAAGCCTACGCTCTACGAAAGAATAGACAGGACATCCAATACAACATTCACAAAGCTACTTCGTAATGTGAAGAACCAACTTTACCGCCGCAAAATCAACTAACTCATATTACTAATGTGTTACGAAAACTGCTTATAATTTCCCGACCCGGGGATCGAACCATGAATCATAATGAACCTGATAAGCCTAATACCCTCATAAATCTCTATTATATCAAACAATATAGGGAAATGTTACAAAACTTTACGGATTTACCCGGGACGGCATTAGCCCAGTCAATACCCAACTTTCAAAGTAACAAATATGACAAAAAAGGGTTCGGGCCTTAAAATACGGGAGACCGGAAAGGGACTTACTCGGCTAAGGGCCGCTAAAAGCAATAGCTAGGGGATAAAACGGTTTGTAGTGACGTGACACGTGTTTCGGGGCCGAAAATTTAGTAATGCGAAATAATTTTTCAAAATGTTATCAATGTTTAACTGTGCGGTTGATATCGAAACTATTATAATTATTACGTTTAATCATTATAGTAGTTAAGGTAATTGCTAATTAAATAATTAATTTGCATACTGATTTTCTTTTGTTGGCAAAAAAGATTTAGGATTGGACCTAATCAATCAAATACCTAATACTTAAACGATCGCCGGAATTATTGCCTGTCAAACCACAGGCTTTTCGGCCTAAGCTTCTTATACGGCATTTAATAGTCATATTTATTCGCGTTCGCAAACGCACTAATGACATCACTAGTAACTAGATTTGTATGAAGTAGATTAACTCGGGGTCGCTGCGACTGTACTATGTACCTACTATACTCACAGAAATATGATTTTAGTTTCGTCGTTTTCCAACTATAACTTTAAACTTTTACCTGTAATGGACGGTACTTATCGTAAAGTTATTTTATTGTAAACTAAGTTTTACACAGCTCCAGTCGCTTTAAAATTTATTTCTGAGATAAAAAGTGGCATATAATACTCGGCACAGTTGGAGGAAAGGGGGGTGTTCGGCCCTCCGAAAATCTACTCACGATATGGAAGGTAAGCATGCTGTCATTCTTCGTTCGTATGTTTTGAGATAGTGGTAATACCCCGGTAGAGCCTATTCATGCTGTAAACTATGCCTACAGCGGGGTTCTGCAATATTAAACATTCGTTCAAGATCCAAAAACCCACGCATTTTTTATATTCTGTCTGACTTAGGTATAAGACTCAAAGGCAAGATGGTTATTAAAAAACGAAAACTTATCGACTGCGTCTGACAGTCGAACCTAGGACCTTAAATTTATGAGCCTTCAGTTCGCCACGAAGATTTAATTCAATTATAACTTATACAAACACCTGCCATCGAAAAACTTTGCAATGCCGCTTTATGTAACTTCAAATTAACTCTAAACTAAATTTAAAGTTTGTATTTCAAGTCTGATATTTAATATTAAGTTTAGAAAGATGTGAGATGACAAGGGCGGCGTGGAGTTGTTTCAAACTAAACACATTAAATGGTTATGCAGCGTGGGATTCATTTAGCTCATCGCTTTAACAACGTTTTAACATGTTCTTATAGATGTGAAAGTGAAGAGATTCATTAGAAGTTAAGGCATCAACTGCTGAACCAATTTAAAGGAGGCAAACAAAAAAAAAGCTCACAGTAGAACTTTTATTTCGCGTAAGAATTTTCTATATATAAAAGCTATCAAATACAGGCTCGACGAATTATAATAACAAATTGGACCACGTAAATTGTATATTTCATAACAAGTAAGTTTTTTTATTCCTATTTCACAAATCGGAGCTTTATTTCAAAGTGACAAGGACGAAGTGAAGTTTCAGGGTGACGAGCGAGGTACTTTGTATGGTTTATAAAAAAAATATTTTATTCATCACGCAGGCGAACATAGTTGCATTTATGATAAGTCAAGATACATTAAAATAATAATAATAGTTCTAACAAAAAGTCACTTATATAACTACAGACATTTTTAAATTTTTATAGGGAGTAAAATCAATGAAAAATAAATAAAGAAGCCAAACTTAGGCTGACAGGAAAGAGAAGATAAAAAAAAACCATCAATCATTTTTATAATAAATAAAATAATGGGAGGAACTATTTAGGATTATTTTAATTCAACTGCAATAATAGAAACGGCGGTATTGCTACTATATGATTTTTTTTATCAGTCGAGTGTCGTGTATACTACTATATGAAACGTCAATGGTAGAGATAAAAGTTTACCCTTAAGTAAGGATGGTGCGGTCGCGGTCAGGGATGACTGACGTGGCACAAAACAATCTAGTTTTGGTATCCGATCCCAATGGGATGGCTGGGCTGTTTACTGCCGCGTTAACATTGTTATGTTACTGTTCTCTTAAATATTTTTATTTGTAAATGTTTCAATTATTTTACTTTTCAAATATTTACGCCACGTTTTATGCTAATACATTTTACTTGACATATACACATGCTTATTGTTTAGGCATCACATAAGACAGTATATTGTCTAGTCCAAATATTAAAGACTAACTTACAATAACCACAACATCAACCCCCTTTTTTTATTCTTTTTCGCGGGCAAAAAACGCGTTATCGCTACCACCACTGGGGGGTGAGTGGAACGGTTATGTTGGTTTCACACAGTCTTACAGCCCAATGTCGTCACTCGGGAGTATGGCATCATCCGAGCGAGCATTGGACCGAGTCCCTAACAAACATCAACCCCTAGACATACATGCTAACCCACAACAGTAAAATATTTATTAGTATCTTCCTCCATATTTCTTCCACTTCAAAACTAAACAAAAATCAACGTTAGGTGCAGGTGTACTTAATAAGACGCCGTCCATTACCGATGTCGCCTCAGCTGCCGGCTAAACCAAATCAATTTCAATAATGGATTCGCCCCTGCTATCGGATTTTGTTGATTAAGAACACCCTACCTTAATATTGTTTGAGATTTCGCGTCGTCTTAGAGAGATATATTTGGTTTAAAATACCGTGTTTTGGTCGATAGTGGCCGGTATAATTTTGATCAAAGCGAAGGATGTAATTTCTTGTTGGAAAAGTTAATACACTTTACGTAGTAGCGTATGCAATGTATTCATTTTACAAAGGATAAAAAGTTATGGGTTAAGTATTTAACAAAATTGCCAGTCAGGTCTAAAAATCTTAAGTTGGTATAATGCGAGACTGTGGCATGTTAAGATTAATATTGTTTGTAAACTAAGGGCCTGTTTCACAGGTTTGAAGTATGTTTAATTTTACTGTTATCGTATTAACCAGTTAATGTAGATAGTATTAATTTTATTATAATTTATTTCGGAGCATAGATTAAAATATGACTTTTGTATTTAGTCGGTTTATACATTTATGTGATGAGTAGCAATTATAAGCGGGGAAATCGGCTCTAAGCCATGCAATACATTGTCGATGATATTCCTGTTGTTTATTTATCAGGATATACAACAAAGCATACAACAATATTATATTTATTGCACGGATCAATAATTGATTGCCGCGATGTTGTCTTGCTTAAAGGCCATAGATACGACAAATCGAGAGATATATTATTTCCCATTATATAAAAAGTACAATACATTTAAACCGCACAAGAGCCATTAAAGAACGCAAGTACTCAAGACACTCCCGTGCAAAGGAACGTAAGTAAAGATATGCGAATTTCCGATTTGAAAGATCACAATCGACTCCCCGAAGGCGGCATTAACCGTAACGACTGTACGTAGAAACCTTTATTGGCAATGCAATTGGATTCAGTACGATTGTTATGCCCTGGATTTCAATTTGCTACGCGAAATAAGTTTTAACAGATATACGCTTATGCTGTGTTGCCATTAATCTATTCTGTTGTGAATTATGTTAGGTGTATTAAAAACCATTTTTTATACACCTACCTTAATTCAATACTCCTATACTTTGTTTTACGGTTTCGCTTGTGCACAAATCCCATATGTATTGAAGCGGTGTATATTCATTTAGAAAGAGTTTTGATGTTTTCTTTACTAATATGGATAAATAACTAAAAAATTAAAAAGAACAAGAACAGAAAAAGAACCTAGTACGCAGCCAGCTCGAATATGCCAGCGTAGTATGGAATCCTTTTTACACAGTACAGTCACAACGAATCGAAAGCATTCAAAGGGCTTTTACTAGATATTTAGCCTATACATCTACTGGATTTTCGCATAGGAAATTCTACGAAATGAGGCTTAAAAAATTTAAGCTCTCTACCCTCCGTGATCGCAGACGCTTGCTTGATCTATGCTTTTTTCACAAAGTCATTAATGGAGTAAATCAATGCTCTTGCTTTTTGCACAACATTGGCTTGAACATTCCCTATAACTATCCTAGAACCAATATTAAAAAAATATTTTTCACCGCAGCGGTTAAAACTAACTTAGGTATGCAATCACCGTGTCACAGAATAATAAATGAATACCATAGTTTTTCTTCACTCATACCGGATCTGGATGTATTCCACGATAATATTCATCGCTTCAAAAAGAAAATTATATCCTCGCAGCTTCAAGGCTCGACTTGACTTACCTAGATATTATACTTGTCATAATATTTGTACTATCCTTGTAACATAAAGTGTTAGTTTAAGTTTAAGTTTTAAGTTTTAGTTTAGATTTTGTTGGATGAGACTTTAATGTATCTTATTGCGCTTCTTAAATTCGGATTGCATTGAGCCAATCAATAATTAAAATGTTATGTACACCGTTGTTGTCATGTACATCGGACAGGATACCGCTTAAATCTGTATGTTATGTAATTTTCATGTACTTGACGTGGTTGTGCTATGATAAATAAATAAATAAATAAACAATATAACAAATTACAATATATATATTTTTTCTTCCTGCAAATTACATTTATTCCATGTTTTACAACAAACTTGACAAATTGCATAATTATTTACAACTAATATCCGCTGTAGCAAACTGGACCTAGCCCATTAAATTTAAATGTTTAAAGACAAGTCTATGTCGATAACTTCAAGCACTCACTCTACCCGGTGAAGGAGGCGACGCTACACAAGAACTCTAAATAATCTGCAAACATACCTGAAACAAAAGAGAATATTTAGTTTTCAACTTTATACACTTTGTATTGTGGAGCATTTTAAAGACAAGCAATTATAGTCACTGTCGAGTTCGACATATTTGGATACACACACATACACTCACGGCTTTCATCCCCGAAGGGGTAGGCAGAGGCGCAACTAATGCACCCACTTTTCGCCGTGCGTATTCCGTACCATGATGTAATAGGGGGTGAGCCTATCACCATATCGGGCACAAATTCCAGACTCCGGGCCGATAATGAATAGAAAAATTCAATATCACTATGCCCGACTCAGGGATCGAACCCTCAGCTTTGCAGTCGTACCGTAATACAACTACGCCACCGAGGCAGTCATATATTTGGATAGTGTTGTAATATTGCCGTGACTGATCATCAAAAATAACAAAAAAGGATACACGCAATATACAAATAGACAAAAAGTTTTTTAGATTCAAATATAACGCAATAGTTCAAATGTTTTTACACGGCGCGATCGTCTATCGCCAATTTTTATACGTCCATAGCCGTTACTGACAATCAACGCTGTTTGTCATCTATTCTGACGTACATATGTTCCGTGTATTTTATCCTTTTAACTCATAGATGTATTGGTTTTTTAATACATCGATGTTTTAACTGCTTTATTTGTACCATGTATTTACGTTCCTCTCAGTTTGACGTCTATCAAAAATAATTCTAATCTAGAAAATTACAAAAACAGTATTACATTTAGGTTTTCAATTTAGTTTTTATGATCTGATGAGTTGTGGCACTTGGCATACAGGAGTCTTTTTGTCAGAATGCACTAGAAACATGATAATTTGTCTGTCATCGAATGCTAGATTGTAGCCAGAGATAGCGGTTTGGAGACGCCGGTGTACGTACACGAGACGTTTTGTAAAAATATGTTCTCGGCTGCCTACCGCTTCAATCGCTTATAGACGCTTTATAAACGCCCAGACTATTACGCTGTGGATACCTCCACATTGCCTACCGGCAGAGAGTAATAGCAAACAGACACTAGCTACGATATAAACCTACTTATTATGCCATGAAAGTTAAAACTAATAAGTTCTATAAGCAATAGGTAATCCTTACTATTGTGATGCAGGTATGTTGCCTCTTCCACAATCACACCTCATACGTATTCGCTAATTAAGGTGCTCTTTTTAAATATGATCTCATATATATTTTTAGTTCTTAACCTTGTAAATATCAAATTAGATGTTATATTTCTACATTATACGGCAACCTTTAAAACTGAA
Organism: Sphinx pinastri; assembly: GCA_947568825.1. Taxonomy (NCBI): domain Eukaryota; kingdom Metazoa; phylum Arthropoda; class Insecta; order Lepidoptera; family Sphingidae; genus Sphinx; species Sphinx pinastri. The sequence goes on from OX387617.1 coordinate 20,456,684, forward strand.
TAACGAGACGGGCACGTCGTCTGACAAGGGTCAAATAATTCTTACCTCTAATTAAAATAACGTATCGTATTGGTCCATAAATAACTAGAGCGTGGCTCACGTACGGACTCTAATTGGTCCCGTATTGACACGGGATTATAGTTTATATCATTTGTACGTGGCCTGCATGTGTAATGTCGACGCCCTATGTATATATATCTATCTATTTAAGATGAGTTATGATTACTCTCTCCTATGCGAGAATTGATCTAGATATGATTCGCTTTTTATGTTATGAATAGAGCAAATTGCTCGCTTGCTTAACAGAAAAATGACACGTAAGAATCTGTGAGTATGCGTGTGTGTGAACGTGTATGTCATATAAGAAAGGATAGCGCGACCACAGAACATCTTATATCTAACCTCCATGAGCGCGACGGTGTCGTCGTTCGTTTAAAAGTTCTCTCTTGGTTTTTTGTGGTATAAACACATTTATACCACAAAAAAACCAACAGCGAGAGCAAATATAGCTCAATCCTTCCAAATACAAACAATACGCCAACAATATGAACGCATAAAGTTTGATAATAAAACAGTAGAGATATAGCTATAGTTGTGAACTAGCGCACGCAATGGCCGACCCTCGTAAAACGTTCGTAAAGTGCGGCACAGACGGTGTTAGTGCGACATTCACTACGTTTACGTTTGAGGTTTTATAAAACTGAGTTGTTTAACAACCAGTTACCATATTTAGGTATCACGCAGACGCTCTCAAGTTGACAGTTGCTTCAGTAACAGACAGTCTCGCAAGAACAGTGTTTCGGTCAGTAAACATCAATCGCGAGGGGCTTAATAGAAATAAAAAAAATACTTTCTACTGATAATGTCACTGACCCCACAAGGGTGACAAACCGAAGTTTGCTGGCGTGAATACAAAAAAAAATTACAGACGACTTGAAAAAGGCGGCGCGTAGCGGATGGCTGCGGGCTGCTCAAGTCTGGGATGGTTGACGTTCACTCAGGGAGGCCTAAGTTTAGCAGTGGACGGTGACAGGCTAATTGATTGATACAAAAAAACTGAATAAGTCTACAGTGAATTATATAAATTGAACTTCAAAAATCACACGTGCTTCAGTGCCATCTACTGCCATTCATAAATATTCGATATGAAATCGATAGTAATTGATACCGCGCAGAATCACGTCCGAAACCGATACAATGACTCGATTTATGAAGATGTAATTGCAATGGAGCGCGTTCGTTTTAATGGGACCGCCAGAGTACAGGGCTAACGGTGCAAACTATACGTAGTTAATTGCCGTCGGTTGATCAGGTTTATTTAGATTTAACGCTGAAATCACTCTGAAGTTGGTGTCTACTACACCCAGGGAAACTACACTGGATATTGTAGTAGAATGTAGCGAAAATGAGCGATTGCTACTCGGTAGCAACCTTTGACGATAAATGAGGATTAAGTAAGAGTAGAGAACCTATATTAAGCATCTATCTGAAACTGACTTGTCAAATCCACTATGCCATATGATTTAGTGTAGCATGTCATTAATGGTGAGGAATGAGAACTGGAAAAGAGAAAATGTCTACCAGACTACAGTTGTACAAGAGTGCACTGACATCTAGTTTATAACAGTGACGGTCAAAATTACTGTTACTTTAGTCAAAATTATGACATTTTTGGCAACTCTGATTTTACTTTAAATGTTACTTTAACACTTCATGAGAAAACTAGCCGTAAAAAGTGAAATGCTCACAATGCAGAGCTGACAGCGCTATCGATCCTCAATAAAAGGTACGGAACACGTGACGGTGTGATAATTGACAAGAAATGGAAACGAATTCAATTCTGCATGACTCGCTAGAATGGGATTGGGAACGATAAAACTGAATGCAATGAATTTCCCACTGCAATATAGATCGGATATATCTGTGTAATTACTTATGACTGCCTCGGTGGCGTAGTTTAATTGCGTGCGCGGTACGAGCACCGTTCTGAGTCCCGGGTTCCAGTCCCGGGTCGGACATAGTAATATTTGGTCTTTCTGCTCAGTATTACCTGGAGTTTGTAATTTGTGCCTGATATGCCTATAGGCTCGCCTATCACATCATGCGACGGAACACGCATGGCAAAAAGTGGATGACCTAGTTGCACCTCTGCCTACCTCTACCCCTTCGGATACAAAGGTGTGATGTGTGTGTCTTTTGTCTTCTTATATTATAACTATTGTGTAAATGTTTTCAAATGTATGGTAATTAATTTATCTAAAACTTTAATCATACCTGTCAGATATCGACAACTCGCTTACGTATCATCAGGGATTTTTTTTACAAATAACGCAGAAACCGCTGAACTAATTTGGTTATCGTATCCACAGACCATATCCTGTTTTTACATATAGGTACTTTTTCCTTTGTAAGTACATAGTGCACCATTTTAACCGAGAAAACTTTTTTATTGAAATTCCGACGAACGTTGAGCAATTCAACATCTTTAATCGATCTCTGTTCTCGCATAAATGAACAATCACCACGTCATCCTCAAGGAACGGGAATATTTAAAATTCCAGACAATTTGCCGCTTTCTCCGTTTCGTTGCTAATTAATTTAAATTAACATAACGTTATTATCTAATTAGTTCTCGCTCCGCCGTTAACACTACTGTCAACATTGGTTGAGGTCGGAATACGGAAGACAGGAATTTAGGATCAAAGATAGGTCCTTGGAGGTTTAACTGAAACATTTTGTATTTCTAAAAGCCAAGTAGGTATGTCTGGGTAAACATAGTTTCTTCGTTTATTTGTGCCTAACAGAGTCGGTTTGACGCCATTTTGAATACTATATTACATATCTTTGATACCTTGACATAAACAATTTTACATGCTAGTTGCTACCCATGCAGATGCAACACCACCCCGAGCTATGAATTACAAAGCTCTGCATTGTATTCACCATCAATAATACATAATGAGACCATTATACACTCCTGACATTCTACTGATTTACCACTACTCAAACTAGTTGGTAAAATTCTCGCTTAAGAGAAACCTACCTATAAAATCAAAAAGGGTTTATATGCTCTCACCAGGCAGACTCATCTCGTCATTCATTCGTAAACCACAACATTAAAGCAGACGAGTAACGAGTTCCATTGATCGTACCGTATGCAAGGGTGATTGAATTTAATTACTTCAGCCCGCGGTGGAACGCGCAGCCAAATTTCAATGCACTTTTATCGCGCTTTACCGCTTCATTGGTCTGGTACTTGGTCCAGCCACAGGGCGGGCTACTGAATTTGTATGATTCAAAAAAAAGGCGGCATAGATGTAAAGGCAGTGAGTATTCACTTAAATAAAAGCAAAGTAAGAGTGTTAAATATGGGTATTAAGATATGTTTCTGACATAATGAAAATGACCCACACTAATAAATTAGTGTTGCACATAAAATAATTATATAATCTAAAATAGTAAAGAAACACTCATAGATTTTGATACAGATCATAAATGGGATCAAATACAAATCTATCGATATCGAAAATTGCAAACACTTTTTGGAATTTGCTTACATTAGTTTCTTTTCACTTATGTCCATCAATACTAATATATTACCACTGATAGTATTCTGACAGACATAAATCGTATGTCTGCACCGATGGTCTGCACTGAAAAATAATTTCATTTCGAACACAGGCAATACTAATGGCCATTTAATGCACGTCTAGAGGCCGTGCTCGATTCAGATGAGGTCTTGATAATCCCACGATCGTTTGAAGTAACTCCCGAGGGATTCTGAGGGCCCTAATTCAGCAATCCTGCACGGTAAAGGATATAGAGATTTTTATTGGTGGGATCAGCGTCTTATCTAAACGTTTCCTTAAAGCCTTTCACCTTCATTTTGCTGATCGGTGAATGGTGACTTGGGTATAAAAGATTCCAGATAATTCAATTCCAGTGTATGTTTCTAGTGGGTTTACATATTCGATAGATTAAGTCCAGAATTCAAATTCGTAACGGAAACTATCTGAATGAGGTTTATTCGTACAACTAAATAATGAGACCAGTATTTCAATTGCATAATGGTTAAGAACTGTTCCTTCGTTAAATTGTTTAAAACGCTGTGTAAATTTACGCCATCCAGTAAGAAGTTCATGGTGCTAAGCTGTGCATGACAGATTGAGACTTTGGGTCCCGGGACGTCTCAAGTCTCGAAGACTCGGGACATTTTATAAATTTTGATGCGTCAAATCCTGGGACTTTTGGGTCAAGGTATGAGAATTAGAGTCTAATTTAATAATACATTGGCAAGCTTTTAAATATAGTTCTTACTGCTAGGATAGATGAAGCGGCGAGACCCCCATACGAGAATTACCATTCTGTTTAAATCCTTAAGTTTAATTAATAATGACCCTGGCAGCTAGGGTACCAGGATAGGAATGAAAGATTTCCCCTGTGCCCCGGCGGGATGTATGTAATAAATGAACGTATCCACGACTTATTTAATTATACATTGAAAACCGGGATGATATTTTGGATTGAAACTGACATCACATGTATATATTATTATTGCAGCGTTCATATTTAGTAACATTTCAAACAACTAGCTCTTGCTAACCATATATTATGAATGGGTTATTAAAATATAACAGAACTATTGAACTTTATGTGACTAACTGTTAGAATTGCATTTAATGGCTTCTGAATTAATGTATTTCTCGAATCTTGTACTTACATCGAAATGTAGATATGCTTGATTCAAAACCAAACACTAGAATTGAGAGAACGTTGATTTAAATAAGAACATTACAAAAATCCTTTTCAGTGTTACAAAGTAAGTCGACACATTCAGAAGAGCAATCAATAACGTCAATTATCGATTGCCGACAGATGTGAAGTCTCAGACATTCTCAACGCCAATCTGTCGACAAGTTCGAGGAACTGCGAGACTTGATAAAAAATTGATGTAAGACAAGTAACGTTATTTCACATTAAATATTTGAATCATAATGCCCAAAAGTACATTGAGTATGTCGACCTTTACTGAATCCAATACTTGTGATAGCTTGTGTTTGAAAAATTAACACATTTTTTTCTATAATAACACAATTTATCTCAAATACTCAATAATACCTTTTATCTGGAAATCGAACACAAGTCCTAGACGGTCATCATCTATATGCTACCTTATAATCTCAGCAACTCGAAATGGTCTCCTTGTCGATATTTTCGCTTCTATTCCATTCAACATCGTATTATCTAGACACGTCTGGCGGAACATAGATCACGTAGAATGTTCTAATCTAACCTAACTTTTGAAATACGTCGATTTATAGTGGCGATATTTCTTTTATTCAGATTGATTTATTGTTTTCCGATGTACAAAGTTTTTCCATACAATATGTATGATCTTTAGGCGGAGCGTACACTATTTTAAATGTCCGTGCTTTTTGTGGGACTTTTTATTAGACGTAATAGTTTGAATGTAGCTGAGAAATAAAGAACAAAGGAAAAATCGCGCATTCACTATGAAGACCTGAAAAACATGGACGTTCACTCGAGGAATGTCACAGGTACAACCTATTGTCATACTAATATTATATACGCGAAAGTTTGTAAGTATGGATGTATGAATGTCTGGACTTGTGGATGTTTGTTGCTCTTTCACGCAAAAACCACTGAACGGATTTCGATGAAATTTGGTACACGGGTAGATTATGTCCTGGATTAACACATAGGCTACTTTTTATCCCGGGAAAATAAAAGCAGGACTTTTATCCCGGGAAAACTGATTCACGCGGGCGGAGCCGCGGGCAAAAGCTCGTTTTTATATATGCCGGAGAAATATTTTCATGCAGGCGAAAACTAGCAAAATTTATCAAGAAGTGTGCCTCATCGATTAAGGCGTCAGTAACCCCACGTCATATCGCCTGATACAGATCGTCAGACTCCCGTCTCGCGTCAGGCTGACTGCCAATTTTTTACGAAGTATCTCCCGTCGGCTTGTGTTACGCCTTACTTGTATAAACTTCACTTTTAATCTGTAGGCTTTTCATTACGGCATTTATGGACAACACTAGGTGTTGATCACGGGTTCGCCCGCGTGAAAAGCCCAATCTACTTAAATAATCAGATAAAAAATATCCATTATTTCCCATGAGAGCAAACTACCATCATAACAAGCCTATGTGTTTATCCAGGACATGGATCATCTATCCGTGTGCCAAATTTCATCCAAATCCGTTCAGTTGTTTCTGTGCTAACTTCTAACAAACATCCGAACACTTTCACAAACTTTCGCATTTATAATATTAGTACGATAAGAAGTAAGATTAAAATGTTATTCTCTCATAAGCAAAGTCCGTTTGGATAGGTACTACCGTCGTATTTCTGTGCCAAGGCATGTGTGCCATGTCAGGTTTTTACTATCTAGTAATTACTATCCAGCAACTGCAAGTACTGAGTTACCAACTTTAAGAAACCAACATTGTAAAGAAAGGGATTACAGTACACTCAAACCATAACTACCAACAGCAAGTCTGCAGTTTAAACCACATTGTCATTATACAAAATAGAGTGCCATAAATTGTCTGAAGCTCGTCTAGCCTGCGAGATTGACTGGTCGAAATCAATTTCCTGGCGGGCCGCACCTCCCCTCAATTTAACTTCGATTAAGCCAGACAACCATGAAAGAAAAAGTTTCATGCCGCAATGATCCCGGGCTTCTTTAAGGAAAGTTCTAGTCTCAAATTGGGGAGGTTGGTGTGAGTTGCAAAATTAGGAGGAAAATTAGCGGATGATTAATGTGATGACCTCGACCTTGAGTGACAAGGATTTGTTATGAAGGTTGCTTATTTGCAATTTTGTGTCTTTTGTTCTGTCTTCTGAAGCTCCAGTGTTCGAAGTTTTAATTGGGTTTTAGATTTTAATATGGCGAAGTTTTGCTTTTGTTGACTCGGAAATACTTTTTATATTAGTCAGAAAAACGGGTAGGTAAAATATAACTCGTACTAAGAGATAGTGTAGTTTTCTATTAGGAAAAATCTATGAAGCAGTCTTGTACGCTAGCTTTTAAAAGATTATGCTGCACGAATAAAATCCTATAGTATTTGTACACTTTAATAGCTTGCTGGATATTAACCTCTTGTGGAGCATCTGTTCCTGGGTAGATTATCTAGGCAAAGCATTGGCCCTATCTGGGATTCGAACCCCGTATCTCCCAGACTACAGGATCACTAAAACAAGGAGGCCATAAATACCGTGCTAATATAAAAAAAAACATATTGCAATTCTGCAGAAACAAAAAAATGTAAAATGGAAATGAAAACTGAACCGAATTCCGCGAATAGCAACAGAGGTCGACAACGATACTTAAAGTGTATGCACGCAGCTACCGGCAACCGATCAAGTTGCAGGTAACCAACGTATCAGAGCGAAATACGCTCAAATATGGTAGAAATCAACAGATTTCTGTACTGAGATGTGAAAATTGCTTGACGTGATGATTGACGTCAACAAATCGAATGAGCGACTAACATCTTATTAATATGTAAAAAGTAAAGTGTCTGGATTTTTGTTCATTGAACAAATTTGAAACAGAGACAAAGTCCTTTGTAAACCGTAGGGAACTTTTATCCCGGGTTAGGACGGCGAGAGTTTAATCCAGGAATCACACGCGAATCGAAACGCATTTAATATATTAAAAAGAGTAGACCACCTTGAAGTGGAAATTACAAAGTAATTCTTGGAAGTGTACTGCGCTGGGCTCATCGTTGAAAATGTTAATTTACCATCAGGTAACCCACTTTCTTTTATTACCTTTTGTTACAAGACTCAATATTATAAACAACTTTTATGAACGGTAATCCCTAGATAATTTCCTTTTGGAAATTCCCATTGATACTACAATTGATTATGCAAAAGGCCGTATTTAAATTTTGTAATAAACATCGATTGAACGGTACACGGCGGCGTGTTGCAGTTCGCCCATTTTAACCAGGTTACTGTTAACACAATTATTGCTTGTACAAAATAATGCGCGGCGGGATGCCTCTGCGTGAATATTCATTCGTTCAGTTCTTTATTGTTATGCGTCGATTAACTATTAATTAGAAGATACTGTTTTTGCTCGCAGTTCTGCTAATGCCGTTTTACAACATTTCGCACCTTTAGAACGAAAACGACACAATTCAAAATGATCGTAATTTGAGTTATCGTCATAAAATGATTTAAAACTAAGTTCTCAATAAAACAATAGTTCAAACACAGCCATATTCGAGCGGGAACAGGATAAAACTGTTATATCGGTCCCTTTTTATGATATTTTATTAAAAAATATACCAGTTTTAAGTAATTTTATGACGATAACTCAATTTTCGTTTCTTTTTAATTGTGTCGTTTTCGTTCTAAACGTGCGATTTGTTAACAACCGGCAATAGGCCCTCCACATTACATGGGACCATAGCTGGCGAAACGGCTGGTGTTTTATACCTCTGCATACCTCTTAAAAGCGAAAAAGCGTGATGCTATGGATGTATGTTCACAACTATTAATTAATCAGACATTTCTAATCAGCACAACTGACTCAGCGTATGACTCTAGTTTAGAAGAGACCTTTCTTGTTGGTCCACAATCCACATTATATGGACTTTATTTATCATCATCCCAAGTGTAGTATCTAGCCGTGCCCATTAACGAAAACAACGTTGCCAAACAGAATGTACAATGTCGATCCTTTATTAGGAATGATAATGATAAATCTGTTTATTTGCATTTTTCTTTTCTTAATAATATTTGATTGGTTTGTTTTTTGATTTCAACGCGCGCGGTCTCTGATTACTTTTTTTTCCCTAAAAGGACATAAACCCAGAGAGCTGTAGGAAACTATTTTAAAATCTTTTTATGGACAGTAACGAAGACGGAGTTTTTATATGGTATATTAAGCTAATAAATGCACGACAATCGTGTATCAGTCGAGATTCACATGACGCCCATGCGAGGTACGGCGCAGTAATCATTCGCATGATGCATGACCCGGCCTTGTCAGCATCTGACAGTAGGTGGGTGTGTTAGCATGATTGTAGTACCATCAATTGCTGATGAATATTCATCAGCAATTGATGGTACTAATGGTATATACCCAGTGACTGAGTTTAGTTTTTATAGCATAGACTGGCAAAAATGGTTAGAATGTTAAGTGATCTCCACCGCCGATAACTACCTAAGGAGTTGAAGGACAATAATAGGGATTAGAAATGAAAGTTGATTGGGCGTTAGTAAATCTTACCATAAAAAGTCAACAATTTGTATTTTGGGTTTCCGTAAGACAGCGATATTACCCCGAATTCATTAAAATATTTTAATCCAAATAAGATTTTCACTTAATCCAAATAAAAATATGAAGAAACACAGATGAAAAACAACATTTTATTCTTAAAGTATTTTTGCAACAATTCTTAAGCCGCGTAACGTCTTAAAAATTTACCAGTGACGTCATAACAGCGAATAAGGAAATTTTCACCATAAACCAGGGTGTTGTTGAAAAATTCACGGGCAGGTCTCATAAAATATTCCGTTTAAAAAACGACCCTCCGACATAATTTGATGAGGTGATGTTAAAAAGTTGCAATAATTTGTTCTTCGTGAAAACACTCGGCCAACTTTTAGCTGGACTTAGCGCAAGTTTTATTATTAAAGTACGTGCCTGCGGTCTGTTTGTTTGCTGTTGTGACGTTTGCAATGGGCCCCTCTATTTTTTGGATAAAAGTGGTAAATAAAATTTGGGTAAAATTGGCATTTTTCGAGACAATAATAGGGTAGTTTCCTATGTTTGATTTTGTAAATTATTTTATATGTAACAGAAAATAATACGAAAAAGGAATTCTGTGAAATCAGCATCAAAATTGGTTGAAAAATAAAACAGTTATTCATATTTTAAATGTTGTTGTGTATAAAGTGGGGACGTGGAGGGGATATCGCGCTATCTCTTTCGCACGGACGCAGCGTTACGGCCGGCAACTCTCGGTGACGTCACAGTGTAATATTACTGTTATTTGACAACTACTCCTTCCACCAAATTTCAAAGCTTTATAACTTATTAATTATTGCCCCAATTTTGAAAAATATTTTTCGGTTAGAATTTGGATATTATGATATTGGCATACATTTTTGATAAACCTATTAAAAAAAGTAGTCAACTACCCTATTGTTTTTTGAACGAAAAAAATGTTATAGAGTGAGTTGCGCCACTATTTCAGAAAACGTACAATGAAATTGCCGTTGCGTTTTGAATATTCTGTAAGATTTCTAGAGATTGAAATTCCCCTAAACCCCCATTTTTACTTTCATTAACGATCCGGAATACATCTATCATTCTTCTTAGTAGTGTGCGAATCTATTCTTTTTCAGATATTATTACAGTATCGTCACTTCGAAAAACGAGCGCTTAATAATATTCTTATGTCCTAAACATAACGGACCATCTCCAAACCCTAAGGGAAGCAACAGCATCATAACAACTAACTGTCTCAAGACCTCATACCAGTTTGGCACTGAACCCAATCTATCCCGAAATTATCATGAACGTTATGCAAATTCCAAAGTTTACGTTCGGGACGTGTACGTAAATCGGATTATAAGGGTGAGTGCACATTACAGCGCTAGATACAGTCTACAGCTAGTGATATTGATGAACTGGTGTGCACGCCGCCTGTCATTGATCGCCGTCTAGGAACATAATGCAAGAGGGAAGACGGATAATCTTTTTCGCAGCGAAAAATGCAGTTTACGAATACTTTTCTATGGGTTTGATGGTTATGCCAGAGCCATGTTATGATTGGTTCGGGTTTGCAACCAATATTGCTATAGGAATTTTGAAGAAATTATTGGATGATCCTCTGGCATCACAAAATAGAACAGCAGTTACTTACTAATACTATGAGGACGCTCAGTACGCCTGAACGCATAGTGTCGACAATTTCATAGTTTTCTTTGGTTTTGTTTATCTGACAGCCAATTGAAGTGAAGTTGTATTTCAATATTAGCCAATCACAGCGCCCCTATGCCTACGCACTGAGAATCATTTTTTCTTACTAAGCTAAGTAACGTTTGGGAATACTGGCGTAAGTCTATTTTGCTGAAACTGGCGCTAATTAAGTATTTTTATAGGTAAAACTATCCAGTGACTAAATAAATTCAAAGATCTGAGTAAGTAGGTACGTTACAAATGTAATATGTACTCACTCTAACACTGCCGTACCAGTCTCGGGCGACAAACGCGAATTAAATTCATTTAGGAAGGGACCCGCGGTAATTAGCTTGTTAATATGCAAATCCATTTTTGAGATATACGCGGAATATACCAGAAAGGCGAGTTTTAAGGGATCAAGGGTTTTTGATATAAATTAGATATATAACCCTACTGTGATAAATAGTTGTCTGTTTCTCTGACCTTTAAATCCGCTACGAAGCAACTAATGGGAATTGGTGCTTACATCGAGGTATGGATCAGATAGCTAGGTATCTTTTCTCCGATAAGTGAATATAACTTTCGTGGAATAAGAGCTAGAACCTTCACGTAGTTAAAGCTTGTCGAATATTATAGACCTTTTCTTGAATGAAATTCCAATAGAATTCGGAATTTTCTGGCGTAAAATTGTTATTCGTGTCTTTTTCGTTTCAATAAGAATATACATATACACTCACGCCTTTTATCCCCGAAAGGGTAGGCAGAGGCGCAACTAGTGCACCCACTTTTCGCCGTTATTCCGTCCCATGATGTGATAGGGGGCGACCCTATCGCCATATCGGGCACAAATTCCAGACTCCGGGCTGACACTGAATTTAAAAAACCCAATATCACTGCCCGACCCGGGAATCGAACTCAAGACCTCAGCATTGCAGTCATACCGTAATACAACTACGCCACCGAGGCAGTTTTTCTCAGTTTCAATAAGAAATAAACTAAATTATGTTATCAATGTACACGGATTGTTCTTAAAATGTGCATATTATTAAAATTACATTTAGTATTATTTCCTTATTGATAAGTCATCTATTTTGTAGCTTTGGTATAGTAATTACAACGCCAAATAAAATTGTTTATATGTAAAACATAATTTTGGTGAAAAATTACTTATCTCAACTGATAACGTTGTTATTGTAGGATATTCTTTTTACATGCAGCATATAAAATACACGACTTCATTCCCGAACGATGAGGTTAAGAATTTAATATACGTAGAATTCGCCAAGCGCTTATCCATCCCATAATCCATGTATTAACTAAGCTATGTTACTTCAATATCCTCACTCTTTCTTCTACTTTCAATCCTCACACTATTACTCTCGATACTTGGTTGTACAAAATACATACTATTTTTATTCCAAGCCAGGCAAGTCGCCTTCCTGAAGGTTAGCGTCACCGCCGTTGAACAATACCAACACCACTCAGATCCTTAATTTACAATGTGTTTTTGCACTGCGCTCGTCACCCTGAGTCATTAAATGTATGTATGTACTGGAAATGTCTCCTCTGCAGTGAGTAACATGATTACCAGGGACGTATCTATCACCAGTCCCAATATACCAGGCTAATTGTCAAGAAGCTGTTGTGAGACTGCAACTATATTTGTTCTGTGAGGACAAAGGTCAACTGAGTCAAAGGCAACGTTGATTACTCAAGACGTCAGCGTAACTGAATAACGTTGGCTTTAAAATAATTCAATATAAAAATATCATGTCTTTGATTTAATTGCTGGTACGTACTTAGGCTGTGCGCTACTAGATTCTCGGTTTGATTTTGGCTAACCGATATAAAAAGTGTTTTCGAGGTTTCGGTTTCGAAAAACATTAGAATTTTTTCCCAAAAGGACACTCGTCATGATTACTTATCATCAGACGACAAACTTTGTTTATATTATTAAAAAATCTATAATTGTAAAGGCATTTAATAATTATATTTTGCAAAAAAATATAAGATATATATTTTTTATGTTAGTATCCACGTCGTAGCGTTGAGGCATGTCGACTAGTTTCCATCACATGATGCAGAAAATAAAAATAAACACCACCAACCAACAAAACCACACTACAAAGTACATAAGCCTCGTTCACCATAGTCATAAACAGACACGAACTTAAAAACAATCCCATTATCACCACATGGAACACCAAATACCAATAATGGTACTTGAACAGCGGTTCGCGTCGCTTCACGAAACTCACTAGAAGAATAGAAGTCGCCACGAACAGTTGCACGTAAAGGAGTGCGAACACGAACTCCACTACAAGGGTTGTGGGGTCTTGGAGTCTCCCACTGCCGAGGTATAAAAGGATAGCAGCGAAGAATACCATCGGCAGGACAGCTGAGATGGCTATCAACTTAAATATCGTCCGCAGCCGGTCGCAGTGTGTGCACGGTATTTCTTCTTTGGATTCTATTATTTGCGTCATTCTAGAAGTTGTAGATTAACGTAGCGTATCCGAATTTGTATTTATTTTAGGTAGACTTTTATAACCGTGTATCAGTAGTATTTTCAGTAGTATTATAATTCTCTTTGAGTAGTATTATAAATTTTCTCTTTGATCATCGTGTGCCATGTTGACAAATCGTGATAGACAATTTAGTTTGACGGATTTGGAGTAAATAGTTTTCAATAAAAAATGGAGAACAGCTTTTATTAAACTAGCGACCCGCCCCGTCTTTGCACGGGTAGCACTAATTAATTATCTATAACTATATGAATTCTGGTGATTCGATTGCTACCAAACTAAGATTAAAATTACCTAAAAAAAAAATTTGTCCATAGGGACCATACATACCTACATATTTTTTTTACATATATACCTCTAGATATAGATAAAAATAATACCAGCCTTGTATTATATACTACCCACTGCTGAGCATGAACGAGAAAAGCTTAACAAACAACTCTCCAATAGCTTTTCTTAGAACTCGAGTACATGTCAGTAACTCGTGCGCAAAATTCCATGTTTCCAGACTCAGCGCTTTAGTCATGTGTTGTCTGGCAGTCAGTCAGTGTTAATAATTTTATTAACTCAGTAGAAGATAGCTTGCAATGATCTGTAAAGTATTTTAAACATTTCAATATAATAATGAGTGCATCTCTTCATAAAAACTTAACATTTCTAAAACTATGTGCTACGATCTAAGAACAAGACATAAAATTTTAGATCTTATCGAGTTATTTTTGTAAAAACCACATTTCATAAACACAACTGCGAATATATTTTTCTAAAAAAAAGTCGTGATTAAGTTGGAGGGCTTCATAGTTTCAGTGTTTACGTTATACTCTAAACAAGTCGAGAGCGAAAGCTTAAAGCTTCAGAACACTTCTACTTTAAAATGACAGACCGAGCTCAATATAAACTGTTTAAAATATTCAGACAAAGAAGTTTGCCCTGCTTCGTCTCCCCAAATCAGTCTTTCAATAGTTTAAAGCTTTTATAATACAAGCATTTCCTCCTGGTTTTATTTGGATAAAAAATATTTTCCGGGATGTAATGTACCTAGCCTAGATTCATTATCATCATTTTCAGCCTTTGGAAGTCCTTTACTCACCATTGGCCTCCAGTATAAAATATAAGAAGCGGCCTGAATCTAACGTTGATTAATCTATGAAGAATCTTTTGCCTGGTAAAGAAAACCTATCAAAATCGATTCAGCATGCCAGAAAATAGCTTTACGTTTTGCACCACTCTTTCACGCGAGTGAAGCCGCGAGCAAAAGCTAGTATATTACTAAAAAGTTATCTTTCTTGCCTCTGATATATATTATCAGGTCTGTACTTATGTCACCTTTCCTGGAAGTATGTTAAGGCCCATAATAACCGTGTATTAGGATCGGCGACATTTCATCCTGATTTATCTCACGCCCATGTGTTCGGTGATAAAAATGTTCATAACATAGGATTTTTAAGATACCTTCGATATTTGCCTTATTGAAGTAAGTATATTTCAGTTTACAAAGGACTGGGTTATAGGATGCGAACCGGTCTTCGTGGACATCGCAGTCTATTTCTGTCGTATGTGTTAAATTGTGTTTAAGTTTGAAGTGCTTAAAAGCTTGTGTAATACTGAGAATTACGAAATTTCACATTATTTCAAATGACAAAATAAACTCTGTTTTTCAAATCGACCCTATGGTTAATGCATACAGTAGAAATCGTTTATAGCACCAGCTGTTATAACGACTGAATGGCAAGGTCCCGGCAAAACAAATATGGAAAGAGAGTATGCTTTATAACGACTATAATCGGACATAGCGTCCAGGCTAGTTCCTTCCATGTCGTAATAACCAGTTTTTTCTGTATTTTGATTCTTGAAATCGAATTTAGGACCTCACTCGTTGCCCTGATCTGAACCAACAAGTCATAACATAACTTTAAACTTCACCACGATTTCCTAGCAATACAACTTTCACGATAATAATACAAAAGAATATTGTAATAATTACGAAGTTTCGCTCAGTTTTTTACATCGCTTTAATAACGAAAATTAAATTGAGAATATGGTATATATATATATATATATATATATATATATATATATATATATTATATCCTGTGGGACGCCCTCTGGTCAGATGGCGGGACGACTTGCTCAAGAGGGCCGGCAGCGACTGGATGCATAAAGTAGCAGACCGGACTCTGTGGCGTATCTTGGGAGAGACCTATATCCAGCAGTGAACTGCAACGGGCTGATGATGATGATATTATATCTTGTAAGATGTAGTATCAGCAAAGATGCATTATAATGATATTTAAAGTATATAATACCAGCCGTGTGTATACAAGGATTTGCTCACAACTCCACTCACGTATAAGTCGGTATATAAAGTAGCCCGTAACACTCAGAGAGCATGAAGCTTCCTATTAATGAAAGAATGTTTAACGCTGTATCAAAAACAGCCTAAATATTAACATGTAGTAATAAAAGAAAATATATAAATTCAAACAATATATTCGATCATTCATTTTATATTACTCAAATATGCAATACCCATAACCGACATTTATTATGATAATGATGCGCATAAACTGGTATCAAATTTCCTATTAATAATAATGTAAATAATGTTTGATAAACACAGTAACTTTTTCGCCATTTAATATTACCTTTCTGCTTCTTGAGTATTTACCAATGTTAAATGGTCTAATCCTTTCTGTGTATATTACAGCGCCTGTCAGAATTGTCGTAGCAATTACACACGCGAAACAATTTCCCGGTCGCAGGCGTTCCGAAATCTCTACTAACAAACTTCGTCTTGCAATGTCACCCTATTTCGGTAACATTTTTCTTTCAATCTGGCTGACGGCTACACACAAGCTTGTATCGACATACTGTCAGCCTTAAAGCTTAACAAATGACACCGCTTTATTACCGCCCTGTAAAATGTACTGCAAACAAGTTTGATTAAAGGCTGGCTCAAGTGGGGAGATGTGATTAAGTTTTCTAGTTACTGCTGTGTATTTTTTATATTATCGAGATTACAGATGTTATATTATCACTTTAGACCGTATGAGAATGCGAGAAAACATACGAGAAATTGAGCGCGTTATCGACTTTTAAGAAGAGAAAGGATTAGTTGATCTTATGGGCTTCGGAAAATTGCACTGATTGTACGAAGAACCAAAGCCCTTGCTTCATTTAGTTTTTTTGTGGGCTCATGGCAGTACTCCGAATCCAATCGGCTTATTGGCGCTGTAGATGGAACTGGAAAGAGTGGGACTCTACCACAACAGGGTAGTTTCCTATAGTTGATTTTGTCCTATATTTTATATGCAACAGAAAATAATACACAAAAAAAACTTCTTTGAAATCAGCATCAAAATTGTATGAAAAATAAAGCAGTTATTCATATTTGAAATATTCTTGTGGGAAAAGTGGGGGCGTGGTGGGATTATGGTGCTATCCCTTTTTCACGCACGGAGTATTATGGCCGGCTACATCAGATGACGTCACAGTTTGATAGCTTTGTTATTTGGCAGCTACCCCTTCCACCAAATTACAAAGTTTTATCTTAATATATATAAATCTCGTGTCACAATGTTTGTGCTCAATGGACTCCTAAACCACTTAACCGATTATAATAAAATTCGCACACCATGTGCAGTTCGATCCAACTTGAGAGATAGGATAGTTTAAATCTCAAATTATAGTCGCAATTTTAATTTATTGCTAATTATTTGTCTGTTATTATTTGACAGTCACAATTATCTTAACTCCAAATGATTCTAACAGATGTCGATACCTTTTTTTTTTTTTTTTTTTCTCTTTGGCAAGGCGCGGTTTGCGCATCTGCCAGTGTCAAAGTTTTTAGAAGTTACATACTATATAATATTGTTTCTTTGTTATCCTCAGTAGTAGTAGTACTATGTCGAAGTAAAGCAGTGGCTACCTTACCAAGACTTTATCGAGGAGTTTTGGCGGCAACAAAACAAACACTTGACTAGCACAGTTATTTCAATTCACTTCATTTGAGCCCTTTAATAGAACTATATTGGATAATGTTGCTGACGTTTGCCGGGTCAGCTTGTAACTTATGTATTATTGCGAGGATTTAGATGTTTTTCCGTGCGATTTTGGATTACATACATTTTTGATAAATGTATTTCAAAAAAGTAGTCAACTACCCAATTATTTACTGGCACGACAAATTGACCACACAGGAAAGCTTACTGTATTTTCTCTTATTATATTGTGATGCGATATGATATTATGTACAGTTGGCACGAAATATAATGTCTACTAAAGAGAAACATTGAGTTTTTTAATTTCTATTATATTGTCTTGACTTACTACATGTACACCGGCTAATGGCGGCTTGCTTGTCGGAGTGAGTCAGTATGACTAGAGATTTTCTAGCAAATCCTTGCTATCTCCTACGTGTACTAATAATATGATGACTAATGCTCTGTCATACATTCAAATTGGATGGCATTATACCACAATCCGCACATCACACGTTATAATCTAGGGATCCGCATGCGAATCAACCAAGCGTGAACGCTGGACTAAACGTGATAATCCAGCGTGACAAATGACAACACATCGGCGTGTCAGCCCGTAATTACTGCACTGACCTGCTTATGTACCACGTTATTTGGACATTACAGTTATATAGTAAGTAAATAGCGGTCACTGTGAACTGTCGACGTTGATGGAAAGATCTTATGACCGAATGAACAAACACTCGCGCTTATATATTCGAGGAGACAGGCAGGGTGTTAGGCAGCAATCCAATCGCCATAACGAGCAAAAATTGCAATCTCAGAATTGGAAATCTCACAAAAATTCTCTTACTGCGATTCGAACCCAGGATCTCACGGAAGACCAACAGGGCGATAGCCTGATTGAATAATGTAAATATTATAAGATGTATTCGATGTTATAAATTGCTTCGTCTGTTTTACAATGGGCACATTTGTAAAATGCTGAAAGCAAACTGAACAGTGTCTCGACTTTATG
The DNA here is from genome assembly GCA_947568825.1 of Sphinx pinastri. NCBI lineage: Eukaryota > Metazoa > Arthropoda > Insecta > Lepidoptera > Sphingidae > Sphinx > Sphinx pinastri. The sequence goes on from OX387617.1 coordinate 20,475,158, forward strand.
TATGTTATAGCCGTTTATGACTCAGTAATAGTCGTGGTCATCATTAACAGCAAGATAGGTTAGAATTCCCGAAAAGAACCGAGAGAGCGAAATAATCTTGCCACGACAGCAATAAATAAGCGAAAATTCACATTAAATCTTGTAAACTGATCTTCACTCACCATCAAGCGAACAACTAGATCCTATCATCTAGAAATGTCAAAACATGATAATCCTTGGGCCACCAGTGCCCGTTTGATTTATTAAAATCCTTTGATCCTTTCAATATCCCGAACTATGCCCGAACTGAATTATTTAAGCGTAATCCACGGACTGTCAAACCGTAAGCCGGACCGAGCGTGTGACGTCCGCTAAATTCACTTGTGAAACTCGTCATCAGTTATTGACAGTTGAAGCGACGGGTCAGCTATCCTACTAATATTATAAACGCGAAAGTTTGTTAGTATGGACGTATGGATGTCTGGATATATGGATGTTTGTTACTCTTTCACGCAAAAACTACTGAATGGATTTCGATGAAATTTGGCACACGAGTAGATTATGTCCTGGATTAACACATAAGCTACTTTTTATCCCGAGAAAATATAAAGCGGGACTTTTATCCCGGGAAAACTCATTCACGCGGGTGGAGCCGCGGGCAAAAGCTAGTAGAAGATAATTTTTTAAAAGGCAGGCTTAGTGACCCCACCGCACCTGATGGTAATTGAAGTGGGGTGCAGATAGTGTCGACTGAGGAGAGATTTTTATCCCTTACCAGTCGACTCTATTATGCTGACCTGTTTGGAACTGGATATATACAGGCTGATTCGGGTGAACCACTATAGCGGGTATTAACACCTTGAGTACGGTGGTCACTATCCGGGCGGATACAACATCTATCCTATTACACATCTTACAATAGATGTGAAAATGTTTTTGCAATACCTACTATTGGAATCAAATCTAACAGCTCAAATGATAGGACCCTTTAAAATTTTATCCGTGGTGCTTTACATCTGGCTTTTCCAGTTGTAAAAGTTTCAATAATGAAGGTTAAAATACCTTTTTAGTGCATTATTTTGTCTCCCGCTTTGCTATGGAGGGAAGTGGAAAATATATTTTTTATTTATCTATTCTCCTATTAGTTAACTTCGTTGCAGATTAAGACTAATTATTGTTACCAGAGACTCGCCGAGCTTCACCGCTCGGTGTCATAAAATACGTGCCACTGCCGATCTTAGCTTACAGGAGTTGCAGTGGCGGGTGTGAGGGCGGGATAGTCTCGTAATAGATGTGAAAGTGCGGGTTGGATGTTTGTTCGAAGGAAATGCAAGTGAATTTAAATGTTTAGCATACAGACTGCGTTATTAACTGCGAGGGACTTTTTATTACTCAAACTTGAAAAGAATGCGAATCACACAATGAATCATTACTCAGGGATCGAATATGGGACCTCTCGATTCATTGGCTTGATCTAAAAGGAAAAATCATTAACAATTTTCAATCAAATTAATTGCGTAAATACTTGCAGTATAACTCCATTCATTATTCTCATTTTGGTAAAACGCTTCATCATTATTTAATACTTTTCAAGTTTAATATTTAACCGCACACTTACTGTAAATTATTTTAAACGCTCTTTACCACTTGCTAGACAGATATATTAATTTTGATTAATGTTACTAAGTGACGAAACGAGCATGTTGCTTATCTGTGTGAGTTAGGAATGCCTAGACTGCAGAATCACATCCTAACACTTTATTCGAAAATCCAAAGTATTACACTTAAATCAGATTTAAAAAAATATCAATCTTTGCGGGAGCATCATTAAAAAACAATAATTGGGAGTGATTTTAAAAAAAGTTGTTTACTCAATTTTTTCATTCCCGTGAGGTTTTCAAGAATAATAATCAAATTAGTTTTAGATAATAATGTGTAAAATCAGCCTCTTACATATCATCCATTATTTACGAAACATGTATAACATTTGGCTGCGCTCGATTCAGCGACATTAGATGTTCTTCTTGTACCTGCTCTTACAATCTTCCAATATGTGGTCTACACAATATGCCATGATTCTAAGCTTGTCGCAGTATATGATTTGGTTTAGTTGTTATGACCGGCCACCTGTCTGAGATTGGTCAACCACTTCTGGGAGATTCAATCCTGAACAAATCGTAGAAAAACCTACACAATGAATTGCCCCATCTCAATCGAACTCAAATCCAGAGCCTATGCTGTAGCACACGATTTGCTCCCCTAAAAAATACACAGGCGTAACCATAAAAAATGCAATAACATGCAAAAAACCGACGCAGTTGTGACGCACGGAAATACCTCGTACAAAATAGCATACGCTAAAAGTAATAACGGATCGAGCGAAAAACCGGAAATCACATGAACTGTCGCAGAAAAAGATACTACGAACCTTTAAACTTCAAAACGAATTGCTAGATCCGTGAAAAATATATTTCGAAACAGTCGCTGCGCGTGGAACGTTCGAGAACGTGACAATATATAACCGGCGGTGCTGTATTTTATCGTCGTTCAATTGTGGCGAATCTTTCATTAGTATTCATATCATTGCAGAGATAATCTTACAACAAATAACACGTTTAGGCACCAACCCTCCTCAGCTTATTAAGAAACCAGCCTAACACAAGTAATCCCAAAAAAAACCGTCAAGCAATTTTATTTCTAAGTCACACAACACTTTAGTTCTTACTTTATAAAATGTCTAATCTTTAAACAAAATATATAGGTATAATGCCTTTAAGCATCTCCCAATTTAATATTATCTTACAAAGATATTGTCTAAAACTCTAAATTTTTCACTAACCACACATTACTTAACTATACCACCGTCGCCAACAACCAGAATGATGAAAGCCTATAATTATTTGCCTAACGGTGATGACGTTGACATCTTCTGTGACAAATCTGATACATTTAGGAGAAAAATAAGACTAAGAGTTTTCCAAAATAGTGTGATAGACACAAAAGTAAGTTAACGCCACTTGTACCTGCGTTTGTTTGTTTAATATTTACACTACAATTCGGTAAACTTCTGTTGATTTGCCTTTTCTTGTTGTATTTTTTCTCTTGTTGTTGTTCGGTTAGTCAACCATAAATTCTAGCAATGTAACGTAAGAAACATGTTTAAGAACTTTAAATTGTTCCTATCATACGCCTGTATATCAAATTAAGTAGCTAAGCATTTTTGTTTTTGTTTTAGTTAAGTTGTAAATACCTTTAAGAGGTAAACACAATTGTATATAGTTTATACCTGTAATTTTAACAAACGTATGTGCTGTGTATTACCTAATGGTATTTCTAAATAAATAAATAAATACCAACCAACCAGAACAATGTAATATTAAATGTAAGAAAAATATTCTGGATTCGAAAACACGTGTAAAATGAACGAAAAATAGTTTTTGTAGAATGTTCACGTACGTAAAAGGTATTTCTCGTATCGTTAGAGTCCCGAACGTCCAGAAAATAGCGAATAAACTTCCATAGTTCTCCCAATATCCGCCGGGGAAATCTAAAATTGAGTACTGTTCACGATAACAAGGTACGGAGGGATAGGTTCCAAATCAAATTTGCTCCTCATGATATCAATATCTATATATATAAAAGAAAGTCGTGCTAGTTACACTATTTATAACTCAAGAACGGCTGAACCGATTTTGCTGAAAATTGGTGCAGAGGTACCTTAGAACCAGGTTCAACTTTTTATCCCGGGAAATATGCAACACCCGCTGAAGTTTTGGCAAACTGAAGAGTGCAACCTATGCACCAAAATACCTACATGAACAATAAAGAATCATTAAAATACTTAATTTTTTTATTTGTATTTCCTAATAAAAAATTGAACTTAATAAAATCCAAAATCTGTTTATTTATTGTGTCGGAACAGAGTTCGCCGGGTCAGCTAGTATTGTATAAACGAACCAAAGCTTTCATTCCGTTTAAATGGGATCAACGTTATGGAAAAAAATAAAATGAATTAAAACTAACAAAAGAAGAACGAAAGTCACTGACATAGCCCTGCGGATTAGCAAGCTGAAGTGGCAGTGGGCAGGCCACATACGAAGAACTGACGGCAGGTGGGGCAAAAAGGTTCTCGAGTGGAGGCCACGTACTGACAAGGTGGACAACCGAATTGATAAAGGTCGCGGGAAAACGCTGGATGCAGGCCGCTTTTGACAGATCCGTCTGGAAATCTTTAGGGCAGGCCTATGTTCAGCAGTGGACGTCGTATGGCTGATAATGATGATGAAAACAAACAATGATATTTGACCTATCAGTATCCAGGACTAGCTTTTGCCCGCGGCTCCACCCACGTAACAAAGTTTTTCCGGGTGAAATATTTTCCCGGAATACTCAGGAATAATGTAGCTTCCTATTAGTGAAAGAATTTTCAAAATCGGTTTAGTAGCTCCAGACATAAGCCCCTACAAACGCACAAACTTTTTCTCTTTATATCAGTAAAGATAAGAGAGTCCATACTCTATAATATCTATAGGTCAACGTGAGGTAAGCAGTCACTCAAAACACAGCCATAATATCCTTTTTGCTCCATGCTTGATAAAGTGTGTTGCGCCGATCTCATGTAGAAGTGAGTTAACGAAAAATAAAAGAACATCTACTTGGCTCCGACAATAATGAGAAGTTTTACTGGTAGTAGGGCTCTCATATTATGTAAGAGTCCGTCTGGGTGGGTAACATCGCAATGTCTATTTCTACCGCAAGCAGCAGTGTGCAATCACTGTTGTGTTTCAGTTTGAAGGACATTGCAGCCAGTGTAACTACTGGACATAATGAGACTTAACATCTTATGTCTCAGGATGACGAGCGCAGTGGAATGCCACACAGTACTTTGTAAGTCAAGGTGCTGGATGGTGTTGCTCTGTTTACGGATGGTCGTATCGCTTACCATCAGGCGAACGGCATGCTCGTCTCGTCATTCTATGCAATAAAAAAAAGTTTTAAGTTCTTAGTCCAATAAGCTATACTGATCCAGATTTGTACTAAGTAGAGTTTACATACTCTTAATTCTTACACCCTCAAAACCCCACGATGTTTTCCTTAGCGAATTGCATTATCAAAAAACACAAATTACGATAACTCAGTAGCTGGGATTGAACTAGCGACTACAGTCTTGACAGTCCACTTGCTAGAGACTATCCCGCCCTCACACCCGCCACTGTAACTCCTGTAAGCCAGGATCAGCAGTGGCACGCATTTTGTGTGCAGTCAGTCCACGCAGTCCACTTGCTAGTCTATCGCAACTTAATTTAACAGATTAATAATGTAAAGCGTCTAACTGGGTGTATAAATTGCTAAACGCGTGTCCAAGGCTTGTCCTGGAAACTTTCCCCGTTTTTCATAAGCGTAGGATAACCATAATTGATTGTTGTCGTAGGACATAGTTGACCGAAGCACTTTGAAAAGAAAGGTGATGTTGATTGGAGCATTTCTTAACTGCACCATTACTATGCTTATGCATAATGTCTTGTTGGTAATTTTTTCGTAGCAGAAGTAAAACAAGTTAGTAAGTCACATATTGGTATCTGTGTATCTAAAATATCAGGATAAGGAACGTAGTTCAATGCCTTGCAGGGCTTTTATATTTAAAAGTTTGGTATTACTTTACTACTGTTCATATACATTTATCATGAAGACAGTTTATTTATCCTGTCATTCGGGTGTATAAGTAAAAATAAAAGTGTCCATCAAACTCAGGAATATCCGCTCAAACTCAAAAGCATGGCAACGCTACATAGGCGCAAAGTTTATTTGTTTCATAAGGGCAGTTCTTTCGCAGTCATTATAACTTTTAATTCATTTAGTACGGTTATGTTTTACGAGGGAAACTCACGTTCTGTTATCTATCTTTAATTAAAGATGGCGTTGTGCCAGTTTATTAAGTGCATACTCCTTTTTGAGTACGCAGCTTGGCTACCTATTCGTTGAATTAGGACCGCAAGCAATATAAAATGTTGTTTCAGTTATAAAATATATTTATTGGTCAATTTGTCGCGTGTGTTTGTGCTAATTCATGTTTAAGATAATAAACATTAATAGCGATAATATAATCTTACAGGTTTTATGTTTATGGATTAACGCAAGATTGCATCTTTAAAAATTTACACATTCTTTTTTCGGGTATGTTCAACAATGCCTAGTTGTGTTAAGTAATATAAAAAATATAGCATGGTTACAACACTAATACTTATAATCTTGTTATGGACCGCTTATATTTTTTTCGCGGGGAAAAATCTCTTAATCGCTACCACCACTGGGGGGTGAGTGGAACGGTTATGCTGGTTTCACACAGTCTTACGGCCCAATGTCGACACTCGGGAGTATAGCATCGTCCGAGCGAGCATTGGACCGAGTCCCTAATACTATTTACACCCTACACCGGCATACCAACCAAAACCCGCGGTGGCCTTCTTCGGCGCTACAAGTCGGCCCCGGCGTATTTTGTTGTACTAGCTACACGGGCCCTGCGCGCTGCCATTGCGGCCCCTCTCTATACAAGGGGGCTAAGATGCCCCCGAACTCTAAAGGACGCCTTCGGCGTCTACGACAACGTGAGACCGACCACCCGCATTGTCGTCCACCTCGGAGTCGCTTAAATTAGAGTGAGCAGACCCCCGCTGCTCGCCCCGCGACTCTCTCGAAGCCCCATTTAGTCGCCTCTTACGACAGGCACGGGATGCCGTGGCGGAACTCTCTTAATGCCCCCGGACCATTGTTATGGACCTCTGCTTTTATATACAACTTGAAAATGAACTTAGTAATAAGTCGCTTTTCTAGTGGTAGGCCACCATTGCCCATATAAATTAAAAAGTAGCAACACAACATATAGTGGTACTAATTGTCTCATCACCCTACATTGGTAATAAATTGTAATACTAATTTCCAATAAATATATTATCTATAATATCTTTCAAAGTACAAAATCTCAGTGCTTAAAATAAAAATATGAGTTCTAAGATTATATAGAGCGGACATTGGGAAAATTGACATGCAACAATTTTAAACCTGTCCTTCAGTAACCCAATCTAACGTGAAATAGCAAAACACCTATGTAAAATGCATTAGAACATACTTTGATATGATCGCAATGTAATCCGGAAAGTGGCAGATTTCCTTCCAAAATACTGTTTTCTTTTCAAAATTTAAGCATATCGGGACGTCTTGTCACACGGACATGTCAGATAAGACACCGGCTTATTACCAAGTCATAATAACTTTTGGATGAAAAATTTGGTCCTGATGTCCGGTCTGTAGTTAACTATACTGTTAAATGTCCTTGGTACTTACGTACTTAGCGAAAAAAATCTTGCATAAGAATTATGCCGTAAAGTTAAGAGATTTGATTCACAACTTAATAAAATAACTTACATTGAAAATTCATTATATTACGAATGAAATAATTACTTTTGTGACAGGAATTAATCTTACATGTATCGTATCACAAGCTCAAATTCTTGTCTAAAATCGATCTAATGCCAGCTATAAGACTAAATTTTACTCGTCTACGACTCGGGTTGCCTTCAAAATAAGGGTACGACAACTATTGCTGAATGGAATAGAAGAGTCACCGCCTTAACTCTTATATATTTATATATATCGTATGTATTCTATAGATTTATTATTTTTATATCTTTATTTTTAGTTATGTCTACATTTAATATATTTATAATTATTTAATATGTATATCTATCGTATAATATATATGTTCTTTCTTGAATCTGTTTATCGCTTCAGATAACTTTGATGCACCTACCTTATTTATCTCTGCACCACCCTAAGGTTGACTGGTAGAGAATGCCTACGGCATTAAGTCCGCCTATGTACATTGATTGTATATGAAGTGCATAAATAAATAAATTTTAAGGATAACAATGACTAATTTGAATTGTGACTCACCGTTATTATGAAACAGGCATAATTTTCCCGACCTTGAAAAGTCCAATCTCGTTAATCAACCTACGCTATACTAAATTACGTCTAGCGTTTTCGTACCAGTGTTGAAATCGAGAATCCAAATCCTAATAATTAGCAATAGACCGTTTCTTCACAATCGTCATAATTATGCTGGCTTGCTTTCTGGGCGTTAGGCTATCCTTGAAACGCGACTCAGAACTAGACTATTTCTTTATCTTTATGAACGAAATATAACCCAAAACCCAGCTTCTATAAACCATATCATTCAAAATGAACCCGCAACTCACAAAGGAAGTGTAGAAAAATGTAAACCGACCGAACTGCGATATCGGAATTTTTTCAACTCACGAGTCAATTTAGCAAAAGCTGGCTACCAATTCACTTTTGTTTTACCCTTTATTCGAGTGCACTTCCGCAAAGGAGTTTGTGTCGCGAAATGGTTTGCAAACCATGAATTTTGTCAAGATATAGGGTTGACAGTTACTTTTAAAAAGAAGTATTGCTAAAAGCATAGATAAAAGGCTGTGGCAGTATTATTATGTAGCTCATGAAAGTATTTTCAAAAGCGTAGATAGGGGTGTAACCAGTTTAATTAACTGCTTTCACAAAATCCTCGCATGTTACGATATTCGAATACATAGAATTCTCTGGTATGCTGGTTTTCTCTAAATTATTTCGTGTACCATAAAATAATAATTAAATGCATACCGCTATATCAAATAATCAAACGAACACAAATAAATCTATATAGATTTATTTCTGTTATAAAAGAAAGTTGTGTTAGTTACACAATTTATAACGTGAGAACGGGCGAACTGATTTTCATGTTCTTTGATTTTTTGGATTTGCATCCTTTCCGAATAGAAGAATAACTATAAAAAATATGGAAATAGTTCACGATCAAGGAAATTATAAAGTAAATTCGTTTTCACATACATTATATTTGTAATTAAAAAATAATAATATTGCGTTGTTTGTTTCATCCTTTGACAGTTGCGCAGTCCTTGTGGCGGTCGCAGAGTATATTATAATATTGTATACCGTTGCGCTTAGCCGTTATGCGATTAATAAGCATCTTTTTTTAGATTTTACCAATTTTTATTCAGTTTTCGACCGTGTTTGTATTTTTTCAAAGACATTAAACAGTATAATTATAGGCCGGACATCAGGACCAAAATTTTCTTCCAAAAGTTATTACCGATTGGTAATAAGTACTACACTGTCTTATCTAACATGTTCGTGTAACAAGACATCTCGGTATGCTTGTCGTCAATTTTGTCAATGTCAAGTATATTTGTCATTGTGCGAGCATCGACAATTAATCCTTTTGATAGTATTATAAATGCTCTTTGATTAAATGTAATCGATAATTTTCGTATACAGAGAAAAGTACTGGACTGTGTGTTTGATTTACCAATGTTATTTAGTATGCCACTATTTCGTCTTCCAACCCGCACTAGGCCAGCGTGGTGGACTAAGGCCTAAACCCTCTCAGTTGTAGAGGAGGCCCGTGCTCAGCAGTGGACAGTATATAATACAGGGCTGGTATGGTATGGTATGGTATTTAGAAGAACACGAAGATAAAGTCTTTTCCATAAGGTACATGGCGGAGAAACATTTGGCCAAATCAAAAAAGTCTTTTATGCCTTCGTAAACTTAGAAAAGGCTTATGATCGTGTGCAGAGGAATAAGCTGTGGTCATGCCTCTGTAATCAGAACTCCAAAGCCTGTAAATAGGGATTCGCAATACTGTGCTGTTGCGGACACTTATGTATGGAAGTGAGCATTCACTTCCAAACATAAGCGTCCGCAGCATTGGTTTGGCAGAAGAAGTACGAAAGTCGAGTAAATGCGGTGGGAATGCACTTCTTATAGAGTATATTATGCGGAGTCACTATTTCTTATCGCATAGGGATAGTATGATACGGGAAAGTTATAAATTGAAGGATGATGTGGTGACCAAAATTAAAACAAGTATGCTGAGATCATTTGGGCACGTAGAGAGGATGATTGAAAGACGAGTTATGAAAGGTATTTATCGAGCGAATGCGGATGGTACGGTTGTAGGGGATGCCCATAATCGGCGTAAATGTATGATGAGAACTATGAATCTGGAAAGGTGAAAGAGGTATGTCATTATCGTGGCATGTCGCGCTCAATAGTCTCTGCTTCTCTCTGTCTTTGTGTATGAATATATGACGTTTTCATACTTTTCTGTACATTTGTTGAGCTTAATTCATTTTGATAGTTCATTTCATTTAAATAAAGAACTAATAAATTAACACAACATTCATTGATTCTGAAGCGATACGAAGTTCGCCGGGCCAGCTAGTAACTCGTACCTAATTATTATTTATGATTACTGATTACATTATTTTATGGAGATATTGTGTACGTATTATTTTATATTGGACATGGCTAGGCCTTTCGTTTGCTTATTTAATAAACAAATCGATTTAATGGATTTCACACAATGGATATTAACATGTTTAACCGAATATAATTCATTCCACGAAGAGAGGTCGCGGGTTCTATGCCCGCGTTGGAACGAATGTCTCTAACACTATTTGTCTCGGGTGGAGTCGTGGGATCAAATGTCAAAGGCACCTTCACCCTTAACTAAAAGCAACGTAACTGCAGTTTAGAAAACAGTAATATCAACACTGTATACAATTTTCAATAGATAGTACACTTGTGCAGACTTTAAATATTTTCGATTTTGCTCTAGATATCATGGGTGTGTAGGTTTTAAGGTCTGTTGTCCACACCGATAGTTAAATTAAAGTACAAAAAATAATTGGCCGACCTGGAAATCGAATGCAGGTAAAAACTAACTTCACCAATGATATCACATTGTGATTTATACTTAGACATTATATAAAGGATGCGGCTTGAATGATCTTTTTTTTCTGCCAAACTATAAGGCGAAATGCTCATGCACACGTTTATAAAAACTGTTGTAGAGAGCGCAAAATAGACAAGTTTTTATGATTAATTTCTTCTTCTTAGTCGCGTGCTTCATTACTGAAGGTCGTGTCCCTGAAAGGCCTTCGTGGCTGTCTCTTTTATACCTTTCCATTTCGTTCGGTTTTCGGCTTCTCTTAAGGCAGTCGTAACAGACAATCCAGTGAGGGCAGTTACTTGGTCCGACCAACGCTAGGTGTCCGGCCGCGAGGTCTTTTTCCTTCTACTTTGCCCACCACAAACAACTTGTCAAGGCTATCTGTCTGACGGCGGGCAATATGTCCAAAAAAACCGAGAATCCTTCGGCAACAGAGCGTTGACAGTCTAGTTCTTATGTGTAGATGCTCGAGGATGGATTTGTTTGTCCTCTTGGCGGTCCATGGAATACGGAGCATCCTTCACCAACACCACATCTCGAAAGCGTCAATCTTCTTTCGCTCTGCTGCCCGAATCGTCCACGACTCTGAGCCATAGAGAAATATCGGGAAGACCAGGGTCTGGACTAGTCTCGTCTTGGTGATATTGGAGACCCTTGCGTCCTGCCAAATATGTGTTAGCTTGCTCATTGCAGATTTGGCCATTTGAGTCCTTCTCCTAATTTCCCGTTCGCATCGTCCCTGGTCAGTAAGTAGCGATCCGAGGTATACAAACTCGCTGACAAACTCCAGATTGGAAAGTTCTCCCGTCCTAGAGAGCTGACCGGTTCTGTCGATGACCATGACCTTTGTCTTTGATTTATTTATTTTGATCCCAACTAGTTCACTCTCTTGTTCCACTTTGTGAAATAAATCAGCGAGCTCCTTCTCCGAAGATGCGAAAAGTGTAGTGTCGTCTGCATATCTCAAGTTGCTAATTTTTACTCCGCCGATTAAGACACCTCCTTCCCATTCTTCTAAGGCTTTTCTCATTATGTATTCGCCATATATATTAAAGAGAATGGGGGAGATAATACACCCTTGTCTGACCCCTTTTTTTGGCTTGAAGGGGGTTGAGATGACATTATTGACTCCGACCATGGACACTCCGTCTTGGTATAGATTGGCGATCAGCAATATGAGGTGCTGAGCTACGCCCATGTGTGATTAATTTATGTGTTCGTTTATAACGAAACAAAACAGTACCTATATGTATGTTGCACTTCCTATGTAGACGTTACATTGAATGTGACATAACAGATTATTTGTTCGCGGCATTATGCACATGACGCGTCCATTTTACATGGTCAAAGGATTGATAGTTTCACATTTCCACGCAAAGCCGTGAGAATCGCTAATCGTATATGTCTAAGCGATGCTCTAACGAGGCGTATTACCCGCCAGGGTTGCCATCGCCCGTAATAACCCATTATACACGCAAATAGCCCGGCTCCAAACAACGCGTGTGAAGACGTCGCCCCTGATTGCTGTGTCTACGTAGATTATGGTTAACCGACTTTTGTGGCACTAGGGACGATGGATAGGGTTGCTACTTTGTAATAATTATATCTATAATTTTAGTCTTAAATTAGTTATATTTTTGGAGCTTGTGCATAGAGGTAGGAATATTGATATCATTTGATTGATAGCGTCCACTTTTGTTGCATATAAAAATTTTTGAAGCAATAATATTTAACAGCATTTTGCTATGTATTAAGAAAAAATTTTTTCGAGATATGCACAGAAAAAATTACTGTGTAGATAAACAAAGGATAGTTAACTAAAACATTTTACAAAGTACATATATTAAAACGGATAATTTTTTGATATCAGCTTACACTTTGTACGACGTATTGTAAATTGAAATATGTTTGACGTAATAAAATTACCAAATTGGTACGTATACGACATACCTGACAACCCTACAACTTATTAAGTACGCTACAGGGTACTAAGTACTATCTCCGATGTTATCATTACAAAGAGCGGCGGGTAATCAGCCTACGGACGCGTGTTGCCAGCGTAGATTAAAAAAATTACCATCAAGCTGAAAATTCATGAGCTACAGCTTCCTGTTAATTTACAAAAATCTAAAGTAATGAGATATTTCAAAAAGCCAATATCACTTTATCATTGTTGACAGTTGTGCTGTAGACAGATATGTCTACAGGAATGTATTAGCTTTATAGGACTGGCTCGTCAAGAGAATTGACGAGCCAGTCCTGACGAATGTAAGCTTCAAAGGTTTAATGATTTTTGCTGACCTGCTTTATGTGTATCGGCTAATCTAACACACACACGTCTTTTATCCCCGACGTGGTATGCAGAAGCGCAACTAGTGCACCCACTTTTCGTCGCGTGTATTCCGTCCCATGATGTTATTGGCGACGAGCCTATCGCCATATCGGGCACACATTCCGGACTTCGAGCTGATACTGGATAAAAAAACACAATATCACTTTGTCCATCCCGGGGATTGAACCCGAGACCTCAGTATTGCAGTCGTACCGTAATACAACAACGCCACCGAGGCAATCACCTAAATAATAAAAGAGTCAGTAAATAAAGTTATAAACCCAAGATTACGTTTATGATCTTTGTATAGTAATAATGGAGTTTTTTGATTATTGCCGAACGTTATCGGAACAGTAGCATACAACTACGCCACCAAAGCAGTTTACTGTCTATGAGTTACTATTAGTCCCGTAACAAAATTAGGAAAAATCGGCTTAAATATACTAACACTGTTATTTTTTTTTAAGAATTAAACAATTTTTTTTTATGGCGTTGAATGACGAGTATGCCGTTCGCCTGATGGTAAGCGATACGACCGCCCATAAACAGTAGCAACACCATTCAGCACCTAGAGTTACAAAGCACTGTGTGGCATTCCACTGCGCTCGTCATCCTGAGACAAGATGTTGAGTCTCATTATGTCCAGTAGTTACACTGGCTACAATGTCCTTCAAACCGAAACACAACAGTGCATGCACACTACTGCTTGGCGGTAGAAATAGACATGATTCAGATTGACATTGTTGTTGTAGCTGAAATTAGCTTAAAAGATCTCATACTAAATACATTTAAAATTTATTTCTCTTTATTCAATCCTATCCAACTTGTCAAAAGCTCTATATCATCTAAAGAACGTGTGAGCTGTCCACTGGGTTATTGATCTCTGTAAAACTTTCCGTGACATTCGGATTTCCACTCCGATGGAGACGCTAAGTTTCTGACAAGAACATGAATAAGAACGGGCAATTCTTTCAAGTTACACGTCGGAACTCTGTGATGTCAGATGTCATCCTTTTACTAGCAGCCAAGTAACTTGTGACACTTGAATCACTAGCACTAGTAATGTATACAAATATCTGATCATTTATCAGATAATTCTTCTTAGGGCCCCATTTACTCTAAATAAAATAAATAGAATATTATCTATATTATTACTGAAGGATTCTTAATTTTTTTATTTGACCGCGTTAATTTCTATCAATTTTCTTCAGTGGCGAACTTAAAAGTGTGCTCGGCGGCGAGCAAAAGCTGGTTATTGATAAGGGGGTAGATATTTGGTGCACACACGCCTTTTGTCCCCAAACGGAAAGGCAAAGGCGCAACTACGGAACCCAAGTTTTCTTCGGTGCAATCCGTCCCATGATGTGATAGAGGGCGGGACTATCGTATACAGGCTCATTTTGACATTGCGTTACTAAATGAAACCACATACTTATCTCCTTGAAAATAACACTTTCCATTAAGTTATTTTAACCATAGATGCAAATAAAAAAATGTAAGTTTCGAACAAAATAAATATTAATAAAAAGTATCTTTAAGTTTACGTGCCCTAATGCTACTACTACGTAGTACAATTTAGTATTCTGTGCTACTACTACTACTCTAAGAGGATTTGTTGCAGCGGTAATATAACAATTTTAGTCAGAAAAACACACACGCACAGGCCATATTCACAGTAAACTGCAAAATGATAAAAAAATATCAGAAAAGTAAAATTGAGATTTTTGGTGAAAATATTAGTTTTTCATAGATGTGGCATAATGTTAGCAGAGGCAAAGACGAGTATGTAGTTTCATCTATTAACGCAATGTCAAAATGACCCTGTATAATCGCATCTGTGGCACAATGTTGATTAATACACTTTACATTGTACTTGTCCGAGAAAACAGTGTTATCCAAATACGTCAATCAACAAGGAACGTTCCCTCAACAGCAATTTCAAACTTATAGAGTGCCGCGCAAATGCTATCGACTTGTTGCAGTAAACGCCACAAAATAGAAGCAACGCTCATAACATTTCGTTTTGACACAATTACTATGAATTCCCGTCATTTTTGATAACCCTCTCATCGGGCTATGAGATTGCACCTACGTATTGCCACAGAAAACTGAATAGTACAGTACACACACTCTAGTACACTTTTCTACTGTGTAGTTGGTTCTGCGGCTGCGAGTCTCCACGGAGATTCCGCAATTCAGTTAGGAGGATTTAAGTTTTACTATGAAACTATCGCTTCAAGTTAACATCTGCGCGTCACCTGGGTTTTTTTATACATCAATGTACCTAATACCTACAGAAGAATATGATAACAAAAATTTTGTAAACAAAAGATTTTCATGACGTATATTTGGATAAATTAAATTAAGTTGTTTATAAATTATTCGCTACTGTTCCGATAACGTTCGGCAATAATCAAAAAAACTCCATTATTACTACATTAAGATCATAAACCTAATCTTGGGTTTATAACTTTATTTACTGATTCTTTTATTATTTAGGTGATTGCCTCGGTGGCGTTGTTGTATTACGGTACCACTGTAAAGCTGAGGTCTTGGGTTCGATCCTTGGGTCGGGCAAAGTGATATTGAGTTATTCTATTCAGTATCAGCCCGGTGTCTGGAATTTGTATCCGATATGGCGATAGGCTCGCCCCCTATTACATCACGGGACGCAATACGCACGGCGAAAAGTGGGTGCACTAGTTGCGCCTCTGCCTACCCCCTTGGGGATAAAAAACGTGAGAGTGTGTTTTATTATTTAGGGGCTTTTAGCATTTTCATTCTCTACAGGGCCTTTATTCCGCTGCTACCCCTGTAGGACAGGACTGCCTCGGTGGCGTAGTTGTATTGCGTACGCGTTACGAGTACAATTTGCGCGCTGAGGTCCTGGGTTCGAATCCTGGGTCAGGCCAAAAACATTGTGACTGGGTTTTTCCATTTTAAAAATTACTCAGTCAGAGCTCGGAGTCAGGAAGTTGGCGGTGTGATACCCCCGTGCCTCGGAAAGCACGTAAAGCCGTTGATCCTGCGCCTGATCTCTCTCCGGTCATGTCGGATTGCCGTCTCACCGGACTATGAGAGTAAAGTAATAGCGAGTGCACCCTGTGTATTGCGCACACACTTGTGCACTATAATATCTACTGCGTATCTGGCTGATCTCTGTTGAGATTGGCCGCCGTGGCCGAAATCGGCTAGAAAGGGTAGTAGTAGGACAGGAGTGAATGTTTTGACACCGAACGGTGAGACTCGATTGAGCTCTGTGATTTGTGAGTCTCTGGGATAACTAATCTGTCTTTAACCTCCATTGAAATTATCAAAATTTCGTAACAGGGAGAGTAAGAAATATTAATTTTCCTCTACCCTCTATAGCAATCCTCCCTAATATGCAAATTCCTATAGTTTTTGTCTAGTCATATATTAGGACGCATACTATCATAATAATATAGTTAGCTAAGCTGATAATCTTGCTATAAAAGACTCGGCTCCTGGTGGTGACAATGATACGATAACACGTTATATATAAATATATATAGATTAGAAGATTCGTGGACATTCAGTAGCGCATCATGGAGCATAGGCTGTTGTTTCTTGTGGTTGCCGTGGTGGGTGCGGCGTCTTTCGACCTATATGATACGGTGCGTATATTTATTTCATAAAGGAGAATATCGACCTGCGTGTGGGAGTCCGTCTTGTATAATTTAATTTCGTATCATAGGGAAAATTACAGACAAAAGAGAAGGAATAACGTAGCCCCAAGTAAGACAAAAACCCTTTTTTTTAATGTGGCATTTTCGTACAATGACATATTTTCATGTTTATTTTGAGGTTAGGTACTTTTGGACAAATGTAAAAATATATATTTTTTGTAATGCAATAACAAATAACACGTCCATACAATATTGCTCTTTTTATTTAAGTAATTCTATTATTTATTAGCGCGACATTAACAAAAACAAAGATTTTCCAGAATACCGATATTTAGTGAAAACGTTGAAAATCGATGTTTTAAAAATATCGATGACTTACCCCAACTAAAGGGGTACTTTTTTCAGGAATACCAATGTCAACAACCACATTCGAAATGACGAAAATTGAATCAAATATCGTCTTATTTAATTGAAAAAAATAACGAAAAGGATGTCTTTTAAATGAGCAGAAGTTTTTTTTATGGCATTGAATGACGAGACGAGCATGCCGTTCAACTGATGGTAAGCGATACGACCACCCATATACAGTAGCAACACCAACCAGAACCTTGACTTACAAAGTACTATGTGGCATTCCACTGCGCTCGTCATCCTGACACAAGATGTTAAGTCTCATTATGTCCAGTAGTTATACTGGCTACAATGTCCTTCAAACCGAAACACAACAGTGCATGCACACTGTTGCTTGGCAGTAGAAATAGACATTGCGGTGGTACCCACCCAGACGGCCTCTTACATAATGAGAGACATACCGCCAGTATATTGCCTACTTCAATAATATTCCCCAGTTGCTACTTATATTAATGATGCCTAGGGTCTCCTACTAAAATACAAATAGACTTATCACATATTGACATGGGGAGCTTCTAATTTATAAGTCCTTGGTATTGTTGCTATTGTCTCTAGGCAATAACACGCTTTTAACGACAATATAAATCGCTTAGATCATATAGATAAATCGGTATTTGATTGTCCCTTATTGGTGAATGCGGTCATTGTATGTGGCTTGCGAAACTGGAGATACGTTAATTTTGTACGCAATTTTGCGTGCCGGCAGAACTGTACATACATATTTAATATTATAAATGCGAAAGTTTGGGAAAATCTTTGGATGTTTGTGAGCAGTTAACGCAGTAATTACTGGACGGGTTTGGATGAAATTTGGCACACGAGTAGATCATGTCCTAGGTTAACACATAAGCTACTTTTTATCCCGGTAATTTGCTCCCATGAGATATAATAGATATTTTTAATCTGATTCTTTAAGTAGATGGCGCTGGCGTCGTACTGTGTTTTAGAGAATTTCGTAGCGGGAAAGGTTTTCACGTGGATGAAGCCGCGAGCAATACATAGTGCAATTTATATACTACATTTTAATAAAGTTTAATGTAGTCCAAGAATAATATTGACTAATGAGAGACGTTGTGTCTCTTGATATCCAAACATCCCTATACGGGCCAACCCTGCCATACGATTCGTTAAAACGAAATTTTTTCACCATGTCATTTCTTCGTTCAGGAAAACCTTATCAGGTCAGAAGGATACCACACAGAAACCCATTACGTGACCACCCCTGATGGCTACATACTCGGAGTGAACAGGATTCCCTTCCGAAGAAATGAGAGATCATCAAACAACCCTGACAGGCCTGTAGTGTTCTGCATGCATGGTCTGCTGGCCGCTTCCAACTCATACGTCCTTATAGGGAGCGAGAACAGCCTAGGTATGTGCAAACGGTCAGACTATAATATTACAATTAAGAACAATCGTAGAGTTCTTCACAAACATTTTAGAGCCAAATTGATGACATTATTGTCCAAATGAATGTGCTAACTTGAAATATGTGGTGAATTGTTGAATTATTAACCGGCACGTAAACTAAATAAGTTTAGCAATTTGAAGAAACCGTCACTTTCTTAGTAATCGTGTAAAAGTTTAATTATAATGATACAACTGTCAATCTCTGCGCGGTGCCTAATATTTTTAGTCAGAAGTCCAAAATTTTGCTCTTGACCACCGTATCCTAAAAAATATATTAAAGCTAACATTTTACAGCCAATAAATATTTTTATCGATACAATTTAAGATTCATATCACTTTTATCCATACAACATATCATTAACCGATTAATACGTTAATGACAATGATTACAATCCTTAATTTATAAATTAATTTAATCTTTTTGTCGCCATAATAAACACATCCATATTATCTGACTTTGATTAATAATAACTTAGGTAATAAACAATCGTGCATCATCGGCTAGGCAGGGTATACTACCCTAAAAACAGTAGCAACACTAGACTTCGTTATACAGGGTAATTTTTACATTGCATTACTAAATGAGACCGCATATTCGTCTTTACCTTTTCTAACATCTTGCCAAAAATCATCCATGAATAACGAATATTATTGCCAAAAATCCCGGTTGTAGCTTTCAATTTTTTTGATAATTTCGTAGTTTAGTGCGAATATGGTTTGTGCGAAAGTGTATTTCTGAATGAAAGTATAATGTTGCCGCTGCGACGAATTATCTTAGAGCAGTAGTAGTGGCATGAGGGCTTGTAAACTTAAAGTTACTTTTTATTGATATTTATTTTGTTCGAAACTTCCACTTTTTTATTTTACGGCTATGGTTAAAATAACTTAATGGAAAGCGTTATTTTCGACGAGAAAGGTATGTGATTTCATTTATTAACGCAATGTCAAAATGACCCTGTATAAGAATTGCGTGACAGTGCTTTGCGTCATCCAAAATTATTAGACGTTGAGTCGCTTAATGACCTATAATTACTCTAGCTACAATGTCCCGATAAAGTATAAATGAACGCAGCAGTGCTTGACGCCAGAAATAGACAATGCGGTGTTAGAAACTTAGATGGTTTTGCATACAAAAGTTCGGATACTAGTGGTAAAATGTACGCTGGTATCGCACAAAGTAAAAAATTGTCAGATTGTTTCCTGGAATTGCCGAAACGGTTGTAAAAAATATTACGAATAAAAAAAAATTATCCGGTTACCTACAAGTTCTATAGGTATATTTGTATGAAGGTAAAGCACTTGTAACCGCCTGAAACCGATATACCAGAAATGAATAGCTATTCAAATGAAACTCGGATGAAGCTGAAAAATACATTGAAACGTGGTCTGCGTTTGTCGTTAAAGAACCTCTGTACCGACCTGTTGCTTGAGTTCTGCTGATTACGGCTTTTAATGGGATATACATTTCCATGTATCCAGTTTGATGACGCGAATTTATTGTGCAACATTGCTGCCAATCATGAACACGGAACTTCTAGACGATGTAGTTATCACTCATACGCATCGTATGAATTATAACGACAATAAGTTTATTTGCTTGAAAATTTTCTTTGTTTATTCAGCATTTAACTTAGCCGACGCCGGTTTTGACGTCTGGATGGGTAACGCTCGAGGCAACAAGATGTCTCGCGCTCACGTCTCCCTCAACCCTGACCACGCTCGGCAGAAATTCGACTTCTTCGATTTCAGCTGGGAAGAGATCGGAATGATCGACGTTCCTGCGATGATCGACTACGTGCTTGAAAATACTGGGAAGGAGAAGTTGCACTACATAGGTCATTCCCAAGGTGGAACCGCTTTCCTAGTGATGGGGTCTATGCGACCAGAGTATAATGACAAGCTGGAGTCAGTTCATCTTTTGGCTGGGGTTGGGTATATGAAGCACTTCCCTAACCCGCAATTGGCCGGTCTTGCTGCGCTTACTGATGTTATTTATGTGAGTATTTTCTTTTTTCGTGCCTCGTGCTTGTAATCTATTTTAAGAAGAAAGGTTTGAAAAGTATGAGCGTTTCAGACCATCTCAAAGACCGCATGATAAACAATAATAAACCAGTAACTTCACGACAGGTTTTTAGGAAAAAGTAATACTTCAATTGTGCCGAGCGAATTTATGTTGCAGCGTAACTACTACCTACAAAATGTGCATTTTCAGAACTTCGCCCTGACCATAGGCATGGTGGAGCTATACCCGCCCACTGCTGACACCCGCGTCGCCAGCTCTGCCGACTCCTGCGCAGGAGACCTACGGTTCAGCTACATGTGCGACTTGGTGGGTGTGGACGAAGTTGTGGTATGTTGAACTTTTTACGTTTTTTCCGGGAGTCCTTTCCTCTGTCTCTAATATTGGAAGAATTGCCCTTATAAATCGACCTTTAAGGTACTTGTGCAATGTAGATAATAAACTGCATATGTATTTCATTCCACTTCATTCGTTTTTAACCGATTTCATAAAAAGGAGGTTCTGTATTAGGCCCGTACGTATGTAAATTTGTATGGCCGCGATTTTTCTCAAAAACTACTAATACGAATTGGACGGGGTTTTCGTTATTCAAATGTATACTTTTCAGGAAAGGTTTAAGTATATAATTCATTAGGATCTGATGAATATCTTCGGAGATAGACAATGGAACTCTTCAATAACTAACAGCAGATGACCTGCGAATGCTGCAATCGTATATCTACGATGTATTGTTTACACCATTTCCTAATTAACTAACAACACACACACACACTCACGCCTTTTATCCCCGAAGGGGTAGGCAGAGGCGCAACTAATGCACCCACTTTTCGCCATGCGTATTCCGTCCCACGATGTGATAGGGGGCGAGCCTATAGCCATATCGGGCACAAATTCCAGACACCGGGCTGATACTGATTAGAAAAATCCATAATCACTTTGCCCGACCCGGCGATCGAACCCGAGACCTCAGCATTGCAGTCATACCGTAATACAATTACGCCACTGAGGCAGTCTAATTAACTAACAAAAAAGCAATAAGTTAAAACTTTTTAGCAATAAATAAAACCGACTTCAAAACCACTACAAACAAAAAAAAAAAAATTGTATACGTATATTTGGAGTCGGTACCTAATTTATGTTGCCAGCTAAGCTAAGTAAATACATGAACAAATATACGAAAACAATGTTAAATTTTTTTTGCTTGTCCCAGTAATTCTGTCGTGGCTTTAAAACTGCTAGTTTCTGATTTACTGGATGTATATCGGCTTAAAACAAAAAGCTACTCATACCGAGACATTATAACGGCTTATTAATACTGTAGTAAGTACGCAGAAACTCTGTGATAGATAATATATTTAATACAATACCGTCCTGAGAGATAAATATGGCCAATAAGCACTGGATATAATGTAGCTGCTTATGGAAGGAAGAATTCAAAATCGGAGCAATACATCCAGAGACAAACGCGTTTAAACATAAAATTTATATAACTTTATATTTCTATAGATAATACAAAATTCGCACAAACAATTATTATTTCATTATCAGCCGAACAATGTATATTGCGATCTATAAAATGTGAACATGATTAACAAATTACCAGCAATTATGCTTTATCCTGCAGTAGTAAAATAATCCGCAAATGGTGCCAATAAAAAAATCCTTTAAGAACTACTGAACGTCGCGTCGGGCCGATTGCTGTGAAAGACGATTAACTTTAATCACTTTTATCGAGATATGGAATTCAAGTGTACTTTTGTTCTGGATTTTGCTGGTGGATGATGCTGCGGCCTTACCTAGAAAGAAAACATACAAATTAGCACACAGGATAAATAGAAATATAATATTATAATGTAAAAAACCTATATAACAAAATGATTTTTTTTTATTAATGATGACAGGTTCATCCCTCATCAAATTATAGGACAGAATACACACGAATAAAATTAGGTGCAGTAGTTGTGCCTCTGCCTATCCATTCTGGGATAAAAGACGTGAGAGTGTGTGTGTGTGTGTTATGAAAAAATATATATATTAGCAAAAGCTAAATGTTATGATATTCCGATAGACTCCCTGTATCGGTCGGTTAGCAGCGCGGTGTTACTCTATTTACACTTTTGCCTACTATTTTAATGATGAAGGCATGATTTCAATAACAATACCAACCTGCGTACTGCCACACTGCTGAGCACTGGCCTCCTACAACTACTGAGGGGGTATAAAGCTCAGTCCACCACGCGGGCCTAGTGCGGGTTGGCAAACTTAACACACCATTAAAATTCTTAGATGACTTCATGAATTTTGGTTTTCTTGCAATGTTGTCCTTCGCCGTAATTGATAATAATATTTATTTATTTATTTACAATAAAGCCCTAAATACCCTGTCAGGGTGTCGGCTATTCTAATAACTAAGTATAAAAAAAATATAAATCTATTGCTACACATTTTCCTTCGAAAAGTCAGAGATGTGTGCTTTGGGTTTGAACCTATGGACCTTCGTCGCGGCAGTCAGTTCTATTCCCAACTAGGATATCGTGCATAAGATCTTAATAATGGATTTAAATTCTATACACTTTAATTTCGCATCCAAAGGCTTTTATTATCCTTCATTATAATCTAAATGGCGAAATATTTTAAAATTAAGCAGCAGCCATAAAGATAGATTATAAAAGATAAAAGAATAATTTAAGGCCAACGAGAGCCAACTAGATAAACCGTAATGAGCTATGAAGGTAATACAGACTAGAATAAGAATTTTACTCTACGCATGCGTTTGCTCCCGGTGCTTCCTATTATATCATGTAACCTGTTTTCCTGAGAAGTCGGTTGCATGCCAATAAATATGGCACTTACATCGGTTCAGCCATTTAAGTTAGCCCGGACAAACAGACTGATCAAAATTTTAAACTAATGCAGGTCCTGTCCTATGTATTTGCGTAGGAAAAATTGACAGAATCAGATATTATACTTCACTACAAGCTTTTATTTAACTTGCAATGTATGTTTGTTCGGGTGAAATCTTGCAAGTCAATTTTGAAGCAGTTACCCTCAACTAATTGTATTGAAATTTTGCATACACGCTTAGTTTAGGTGACAATGCATTGTTAGCTAATATTGGAACTATGTTCTTATTTAAACGCAACAGACAGGTGTCAATATGTCACTGCTATAAAATTTTGTCTTCACAAAATATGTGTTTTCTTCGAAATCTCTAATATGGTAGCAGAGCGTGGTTGTGAACGTTGAAGAAGACGCATAATATATTTTTGGACCTACGCCGCATCAAGAAAATGGCTTCTTCAACGCAATTGATAAATTCTGTTGAGAAACTCAAAGGTTCGGAAAATTATTCAACATGGAAATTTGCTATGCGAATGTTGTTGATTCACGAAGAGCTTTGGGAGTATGTGGAAGAAGAAGAATGCAAAGATAAGAAAAAGGTTGACAAAGCATTGGCACGTATTGCTCTGTCTGTCCAACCTCCAGTTATTCCTTATATTGGATACAATTCGCCTGGGTATGGAGTTATTCATACCCAGCTCAAAAATACCCGCAGGGAGTCGCAGCCGGCCGTGGTACAATCGTGCCTGTGCCGTTGCTGCACGCCTTAAGCAGTCCGCATATGCGGCGTGGCAAGACGCCAGGAGGCGTCGGGATCCAAATAAAAAGGAGGAGAAACGGAAGTTTAACGCCGCCTCTAGATCCAACAAGAGAGCTCTAGCTAAGGCCAAGGCGGAGCACATCCGCAGAATTGGCGAGAGACTCCAGAGCTATCCCTCTGGGAGCCGTGCTTTTTGGTCGCTCGCCAAGGCTGTGGAGGGAAATTTCTGCCAGTCCAGTCTCCCACCACTGCGTAAACACGATAACAGCCTGGCCCATAGTGCAAAGGAGAAGGCCGATCTCTTGGCTCAATTCTTTGCCTCGAACTCGAATTTGGATGATGGAGGAGCCACACCGCCGAACATCCCGCGGTGTGAGAGTCTCCTGTCTGAGATCAAAATCAGTCAGCGTGCTGTCAGACGGGAGCTCAGGCTTCTCGACATCCATAAGTCGAGTGGGCCGGACTGTATCCCCGCAGTGGTTCTTAAGACGTGCGCCCCTGAGTTGACCCCCGTGCTCACGCGCCTTTACCGTCTTTCCTACAAGACCAATCGGGTTCCAGCTTCGTGGAAGGTTGCCCGTGTACACCCAATCCCCAAAAAGGGTGACCGGTCGGACCCTTCGAGCTACAGACCGATTGCTGTCACATCCTTACTTTCCAAAGTCTTGGAGCGAGTTATAAACACTCAGCTCCTGAGGTATCTTGAGGACCACCAGCTGATAAGTGACCGTCAGTACGGTTTCCGTCATGGTCGTTCGGCTGGTGATCTTCTCGTGTACCTCACACACCGTTGGGCGGAGGCTTTGGATGGTGGGGGTGAGGCTATTGCAGTCGGCCTTGACATTGCGAAGGCGTTCGATCGAGTGTGGCATGGCGCTCTTCTTGCGAAGCTACCAGCCTACGGAATCCCCGAGGGACTCTGCAAGTGGATCGCCAGCTTTTTGGATGGTCGAAGCATACAAGTCGTAGTGGACGGCTGTTGCTCCGAGACCAAGACCATTAATGCTGGTGTTCCACAAGGCTCGGTGTTATCGCCGACACTCTTCGTCCTGCATATCAATGACATGTTGTCTATCGACAGCATGCATTGTTATGCAGACGATAGTACAAGTGATACGCGATACATCGGCCAACAGAATCTCCCTCGAAGTTCCATTGAGGAAAGACGGTCTCAACTTGTGTCTGAAGTCGAGAGCTCTCTGGGGCGGGCCTCCAAATGGGGCGAAATGAACTTAGTTCAATTTAACCCCTCGAAGACACAAGTTTGCGCGTTCACTGCGAAGAAGGACCCTTTTGTCATGGCGCCACAATTCGAAGGAGTCACTCTCCAAGTGTCCGAGTGTATTGGGATCCTCGGCGTCGAAATCTCGAGCAAAGTGCAGTTTAGGAGTCATTTGGAAGATAAAGCCAAACTGGCAAGTAAAAAGTTGGGCATCCTGAACAGAGCCAAGCGGTACTTCACGTCGGGTCATAGGTTAACGCTTTACAAAGCGCAAATCCGGCCCCACGTGGAGTACTGCTCTCATCTCTGGGCAGGTGCCCCAAAATACCAGCTCGACCCACTTGACTCCTTACAGCGCCGAGCTATTCGAATCGTCGATGATGCCAATCTCACGGACAAACTGGAGCCGTTAGGACTGCGGAGAGACTTTGGGTCTCTCTGTGTGTTCTATCGTTTGTTCCACGGGGAGTGCTCCGAGGAATTGTTTAAGATGGTACCATCGTCACCTTTCTACCATCGCACCACTCGGCACCGCAGTAGAGTTCATTCCTACCACCTGGAGACGTACCGTTCTCGAACGGAACGGTTCCAGCGTTCTTTTCTACCACGTACGTGTAAGCTCTGGAATGAACTACCTGTGTCGGTGTTCCCTGAGCGCTATGACTTGTCCTTCTTCAAACGAGGCTTAAAAAGAGTATTGTCCCGACGGTAGGCAGCGGCTTGTCTGTGTCCCTGGCATCGCCGAGTCCATGAGCAGCGGTGGCCGCTTACCATCAGGCGGGCCGCTAGCTCGTCTGCCTATACAGGCAATAAAAAAAAAAAAAAAAAAAAAAAAAAAAAAAAAATATATTCGTACAGCGAAAACAGCATATGAAGCGTGGAATAACTTAAAGAAGGCGTATGAAGGTCGCGGATTATGCAGGAGACTAGGCCTCCTCAGAAATTTGTTTGGAACAAAACTATCTGATAGCAGCTCGATGGAAAACTACCTCAACAAAATTAAGGAAGTTTCACATCAGTTGAGTGAGATAGAGTCCCGTTTAGATGATGAGTTTGTTGCTGTGATTATGCTAAGTGGCCTGACGGAAGATTTTGACCCGTTGATTATGGCTTTGGAAAATGCAGGTACAAAGTTCTCATCCGAGCATGCCTCAGCGAAACTATCAGAAGAAACTTTGAGAAGGGAGGACAAGCAGGATGGTATTACAGCACTTGTCACTCGGAAGCAGCTTAAATGTTTCAAGTGTCAGCGTACTGGTCACATCTTTAGAAATTGTCCTGAGAAACAAAATAAAGGACAATCAACATTAAATAAAGAGAAACAGAGTCGCGGTCAGAACAAATACAAACCAAAAAATAGTGTGCAGGAGAATGCCTTAGTTGCTGCGTTATCAGTTAACGTAAATAGTAATGTATGGTATATTGACTCAGGCGCAACACACCATATGTGTAACAATAAGGATTTGTTGGAGAACTTCAGTGCTAACAAATCTGTGGATGTAAGTGTGGCAAATGGTGAGAAATTGTTGACCGCAGGACTAGGAGAAGTTAAAGTTAATTTAAAAAACTGTGTAAAGACCATAAGTAATGCTTATTATGTGCCTAATTTAAGTACTAACTTGTTGTCAGTTAGTGTTATGACCCAAAAGGGATACATTGTTACTTTTGATAAAAAATCTTGTACTGTTTACAATGGTGATGAAGTTATAGCTACAGGTACTCACGTCAATGGTGTCTATCAACTTGACACTGTGTCAGACAATAGCTGTACTCAGAACAAAAGATGTTCATTACTGACATCAGCAAGAGGATCAAAAGCAGTCTCCCAGGAGGTGTGGCATAAACGTCTAGCGCATCTCAACTCAAGGAGTATGCAACTTTTACAATCAGGTATGGCAACTGGTATTAATTACAGTGTGTCTGATTTTAAACAGTGTGTAACTTGTATTGAGGGGAAACAGTCTAGATTGCCATTTCCTAAGAAGTCATTCTCTAGAGCAACTGATGTATTAGGTTTGATTCATACAGATCTGTGTGGACCTATGCAGACTCCATCTCTTAGCGGAGCTAAGTATGTATTGACGTTCATTGATGATTTCACAAGAAAACAGTTCAGCTATTTTCTAAAAACTAAAGATGAGACTTTTAGTTTTTTCCAGCAGTTTAAGGCACTTGTGGAAAATGAAACGGGAAAGAAAATAAAAGCACTTAGGAGCGATAGAGGTGGGGAGTATATGTGTTCTAAGTTTCAGAATTATCTTAAGATGAATGGCATCAAACATCAGAAAACAATACCAGACTCTCCGCAGCAAAATGGCGTAGCTGAACGTTCCAATAGAACAATTATGGACAAGGTTCGATGCATGCTGCGAGATGCTGGACTGGAAAATAATTTCTGGGCTGAGGCGGTAAATACTGCTGTTTTCTTAAAGAACAGAAGTCCGACGAAGGCAGTTCCTGGTAAAACTCCAGAGGAGAAATGGAGTGGAAATCAGGTAGAACTTAGCCATTTAAAAATTTTTGGTTGTGTAGCATATGTTATGGTAAAGAAGCGGCAGAAACTTGATTTAAAAAGTAAACCATACATATTTGTAGGCTATAGTGAGGATTCTAAGGGTTATAGGCTTATAAATCCTGATAATTTAAGGAAATGCGTAAACGCTCGTGATGTTGTCTTCTTGGAAGATAAATTTTATAAAACCGAAAAGTTAGATGACGGAAATTCAAATCATCATCAACGCTTAGTAGATGTCAGTTTGAATTCCAATAAAATTTCTTCACCGGGATCATCAGCTGTGAGTACTGATATATCTGATGACACAAAATTATCACAGAACATTAATCGAGAGATTAGTACGATCACAATACATGATTCTGATAGTGAGAAAATAAGTGAAGTGAGTGATGATCGTTTAGATCCAACTTACCTTCCTGAGGAAGATTCTGCAGAATACTCAGAACTCTCAGATGATCAGAGCTATGATGATGCACCTGATATTCCAGTCATGATCAACTATGTGACTCATCTGAAAGGGGATCCTGATGAACCTCAATCCGTAGCGGAGGCATTGAATGGATCAGAATCAAATAGTTGGCGCAAGGCTATGGATGATGAATATCAGTCATTTATTAAGAACAAATGTTGGACTCTGGTAGAACGAGATATAAAGCAGAAGCCTGTAAAGTGTAAATGGATATTTAAGAAAAAGTTTGGAGCAAACGGCGAGTTGTTATGATTTAAAGCTCGATTAGTTGCAAAAGGTTACACCCAAAGATTTGGTGTAGACTATTTAGAAACGTTTTCACCTGTAGTGAGACACTCTACGCTTAGAATGCTTTTTGCATTGACATTGGGTACTACGCCGAAAATTACCATCTATAATGATAACCAGTCAGCTATGAAAAAATTTCATGTTCCATTCTAGGACAAAAAATATTGATATACGTCATCACTTTATAAAAGAAATTGTTAATGATGGTGTAGTTGAAATTAAATACTTAAATACAAATGATATGTTAGCTGATGTACTAACAAAGCCACTTTGTAGAGATAAACATTGTAAATTTACAAATTTAATGTTAACATAAAATGTTTGTTTGTTTATCTGTGTACCCATATAGTTTTATATGTATAGGTACTTAATAAAAGCTTGTGTATTAGACTAGTTGCGTTTAAGGGCCAGTATTGGAACTATGTTCTTATTTAAACGCAACAGACAGGTGTCAATATGTCACTGCTATAAAATTTTGTCTTCACAAAATATGTGTTTTCTTCGAAATCTCTAATAGCTAAGTGACGTCATTTTAAATCCAATATGGCGGACGACCCAAGATAGCGGACTAGTTATTTTTACGCACTCCTATTATATGGGTATCAAATGAAAGGACTGAATGAAAAATAACCAAAAAGTAAAAAATAGATTAAAAGTAAAAAAATCTTTAAAACAAGCTTTTATTTAAAATCTCTAAAAAGAAAAAAAGAACTTTAAATTGAATCAAACTTTGTTTAATACTATGTAGAGATAAAAGCTTGTCGCGAGATTTACTTTTGTCAAGATCAAGTTACATAATTATTGTATTATCTACACAAGTCAATCTCGCGACAAGATTTTATCTCTACATCGTATTAAACAAAGTTTGATTCAATTTAAAGTTAAGTTTTTTCTTTTTAGAGATTTTAAATAAAAGCTTGTTTTAAGATTTTTCGTCTACGTGGACAAATTCGGTATTACTTAAAATTATGACGTAGTTGTAGTGTTCTCCCAACATTTTTTTTTAAGAAATTACAATAATCTACCTTTGCGAAATCTTTAATGAACAACATTTAATTTTAACTTCCAGATAGGCTCCGATGATTCTGATGTCAACTTCGAGGCAGCAGGAGCCGCCATCAAACAGATAGCCCACTACGGCCAAAATATCAGAGACAAGACCTTCCGGAGATGGAACTTTGGCCTCCTGCAGAACCTTAGGAACTACGGGACTTCATCACCTCCAGAATACGATCTAGGATTGATCACAGCTGATGTCACCATGCATTATACAGTGAGCGATATATTGTTAGACGAAAGGGATGTTTTAGCTATGGCGGCTGATATGCCAAATTGTAAGGTGAGGAAGGTAGCCAAAGAAGACTTCCAGCATGAGGAATTCGTCACAG
The DNA here is from genome assembly GCA_947568825.1 of Sphinx pinastri. NCBI lineage: Eukaryota > Metazoa > Arthropoda > Insecta > Lepidoptera > Sphingidae > Sphinx > Sphinx pinastri. The sequence continues at coordinate 20,505,250 of OX387617.1, forward strand.
CCAAAGAGTCGAAGGAATTAGTAAATGAATACGTCATTGAACAAATTTATGCCGTGTCTGGGTTTGATCGTCAGAACTAAAGAGATCTAACTAATTAGCAACGTTGATTTTGGGTAATCGTAAATGGTCTTGTATTTTAAAGAAAATATGCAGAAAATCAAAACAAACTGGTAACTGTAACAGTAAACATCAATATAACAATTAGGATAGAGGGAATTTCAAATCTACATGGTTCCAAATATTTATATTACTAGTAATATTACTTACTCTATGGAAAATGATAAAATATTAAAAAAAATGTTTATATATTCTGAAAGCTTTAATGAAAAATAAATCCTCGAAGCCGGTAGCGGGTAGATAATTGACTATTAATTTGATAAATATTAAAGTCTTTAAACATGGAAAAAAATGAAATCGTACAACGATAAAATATATTTTGGCATGAAACAGGGATACAGAAGTATAGTTAAGTAAAACTTATTTAATCAATGATCTATTTGCCCGGCAGTGGTATGTAATAAAGGTAATACTCAAACATGTAAGAATTTCATTTCAAAAACCATTTATCTTCAAGAGTTTGTCCATTACAAAAGAATGCGTTTGGGTAACAGCCACCACTTTTTCGAATTCTAACGTCAATTAAAAAACTCCGTGCAGATTCTACACAACATGGCGGCTACGAGATAATATTTATTTTCAGTACCCAAGCATGAATATTTACGTTTTAGTATACGTTAAGTTATAGTTTCGTTTAAGTAATTTTTTATGGGAATTTGAACAGCGTGCCGGTGAGGTTATTTGGAACTAAAATACGGCAGCGTGAACATTGCGTCCAAACTGCGAATACTAAATCGTGTACTCATAGAACAATGTGTGTCAAAATGTATGAGAATGGGCAGCATGAATCTCTTTTTTATCGTGCAGTAACGTCTAATGACTGGAGAGAAATACTTAGACGTTAACTTACTCGATACGAATACTTAGCGCAATTCTTTATTATTCGTACTCGGGTTACTGATCATTACTAGAAAACTGTTAGTTGGTTCAAGTTTAAAAATTGTTAACTTAAATAACAGATAGTTGCATTCAAATGCAAGAAATTTATATTTTTGGTGTTGTCTAATTTGAAGCGATCCTTCAACTCAGTTCACAAACATTTAAAACAGTACCTGAACATTCAAGAACCCTCACAAAGGGTCCAAAGTAACACATAATTCCATAACGAGCGCGAGTTCACAAGTGTCATAAAAGCCAAGTGAAGACGTCGACGATAACAATAAAAAGCGGCCACTCAACAACACCCTAAAACATGTATTCTGTTGTGATACAGCTGTAATTTTCATTTATTTCATCATGGGCTGTTTTTGGGCTAAAATCCCAGGCAAGGAATATACGTGTGCCCGGGGTTGGAGTTTGTCCTCGATATAACCTCGAAAGTTTACCGCCTATCATATTATGAACATACGCATCATATAACGAGTTTATAGTATAGCTATCGTCATTATCAACAGTCTATATTTTAGTCCACTGCTGGACATAGGCCTTCTCCAATACACGCCATTTTACCAGGTCTTCGGCCTGTCGATTCCAGTTTCTGCCAGCGACCTTTCGCAAATTGTCACTCCACCAGTATGGCTATGTAGCTTTATAATTGGAAATTATAGGTAATGTTGCTAGTTTTAAGAGGAGCTTACCATCAGATAACCGACTCATCCGTCTCATTAAATAAACTTAATTACATTTAAGGAGCCGTCACAACTTTTCCCAACCTTGGTCCGTTCAGTAAACAAGGAAATTTGGCAAACAAATTTTGAAAATGAAGGTCGCACGTCATTGCTCACGGCCTATCATTAATTTCCCAGACAGAGGTCCATTAGTTGGCCGAGTGTCCAACTCGTCCGGATTCGTCTGGCCTGTCCGGTGATTTATTCGTGTCCGGCGTAGGCCTTTTGATACCCAACACTGTCAAGCAGGGCGCTCTTCAATTCAGCACTGCGATGTCATTAGGGGCTTTCAAATGGAAGGCTGGCGCGAAACAAATCGATCGCGCCCATTTGTGGCTTCGGCCAGTGATTTGTACGAATTTATTTCTAGTCGTGTACCTAATGGATTTCAAGCCTAGCGATGAATTTATATAATTCCAGATTCATAGCATCACGCGTTTTTCCATTTTCAGTAGGCAGAGGTGTATCACACCCACATTTCGCCAACAATGTTAGGTCCCATCTAATAGGGGGCGGGCCTATTGCCATTTACCGGGCACTTTTTAGACTCCGGGCTGATACTAAGCAGAAAAACCCAATATCACTTTGCCCGACTCGGGATCTGCTCTTTGCCGAGCAGGCGGAATAATATAATATGATACTTTATTCATCACGTAGGCGAACATAGTTGCACTTATGATAAGTCAAGATACATTAAATTTATTATATTCATACTTATTATTAATATCAATGGTCACTTATATAACTACCGACATTTTTATTGGGAGTAAATCTATGATGAGAAATAAACAAAAACAAAAAAACAAAAAAAGCCAGCTCGGGGTGGCAGGAAAGGGGATATAAAAAAGAGATCATTTTATTAAAATAATGGGAGGAACGCGTCGCGATCCTCACCGGTGAGGACACTACAGGCCCTAGCCTAGCTAACCTACCAGCCTTTCACTAGCTACCTAAGCGATGACGACCCGAAGAAAAGACAGAAAGAAACTCCGGGCTTACTTTTTTGTCATCAATTGTTCATTGTTTCTTTCTCTATTTTTTTTTTTCAATACTTTTGTGCTGTATACAGTCAGATTAGTTATATAAGCTAATGCACGCACATCACCGTTGAAATGAGATAAAATCCAGATGAAGGGATTTAGGGAATACCTGGACAGGCATGTACAAATACGTAAAACTGGACATAACACAAAAAATAAAATAACGGTGTACAACGTGCATTCGCCTACATTTACAAAATTATTTTTGTTGTATTGCTTGTCCTACTTTCTTAATAAAATTAAACTTATAAAGGCAAGCGCAACAAAATGATCGGTCGGTCGTCTTCCCTAAATTTATATTATATGAATGAGGGAATATTTATAATTGTAGTACTTAGGTTCCATACCTAATAGTCATGCAACCTAAGTACTACAATAGGAATATATCGATGCCCATGCTAACCAAAAGATAATAAATATTATGCACTGAATAATTTATATGAATCATTGTATTAATAAGCTACATTTCCGCATGAATGAGAATCAGCTAAATTTATAACTCCTCGCTATATTATTAATTTGCTAATATTGGTAATAATCATCATGTAATACTGGAAAGGGCTTTTAATATTAACAGAAACTATTTTTATTCCATAGTTGTGAAAGTTGCATCGAAATCAATTCAGCCGTTCTTCGAGCATGTCACTTTTAGCGGTCAATCGGTGGAGCGTTTGATTATATGAATATAACTAGCTTATACTCCTGGCTTCGCCTGCGTGACAGAGTTTTCCGGGATAAAAGTCCCGCTATAAAAAGTAGAATTATTTGAAATACCTTCGGTAGTTATTGAGTTTATCGCGTTCAGACAGACCGATACGGTTACTTTTAACGATAACTTATTTAATAGATAAACCATCCTGTCTCATGAATCATACATTCACGGCATATATTAAACGTAGCGGCAGTACCAGTAAACAATATTCATGTGCCTATCAAAAATGTTCACGACCCGATATTCATCATGACCCAAATGTAATGCTGTTTTATGAGCCCGCAATTGCAGGTACAAGGCCCCTTAACGAACTACTTTAAAAGCAAAGCTGGATTTAGGTACCTAACAGCGGGGGTAGAGACCCACGTTAGTGAAAGTTACTAAGTACATTTTGTTCTTCGAAATTTAAATTCACTTGTATGTGAGTTTGTCTGGTTATTAAATCTGTCTGATTTCAGGAACTTTAAAACATAAACAAAGTACTTAAATAATGGATATTACATTGTGCTAATTACGCATTTTTTCGTCGACCATTCTAGTACTTTTATTACCAGAATGAAACACATTTCATGAGTGGTGGTCACTTACTATATTCTACTTATAGTTTATAAAAATCATATAAACTTGAATGCAACATTTATTTTCCAATAGACCCCCATCACAATACCTTAGTGCGTCTCACTAGGAGTTCGGAATTAGCGTGTGCATTCATCTTTAAATATTTCAGTTTTATTCCTTTTGAGTATAAACAATTTAAACTATTTTCATGTAAAATTGAGACATTTAAATTTCATAAACTTAATTAGTTGTATAGTATAAAGACCTTGTTAATCCTACTAGTATTATAAACGCGAATGTTTGTAAGAATGTATGGATGTATGTTTGTTACTCTTTCACGCAAAAACTACTTACTGAACGGATTTCGATGAAATTTGGCATACGGATAGATCATGTCCTGGCTATAGAACACACAGGCTACTTTTAATCCCGGGAAAATATAAAGCGGGACTTTTATCCCGGGAACAAATATTCACGCGGGCGGAGCCGCGGGCAAAAGCTAGTTAAATATAAGTTTGTTGCATATAAAATGTTGGTATGTGCCAAGATTAAATATAGTGATGTCTTTCTAGTTTCGGAGTACTGCAAACTAATTTAGTTAATGTATTCAAGGGAATTTTACAAACTAATGTGTTATGAAACCTATTATTTATTAAATGATAGTGTTAAAACTCTGAACAATATAATGATGGGATCCATAAAATATTTTAAATTATTATTACTTCGACATTTATTTATATTTTGATTGATCGATTTATTTGATTGATATATTTATTTATTGATTTATTCCAACAATTTTTTTCTATACAGATTTATATTTAACATCACATTTTTAATCATATTCTTGTCATTTTAAAATTATATGAATATTATGACATAATTATAATAATTCTATGATGGAAAGCCGCAAGTTAACGTGACGAAAGATTTTCACCCATCGTGCCGCGTCGTGATGTACACGAGACCTTTAAATTATGTACTTGAAAAATTACTAAAATGTTTCGTTAAAAATCCAAAATTAAACTTGAAACGTAAGTTTATTAGACGTAAACCGCATGGTTCGGTAAACCGATGGCTTTCTAAAAATAAACCCCACAACAAAAGGAACATTAGGCGTTTCATGAATTCAGCTCACGCGAGATTTTACTACGCGGAACGAGCCCTATAACTCCGGGATGGTAAAATATCTATAAAACTTGACACTTTATAAAAGAAGCCTCGTAACGACTTCTTACCTCAGAATTTCAACAACGCCCATTTTATGGGACATTTGAAATTTCTCTTTAAAACCGAGCATATTTACGAGACGAAACGCGATTCAAAGGACAATATTGTGTGAAATTTTCGCTTTTTCAAACTCATATATCTTTTTCGTGGAACTAAACCGGGCTCGTTCAAATGGAAATTTCTGTTCGACGCGTTTTACATTCGTTCTAACTTCTATTACGTTGTAGTAAAGTAGCTTTTCGCACGGGTTAATGGATAATGTCGTTAGAGAAAAAAATGAAGAAGTCTCTTTGAGAATAGATCTATTCACGCCGTTCAAAAGGAAATAATAAATTGTTTTTCTTTCGTTTGAATGTCGCGCAGTTGAGTGCCAATACAGGTGTTAATGGCGTTAAAATAGATTTAGTTCTTGAGACTGCCTCGGTGGCGTAGTTGTATTACGGTACGACTGCAAGGCTGAGGTCTCGGGTTCGATCCCCGGGTCGGGCAAAGTGATATTGGATTTTTCTATTCAGTATCAGCCCGGAGTCTGGAATTTGTGCCCGATATGGCGATAGGCTCGCCCCCTATCACATCATGGGACGGAATACGCTTGGCGAAAAGTGGGTGCACTAGTTGCGCCTCTGCCTACGCCCTTCGGGGATAAAAGGCGTGAGCATGCGTGCGTAGTTCTTGAGTAATCCTTATTCGAACGTGTTGCTGTGAATTTCTATACATCTTCGCTTTAACTAAAGTTTACAATATTTTGCAGCACTCAAATTACATTACAAATAACGTTATTATTAAGAAACTGGATACAAAATGCCATTAATTGAAGTATTTTGTAATTCAAAATTCTATACGGTGTGGCTATTGTTCATGAGCGGTCATATCACTTACCACAAGGCAAAAGAGACTAACATTTAAAACTAATAAAAGAGTTCTTAATACTTATATGTATATTTACGCAATTTGAGCGCAACCCGTGACCTTGATTCGCACAAATGCGGGCAAGCCTTACCGCACAAAGGGAAATGGAACTACAGAGGGTTAGTTTGTATATAGGACCCCATTGTAACAATTATTAGGCTTCATCTAATTTAGACAGTTCCAGTTACCTTCGTAGGAAACGCAAAATGACAAGTATGAAGACTGTCCCCTTGTGGGGTAAATGTGAACATTAATTTATTTTTGGGGTAAAAGTAAACTTTACATTTTAAAGTTAAGTTTTTGTGATTACTTTCCCTTTTTAGTTACTTACCAATTCTAGTAGATGTTTTTCAGTGAAAAGAAATTAAGTATCTCTTACCATACACCAATACAGTTTTATTTACCTGAAAAAGAACAAAACTTTAATTAAAAAAGGAGTCACGGAAATAGGCTCACAATTTTCAGAGATATCATTTATATATGTACGTACATTAAAAAAAACATACAAACACACGAATTGAGAACCTCCTCCTTTTTGGAAGTCGATTAAAAATGAAATTTCCCAATTATTGCAACTTTTATTGATTCTTCAAAAATTTTACACTAATAAGAATCCGCAAACGAGTCATTGCACACGATTGTCTACAGGCGACCTTTTTTATACACGATAGTCTACACGTGTCAACATACATTGGTCACAGAACCAATCATCAGCCAGTAATGTTAACGATGCAAGTAGTACTAACACAATCGATTTAGTACGAAGCATGGGCATGGCAAGGGTAGCAGGGTGGCAGAGAGGCAGGCTATCACGCTCTCCGGACACCGCCGATGGACGGCCAACCGCAACTGATTGCACTTGCAGCGCCTGCCGGACAACTCAGTCTAACCTAATGGCCTTAATGTAACCTCTTACATTAAAGGTCATATTGAAGGGGAATTTATAGTGGATGTTATTTTCTTGACATTTGTTTATCTAGTATCTAGTTTAGCTTAGTATATAATATTTCTCGCTTTAGCTCGCGGCTTTGCTCACGTGAGAGTTACGCCGGGGAAAAAGGTCTTGCTATATATTTCTTCGCAATCCATTCAATAGTTTTTGAGTTTATCGCGTTCAGACAAACACACGCGGCGAGGGACTTTGATTTATAATATTATAGCTTTTGCCCGCGGCTCCGCCCGCGTGAATGAGTTTTCCCGGTATAAAAGTCCCGCTTAAAATGTAGCTTATATGACACGTTCGTAGATTTACCATAGCAGCGCCATCTATTGATTACTTACTCAACCCAGTCGAAAGGTATCGACATCTGTTAGAATCATTCATAGCAGCGCCATCTATTAATTACTTACTCAACCCAGTCGAAAGGTATCGACATCTGTTAGAATCATTTGGAGTTAAGATAATTGTGACTGTCAAATAATAACAGACAAATAATTAGCAATAAATTAAAATTGCGACTATAATTTGAGATTTAAACTATCCTATCTCTCAAGTTTGATCGAACTGCACATGGTGTGCGAATTTTATTATAATCGGTTAAGTGGTTTAGGAGTCCATTGAGCACAAACATTGTGACACGAGATTTATATATATTAAGATGTAAGGATATGATTAAAATTTATATTTTATTTACTTATTTTTCTGTATACTATATTAATGTGAATGTTGAGAAGAGTGTTACACGCCTGTTGGTAACGCGGGCTGCAGACTAAGGACCAAGCTCAGTACGCAGCTTAGCTTGCATGGATGAGAAAATTACACATAGAACATAGCTTAGTTCACATAGTTTGCGGTCTCCACTAAAGTATGAAAAAATATCTCGGCTATGCGAGCTAAACTAAACTAAAATAATTATTTCTTGATCCGCAACCCACATTCATATCTACCCATAAACACCCAGAACCGTGAATTCAAAAACATCACATAACACTTGACTGCTTTATATCGAGACATCAGAAATAATAGCGTTTTTGTAATATACGCTTTAATAATAAAGAACCCAAAAATACTTTTGTTAGATACGGTATTGTAAAAGGAAGTCTATGTTCAAAAAACATTAAATATTTTAACAAAATATTCAACAAAAACATGTACAAAATATAATAAAACGAAAGGAATTTCACAGATTTCGCAAATCCTAAATAAATCCTTGAGGAAAAGTTCGATATTTAACAAGCTATAAATAACAGATTGGTAGAATATGATTTTTCATAAAACAGCGGGCTTGTATTATCCAATTACTGAAGAAACATGGATTTTTTGATTCGATTGGTGTTTAGCATTTTAAAAATCCTACAACAAAAATATGGGGTAGAACTATGCAAGTGACGGGGTAATTGGCTATTCTTTTTCGGATAAATTTGATGTAATTTCTACATGGTCTTACATCCAAAATTTATCGACAAAAGGCCATTCTCTTCGGTTGCTTCACTAAACTAGGTTTTTAAAGAGTTTAGCATACCGTTTTTCCAAGCCCCAAATTATTTGATTAAAAATTTCTGCAAAGATAAGATAGGTCTCAATAGGTAATTACACTGTCAATTGTATCGAAGAATTGACAAAGCAAATGTCCTGAACAGATATATTTACCCAACAAGACATAAAAAACTAAATTTTTCCGCGCAATCCGGTCTGCAAATAACGTCTGACCCACCATTAGAGCGTTTGTCCGCAGCCGTCGACACTGAGAACGACATCGCCGATGGAGCGTCAAGTTTATCCTTCTATACTAATATTATGAAGCTGAAGGTTTTTTTTTAATGTTAATCTCTGAAAATAGTGCTCTGATTCTAAAGATCTAATTTTAATATGAAGGTACATTTTCTTGGATGTTATAAACTTTTAAGGAACGGAACGTTAGCGGACGAAGCTGCGAGCAGTACATAATAGCTCCTTGACCGTCGCTGTCACGCGTGTGCTGCCTATAAAATATTCTTTTTGTCCATTAAGCCAGATATTGCCCGGTATATTGTAAAAGTATAATAGGACTAGTTGAATTCAGTCGCTATGGACGATCGACGTCACGATCTGTGGGGTAACTCCTGAAACTGATTCGATTGTTCGATTGTTCCTGGATTCGAACTCGATTCGATCGCGATTCGAACTTGAAATGCGCACTCCCGACGTCGATCGACTAGCTGATCAAAAACGGCCGTTATCAACTCGTCGATCGAGTATTGGTTCACAGATTATAGCTGTATCCTGTAGATCACGTCATATTTATGTGGGTATGTTCTATGGAGAATTTCATTACAATAATTTATATTTAATTTATTTTACTTATAAAACGATGCTCCAGTTGTTGTTACATACATATTTATATAAATATAAGAAATTATTACGTTGTTTATTGAGTTTTTTGTAATAATTCAGCAACCAAAGATAAATTGAGTTGCCCAAATCTATTTAGTCTATGCTATGAACTATCAAAATATCTGACATTGTCAGCGTCACGTCACAACTATATAAGTCGTAGCGGGAAACCCAAATACAGTTTTTGGTTAAGATTTAGAATCTTGTAACAGGAGTTTGAGGTCAAAACTGACATTAATTGGATTATTTATTGTTTTCACTTATAACAAAATCATTTTCAAGCCTAGAAAATATATTTTTTTGGAAACTAATATCGAAATATTTTTATTTTTATATGGTTAAAATAAGTAAAGTTATAATTTACTGGTCTCTCATATGTAAGAGTCCGTCTGGGTGGGTACCACCGCAATGTCTATTTCTACCGGCAAGCGGCAGTGTGCGTGCACTGTTGTGTTTCGGTTTGAAGGACATTGTAGCCAGCGTAACTACATAATGAGACTAAACATCTTATGTCTCAGGTCTCAGGATGACGAGTGCAGTGGAATGTCACACAGTACTTTGTAACTCAAAGTGCTGGATAGTGTTGATATTGTTTATAGCCTGGAGTCTGGAATTTGTGCCCGATATCACATCATGTGACGGAATACGCACGATGAAAAGTGGGTGCATTAGTAGTAGCGCCTCTGCCTACCACTTCGGAGATAAAAGGCGTGAGTATGTGTGTGTGTAAAGATAAAAATAAATTGATATCAGTTTCCAAAAAAAGTTACAGGCAAGTTCTAGGCTCAAAAATGGTTTTATTATAAGTGAAAACAAAAACAAAAAGAATGTATTTTGTTCAGTATCAGCATTTAAATAAAGTTTGAACATAATATGATTTGTAAATCAGAATGATTATAACGGTTATGATATGAATATAATAAGAAATAGACTTCACCCAGTGGTCGAGATTAGACTGCATTTCATAAAAAATATGTAACAGGGCTTAATGAGATAAAAGGAAAAAGTAGATTTTTGTCTTAACATGTATATTATTATTTTATAACAAACTAAGAAACAACTAAATTTAAAAAAATCAAACAATAAGTCACAGACTTTGAACAAGACATTGCCGTGCATTTTGCCTACGTCGTAGCTCATCATTTCGAGATGATGATGAGGCATGTATGACATTGTCTGCAATGCCTGTCTCCATGTCTTCAGCAATAATAATAAGGGATGGGCAGTTATGCAAACTTCGAAACTCATCGCAATCCATATTAATTGCCCGATTAGTAAAACGGCCCATCCTAAGCAAATTTCTTCTTCTTCGATTGTCAATACGGTTAGCTTCTTTAAGAACATTAAAAAATGATTGAAGTCTAGCCATAATTGCACAGATATTTTTAAAATTTCTCACCAAAACACAAAACAACTTCACTTGAACCGTACACAGCACCTATTTAGCAATCGTAGAATTTGACAGATAAAGTCGAGTTGACAACTCGATTCACGATCGTACGAACGAGTGGAGAGTAAGCATTTCTCGATCCTAACGGATTTTTTTGATCCAAGTGAGTTCCAATTTGAGGCACGGCTCGATCGTGCGCTAGTGTAGATTTCGGGAGTACCAAAACGCTTGAAACCGAATCAAACTCGATTTGATTTACGATTCGAACGTGTCGGGAGTAACCCCACAGATCTCGATTCACTGAGTCGGCGGCAGTGGACAACGCATTCCCCGGCATAACACGCCCCGAGTGTCAACAGTCACTGCGGTCACCACTGCGATAGACCCCCGTATTCTTTACTCGTCTAAAGAATTTTAAATGCTCCACGGGTCTCGGTAACTGGTCGATCTACCATTTATCGCGACCATTAAGCGAATAAATAGCTATTAGTCTGATATCCTCCTGGAGATGGAGGAAGTCGAAGGTGATTTGTGCTTAATTTTTTTTTATACAGCTATGCGTCTCCATTGAACCTGATGGTGGAGTGGCATTCAGATAGAGTATCACTGATCAGAGATCCTTAGCCTACATGCCAATCTAGGTTTTGCTTATTGGTATGTCGCATTTCATCCAAATCCATTCAGTGGTCTTGAATTATCCTCACACACTTTCGCATTTATAAGAAAGGCACTGTGTAGCAGCGACGAGACGCTGAATGTTCGCTGATGTGTGGTGTTTATGCATCCAAAAACACAACTGCGCGGAACAATGAACGTCAGAACGAACATAATTAAAAAATAAATAAAATTTTGATATCTGCAAGGCCGTCACCTCTCGAGCCGGAAGGATGCACTCACAGGTGCGTCCGTCACGAGTCGCCGGAACGGGAGTGACGGTATGTGCGTATACTGTAGGCTGTACTGGAAGTACGCTGTATTATAAAGAGGAAATGAATTTAATAAAGTGCTAAAATATGTATATATGTCTGTATTTTATTCAACAAAATTATAATAGAACTAAATTAAATACAGGTTAATTGCTCTTGGAGGCTTTCACCCAGAATTGTTGGGGAGACATAGGTTGTATTGCATTCGTCTTAATATCGACGATACGCTAAGTGAATAACCCACCATAGTATCATTATTTGATCAGCCGGAATGTATTATCTCGATAAACCTGCCAACTCTCTGACCATCGAGTGACGACAAGTTTCTATATATTATATAGAAAATGTTATATTAGAAGATACCCAATTTTGATGATCTTTGTTTAATCCTCTATCTCTCATTATTGAAACGACAAGTTCCCAAGACGAATATTATATTCTTCGTTCGTAGTGGTCATCCAGTTTTCCGATCAAAGTCGGGGGTCGAAGCTATTTAAATGGCCGCACACCGCACACGTAGTCACGCTAACTCAATTAATTGGTTTTGCGATAACCTCATAACATTTAATGATCAGATCAAGCGCGCCGTCTCAATGCGGTAATCATTCTCGGAAATGTTTTTCCTATATTCATTGATTTTCCTATATGTCTCATTATCAGCAACCTACTATATTAGAGGCCTATATAACAGTCATATAGCCCTGCCCCATAGTGTCATGTAGAGGTGTTATTTCGTCATTAAATGATCCACACTATATCGTTATCTTCAGACTTTGGAAGTCCACCACTGAACATAGGCTTCCCATAAAGATTTCCAAACCAAACTGTTAGGAGCAGCCTGCATCCAGCGAGTTCTTGCGACCTTTATACCAGATCGTCTGTTAATTTTATAGATGGACAGTCGACATTATACAATTGGTCACAGATACATACAGTACCCTGTCACAAACTTACTTGCTAGACAACAGAAATAGACAAAGCGTCTGACTTGGTCCTATTTTTTTTTTTTTTGTCGCGTGGAAAATCTCGTTATCGCTACCACCACTGGGGGGTGAGTGGAACGGTTATGTTGGTTTCACACAGTCTTACGGCCCAATGTCGACGACTTGGCCCTAGCTATGATCTACCAACTACCTTAACTATTTAAATAATACTTCGAATTAACTTACGAGTACTACAGTGCAGTGTTATTTATAACGCTCGTACACTACACAAGACGTACGGTTACGTTCTTACCTACTTTAATACCGTGCAATCCGCAAAAAGCATTAGCAACTATTAATTCTAGACACAGTGGTGGCCGTAGGGTGTGGGATGGCAACTGACCGTGTCCTCGCGGTTTACAAGGGGCCTTATAAGCATTTTACCTACCAAAAAGTTAAAATCGGGCACTTTATTATTTTTAGGTCTGTCTGAAATCAGGGACCACGGAACTTTTTTCTTTCCTCCTGGAGCCTTGCATCAACTAAGGCCGCCACTCTCTAGACACTAGCACATTAAAAGCGTCGTTCCGAAACTAAATTCTATTTTCTTGTTAGCGAGCACTTGTACGTATTAAACTAATGAAACAGTAATATTAATTGTTCACGCATTAAGTAACTTTTTTCGATACATTGGTTTTTAGGCTAAATGAGACTAGAGTAAACTATTTTTGAGATGTATTAAAGGGGGGAGAAGTTGGTTACTGATAATATAATTCCATACAGGGGTAAGCTATGTCAAGTATAAATGAATGCATTTCATAGTCACCGCATGACCCTATAAGATTTCTCTCGAGTCCTGTGTAGGTATCAACTACGGGGGCACTCTTTAAGTAAGAAAATAAGTCATACGGTAAACGGTCAGCACCCAAAATGCTCGAAGCTTTCCCGAAAAGGAACAATAAGGGAAAATTCAATGCGTAAGCCAGTTACATAGCTGTCGTTTTCTTAACAAAAACTATTGAAATTAAATGAGATTATTGGGTACATTCGCGCAAAGAATTCGTATTCGGCTTTTATTCGTTCAAAAATCCTCAAGGAATAAGGCACGTATTGAATGAAATTTAAATAATTTTTAAAACTCTGAATAGAAATTCTTAGACTATTCTCTTTGATATTTATGAAATGCAGCGAAAACTGTTCGTGGTAATACCACATTATCAAAATGTAATGGCAAAACGTTGTATTGGCGGGTCTCCTGAATGTGAGGGTCTTTTTCGATACCTGTAGTGTACGATTTTATTTATTTCTGCTACCTTAAGACCGCCGGCAATTCTTTAACAGTTACCAAACTTAACATTGAAAGATGTCTAGCACAGTGCATTTATAATAACAATCCACTACACCATTTTTTATTAGTTTTACCTACAACGCGAACATTAAAACAAAAATATGGTAACAGTTTTGATCGCAAGTGTACCGTTTCCGGGAAGCTAGTATTCAGCTCACGTCGGCCCGCCGGCGGTGTTAGGGCCCGCCACTACTCCCTTGGGATTCGATTCCCTACTAACGAACTCTACACTTCTGATCGCCTTCGACGCGCCGACTGATTGACGGCGAATTTCCATTCAATTAATAGATTTCACGGTCATATTAATAATTGTATGTATAGATATTAGAAAAAAAGGACAAATAAATGAGAAGTCGAGCAAGTAGGATGCGTGACGGTGAAGTGACCATAAACAGTAAAAAACAGAGGCCTTAGACAAGATGTCTGTCTGCAATCGATAACGCCCGTAGAAAAATAATATGTTAGGGAATAACATATCAATTACCCAATCGATAAGGCTACGTCTATCACTAGGATTATAATATGTCATTCCCATACAATTTTGTTTTCTATTGCGATTCTTTTATTTTCTCGATTATTCTTGTTAGTGATTGTAGAAAGGCATATTGTCTACGGCTTCAGGACTTCTTACATAGCACTTTGGTACTGAACTGCGCTCATAAGCCTGAACATTCTATTTGTAAAGCCAAGAAGTCACTAGTATCCCATTGGCAAAAACCACTTGGTAACTGAGTAAACAAAAAACAGACTTGCTCAAAAATCCAAAATTAATTAATTTTAAATATCGTGTATGGTAAGTCAGTCGTCCCATTAATATTTCACTCGAGGCCGATATCGTGATGCGCGTACGTATTACGGGTTAATTTGGAAGTGCGTCCCTCGTAGCTCTACATCGGGACCCGCCTCAAGTCTTGACAAAACATTTTAATATCTTCATATAGACCCTATTGTATAGCCCTCATGACAGAAGGGTGCATGGTCTCTTATAAGCAGGGTTCGAAAATATCCGATATTTATTATAAATATCAAAATATCGGATATTTATGTTATATATCAGATATATACCAAATTTGATATATATCAATTTTGTATGAAAGCCTATTACTATTTTATTGTATTATTTATGAATACTATTTGCATATGTGTTACTTAAACATACTAAAATTATAAAAAAAAAAACTAAAGTGTTTTTAATGTTTTATTTATTTAGATACTTAAAATCTAAAAAAAAAAATCTTCTTTTAGATCAGGCAAAATCAACTAAAAACATAATATCTTATATATCAAAAAATCAACTCAAAAATATAAAACCTTTTGAGAAGAAGAAATACAGTAACAAACGCTAAAAATTACTTAATAATATTAATTTTTTAAACCATTTTTGTATTGCAATATATTATAAAAAAACATTTGATATATAACGAAGAACTCAGTTTGATATATATCGGATATAAATCTGATATATCTTGATATATATCCTCAAACCCTGGTTATAAGTGTCATTAGGAAAACATTCAAAGCGTACTAAGCACGTTATTAATCCGTGTTTTATTGTAATCACAACGAATGTAATAAATAAAAATAAAACTTAGAAAACATCATCCAAATCGAGCCATTCGTTTTTGAGAAAATTGCGGACATACAAACATACATACATACATACATACGTAGATACACATGGGTCGAATACAAAATCTCCTTTTTTGAAGTCGGTAAAAATGACTTAAACCTTAATTCATGTTAAATTTGCGCATGTAGCCAAGAATGCCGCTAAGCTTACTGCTGGACTGCTCACGTCAGTCACTTTGTGAAGCACTCACGCAGCTCGTATGCTGCACAGCAGACTGAAATGGCCGAGGGTAAGGGTGGCCGAACTAGATCATAGAAGCTGGCTCGCGATTTAAGCGATTCTAATCTCGACTCATTAAGCTTTTGAGGAGGCCTGTGACAATATATAGGATAGGATGAATCGCTGATTAAAATTGGTGTTCATCAGGTCTTTAAATAGGTATATCCTAAACATGTACCATCACCCAAAGCAAACACAGAAGAGTCAGATGTCAGGGTTTAAACAAACAGTTTAGGTCGAACACTACTGGTGGTAGGTCTCTCATATGTAAGAGACCGTCTAGGTGGATACCACCGCAATGTCTATTTCTACCGCCAAGCAGCAGTGTGCATGCACTGTTGTGTTTCGGTATCAAGGACATTGTAGCCAGTGTAACTACTGGACATTTTGAGACTTAACATCTTATGTCTCAGGATGACGAGCGCAGTGGAATGCCACACAGTACTTTGTAACTCAAGGTGCTGTATGGTGTTACTACTGTTTATGGGCGGTCGTATCGCTTACCGTCAGGCGAACGGAATGCTCTTCTCGTCATTCTATGCCATAAAAAAAAGAGTTTACCAAAAAACATAAAAAAACGCGCTACCGAGATACCTTTTTTACTTATTTCTATTCCATGAAATACGATATTTCGCTGGGAATTGTATTTTAATTTTAACATCGAAGCCATGTTTCTGGGAATTTTTAAAAGCATACGATGTTTTAGATTTTAGACTAAGGCAGCGCTTTAATATCTAAATAAATTGTTCAGTGATTTGGGAAGTTGTGGCGTTTGCCATCAGGCGAGTGAGCTGCTTGTTATTTCATTGTTTATAATTAATGAATTCAAAATGTAGTTATCTCGCGTCGACACAGGCCAAAATTCCGTATTTTAATTCTCATTCACAAAATGAAAGGCCGCAATTGCGTGACTATCAAACGATCGTCATCATTCGGTACCGACTCGATTAAATCGAATAATTATCGAATCGAATGAATGTCGACTTAATTGAACTCGTCAAGATAATGTTAAATCGAGATATCAATTGGATTCGATAGAATTAATTGATTCTAAATGAGATTGGTAAGCGGATGAGGTGTGTAAATATTATTTGCATATTGCACTCTATTTACAAGAACAGTAGTGTCCCGACCGTGTCGAGATTGTGTTATTTGCATTGATGTATCAAAAAACCCTATTTGAGAAGAAATCAATAGCAAGTACTAACTATAGGACTTCATTTATAATTCTATTCATATTAAATGCTTGAAGCGCACCCTTTCGATGGGCAATTTACCGTTAACCAGTAGTACCTATGTCAAAATTGCCTCGGTGGCGTAGTTGTATTGTGTTCGGGGTACGACCTTTCTGAAGTACCGAGTTTGAATCCCGTATCGAGCAGTGGGTTTTTCTACTCAGTAACAGTCTGTAGTCTAGCATTTGTGCCCGATATGGAGATAGGTTCGCCGTCTATCACATCATATGACGGAACACACGTTGCGAAAAGTGGGTGCTTGGGTTGCTCTGCCTACCTCTTCTGCCATAAAGGCGTGATGTATGTTTGTTTTTTTTGTATGCCCTGTTACGGGCCTATTTGATTATTGCAGTCAGTGAAGGACATAAGGTATACCATTATGTCGTAGGGTGACGAGGGCAGTGCCTTGCCGTGTAATCCAAACTAGTCGTCCAGTAATCCAAATTCGACCGTCGCGTCGGATTTAATATATTACACATATTATACATACATTTTATTTTTGTACACTCCTTCTCTCTAAGAACTTTAATCATGACAAATCTCACACGGAGTGTTCAATGTGGTTAAAAATATGTACAGTCATTTTAATGTAAAGATCACTGGGCGTTAGTGATGTTTACTTCTAACTTGCCTTTTACCATCTCGCGAGCCACTTCCTAACCTTTTTATTTAGTACAAATCTAGGTTTTATGTAAGACGGTACTGGCCCATTAGTGCTACAGCGTAATAACTATGAGCTCAGAGAAAAAGTTAATGCAAAATTTAATATCCGACCGAAATTGCGACCGCTTGCTACTCCACAAACACCGGCTAATTGTGATGGATCGCTCCTATTCTTTCTCGGAAAACGGAGTACAAATATAACTAAACGCCACAAGGTTTTACGTCACTGGGTAAATATTTACCGATATTTGTGTCGAGCATTTACAAAACAATTTCGCGAAATGATTGTTTGGTGTAAGAATAATTACAAGTAATTTTCATTAAATATAATTTAATTAAAAAATACATATAGCGTCTTTGTCACCGAAGCCCCTTTCGGTTTTCGTCTAGTGTATTCCGTCCTATGATGTGATATGGGGCGAGTGTATTATCATATTGGGCACAAATCCCAGAAGGCTCTACTAATGAGAGGGGTTAGATCGTATACGAAAATATAAAGAATATCACGTGCGAATCGACAGCGACATCGGTACGTGACTGCCGCGCGGGTAAATAGTTTATGAAATCGATACACATTTTATTGCTCTTATTTGTACGTTCTAAAGATAACGTTTTTCGCGATGTATTTATGGCTATCCAAATTTGGAATCCGTAGGTCGAAAAATCATTTTCTTATTATTGATCACGTGAACGAAATTAAATTAATAAAACGATTTAAACCTTGTGATAAGTGTGCTAGAACTGTGTATACACCTGCTGTGTATTTTGCCTATATCTTAGGCATATGCTATTTTGCGTGATAAATCCACAAGCGTACATTATTTGCTATTTAAAGATTAGTTTCAGTTCATTTTAAGTACATTTGTATTTTTGTTGTGACAAGGCTCCCCTTCAATTCGACCCCAAATTTGTAGTACCCCTCAATGAATACATTATACAATAATATGCGGGTTGATTGGCTGTGTTAAATGCTGCTATTTATATAATTGGGTATAATATTAGGTCCTTACATATGAAATTGGCGTTTTGTATGGGAGGAATACAAAGTCGATTTTTATTTGTAAAATATAATTAATTAATCAAAGTAGGCACCATTGTTATATGGATATTCAGTTTTCCCATCTCATAGGAAGTTCATTGATCCCTTTACTAAAAAAACCATGGGGGTGAGAATCAATAAACTCTCTGAAGGCGGTTTGGACTGCCATATCGGAGTTGAATATTTTGCTTGTAAAAAGTTATCCAAATTACGGAAAAAATGGTAATCTGTTGGAGCAAGGTCCGGGGAGTACGGTGGATGTCGCAGACATTCTAATTGCAGCTCCTCTAGTTTAGCGGCAGTCTGTTGTGCAGTGTGTGTGTTGTTTCAAGCTTTTCTTACTTACCAGATTTTGCTTCAAGTGGATTAAAACAGTTTGATCACTCACACCGAAGCCTGTAGCTAACTCTAAAGTGGTTTGCGATAGATTCGCTTCCACAATAGACTTTAATTCCTCCTTATCCACATTGGTCTCTGGCCGTCCACGGGGCTTGTTCTGTAGGTCGAAATTTCCAGAACGAAAACATTGGAACCAAAAACGTACCGTGTTTTCTATTACGACACCAGCGCCATACACATCAATCCTTTGAGCTGTTTCTACAGCACTCTTGCCACGGTGGAACTCATACTCGTAAATATAGCGATATTTCATGTTTTCTATTGTGCTATATGAAAGACGCCGAAGAAAAAAATAATCAAGAAAAAACAAATAAATTACTGTTTTCGGAACTCAAATGTACCAGTTCAATGGGTTTTTTAATACATCAATGAGTTAAATGCATTTATACATTTTAATTTGGAATTCTTAACGAAAGGGGAGATATTTCAGATCAAATTGGCTAGTACGACAAAACGCCAATTTCATATGTAAGGACCTAATATTTTAAACTAATTTAAAAAATGAGACAGTTCATTCGTTTGTTACCGTAACTTGTTCATATAAAGGTTCAAGTTACTGATATCATCCAAACATTGAATTACAAATAGATGACTAAATAAACACGTAAGATATAGAAACCTCAGACTCATAATGTCAGGTAATAACTGCCTACAATGACCTTCAAAGCAGAATACAAATTGAGTAGACAGATCGTTGGTACTTTCTTGTCATCCGGGGGAATTTTTGCATATGCGGGATCTACCATCTAATAAAGGAGGTACATTTTCAACATTAAATATAAAAAGCCAACAAGACGTTGCCGTTTTTTGTGGCTACATTTTCAATAAAACACGGATAAAATAGCAACCATTTTACAAGAAAATGTTATCTAACGTGACGTACATATTCCACGTCAAAAGGATACAAATTACATGCTCACGTCACGTATTTTTAATAAAACGCAAAGAAGTCTGAATTTTACACCCAGGTGTTTATTTATAAATATGGCAAATATTGTAAAATGTATTCGATCAAGACAGGGCCGCATTAGCATTGACGTACGAAACTCGTAAATAATAGTCGAATTTCGCTGAAATACGTTGCGAGTCACAAACGAAATACGACAGGAGATACTTCCGTCACATGGTTAACTCTGCAGGGCTGCACATGTTTTATTCTGTGTAAAGTTAGAAGGTAATAATAATAAATATTAATACCAGCCTTGTATTATATACTGCCCACTGCTGAGCATGGGCATCCTCTACTACTGAGAGGATTTAGGCATTAGTCGGGACTGGACGGGAATTGCAAGCGCTGCGGAAATAATCACTTTGCAAAGGACAAAAGAAGATATGCTGAGCTGACTGCCAACCTTCACTAGTTGGAGAGGCATTCCAAGAAGAAGGTAGACGATCCGCCTGACAAACCAGCTTAACTTATTAGAAGGGCATGTCATAGTTCCAGGCAAACATGGTGGGGAACGTTCCTGTGCGCAGATGCGTGGAAGATGTTATTACCTCTCTTAATATATTCTTCTAAAAATACACACACACACGTACTTACGTCTTTTATCCCCAAAGGGGTAGGCAGATGTGCAACTAATGCACCCACTTTTCGCCATGCGTATTGCGTCCCATGTGATAGGGGGCGAGCCTATCGCCATATCGGGTACAAATTCTAGACTTCGGGCTGATACTGAACAGAAAAATCCAATATCACTTTGCCCGACCCGGGATCGAACCCGAGACCTCAGCATTGCAGTCGTACCGTAATACAACTACGCCATCGAGGCAGTCACTACTATGTAACGTGTACTAAAAATGTTGTAGGAAATACGTACGAACCGAAATAGAAAAAAATCGCTTAAATACGCTTCGATTCTGAAGCGATAGGCGAAATACCTCACGAGTACGTTACCTCTTTAATTTAAGTATGCGTGGGAAGTTATATATATTCTTAAATTCGATCATTTTGAAGGAAATCAGCCTACATAAGACTTTGAATGTAAGTGAAGTCGATTCTGCCTTAGGTCAGCTTAATTTATATTGAATGTCGAGACGTGATAGTCATTCGATGGTAAACGCCAATACAATCCAAAAAATACAAACAACGCTAAGTAAAAAGTTAAAGGGACAAAACCATGTTTAGTTTGACCAATTGCAATAATGTTTACAATTCAATTGTTAAAAGATTTCAATCAGAAATTACTGAGACCATTGAAACTTTTTGGCGAAAAATCGAAAATGCGTAATATTATAGACGGCTTTATCGCGATCTCCTCCAGACAACCTTTCGAATTTTAGCATCGCTCGGCTAACCTAAAGACCAAGCGAATCTTTAAACTCCGTAACCCAATAAGTGATGAGAATCGCGATGACGTAAATGTGTTTAGCAAATATTAGCTTTTTTAATATAAATTGAGGGTTACCAATGGAGGTAAATATTTACTTATACTATACTACGAATCCTACCATTATTTTAATCCAGTATGATAGAGAAGACTTTTTGGTCTAGTGGCAACGTATGTGGGCTGTGGGTATACTAAGTCGAGTAACAACATGCAAAGGGATTTTCTAAAAATAAAAACCTACAAATAGTTGACATCAGGTAGATGGCTGGTGGTAACTGAGCAAAAAATTTCTCAGCAAAATATGCATTGGGTCGACTCTATATTGGGGTGGAGCTACTCTAGATTTACGGAAGTGGTTATTTACGTATTCTAAAACAGTCAACTTAAACAAAATGGTAAAAAATTCAAAGCTAAAGGACGATGGGTTATTTTAAAATCGATCGATAAACTCACACGTGTGATGCTCGGAGAAGCGGAATCATGATAAAAATGGCTCAACGGAGGCCTAAGGCGACGACGCCTTCCGTGCGAATATCGCCTTATCGAACGAAAACGAAGCGATAATAGTTACTGATGTGTTTCTCTGCTGCAGGCAACATCGTGCAGGTATTGTATTGCGATTTAAAGGTCAATGTAATTACTGTGCATTATGAAACTTAATCTCTTACGGTAATGAGGGATTTTGGGCCTCATGGCCAGTAATTACAATGGCTTCAAAGTACTCTAAGACCGGGTTTTTTCTACTGTGGTTAGAGTAACCCTCGGTGTTATTAAGCAGGACGCGCTCGCAGCGCTCTCACGCCTCACGGCCCACGCCGGCGCACTCGCAGCTCTGCGAGCGCGTCCAGCTTAAAAAGACTCGGAGAAAAAGATAACCACGATTGAAAAAACGGGGCCATAACTAACACACTGCTGCTTTGTGGCAGAACTGACGGTGGTATCTAGATTCTAGACGTACTGGATAAGTGATAAAACCTACCGTTATATCACAAACCATGAAAATTTAAGGTAATTTTTCAATAAAATCTCACATAAATAGCCGACCTAAGAAAAGCTTCCAATGGCACCAGACGATAAAGTAAAAAATTCTAATTCACTTAAAAAGGCATTTAGAAACACAGCTTAAAGAACATTGGCCGAAACAGACCGCGGGGTGTGTTCCCGTCAAACGCACGCGAACATTACCTCGCCCTGGGTTGGGGGGCAAGCAGAAGCGTACAGCGATCATATACGCTCAATAGGTTTCTTTAAATCAAAAGATCGAGCCTTTTGAAGAAGAGCATCGAAATACATATATTTTTTCACTTTTGCAATAGACGTTTTTCTTTATTAATTCTAAAATACTAATGGTATTTTCCCAGTAGTTAGTAAAATAATAATCATATAAAATTTTAATTACGTGTATTTCAAATTAAAAAATCGTGCTAAGTTTTTCTTCTAATCAGCCTCCCACGAGAAATTTTTCCAAATCGTGCTATAAAAATCACACAGTGTTGTCTGACCTGGGAGTTGAACCTATGACACGCCAGGGATGCAATTCTTTTATACTGAAATAATAAAATAATTGACATTAGCAAACTTTACTAATCAGAGCCCTGCGTCAGAGCCCCACTGTTATACGCTTAAAAAAAGGGTTAAAGCGGTGATTAAGCGACAACCGCTGTCTGCTTATCGCTTAATCTGTTACTTTATTAATGACTGTATGTCGAGATTTTCCCCTACTCATAAATATGCATTAAAGATGGATTTTACAAATTATAATTTAAACTTCGCAATTACACATTAAGTGAAGGGAGGCGGAAAAAATATTAATATGTTGGGGAAAATTACTGTTGCGTAAGAGTAAACATTCTTTACATTAAGCTCTCGTAGGCGAAACATGGTCTACAGAATACAGATACCACGAGTTCAGTGGCGGTCCTTTCATAGAAGCCGAAAAGCCTGGCTTGCCCTAAAATTATTTACCTAAGTACTCAAAATCGAATATGAAACAATAACCAACATTTTACGGTAACAAAACACTTCGAAATAATTTTCTTTAAAATTTTAAAACTCCCGCGCTATGGTTCGCTGAACCGGTTCGCCTCGAGCGCACCTAAAGACACACCACTACACCTACACACACACAACCACATCCGCGCCGTACACTCATTTCATATTTAATACAAAACAGCTAGATGCGCACTAAATATACTCATCACTCTCTCTCTCGTTGGGTTTTACCTGGCTTTTCGCCGCCATATTTTTCTCATTCACACTAATGGATAAACTGCTACCACATACGTATAGCTATAGTAAGTTTCTATAGCAATCAGTACTAGAAAATAATCCAGGCTTAATGCATCTATATACTTATAAAATACAGGGTTGCCAATTAAAAGAATTACCTCTAATATGGTTGCATTATTTTGCTTATTTTACTGTGTATTTTTTTTTAATAATGAATATGTAAAGATTTTAGTGATAATATAATTAAAATTACATGTCTGATTATAATTATTCAAGGTATTGTACTATAATTTTATTTATCAATAAGATTTTCTCGCAATTTTAGCATTAACTTTGTGGTGTAATTTTGATTCCAACTAGGCAACATCAGTTATTTGTTTTGATTGAGCCGGCGATCTACATCTTGAAGTATTTGTGTTTATTAAGTGGTTTTTGAGTTCTTTTAAACTTTTAAGCACAATAAAGATGAGTGAATATATTTCTTGAATAGTTTAAAGTGTGTGAAAGTTTTTATCGGCGAGAATAAGTTAAATTTGTTAGGTTATGATGAAAAAAAACAACTTTTAACGAGCTGGCGAATAGCGCGAAATGTGTCTGAAGAATCATAAAAGGTATTTAGATCAGTATACAACAAAGCTTATTGTCGTATTGGATGCTCTAATACGTTATACGACTACGTATTAAGTTGTATTGTTGGTGTTTCATATTTTATTCGAACAAAACAAGTGTTTGGAATAGGTAAGTACATACATCTGGCTAGTAAAATGATTTAATTAATCAGTGTTATCAAAAGTAATTCCAATTCACAAAAACATATGTTAAATGCATTCATTTCATTTCATAATTTCGGTAAACAGCGAATTGTAATCTGATTATCTCGTCCAATTAAATAGGTACATTAGCTGTGACGAAATTTGAAAATTTCTAAACAAAATTTGTGCGTCGACAGTAATAATGATGATTGTAGTGTTTTTACCTTTTTAAAATTACTTGATACAGGTAAAATCTATGTAAATAGTTTATCTTTATAAGAACTTCGTTTAAAAGTCGCGATGGGTCAAAATTGTTTTTAAATAAAGGTACATAATTTCGAAATGGTAACTTGTCGACTCGATGGCGTTGTTGTATTGCGTGTACACGGTTCGAACATTGTTTTGAGGCCCTGGTTCGAATCCCGGTACGGGTAGTAATTTTTATTTTTAGATATTGCTTTTCTTTCTTATAGTTCCACATTTTATATGTATCGGAGGTGCGATTTTTTTTAGGTCTGCTTTGGCTTGCCCTCATCCAAAACACTAGGCACGCCACTGCACGAGTTGTCTATACTGGCCATCAAGCTACAAGCGCGGTTTAGGTTTGAAGAGCATTGTAGCTAATGAAATTATTTGATTATGAAATGACATCTAAATTATTGACTGCCTCGGTGGCGTAGTTGTATTACGGTACGACTGCAATGCTAGCGTTAACTTTTTTAACATTAGGTGTGACGAATTTCATGCAATTAGTTTTTTCATTATTTAGTAATAGACTGCCTCAGTGGCGTAGTTGTATTACGGTACGACTGCAATGGTCCGAGCCCCGGGTCGGGCAACGTGGTATTGGGTCTTTCTATTCAGTATCAGCCCCGAGTCAGGAATTTGTGCCCGATATAGGCTCGTCCCCTATCACATGATGGGATAGAATATATACGTCGAAAAGTGGGTGCAAATAGTTGCGCTTCTGCCTACCCCTTCGGGGTTACAATGCGTGAGTGTGTGTGTGTATGTGTGTGTGTGTGTGCGATCTAAAATTATGATAAGCGCAGGACAATGTGTTCCTTGAAATTCATTAACGCTTTCATAATTCCTCTGACAAATCCGTTTGAGGACTACGTTGTTAACTTACCATCTGTTATACAAAACCAGTTTTTAAGCTACCAGTGGCGTTTTTTTAATTTTCATACAGTTATCTAAATTAACTGAAGACTACAAAATCACTGAAAACACGTAACACAACACCAGAAGCCTCATAACGGCGACAGAAGGTCAAACCGACACCAGTTGTATGGTATTACAGACAAATAAATATCACGGTATCGTTTCCACTGTTAATTACCGCGTTTGTAAAGGGTTTAGGTCCAAATTAGGCTTATTAATTGGAGCTTAAATACTGAATACCAAGTCACAATTTTTTAAAAACACAAAAGCATATCACGCCTTTATCCTCGAAGGGGTAGGCAGAGGTGCAACTAGGGCACCCATTTTTAGCACTGTGTCACCATCCCGAGATGTAATAGGGGGCGAAAGCCTATCGCCGTATTGGACACAAATTTCAAACTACAGGCTGATAACGATAAGAAAAACTTAATATCACTTTGCCCGACCTGAGATTCGAACCTGAGACTCCAGAACGAAACGATGGCACAACATACAAGTCACATGATGATATGATCACAACTATAAAACACAATCGCAGCTGGTAAAATTTTTACGACATTCATCATGGCATTGTGTTCAGCAGTGGACTTCATGTGGCTGATGATGTTGATCATGACTTTATACATTTGTCGATAGAATCATAATATACTAGTCTGGCCACACTATATCACGAGGTATTTTGCCTTATGCCACCATACCATACCATACCAGCCCTGTATTATATACTGCCCACTGCTGAGCACGAGCCTCCTCTAAAACTGACAGGGTTAAGGCCTTAGTCCACCACGCTGGCCTAGTGCGGGTTGGCAGACTTCACATACCTTCGAAATTCAGAGAACGTCTCAAGTATGCAGGTTTCCTCACCATGTTTTCCTTCACCGTTAAAGCGAGCGATAATTCACAAAGAATACACACATAACTTTTTAGAAATATCAGAGGTATGCTCTTGGGTTTTGAACCTGCGGACATTCGTCTCGGCAGTCCGTTCCACTCCCAACTAGGCTATCGCTGCTTATGCCACCATATTCATGCCTTATTTAATGCGATAATGGGCGTCAAACATTAACGTTAACTAAATTTAATTATTTTTACGAACCCATAAAATGTGATACATTATTTAGATTCCGTCAATATTAATCTAGTGCCAATTCGGGAAGCAGTTCTCACTAGAGAAGAACTTGAAACTAGTGTTGTAAACAGAAAAAGCCCTGAGCATTACAAAACCACTTCACCCAGAAACTGTACAATCCTTTATTCACTCATTCGTATTCCTTCTGTCTAGGGGTTTAATTAAAATATTTACTGCGACTATCCCTTGTAAAAACAGCCAATAAAAATTAATAAGCTCAGTTAAGTCGAAATGCAAATACACACGGACCTTAAAGCTATTACCTTTATAGACCATATTGTTTGAGAGCTGCGCGCGTTTCAGAATTAAAATGTTCCCGTAAACGGGTATCCTGGACTGGATTAAGAGGAATTATTTTCTGTTCGCTAGTAACGATGAATTATGGTTTGTTGTTTTTTTTACTCGTAGCAAGGGTTGGTGTGCAGACAATGATTTTGTATGAGTCTTTTTATGGGAGGTTTGGTGAAAAAGGGTTTAGTTTTAAATGTAGTTACATCGATTTCAATATCTTCCAAAGCTATTTGACGTTTTGGAGAATTCTTTAATCGCTTGTAATCTAATTATATTAGAAAGCCGACTGCGCGATATTTCAAGCCTAATAAAACCTGTAAAATATTTTTCAGAACCTATTTTTTTAATTTGTTGAAACGTGGTGGTCTGTTTTATTTAAACACAAACACACGAATTGAGAATCTCCTCCTTTTTAGGAAGTCGGTTAAAAAAATGACTATACACAAAACACTGAAATGTTTCGAACATTAATTAAAAAAAGCTTATTTTTTAAAGAAACCTCTATGACCTTATTTTCATTAAGCCACATTAAAAGTATCAAAGCAAAGGAAACTGGGGGCCACTAACAAAATAGAGAAACATAAGAAAAAGAATTATTAAAAGTTAAAGAAACACCAACCGTCAAAGAATCTCGTCACAAAACAATAAAGGTGGGGCAACAAAGGCGGTCCCTAAGGGCTCCTGAATGCGTGGTTCGCGTACTAATGCTGGCTGAGGGGAGAGGCCAGACGGGCCCATTGTACCCTCTCCATAGGGCTGCCACAACGTGACATCTATAGAGATGTAAATAGAGAGACCCAATGAAGGGACTAAAATATTATTTATAGTTTTAAGTATTTATTATAAACAGTAGAACAGTTCAAATAATATTTTTAGGGGCGCAAACTAAACCCATTTGCCCGTACCGTCCGTTTTTCGCTCACACTAGTACTTAGAGCATTTAATGGTAAATACTCAAAGCACTAGTAGGATAGCGGTGACGCTGTCCTATTAGTGCACGCTATAAAAAATATTTGCCGCATGACTATTACAAATCTTTCACCAGTACAAAATCTATATGAATTGGCAACCCTACTCATGAAAGGGAGATGCCTCAATGTTTTTGATGTTGCGTAGGGCTGTCGCGTTTACGCGCACATCTCTTTGTGGCCCTCGTATTCAATGTAACTATAATAGTACGCCGCGACGCCTGTACCTTTGTACCTGCCCTATTGAGTGCTAAAGTTGCGGCGTGTTAATGCTAGTTGAGGGTTAAATGTAGTTGGGGTTTGAAACTGTTTATGTTTTTGTGTAACTTCGTAGTTTAGTGCCGGCTATCCGTCTGAATTTTATTTTTGTTATTTAACTGAGAACACCTTCATTACTTTCGTAAAGAATTTAGTTTCGCCAATTTTTCAGGCTTGAAAAAGGTAACTGTCTACTATTTCATAATTATAAGCGTAGACTGAAACTTGGCCATAAACACCACACCACGAAGAAGGTAATCTATGTCTTTTCACTTAAAACTGTTGATTATAAACCATCTAATTATCTGATCCGATGTCAAGTGCCGACTAACAAGCATATCAGTGACGTAATCATACGTCGCTACCGCACACTGTAATTACAGGAATTACCTATGTCCCGTTGTGATGCAGCACAATTGAGCGTAGCACATTCGTAGAGTCGTAGCTAAGAGCCGTAGCAATTCGTAACACAAACTAGATATAGTTCTACGAATTAATAGCTTTTATGCATTTTGAACTCCATTATATTTTTAATGTGATTATTTGTAGAATGATATGATGAATTCGTTTTTTTCGGCATGAATACAGAGTACTGCTATTGTTGATAAGTACCTACAGTTAAGTAAAAATATAATTTGGACATTGTTTGCTGGCGGTTGCCAGAATTGTTTCGGCCTGTTTACCCCGCAAAGCGACTTATCGGAAAAAGCCACTATGGAGGGTTTTTAAATAATAAATATTCGCTATTAACCGTGTAAAAATTATATTCGATACCTTCTAACCAGGTCTATTTCGTAGATAGTAAGGTCTAAATTCTGGTATTTGTGCGCTTTAGTATTGGCACTGACCAAAAAGGTGCAAAACCGATTCACTATTTATTAACATTGATTAGGAACATGAGTCCTCTAACATGTTCACCTTAAGGTCAAGGTTCAGCTGGCCAGCATTAGTACATAGCCCATTAAGGGGTAAACGAACCACACTCGCGAGCGCGATACAAGTTCCCTAATGAGTTGGAAACACAATCACTGCGCCGTGCTATTGTTTGCAAACTTGCGAGTTTGTCAATATAACGCGTGGGTTTAGTCAAAATAGTTGAGTCCAGTAGAGAATGGACTGAGAATACTTACACAAATCCAAAGCACAGACCAAAGTAAAAAGTGACAAATCGAATGTACGGCCATTTGTCAATACATCTTCTACATACGTGGTGGTGGTAGGATATTTGTATTCCCGGATAGCGATCACCGTACACAAGTAATACCCAATATAGTGGCCCACGTATTTTTTTTAATGGCTTTGAATGTCGAGACGAGCATGCCGTTCGCCTGATGGTAAGCGGTACGACCGCCCATAAACAGTAGCAACACCATCCAGTATCTTGAGTTACAAAGTACTGTGTGGCATTCGACTGTGCTCGTCATCATGAGACATAAGATATTAAGTCTCATTATGTCCAGTAGTTACACTGACTACAATGTCCTTCAAACCGAAACACAACAGTGCATGCACACTGCTGCTTGGAGGTAGAAATAGACATTGCGGTGGTACCCACCCAGACGGACTCTTACATATGAGAGACCTACCACCGGTAAAAAAATAAGTGTTGCACCTCTCGTCCTACACTCTACCTGGATGCTACTCCACTTACCATCGTACATCATCATGAGTCACATGACGTCCACTGCTGAACATAGGCCTCCCCCAAAGATTTCCAGACCGACCTGTCAAAAGCGGCCTGGATCCAGCGCGTCAATTTCTAGTGGAGGTATAATAAAAATTCTTTCTGTGTCCTATTCTCAATGATTTTTTTTTATGTTATAGCGGGCAAACGAGCATACGGTTCACCTGATGGTAAGTGATCACCGCCGCCCATGAACATCTGCAATACCAGGGGGCATAGAGATGCGTCGCCGACCTTTTAGGTGGGAATACGCTCTTTTTTTTGCAGAGTATCACAGTAATTAACAATAAACTTGAAAATAGGTTTCTAAGGACTAGGGTCCTTATTCCTTAGTGTCTTAGAGTTGGAAAAAACACGCGAGTTTCGTCTCGTCTGTTCCACATTTCGCTATCATTGTTATTCACTTTTCACACTTGATAAGTTACAACAATATTTACGTATATTTGACCTGTGAACCTTTTCTAAAGAACTGAGCGAAAGCAGTAACGGTATTTCCAAAGATATCAATTATATTAATTAAAATTAAATTATGGATCTAAGTAAACAACCCAATGTATGTAATAAAGTTAAGAAATAATATCGAGAGTGATATGTCTTCACTAAACATATAAAAGTTTATCCGTATATTTGTGTCGAGGCACGATGGTGACTGGGCTTATGTCACGTGCAATAATCTAACTATAATGGTGACTAATGTGGCTTAACGTATTAAACATGCTGAATTTTGGACTTTACGGTAAAAGTACAATTAAAATATAATATTGGCCAACGCAGTGATACATTCCATCTCCCAGAGGACATGAGGCTAACCTCACTGTGCAGTAGACGTAGGTTTCCTTACCCTGAATGACTCGCCAAAACCAGTTTTTTTTAATTTTTTTATAGCATAGAATGACGAGACGAGCATGCCGTTTGCCTGATGGTAAGCGATACGACCACCCATAAACAGTAGCAACACCATCCAACACCTTGACTTACAAAGTACTGTGTGGCATTCCACTGCGCTCGTCATCCTGAGACATAAGATGTTAAGTCTCATTATGTCCAGTAGTTATACTGGCTACAATGTCCTTCAAACCGAAACACAACAGTGCATGCACACTGCTGCTTGGCGGTAGAAATAGACATTGCGGTGGTACCCACCCAGACGGCCTCTTACATAATGAAAGACCTACCACCATGGAATATGCTAGTTTAGTATTCCTAGACGGGTTAAAAAGCGGGGATAGCCTAGTTGGGAGTGGAACGGACTGCCGAGACGAATGTTCGCAGGTTCAAAACCCAAGGGCACACACCTCTGACTTTTCTAAAAAAAAGTTATGTGTGTATTCTTTGTGAATTATCGCTCGCTTTAAAGGTGAAGGAAAACATCGTGAGGAAACTTGCATACCGGAGAAGTTCTCTGAATTTCGAAGGCATGTGAAGTCCGCCAACCCGCACTAGGCCAGCGTGGTGGACTAAGGCCTAAACCCTCTCAGTTGTAGAGGAGGCCCGTGCTCAGCAGTGGGCAGTATATAATACAGGGCTGGTATGGTAAATGCAATTGACACCGAGTATCCATTTTAAAAAGTTTATGTGTGAAAAGTCAGACGATTATTATTCAAGTTAAGACGATAAACAATTCAAAATGAATATTCACTGTAGAAACATTAACCTTCTTTATCAATAGGGTAAAATAACTAGGGCGAAGTAAGGCAAATCGTTATGTATAAAACAAGAAAGATATGACCGTATTAATTCATGCCAATTATCAAAATGAGCTCAGCGGGACCGCTATCTAAAGGAAAAATACTCGTTCATATTTACAAGAGGTTATTACATTGTACAAGACATGTACTTTGACTTAATATTATGTACCTAACAATTATAAAATTAATAAGATACTTGTCGAGTACTTCTGCGAAGTCTCTGTTACATGACTTTGTAATAATTTCTTATATATTTGAGACGAATTAGCTTGATGGAAAGCGTCCCAACTGCCAGCAAATATTGAGTCTCATAATGCTCAGTAGTTAGGTACAATAATTACAAATACTTCAAACTGAATATCACCAGCGCTTGACCACTAGTTGGCTGCAAATATCTATAAATCGGCAGTACCGAAAAAAGGCTGTTACAGACTGTTGATTAGTGGTAGGAATTGACATATCGGTAGAAAGATACCCTACGCTACAGAGACACTCCACAAAGTACAAAAAGATATTTTCATGAACCAATTTGTTAACGCCTAAAGAGCTTAAAGTAAATTATCACCAGCCACATGATGTCCACTGTTGAACATAGGATATAGTAGATTATATCTTCGTATAATTACATACTACTCTCTCTCGTGTGCAAAATCTGTCTAGGCAGGCAGGCAATGTCCATTTCTGCTGCCAAGCAGTGTGACCACTGTTGTTTTTATTTTAAGGACATTGTAATTTGTACCTGTATTTCTGGACTTATGAGAGACAACATAATGACTCAGGGTGACAAACGCAGTATGAGAATTATCAGCATCGAAGCAGTAGTTCATACAAAACAAACATTTTTTATGTTTGTTAGACGTAAACCTAGAAACCAGTGAAGTGATTGAGACGATATCATCTAACAATCATCAATATTAGTGCTTATAGAAAATTCTGGATTAACACATTGATTTGTTATTATCCCGGGAAATTGCAGTTGGAATTTTATATTAATAAAACTTGCACGTGGAGGAATCCGCGAACAAAACCTAATAAGATAATACAAGATTCTAATAATATACTATGGAAACGCTGATGACAGAAGCCGCAGATAGCCTGAGGTCAAAAGATAAGTAAACAGCTTTATACCTAATTACAACTCGATTAAATCTCTGTAATAACAAATTCGTAAAATAAGGAAATAAAGCGTTAATGAGAAACAATAAAGTTGTGTGGTTTCATTCACATTATTTAAGTCTACAACAATTACTCATTAGCTTCGGTTCGTGACTTTATCCGTATTTTTTACATAGACACTGCAAAGTGACCCCACTGCACCTGATGGTAATCGTAGTGGGGTCCAGAAGGCCTCGGCTGACGAGAGATGATTTATTCCTTGTCAGTCGACACAATTATGCCGCAATTACTGATCCCGGAACGCGGCACAGTTACGTAAGCGACTGCCGGGGTTTAAGTTTTAACACCTTATGTACGGTGGTCGCTATCCGGGTCGATACAAAATATACCTTCATAATCATCATCATCAGCCACATGACGTCCACTGCTGAACATAGGCCTCCCCCAAAGATTTCCAGACGGACCTGTCAAATATACCTTACCATCAGCAAAATCTATGTCGTTTTCGGAAATCAAACTCTTACCACTGAACTACGCTCTTCACAATTGAACATTAAAGTCTAGTTATCACACTGGTTACAATGTCCTTCACTTCAGTACTCGTACATTGACCACTACAAGATTGTCTCCTTAAACGTGTACAATGTACATTGCGGGTTTGCATAACACCCGATATTGGCATGAACCTCATATGCGGCGAGCATAAAAGAACTCATAAAATAAACCATTTTTATAGGCGCATACATCACCGTGTCGCGGCAGATTCATCCGAAATTACTTATGCTAAGGCACTACGCAAACGCTGTCAGCTTGTTGCCGAAACACTGCACAATATAACCGACAGTTGCTGAAGTTACTCATACAGTTGTGTTTCTCGGTAGCAAGTTGACAACGTCTGTGTTGTGAATGATACGGATGTTTATAAAAATATTGGATTTTGTTACAGAACTCTGAAAGGAGATATCTTCTAGGAATCACCGGGTTGGCTGATGATGGATAGTTTGTTTATTCAAATACTCTGAATGCTACAAGTCGATGACGATCGTTTAGAAGAAAAATTTGATGTTTCCAGCAATCTAACAGAATAGACTGCGTCAAAACCAGCCTCCTATGTCAAAGAGAAAAATGTTTAGTGTGGATTTACAACATAGATTCACAATGTATTATATAGTACTTACTGGAAACAGCATTAAATTGGAATAAGCAACGTTGTCTCCAATTTATGGCTGAGTGATAAATTTCCTTTGCCTGTTGGTTAGTAAATAAAACCAGGTATCTCCATTCCGTCACGTAAAATAACACAGAATGTGTACTTTCAGCAAAAAAAATTAAAGAAGCGATGTCGTTTAAGACAAATTACATACTTAAAATAATGTAGACAAACACAACATACCTTAAATATTGAATTTAAAAGTGAAAACATGAATTAGTTAATCAATGATTTAAATATTTTCGATAAAACTCCAAACTTTAATCTAACCACATTAAAACTACCAGTTTCAGTATCAAACCTAGACAAATTTGTCCCCTGGCGCATCTCAATGAAATTGCATTCTGCAACGGTCACTTAGGAAACGTAGCGGTGGTTAGTGCTCTCAGGGGAAAGATCACATATGGGGGAATGGTTCTAGATTATAACTGTTCTCTTAAGCAATTGTCTTGGATGCTTAACCTTATTCTCTAGGCTCTATAAGATTGCATGTGATTCCGTTTTTCGCAGATTTTTTAGAAGTTAGTTACAGGAATAGTAAAATATGTATTATTTTATGTATTGGAATTGATAGCAAATATAAATATATAAATATTTTTATAAAGTGCTTGGGTTTGTAATAATATGCAATCCGGGAATTCTAAGTAATTTCTTGATATGTTATGAAAACATAACGGTATATTGACAGCAAAACCTTTATTTACATTACACAAAAGTAGCCTTGAAGAATATAGTAAATTACACCAACCTAAATTAATGAAATAATTAAAGTAGTATTAGTAATTATTGCTGTGTCATTCATAATATTCTAAACGGATTTGAATGCCTATTACGTTGAGCTATGTTCAAGTTAATTAATTCAATTAATAAAACTACACCTCTCGGAGTCGCTTAAGCCTCATTAGGGGGAGCAATTTTTGCTGGCAATAATCGTACGAAATGATTGCTAGCAATGATCGCTTTTTTGAAAGCAGGCTACAATAGGGTAGTTGACTACTTTTTTTTAATACATTTATCATGAATGTATGCCATCTAACGGAAAAATAATTGTAAAATTGTCACAATAATTAGTAAGTTATAAACCTTTGAAATTTGGTGGAAGGGGTAACTACCCCTTCCACCAAATTTCAAAGCCATGTTATATTACTGTTATTTGACAACTGTCAAATAACAGTAATATTACACTGTGACGTCAGCGAGTGTCGCCGGCCATAACGCTGAGTGCGTGCGAAAGAGATAGCGTGATATCCCCTCCGCGTCCCCGCTTTTGCTCATAACAATGTTTCAAATATGGATATCTGCTTTATTTTTCAACCAATTTTGATGCTGATTTCACAGAAGAATTTATTTTTCGTATTATTTTCTGTTACATATAAAATTATTTACAAAATCAAACATAGGAGGCTACCTTATTGCCTCGCCATTGCACGTGTTTACACAGGGTAACGTTTTTAAGAAATAATTGCATACGATTATTGCGAGTAACAATTGATCCGTCAAAACAAGCCTTAACTTAACTAGTTAATAAAAAACAAACTAATCCCTCACAGTCTCAACACTCAACATATTACTTCCACAATAGACTAGTGTCTATAGCACGGCTCTTATCAGAAACTACGAGATGTTTAGTCCCAAGATACCCAAAGCCTCGCCACGCGGGTATCATTTCGTAGTTTCCATTTGCCTGATAAATGATTCCTTTCAGATCAAATAGGATCTGATCCCTTTAGATTACATCGTGAGTTTTAATTGTGTTTGTTGATTTTTTGACTGATTGCGCACTTTTGTGTTTTATAATAAGGTATCATTATGATAGATATAGATAATTCTGTAGGCATTGTCTATAACTGCCACTAAGCAGCATTGTATTCCCGTTAAAAAATACATTGTAGCCAATGTGGTTTATAGCAATATGAGACTTGACTAAACTGATTTTGATGAAATTCGGTATGGAGATTGTTTGAGATCCTGAGAAGGACATAGGCTCTTTTTAATTTGTATACCGGGAAATTATAAAGCGGGACTTTTATCACAGAAAAACTTTTTCACACGGGCGGAGCCGCAGGCAAAAGCTAGATCATTCATATAAACAAAAGGGCCCATAGCTCGTTAAAGGTGTTATTAGTCGTTTACAAATCATTTATTATTCAACAAAGCTAGCTGTCTGGCCTTTCGCGTAACATTTATTACTTTAGTTATTTGTTAAATGAACAGCGCTTAAAACCCAAGCCTATTTTAGTTGCGTAACTCAGTAATAGCTTAGTTAAATCCTATAATCGTTTGGCGCAATAGTTCGTGTCCTGTTTTACAAATTAAGTTAAGCAATACAAAGAGAGAGAATATTGATTTTATTGACTTTTATAGTGTAAATATAGAAGTGGATCACCTGATTTAAGGTGATACCCATAGCCTTCAATTACCCAGATTATAACAAGAATTATGGATACGCTGACGACTTCAACGACAAAGACGACTTAGGGGAGGTCTATGTTCAGCACTGGACGTCATGTGGCTGATGATGATCATGATGAGGAATTCAAAGGAAAGGAGTTAGGATTAGGAAAGAAATCTCACTTATCATACAAAACTCAAGCAGTGACAAGCTGTGATTTCATTTAAGTTTTTGTGAGTCAATCGTGCTTTTACTTTCGCAGAGACTACCTGCGAGAATTGGTGGTATAACAATAAATGCATACTGAAATAGAACAGAGATCATGGCTCAACTGGGTTTAAGTCTGCCCACCATTTAGAAACAGAAGCGTAAACTTATACTTTTCAAAACATTAATAAGACATTACCTCAATTGTAAAGCTCCTTAGCGTTATCCTTCAAAATTCAATACTGCATCGGTCCTACATCTGGCAGCGATCGTAAAAAACGTTCGCCCGCTGTCAGTCGCAATAAATTGCCCCCGGCCACATCTGTCGCTGACCGTATATCAATCGCTCGCGACTGACGACTTTTTGAACGATGGCTAGATGAACCAGCTATTTAGTTTACGTAAGACAAGTCCTTCAAAAGTCTTGGATTTGGGAGATATATTTTAATTCAAGGTTTAAAGTCTTAGAGATAGATTTAAATGTGTTAGATCACTGTATACTATAATCATTGTCTCACTATAATTAATGTGTAGTAATTGCAGGATATCATTCAATTATCCAAAGCTATGTCGCATATATTTTTTTCAGATCACGTGCTCCTTGCATTCACGATTCCTTATAATGATGAACAAGATTTCACTTACTAACAGACTAGCTCGTCTGGTTGTGAATTTGCTATATAAATAGCGGCATAATTCTTGAGACCGTTGCGAGACGCAACATCTATCATTAATCGTCATTTTATTTGAACTCTTTTTTTCTATAAGGTGCGATTTAGTAAACTCGAAATATAACTCGGACGTTTTAAAAACTCTCTTGTAAAATAGGAAAAATCCGTTAAAATAAAATGTATGGTAGCCCTAGATGTTGGTTCTCTGTGCACTTACTACTTGTTCAAACTACAAGCTAAAAGTTAAACTGAAATGTGCTTTGTAACGGTTTCTACTTTTGTTATTGTGCAGGAGGAAGGTTATCTAAGACTGCGCATGATATTTTTATTGATTCCGATGCAGGAAACTGTAGCTTTTAGTTTAGTAGATTGAAATAAACTTTTAAAACCGTTCATTGACATAAAAAGACTTTTTATTTTGCAATACAAGGATAATAGTAGCTATAAAAGCATCGATGAATTTAATTTATACAATCCTGTATGTGAAGAATTATGTAATGTTTTCAAATACGTTACCTAATCACGCGTGAACCACTGAATGGACTTGACTAAAATAGGGCAGTAGATAGACCATGTCCTGGAGTGTACAGGCTCAATTTCATGTCATTAATGCTGTACAATGAGATTTCTATTCTATGTAGAAACTTTGACATGTAATGAAGTATCAGTTCATTCATTACGTATAATTAACACTTACGACAATTGATAAGTCAATAACTCGTAAGCCGCGAGCAAAATCTAGTCTTATCTAATTCCTATAGCAGTTACTGATACCAAAAACATTAATGTGCTTGCTGATGACGACATTGTTCGGATGCTTTAAAGTAAGGACGACAAAGTTTAAATCTCATAGTCAGTCGACATCGCGAAGTAGTTGAAACTGGAAACTTTATTAAAGGTCGAACGATTCCGAGAGACTGGTCACTAATTGTAGTTAGTGGGAGTTACAAAGTAGCGCGCGTGACAGATGAAACTTGTAAGAATTACTGAATTTTGGACTATTTGCTGCAGATTTAACTATCTAAATGTTTCTTAAGGTTCTTGATAGCGTTTTAAAACGGGCAATATAGATTTCAGATTAGATTTTGAATTGATTTTAGACCAGTAAATAAATGGATTGACAGTGTCAGGTACAAAACGTGCGGGCTAATATTTCACTCCTATATCGAGACAAATGTGTAGTTCGCAAATAGACGTCAAAGCGATCTATTTGGGTTTTTCGCCGTCATCATCAGCCACATGAAGTCTACTGCTGAACATAGGCCTCCCCCAAAGATTACCAGATTTTCGCCATATGTACTAGCTATCCAAAATGCATAGTATATCGCGAAGTCTTCCACCAAAATCAAATTTAGTGCGAAAAAAGATACTAATAATACGAAATAACAGCTAAAATCACTTAAAAGCAAGCAGTATTCGGCACAAATGCGGTTACATTCGTTCTCAATGCAACAGAGAAACTAGTGATATTGAAACTTCATATTGCTTTTGTTATCAAACTTATGTACGGATAAATGTAAATGTCATGCGAACTGCGGTTGATCTGTTTTGAGTGTAATTCAAGACTGTTATTACTCTTTTTATACTGTCAATGTCACTTGCTTGAGAATTGCTCAGAAATGGTAGCAACAAAACTCAAAACTTGAGTAATAAACTATAGCAACCGCACTTCTCAATCTAAGAGATTGAGATTTTAATTCTTATGTCCAGTAATTACTAGTGTAAGCTAGTGCTTTAATGTCCGTCTCTCAAGGTATTATAGAAAAATAAGTAAGTATGTCTACACTTAATATTATAAAGTTGAAGAGACTTCTTTTGTCTGAGCGCGTTAATATCTCGAATGGGAAATTAATTATCCCTGAATTCTTTATGCTACCTTATCTCGAGAACGGAATTTCAACGAAGCGAATCCGCGAGTAGAAGCTAGTTTAAAAACTTTTATACATGGCTTGTTATACTGCATTTAGATCCCAAGGATTGATTTGATCTTTAGACAAACATAACATTCATTGAATATCGTCTGAAACGACTTGCAACATTTTCCTTGAGACAATCGATGCAATTAACATCGAGCTAGTCATAGCAACAATGACAGTCTGGGGAATTCACGCAATGGCAGTGGTCTTCGATAGTTACTGATGCGAACAGACCTATACTCGTATCTTATATTAAATATTATTATAATAAATTTTATTCTCATTGGTCAAGCGGTCGCGTACTTTGACAGTAAACCGACTTATTATGTGGTATATCACTTGTATGCATTAGTCAGAGTAC
Organism: Sphinx pinastri; assembly: GCA_947568825.1. Lineage (NCBI taxonomy): Eukaryota > Metazoa > Arthropoda > Insecta > Lepidoptera > Sphingidae > Sphinx > Sphinx pinastri. Next base: position 20,544,871 of record OX387617.1, read on the forward strand.
TACAGCACTGTCTATTTTCACCGTAGCGCTATTGCTTTGGCTAAAAAGACATTGCTACAGTGCTAAGAATGACGAGCGCAATGCTGTGCCATGCAAAGGTTGTAATGTTTGTCTTGAGTTGTATTATTTAGTTCATCAATTGCTGTTTCAAAACTGATTAAAAATAGTATTCATAATTCTAATAACTTAAATCCCGGATCATCATCATCAGCCACACGGCGTCCACTGGTGAACATAGGCCTCCCCTAAAGATGTCAAGACGGACCTGTCAAAAACGGCCTGCATCCAGCGTGTTCCTGCGACAATTTATCAAGTCGTCTGTCCACCTTGCAGGTGCCGGATGCCGTGTAATAATAAGTTTAATTATAATCTCATTAAAACTGCATAGTTTCTTTGTTCGCCCGCAGTATTAAAAGAGAAAGCATTACATAGCATTTTTCCAAGTTATAATTGTGATTTGTTGTGCAAAGAAAAAGCAGTTGCTTAATGAACTAAGTTCAGTGTTGTTTTGGAGTTGTTGAAATACTGGAAATTTATGTTACAATCCCTAGTTGAGGTAATTTTGCCTACAGAAATTAGTTCAACTATGTGTCGTTAGATGTCGCTAACTTTTCATTTGGCTATTCTTTAACAATATTCCACCTGACATCTTAGTCTGGCTAAGATGTCTCTCAATTACTAATTTTAAATTAATTTTACTGGTAGTAGGTCTCTCATATGTAAGAGTCCGTCTGGGTGGGTACCACCGCAATGTCTATTTCTACCGCCAAGCAGCAATGTGCATGCACTGTTGTGTTTCGGTTTGAAGGACTTTGTAGCCAGTGTAACAAAATGAGACTTAACATCTTATGTCTAAGGATGACGAGCGCAGTGGAATGCCACATAGTACTTTCCACACAGTCCGCCTTTATACATCTGTATATGAAGTGCTTAAATAAATAAATACTTTGTAACACAAGGTGCTGGATGGTGTTGCTACTGTTTATGGGTGGTCGTATCGCTTATCATCAGGCGAACGGCTTGCTCGTCTCGTCATTCATCACCATAAATATATAAACAAAATAAAAATAAAAAAGCCTTTATTTGACCCTGCTACAATTTTTCTTAGTTTCTAGTTTGTTTATTTACTTAATTCTAGGAATATGTATGTTTCTCTAATTAATATTACTAAATGACTTTATTTCTAGTTTTATATGTGTAAATATAATATGTATAAATTTGTGTTAAGCGAGGTCCCCCTCAGGTTGGGTGAAGGCCTCCTCCAAGGATGTCCACTTCTCTCTGTCTTGTGCTATCTTCCACCAGTTTGAGCCATAAATATATATATATCACGATTTATGTGATTACACCCAATCCCACAATGGTCAATGTGACTTGATTGGTTACGGCGGCTATGTTGCCCTTCTCAGATTCAAGAGCAGGTGAGGTCGACTATAATTCTAAAAGGTTGTTCATTTTCATTGATCATTGAAGGCAGTGAAATTAGGGAGCATTATGATACTTAACTTGTATGGTATAAGGATGACAAACGTCTATGCAAAGGTGTTCCTAATTTACAGTCCTTTTTTTTCGCGGGGAAAAACGCATTATCGCTACCACCACTGGGGGTGAGTGGAACGATAATTTACAGTCCTAGGTGATATTATATTACTCATGGGTTAGCTATTTACCATGAGGGGAGCGATCATTTAACCTTATCATGCCATTTTACAAAAATTAAGGATTTTTTCCCCATATTTCTAATTTATTTAGAAGTAGAAAGCGCAACCGCGCATTAAACTTAGGAAAATAATCCGTTTTCAGTACCATCCTTGCAGTGACTGCGAAAACCAACTTTGAATTCCAAGCTCTTCGAGTACTGTTAGTAGAGCCTGCTTTAAATTCATTGTACTGAAAACTTCAGTTTTTATGAGTGCTTTCCGCTTTTCTACCTTGGATTTGAATTTTAGACGTTAGAAACGAATCTAGCTTGTTTATTTTGTGTTCGGAGGCTACTAGCTTTCTTTTTAGTTCAAGAATAGTTTAAAAAATATTCTCTCAGAGCAATTTTTTATACATTATAGAAAATAGTATACAAGTATGTTATCTATACTAATATTATAAAGAGAAAATGTTTCTGAGTTGGTTTGTAGGTAGTAATCTCTGAAATTACTGAACCGATATTGAAAATTATTTCACTAATAGGAAGCTACAATACTCCTGAGTGCTTTTCATCCCGGGTAAATATAAAGCGGGACTTTTATCCCGGAAAAACTTTTTCACGCGATCGGAGCCGCGGCCAAAAGCTAGTAGGAGCTAGTAAAATTTGGTACAATTTCTTTCCACAGACTCACTAGCCACTTATGTTCTTCATAACCGAATCTCTACCACCCCAACGCATAAACAAACGTCACAAATCATTTTCTCATGCGAGTATAGTATTACCCTTCAGACGCGCGAAGACACTCGAAGTCATATCGTAAATCAATCCATCTGACGCGCTCGAGATTGTATTTTTACGACCAATATAAAGTGCGCGTCCTAGAAAGGAGGGGTCCAGCACTGCACAAAACAATATCATTTTGTAGTATATGTTTTGGAGAGCCGGGAATGCACCGCATTATATTTCTGTGAGTAAAAGTGTATTCGGTGGATAAATTATTGATGGTTTCGGGTTAACTTAGAGTTCCGAGCTTCACCGCTCAATGTCCTAAAACTTGTGCCACTGTCAATGCTCACAGCTGTTGCAATGGTGGGTCAGGGCGGGACAGTTTCTAGCGTGATGTAGAATCGTGTAATATTTTTAGGGGAATGACTTTGGTTAGGGTTCCTTTAGTGAAACTCTAGAAAAGACCTTACTCTTTAATATAGACACTCTATGCATCCGCCAGTTTGACTTCATGTTTGAGTGTGCAGTGTCTGCAATTTAATTATGATCTATCGCCTTGTTAAGTATTTACAATTTCTTGATGGTGTTACTTTATGATTAAACCCTAAACAACAGGCATGAATTACGACCTACAGATTCTAACAGCTAAAACCGAAGCAGAAGGTCAAATACACAAACCCCCGAGTTTAATTCACACCAAGCGACAAGTCACGAAGTTACCTCACTTATGAACTATGTTAATCCATCCGAAAACTTAGTGGGCGATTGTTACGCATCGCTCAGGGGCGTAATGTTTATGAAGCAGGCCCCGCGGGCCGTTCGGTTATCGATATGGCCGCCTTTGAATGAAATTCAGATTTGATTAACTGGTATTTGTTGGGATTTTTTTGATTTTTTTGTGATTGGTGGTGGGTGGTGGGTAGTAAAATTCATCATCTTAACCCTGTATTATACACTGTCCCACTGCTGGGCACGGGCCTCTTCTACTACTGAAAGGTTTAGGCCTTAGTCCACCGCGGTGGCCTAGTGCGAGTTGGCATAATTACGGGCAAATAATTTTCAGTTCCCTAGCTTGATGTTATCTCTGATTACATTTGTGTCAGTGACACTATATTTCAAAATAAAGGAGATCATAACATTGGTAGAATTGGTCAATCGGTCATCCTCTGACCATGATGTAGCTACAATCTAAAAACTTAACTGAACTGATTGTAATAAAAGTATGTGAAGTGTCGATCTACTGTGTCACTACATCGTGACGCCTTGGTAGCAAAATAAAGACAGTGGTAGTCCAGTAAATTCGATCATCTGTACATCCGAAAGTCGATATTTTAACCATAAAAAAATGGCTACCGGCACTTGACATCGATTACTTCACTGACACTTCCATTAAACGGACACCGCTCTCGTAATTACCTGGAACAAAAAACATCAAAATTAATTGCAAAATGGCAATTTTTATACACGGCCGCACGCCAGGGGTTATCGGTTATGATTGCTCTTTTAGATGTTAAGCGTCAGAGCCGCTTATTCGCGAGGAAATGTGCGGTCCCCGAGGTCTTTTTATTCCGGAAAGGTTTTAACTCCAGCGGAACGGCCAAAATACGCACCTGCTGTATTATTATCCCACTGCTAGGAACACAGTTCTTTTTTACTGAGAGGGTTGACAGAAATCGAACCTAGATTTTTTCTATTGAACTACCTACCTAGATCGACTAACACCAAAAGTCCATTAAAAAGAGATAATAAATCGTCGGTAATAAAATACGGTTCGATGCTTTTTGTGGCTTTTTTAAGGAATATTGATAGCGATTGGCGAGTGGCTACAATTCCGGTTTATAGATTTAGTGCAGCAATTTACCGACGGAGTAAAAAAACGTTATATTTTTCTTAGCAGGGGGAGGTGAAATCTCCCTGTAGACTGGTAGGGAATGTTTCTAACATCAACCTGCTTTTATGCAATCCATACTTATAAATGCGACAGTAATTCTATTTGTTATGCCTTCACGGTTGAACCGCTAAACCGAATTTGATTTAATTTGTTAGTTTCTACTTTTCTGTTTAACATTTTTCTCAAACAGAATTCGTGCCCATATGAAAGGCTTTAAACTTTTGACCAAACGATCTTTCTTTCTGTTTTTAGATGACGTAAATTTTTGATAACAGTAAAAAAGGCAATTACCTTATCGGTTCAGGAGTCCTAGAAATACTCCTACAAATTCAGCAACCATAACTGTGCATTACTATTTCTTTATATTACAAGCGTGTCTCATATAATTCTCTTTAATACATCCTGTGCACTTTAATATTTTAGTAACACTGTGTGATGTGATGATGAGTATGTAATAAAATAAAATATATATCATAGAACCGCGAACGCCTGCAACTAACTATATTGAAAGTATATCTCAATTGCACAGATGCATTTTATCTATTTTATGAAAGCCGTTTTATATCAGAAGTATTGGTCACGTTTTATGGGAGTGAGGTATCGTAAATCACTAGACCCTCTTGTTTCCTCCATAATGCTTCGTTTATTGAGCTTAGATACGAATTGTTGGATTATTTTTGTTATTACATTATCAATATTATAAAGCACCGATTGCATTAAGTTGCTCTCAAGTCTCATTACCTTTAGTTATTTGATAATCACCAATAATTATTGCCTGAATACCTTTTTGGCAGAATGTATAACACCAAAAATTTTCATGAGTACTATGTCAATCTGGAATACAACACTGCTTGTACACATTGAAAATATCCAAGATATCAGAGGAATCATGATCCAATCACTGATAAAGGGTATAAGGAGGGAGATATGAAGTGTGATTCATAATCAAAGAAATTGAATACAGATGAATATTCATCTGGTCCTGTAACAGGAATAAATAATTATGGGTTTACCGTCGTTTTGGGAAAGGGTCAAATGACAAACACAATGAGCGTGTATGAGATTTATGGCAGCTGAATATGCGAATAGGATGTGTTTGGACCGATGATTTGGCCGTCTATAGTCTCTACTTATTTCTATGGGACCTCTGTGAATTTTTGTAGTCTCTACATATTTCCTGCAAAATATTGTATTTTTGTCGTTATTAAGGATATTATAAACTCTCTCCTAGAGCAGCAATAAATAGAGTACTGAGCTTTATCCGCCACCTGCTGCCCAGTATCAATATTCGAACTAAAACTTCATTATTTAACCTGGAAATCACACCGAGGACCTCATTCATTTTACAACCTTATTATACCAATGTCATCAAAACAATGTAGAGCCCGTGACGTACTTCCGTATTTATTATCGCTAAAATGTTTACGTTCGCAACAATAGCACGAATGTTTGCGATCCACATGTTTTGACTCGTATATGTAGTGTTTTGATTGTAAATAGGGTAATTATATCCAGAATTACTGCACCAATTAATACACAATTATTATTTATGTAAAGGTAGGCAGAGGCGCTTCTATCCATGTTTCGTGTAAGTTTTTTTTCTCTTTCCCTATGTGATGGATATAAGTCTACCGTCGTTTAGGGCAGAAATTGTAATCACTGGAAAAATTCATAAAACATATTCTGAAAACTATTTACGTATACACTCACGCCTTTTAAACCCGCAGAGGTAGGCAGAAGCGCAACTAGTGCACCCAATTTTCGCCGTGCGTATTCCGTGCCATGATGATGAAAATCATTTAGTTATATAATTTTAACCCAGAAACCACATTAGCGGGCGGAGCAGCATGAAGAACTAGTGCTTGATATGGAAATGGGCTCGATTTTATTTTGTGGGACTGAAGCAAAATTATGTACCCACTTGTTACCTTCCCTTCCCTAAATACTGCCATATACTACTGTAAACTAATACTCGCAATTAAGTGATATATGGAGCAAGATCTCTAGTTAATATGGTAATATCTTCATATTCTCGTAAACAATAGTTAACTATAACTATAGGTTAACCAAACGTTATTGATTGTAACTAACAGTACTCATAAACATTGCTTTACGCCAGAATACGCAAACTAGATTGTATTATAGTCTATATTCTAGTACAGTTATGAGTGAAAGAGTTAAATAATAAGAGAAAGTTAGTTGTACTTTTCCTTGGCACTTTGTGAAATGTAACGCCTTGGTAGAAGTGATCTATCAGCTTCATGTCTCAGTTTAACCACACACACAGACATCACACCTTTATGCCCGAAGGAGTAGGCAGAGGTACAACTAGGGCACCCGCTTTTCCCCATGTGTGTGGCGTCCCATGATGTGATAGGGGCCAGTCTATCGCCATATCGGGCCCAAATTCCAGACTTACGGTTGATACTGAAGCGAAAACCCAACATCACTTTGCGCGACTCGGGAATCGGGACTTTCCCCAGGCTAGTTCGAATGACCTCCAGGGTGTCATGTAGGTATTTAAGTTTAAGATCTATTTTTATTGGTCACTGCTGATAACCATTTCCCTATCAAATCAAAATAAACGGTAGTCTATGTTCCTCAGTGTGGCTTCAAATAAGCCAAAGAATTTTTGCCGAGTCAGTAGTTTTGGACATCGTGTCCGACACACTCAGAAACTACTTCCTTATAATATTAAAAGTACTTGTTTCGAACCCTCGCGTCGCGGAATCTTAATCTTGTTTAGTCTAACGATGTAAACCGCGATACTACGGCTCAAAGTTGCTGGAAAAATATAGTTGCAAATGCAATTTCCTCCGCCGCCTCATTGTCCTACAAGACTTGTTTGTAAGTTAGTAAAATGTTACGAATAATCTCGGCAAGCCCATTGGTTTGCCGAGATTATTCGTACCATATTGTCAGTTCTTTATTTGCTGTAAATGTATAATCTAATCCTTCCTTCTTCTTCTCTAGTATTTGTGTCTATCTTAGGTTTTATAGATACCACCTCATTGTCTATTTCTGCCGTCTGCCACTAAGTTGAGTGCCCATTTATTTTTACTATATTCAGTGTTTCCTTGGCTTTAAAAATCTTGATAATATGCAGTATCTTAAAGTGACCAGTACAAATGTTACGCATTGCAGTCGAAAAGGGAATTTGTATGGGTAAATGGCGACAACTTATTATTATTATATATTATTCCCCAAATGGTTCTATTGAATTTTTCCCTTGACTTGCCAGATTATAGAAGTTTATATAAGTACATAAAGTGGGTTTTAAAAAAAGCGGAAACCCACGCAATTCTTGCGTGCGCGGTACTACAACGGACCACCGTCCTGAGGTCCCGAGTTCGAATTTTGGGTCGGGCAGTAATATTGGGTTTTTCTACTCAGCTCGAAGTCTTAGGGTGGTATTAATAAATCAATCTCAAGTTTGAGTTACATCTCAAGTAGACATAATGTATGGAACTATTAATACATTATGTCTACTTGAGATGTAACTCAAACTTGAGATTGATTTATTAATACCGCCCTAAAATTCTTGCCCGATATCGCGATAAGCACATTCATCATGGATATGGCGATGTGTGTATTTTGTTTTATTTTTTCCATTATATTAATTCAGTTCGCGTGACGTCCTTATTTAACCATCATCCATATTCCCCAGTTGCTTCTTTATAATGCAAACTCCATTCGCAGCTGTGTATAGACAGGCACTTACAAGGCAAGCGACGTCCCGTCCTTGTATAAAAAATGAAAATCTAAGACATTCCCTCCTTTTGCATCAAAAGCAGGTAAATATTGGCTGTAAGATGCATTCGTATGAATATTTTATCCGAGGATATCTTGAACGGATGCTGTGTTTGTATTTTGTTAGAATACGCCAAATAGCTCCGTGCTTGCATTTCATTTTGACTGGCTCAACCGTGCCACTTTGGGTATAAATAGATGTATTGGAGTCATATGAGGGTTTAGGGGTAATATTAGCATGTGGTGATGGTAGATAGGTTGATGATGTTATTCAATACCATCGATTGAGATCGATCTACGGCCACCCCAGAATTGTGTATAGTCAACGGATGTACATAGAAGACTCAAGATGTGGAAAATAACTCTAGCAAGGTTCATGTACTGGGACCATGATGTCAAGCCTCATACTATTCCTCACTAAGCCACTGCGTACAAACCTTCAAATTAGAACAGCACCATGCTTACACTTATGCCCGATAGTTATATATAGACGCAGTTATAGTACCGAGATACTCTACGTTTTTTGAACATACCGCATATGCGAATTCATCGATAAATATTCACAGAGACGATTCTAGAAGTTACATAAATCAATACTGATGGTGTTTGTCTTTGTAGCGTATGTGCAAAATGTCCGGATGGTAATGTCGTTTCGATAATGTGCTAGTTCATAGTTTGGCTTATTTATTGCCGCAGCGTATGTTATATTCATGATAATGATTTATTTTATTGCATTCTGCATTTACTGGCGTAACATCTTGTGCTCTTTACTGAATATTGTCAAATCATTTCTTGGATCGGCAGCACTGAGCCTTACATGAAATTTAAAGGGATTCAAAAAACGATTAACGAACATGGAGAAATAAAGGTCAATTTTAATGTAAAATAATTTGTTTCACATCTATACTATATAAAGCAGTAGATCCCGGTGTGTCTGTACATTGAAATAAATGTGATGAAAATACAGGTGGTGATTAAAGAAGAGTAATGGAAAATAAATCAGCGATTTTTATAATTCTTTTCTGTCTATCTGTTTTTCGGTTTGTTTGTTACTTTACTGCACATCTCCGAAACTACCTACTGAACGAATTTCAATGAAATTTGACACCCTAGAAAGGACAAAGGCTACTTTTTATCCCGGTAAAATATAAAGCGGCACTGTTATCCCGGAAAAACTCTTTCACGCGGGCGGAGCCGCGAGAGAAAGCTAGCTTATAATATAGGGACTAATATTAAATAACAAGAAACAAGAAACAAGAAACAAACATTTATTTGCATAGAATACAGGTGGTACCAGATTTAACAGTGGTGCATAGTTCAAGCTATACTCTGCCTGCTTTAGGCATGCAAATATTTATAATTATATAAAACAAAATAATATATTTTTTTTAACAAAATGTCACTCTATATTATTATTATTTAGCATATTTATTACATTCTTAATTATATTATATTAAATTTTACAAATAATCAACTTCATTATTTTTGTATTGCATGAACTCTTCTATCGTATAAAAACACTTATCTACTAGCCATTTTCTTAACTTAATTTTAAAATATTTAAATGGAAGTTCCCTTAGATTTTTAGGCAGTTTATTAAAAACTGATATGCACATAGCATAAACATAGCATAAACAAGAGTATTAATAAAAATCTTTTCGGATTTCTATATTAATTAAAGATAACAATGCCTTTAATAACGACGCAGTTAACTACGACAGTCAAATCCTCAATCGTTCTCCGGGAGCTTTGGCACATTTGTAAGATTTCTCACGGCCTCAAATTAATCAGCGCTCGGGTTACGTCGTACAAAATAGAGTAAGGGTGAGCGCACACTGCAGACTTAAAATGGCGCGACATTTTTATTATATTTTAAGTGGTAGAGCCACGCTGTAGTCATATTTGAATACAGCATGAATAGACCTACTACTGTCTTTTAAAAAGCCCATGCGCAGTAAAAGCTTCTGTGGGATAGGTGCAAGCCCAAATATATACTCACTAATTTTATGTCAATTCCTTTCCATTAAAGCTGGCAGTCCATTCGTGATTCTTTTGGAACGGTGCATTTATGGGTTTTGTTTGGCTTCTGACTTCATTCAGTATATGAAGAAATGGTTCTACGAGGAACTCAGCCGCCCTGCCGGCAATCTCTGTGATGGATCCTGAGATCTCATAAACAACAAAGTAATAATACGTTAAAAAATAAAAACAAGGACACCAAACCCAGAACCCACTGTTTCACACCTCCAAAGTTATCACTAGATTAAAGGGACGACCCAACACCACGGTGTGCGCTCGCCCTAATTGTTAGGTTCATTAGCAGGCCTACTGTGGTGCCTAATTGAATTTAGCTGAATTCTCGCTAACCTAACCGAACAGCTGCTAATACCAAAACTTTAGCCTTAAATAGAATTAGTGAGTAATGAAAACATTTTAAGCTAATTTAAATTCATTTTAATAATCAAATACAGTTAACATCCGAAGAGAGCTAGTAACTGAAACAACTATTTGTGAGTTACAAAAAATATACGAAAAATAGTATACACCATTAACACTAAATATTAGGACTTGATATGACAGAAATAATCTCTGTAATTTACACTTTCGCTACTGCCTACCCCATCGTAAATGGAGATGGTAAGTTATCTCTGCCAATATAAAAAGAGATTGAACTGTAAATACTGAAAACGGAATACAAAACGAAAGCGCTTATTCGTACCCCAAGACTGGCGACGCATCGATGAATCGTATAGTATTGTAATTTTTTTCTGAACGTTAATCTTTAACCAGCAGATGGCCTACTTGGAAAGTTCCCCTCTGGACATCTTGATTGCTCTCAGCCAATCTGCTTATTGTATGGTCATGCTTTAGTTGCAACCTCCCTTTTTTCATTGATACATCACACAAGTCACAGTGCTTAGAGAACATGGAGCATGGAATTCATTTCAGACCTCCAACATCCTGCTTCAGGGAAAAACTTGCAAGTATATTCCTCTTCTATAAAAAACTAGTACACTATTTCCCTCACGCTCAAAGCCTGGTAATAAAACGGCTCGATCATTGGATATTCGTCATATTCATATCACAATAAAATTCAAAGCAATGCGGAAAGGGAAGGATAAAAGGTTAGGGGCGTAAACATCTTCACAAAGGTATAAAAGGAAACGGTGTAAGGGTTCCGTATTTTTTTATCCTGGAATAGCATAGTATACTGGATCTGATGGTTAGTAAAGTATCGGCCAATATTGCAGAGAAACGAGAAACGTCTCAGCATTAGGTGAGTTTCTTGGTGCTTCTTCTCAGGTCAGTGGGCTTTTCCGAAGCACTGGTAGAATCTTTAGATGATAAAAACATTGTAAAAATGACGTGTAAAAGTGCCCTTAGGGGCCTAATTACTTAATAAATGATTTGAATTACTAGGTGCATACTGCATATTGACTGACCATAGACCCAGTGCATAACACTGTTTAGTTTTCTGCCATATTTGCTGTTCAGTTAGGTATGTACATATTTAAATATATACAGAACATTACGAAATGAATGATATACACTGTATAGAACTAAGTGCTATAACTACAATTTATGCACAGGCTTGCTAACTCCCATTCTCGACTGGCCATTATTTTGTATAAAAAACTACTACGAAACACCGTATTGGTTTTCATATTTAAAGGAACCCAGGATAAAAGGCTGTATTTTCGCACAACGGTAAGGCGCGCGAGACGCGGTAAGTGAGGGTAGAAGGGCGGGGAAGCTACCATGGCGTGTAAGGTGACCATACATGCTGTTTTATACGAGACTGTTTCAAAGAACCATAAAAATGTTCCATTTTTAAACACGTTTTTGGAACCTTTATGAAACACTAAACGTCTATTAACAGTTAATTAATATGTGTTACACTTAATATGACAGATATCAAATAAACTCAAGAGTAATAAATTCTGACTTGAATTGTATGTATTGTATCATGTACATACACAAATATGTACACACGCATACTTTCCCCTAAAGGTCAAGTCAAACAGCAAATTTCATAATGCACAAAGACTGCCGACCTAATATCCTTGCTGAGAAAAGTCCAAAGATAGACAATGCTTCACGCATGAAATCTGTCTTAAAATGTTGTACAGGCATTTTATTATAAAATATCCCACTAAATCCTAAAGAAATGCCCACCTCATGCATGATTAATGCAGCCTCTTTTACCGTGCATCGGCTAGCGGGTATCCACGCGTCACGGATTAATTAATCTTATCACTCTTGATAGCCGAAAGTGCTTTCAGTTGCTATTAAATCGATAGTGACTGGCTCTGGAGCCCAGGCGTCTACGAGTAAGGAAAGTATCAATTTACTGCGGTTTAGAATTTATTATACGGGATGGTTATTTGACATGAGTTAAGGCAACTACTTAACTTCTATAGGTATAGAAAAACTTTATGAGTTTAGAGAAGCTGTTTTTATTAAGATATTTTGGCTCCCATTAACAGGTATTAAAAAAATGTACAGTTAGCGAGAAAAAGTTCAATTTATTACTATCAAACTCCTATGGGACCAACTAAGCTGCACTAATTACCTCATTTCATAAATGGGGCATTCCGTGGAGAAGAGTCATGAATTGTCATGAGATTATTAAATTACTATAAATTATCTATAATTTTATAATCAACAATATCTAAACATTCATATTATATTGATCCATTTAAAAACACGTTAAAAATATTTTTGTAACTGTTTTTTCTACAAATTAACAAAACTATTTCTATTTTTCGCTTCATAGACTTTTATGTGCTCAAAGACACACAATGAATTATTTAAAAGCAAAAATCACTACATAGTATAAAACAAAGTCGCATCCCGCTGTCTGTCTGTCCCTATGTATGCTTAGATCTTTAAAACTATGTAATGGATTATGATGCAGTTTTTAATAGATAGAGTGATTCAAGAGGAAGATTTATATGTATAATATAGTAGAGAATTATTAAAATTCTTCTGTGCGCGTGTGTCATTGAACTCCTCCTAAACGGCTGGACCGATTTTAATGAAATGTTTTGTGTGTATTCAGGTGGATTCGAAAAAGTCTTCAGATTTACAATTCGGTCCGGGAAAATGTATAGTTTGTATATAAATTGACTTTTATACAGGAAAAACTCTTTAATGCGGGCGAAGCCGCAGGCAAAAGCTAGTTCAGTATAAAAAACAGTAGTGAAACAACAAAATATTTTTGCGTACCACCAAAACGGCATAAAAACTTTCGCTTGGATACACATAGCGGCAACATATTATTATGCCGTGATATTTTTTTGATAATATTTCACATCCTGTTTCCTTCAAACGAATAGAGCGTAAAATATCGCTTTTTCATCAAGTTAAGCCACACACCGTAGGCATCGATTACGTATTTCCAGTAGTTCGTATCATAACATTGTTCGAAGGACGTTGTAGCGAATGTAGTTGCTTTAAAAATATGAGACTTGTTAAGTGTGAGCACATTCTTGAACATCATATTTTAACTATACTGGATTTACCACTAGGTATCGTGAAGGCACTGCCGTGCCGAGTATCAAAAAATAATCACAGTTCTGAGTTTATTTTCTAGTCATTTTAATATCCCTCCCTCTTTTTTTATATTGCATTTGAGTTTTGTTCATTCTAGCTGGTTTTCCCTAATGCTCTTTTGTGGGTCAGCAGAACACCACGTACATAGATTAAAGATATTAAATCCCATAACATTTCGAATCTCACTCAGAAAGCTCTATAACGCATCTCGAATATATACTATGCTTCTTAAATAATGCCGGCATTATTAAGCCGCTATGTATATTTATGCTTTTCTTCATTAGCCTAAATGTCGTTTAGTTTAAGCTGTTCCCAGCACCAAATCCTACAGCCGTACGTAGCGCCTCCGCAAGTCATAGGCGATTACCTAAAACACAAGTTTATAGGACTTACAAAATATAAAGCCTAGATAGGACTACTGTTATGCTAGAGTTCTAGATAAATATCGCTTTTTTGTTTTTGGCGTCAACAAGCACTTTCAGGTCCCATTTGAAAGAGATTGTTGAGAATATTATTAGTGGGAATAACAAAACCTAATAATCTGCATAAAAATACGTGTGACGATTAATATAGTACCATGTAAGGTTTTGTAATTTAAATTTCTATGTGTCGTCTGCCTATAAACACTGTTGAATAGTCGTGATTATTTTTTCACAAATATCCATCCCAGGATAAAAGTAAAATTAGTGAAATCGTAATGACAGTCCCGAAACTTATCTTCTACATACACTTACAAATCTCTTTCCAATCTATACTAATATTATAAAGAGGAAAGATTTGTATGTTTGTAACGAATAATTTAGCACACGGGTAGATCATGTCCTGGATTAATACATAGGCTACTTTTTATCCCGGGAAAATATTTGTATCCCGGAAAAACTTTTTCACGCGGGCGAAGCCGCGAGCAGAAGTCTAGTATTATATAAAGAGCATACAAACTTCGTTATAAGATTGAGTACTTTACCCTTCCAACAAACAGGAATGGTAGAACAATATTATGATATCCCACAGCGGGATAAAGGCATTCCTTTAGTGAATTAGCATAGACTGTTCGAAGCTCGTTTATTTTCCCTTGTCCAATTGTTTCAGCCTTTTTCTGCAATTACTCTTCGCGGCTACCTGATTGGTACATGTTGAGAGCGGTGGACAACACCAACTAATCAATTTAAATCTAATATGTAGTTAGTGAAGATGTTTTGGTGTTTGTAAAGAAAATGGTGTAGAATATAGATAGACCATGTGATGTTGGCTATTTTTTACCATGGAAAAGTACACGCTGGAAATTTATTCTGATTCTAGGAAATTTCTTTTACGCGGGTGGAACCGCGAGCAACGTCTAGCTATCCCTATCACTGAAACTGTGAGACACTATGATTGGTTTCTGATATTCACACACGCTGGAATATGGGTCTCGTAAAAAGTTTTGTACAATGCCCAAAGCCGCCCCCGCGCCCCCACTTAAGGCACAACACAAAACGAGTCCCTCATAGATTTATGCGGAGCGTAAACCGCCAGCTGTTCCCGGATCCGGGGGGAGCCGGGGCGCGACACTAAGTGTTATGGCCATTCATTTCTTCTTCACTGCCTCGAGCACAGCCGCGGCGGCCACCTCGTAATTATGGCTCACATTACCGCTCCTGAGTTGTGAATAAGTGTTACGATTTTTTTAGTAGTTCTCATTACTGAAACAAGCTTTTCCTCGCTACTCGCCTGGTTTCCGAAAAAACCCTACTAGAACTTTGAATTTACCAGACAATCAGTGAGCAATTTTACTTTCCAATTCATTTACTACAATATCTGTGCAATAAGTACGATTATAATATTAGTAAGCGTGAGCTGAATATCATTGACCGGCATAATTTTGGCAACCGACAACGTCTAGACAGTGTATATTATACGACTGCATTCTTACAAAAACACCAATACTGGACATGCTATGAAATTTCACTCCATAAAGCATTAACCATAGTCTACTAGTAATCTTAGTTTATAACTTATTTCAATTGGTTCATTTTAAATCATGATAATTAAAGCTATCTGAATTTTTAATTTAGAAGTAAGTGGTCTCCCATTAGACAAAACTGTATATAGCATGGATATCACAATAATGCCTATAGATTTAAGTGCTGACACATTTATTTATCGGAGACGGGCCGTGTTGTCTGCCTATGCAAACAAATCTCACCCGGTGCCGATCCTTTCGCAAATACTGTTGCTTCTCTTCAATAGTACTTACGTCACGATAAAGGTTATCGATGTTTAACTAACCACTGTTACGTCCCTTTCTAATGATTTAATAGACCGAAATAAAATTAGTTGGGATAAAATTTTTGTAGGTAAGTTTATATTATAAGTTGTTTCGGTGTGAGACTGCCTCGATGGCGTAGTTGTATTACGGTACGACTGCAATGCTGGTGTCTCGGGTTCGATCCCGGGGTCGGGCAAAGTGATATTGGATTTTTCTAATCAGCTCGGAGTCTGGAATTTGTGCCCGATATGGCTGTAAGCTCGCCCCCTATCATGGGACGGAATACGCACGGCGAAAAGTGGGTGCAGTAGTTGCGCCTCTGCCTATCTCTTCGGGGATAAAGGTGTGAGTATGCGTATACGGTATAAAAGTCTATTCTACTAATATTGTAAACGCGAAAGTTTGTAAGTATGGATGTCTGGATGTATGGAT
Organism: Sphinx pinastri; assembly: GCA_947568825.1. Lineage (NCBI taxonomy): Eukaryota > Metazoa > Arthropoda > Insecta > Lepidoptera > Sphingidae > Sphinx > Sphinx pinastri. The sequence goes on from OX387617.1 coordinate 20,561,116, forward strand.
GTTTGTTACTCTTTCACGCAAAAACTACGGAACGGATTTCGATGAAATTTGGCACACGGGTAGATTATGTCCTGGAATAACACATAGGTTACTTTTTATCGCAGGAAAATAAAAAAGCGGGACTTTTATCCCGGGAAAACTCATTCGCGGGCGGAGCCGCGGGCAAAAACTTGTAATTTATATGTTAATCCAGTATTAGTCTATTTGTGTGCAAAATTTCATTCGAATTCATTTAACAGTTTCTGTATTTACTTTTAACATCGAAACCACTTCACTTACTTTCACATTAAGATAAATGGTAATTTATATACGGGTTATAAATACTTGGGACCGAATGGTAAGTGTGTACTTATACTTAATTATCTTATAAGAACATGTGTTTTTGAGCCAAAAACATTAGACATTACATTCCAGAGTAAACAATCTAAAGTATCACGATTCAAAATCGAAATACTAATGAGTATAAAATTAATTACCGTGACCAATTAACAATAGTCTTCAACGTAACCTTGATAAAGATATATTAAAAATGTTGTTTACTTAATGCCGACACCATTTTATCAGTCGCCTTGATTGACGCGACGGAAGATAGCATTTAGGCCAAATACACACAGGGGTTATCGATCAGCAGCCACAGGCATGACAGGGCCACCCACGGTACGAAAAAATATCTCCTACAACCTGAGGTTTCCTGATACTCTAACTCCTACAAAATCAGATTAAAATGGACGAAAAAATATCGTAATATGTTTTGTATTTTTTTCCTTGTTATTTAACAATTGTAAGACAGATTAGATTATAATTAGTAATTTGGACGAGTACTCTAACATTTTTATTTAGGGAAATTGGGTTATTAGGCAGTTATTTTTTAAGACTACAATCTTAAGTATGTCATGAATACAGTGTGTTGGCCTGATGACATCGTGTACTTTGGCAACTGCTTTTTAATTTTATTTATATGTATTATTTTTATCATATTGTATTAATCGATATACATCTACTATCTATACTAATAAAGAGGAAAGATTGATTTTTTGTTTGTTTGTAATGGATAAACTCAAAAACTACTGTATCGATTTAAAAAATTCTTTCACCAATATGAAGCTACATTATTAGCGAATAATATACACTACCTTTTATCTCGGGAAAATATAAAGCAGAAATTTTCCCCGGAAAAATAAATGGATAAATCTAAAATTATACACCTGTATAATGAGTAATATACATAAAAAAATTATAACTGGAGATTTGATCTCTTACCAATAGTGGCTTCTTTTATCAAGCTTCACACTAACGACTCAGACTGAAATTTTTAAAGAAACTTAGATTTCCAAGTCGGAGTTAATATAATCAGTTCAAAATAATCGAATTCGAGTGTTTGTACCAATTACTAAATATTAGGTATTACGAAAATGAAAAGCACGTTAAATGCAAAATTCGTATAACTTTCTAAGTAACAGTCTTAAACTAAAATTGTAGGTATACCAAACATAACATTATAGATCTTAGATCTCTGTAGACCCCGAACAAATATTAGCCGATCACAAACGAAGCCGTAACCAACACACTCAACCAGATAAATCACTCTATTGCCATAATCTAAATTATTCAAAATACGCAAATCCGTAATTATGCCAATACGCACGGTGAGTTATGGCACTTATCTTTGCCAAAACACGGCGGTCTGGCAACTGGCAAAAAAAGCGATGTGTACAGAGCCTAATACCGCGCTGGCGAGGCGCCAGTGACGGTCCGCTGCGACACTGCGAAGGATGGCAGGACTATCTGTGACAATGGACTGTGTGATGCATTAATGTGATTATGTTTTTGATGCTGAATGCCTCTTTATTTGGAATAAAACCAAGACTAAAATACAGTCTTTGGAAACCTACAGCATGTAGCCCCTGCAAGCAATCGTTATCGTCTTATCGTTTTTTTTAAGGATTTTAGATGAACTATAGATATGCTGACGATTTAACGCATGAAGAAGTGACAAATTATTCTCAGAAGGAATAGTGGCAATAAGTCATGTCAGATGTAGCAGAGTTCCGCAGTGGAAGCGTGCTGGACCCATAAAACAAAGGTCCATCAATCGTATCCAAGCATTTTTTTGGCGGTAGCTGAGATCGAAGTAATCATGCAAACATATAATTAGAGAAACTCATACGAGGTCGATTCAATAGCTCCAGAGACTATGTACGATAAAGTCACGTAATACTAAATAGCTTCATCCCTATAAATTATAAACATGTCATCCTCCTAGCCCGTTTGGGCCACGGCGGCCAATCTCAACGGAGATCAGCCAGGTACGCAGGAGATATTATAGTGCACAAGTGTGTGCGCAATACACAGGTGCACTAGCTATTCCTTCACTCTCATAGACCGGTGAGACGGCAATCCGACATGACCGGAGAGAGATCAGGCGCAGGACCAACGGCTTTACGTGCTTTCCGAGGCACGGGGGTATCACACCGCCAACTTCCTGACTCCGAGCTGCGCCTGAGTAATTCGATGGAAAAACCCAGTCACAATATTTTTAAATTATAAACATAGCGATCAGCGACCTAAGTACTAACTGAGTTTTTCAAAAACCCAGACCCATCAACCAGACTCTACATCAGCTCTCTCTAAAACTAATGAGCCCATTCGCCTTATCCATTACCTCGTAGCAAAACAAATGCATTTAAGAACCTCCAAACTCTCACCTTGCTTGTCCTCTTGTAAAGTTTCGCCGAGTAATTTTCACGGAGCTCGGGTATTTATTTTAATTTATTCTAGAAACTATCTAAGAGTTCATTATTACTCCGTCACTCGGAATAACAAAGTGAGATTCGAGAGCACTCGATAGAAAGGACTTTAATATTCATAAGAAGGATAAAGGATTTGAGATGTAAGCTTATCTTTAATTTGGCTAAATATTTTGTGATTGGTCTGGTGTTAATGTATTTGGATTGTGAAGATTTGTGTAAAGGGCAATATTTATTCTCAGATTCGGAAAAAGAGTTGTCTGTGATTCGTTGATATGGCTATATATTCGCCAATCAGGACACGGAAATGTTGATAAATCGTGGATGTACTGAAAAATTCTATTCTACAAGCCATAGGTACAAAATCTGCGTCTGCAACAAAAATCTACATTACACGTGGAATTCAACCCACGACCTTTAATTCCAATCACTCAACAGCCTATAATAAACGGCTATCAAATAAGAACCATAACTTAGACGTTTTCACTACCATTTCATACCCCGAAAAGATTTCAGATTGTATATAAAAAGCCTAGTGGGTCAAGAGTCTTAATATACTCCACTAGTCTCTGAAGTCCTCTACACTCAATTTAAAAAGTCCTGAACACTTACAAATACGCCTAAATTTAGACCTTAAAATATCAGCCCCTTGTTTGTAGCAGTACAATGTTGACCCTACTGAATTATTAAAGACCCCACCTGTTTTTTAAGTAGGCTGTGTTTTCTCTGAAAATTTCGCGCGGAAAATTCTAAGGCTCAAACAATACATTTTTTATCCTGGCACGGTACAGTAGGTAATCTGCATCTCATGGTGTATGGTACGGCACTGCAATGTGATCGTTCAAATCACACATCCATGCACACTGCTTGACGGTATAAAAAGACGGGGCCAAAGTCAAGATGCCTTTATAAATGCTCATATATAGACAGATAGGCTTATGCATAGGATATGTCATTCCTACACGCTTTTTCTGTTTTCTGTTAGCATTAACGAATGTAGAAAGGTCCTGAAAGGCTCTCACTAGCGAAAACCTTTTCTATAAAACATAACACAAATTAACATAAAAGCCGTCTATTATAAAAAAATAAGTCGCTTTTATCAAATGGTTTTCGAAAACCAAGTATAGTTGACCCGAGCCTAGTCCTTGTTAAGCGTCAGAATAAACATTGCCGACCAACGACCCCGGGCGATAAATCTCGTCCTCGACAAAGTATCCTTGAACCCGCAACGAATTTACACTTAAAAAGGTTGGTTCAATGGTTAAATGACAATGACAAGCGTGAGGAACACCTCACGTTTGTCAAAAACTGTCTGGAATTAATTCATGTAACTTCGAAAATACACTTTTGCAAATTATTTATTTTCTCATCGGCCGATATAGTGACTGAGATTTCATATTAAAGGATTTAAAGTAATTTCTCACATTTTTTTAGATTGTATTTAGATTTATCTTGGTAAAATAACACGGTTAGAACGGGATTTTTATCATGCGTAAACCATCACATCAAGTCTAAAACAAATTATTATATTCATTACATTGTACTAACACCAACTACAATAATAAATATTTATAATTCATGCATAATGCACACTATATAAATCTCTGAAGCCAGGCTAAGTCGTTAGATTTTAAAATAACAAGGCACAACCCCCGAGGGCCTTTAATCTATTTTTTACACATTCTCAATCTACGCACCAGTGCCTTGGACCCCTAAAAGGCGTTAGATATAATTGCGTAGAGCCCGTAGCGACCCGTAACTTGAATTTAAGGATCCTCATTTATTCATAGAAAACGGGGCCCGCTTCACGCTACGTATAATGCGTTGTATTTGAGACCCCATGCATTTTAGATGAATTACGTCGAGGAAAGATGTCATACAACAATATTATGTCATGTAATAGGTAAATAGACGTTATTTAAAACATTTCGGAGTCATGCAGTTATATGGTACTTATAAATGAAAAACCCGCATTAAATTCCGCGATAAGATATTTAACTACCAATCATTTGGATGCCTTCAAATCTATATGGACAAATGATGACAAAAAAGTAAGCCCGGAGTTTCTTTCTGCCTTTCTTCTTCGGGTAGTCATTGCTTAGGTAGCTAGTCAAAGGCTGGTAGGTTAGCTAAGTTAGGGCCTGTAGTGTCCTCACCGGTGAGGATCGCGACGCATTATTTTATTAATTATAAAAATTATTGATCCTTTTTTTTATCTTCTCTTACCTGCCAGCCCGAGATTAGTGATGCGACTCGAGTCGTGTTTTTACTCGAGTGACTCGAGTGAGTTTGCGAAATTCGTACTCGAGTGAAAAAAATATTGACTCGAGTCAATTTGCACTCGAGTTGCCGAGTCAACTCGGCGCACCGAGTAGACTCTCGCCAAACCTTACTTCACTAGTCAACTGTCAAGTGTCATGATGTCATCTTCACAAACGTCAGTGCTGTCTATTTAGGTAAACATTTTTAATTTTAATACTCGAGTTTTGGCGGGAACTTGGAAGTGTCATGAGGGTGCTCTTGTTTTAATTCATTATTTTGGTGATACTTAGTGTTATATTGCATAATTATGGTGGTATATTATCCAATATAGTTCTATTAAAGAGCTCAAATGAAGTGAATTGAAATAATTGTGCTAATCAAGTATTTTTTTTTGTTGCCGCCAAAACTCCTCGATAAAGTCTTGGTAAGGTAGCCACTGCTTTACTTCGACATACTACAGATAATAAAATACACCAAACTTGACATTGGCAAAATGTGAACACAAATGCCATTTAAAAAAAAAAAAAAAAAAAAAAAAAAAAATTTTAATACTCGATGAGTAGCGAGGGAAGTGAGCAGGGACATAGTGTGGCTGGGGTAACGCATTTTATCAAAAATGTAGCATGACAAAATTCAATTTACCATATACAAATAGCCAGTGTCATGAAACTATGTATTATAATATGCTATTAGTTGAAATGTACTATATTTTTTATTTTTTATACAATGGCCTTAGGCCTAGTAATCTTAAAAAGTACGAGTTGGTAGGTGGCAACATTGACAAAGACCTGTCATTTGTATTTTTATTTCTTATATATCGCATAATATTATTAGTTTTGTTTCAGATTATTCCCAAAATTTTATTTATATTTATACACATATTTATACTTATATATTATCACGATTTAGATTTTTAGGTAGGGTTAAATTCGCATAACCGCGTCGAGTTTTATTTCGGTATAGTAGTGAGCATAATATAATTGGAACGAAGATCCTTATCGCGCGTTGTGAAAGGGGGCTAGACGGAAAAAAATCTCATGAAAAGTTGTCACGACACTTTTTGCAATTATCTTACTAATATGAACCTTAAAAACAATGCGTAGAAGCTATAATTCTTGAAACGAGTATATTTTTATTTTATTTATTTATTTCATATTCATTAGAACCATTTCTTACTAATCTAATATGAACCTTAAATACATTGCGTAGAAGCTATTTCCCCAGCGTTGGCACGGCACGAGTACAAAAGAATCGAACGTAACATTCTTTTTTCAAATTTTGTTGATTTATTCTACTTTGGTTACTGACATTTATCAATAACAAGACTAAACGTGCTTTGCTCGCGTTTAAAAATCTACTTTATGTGGTAAGCGTAAGATCGAATTTGTGTTTAGTCAATCAAAATTTGTGATAAAAATGCTATGCAATAGCTTTACCGCGGCAGTCTCCGAGTGCCACACGTATTTATTTGTATTTTTCTCTAGAAACTTATGTATTGGAATGGAAATAGGAAAATATTTATATATTTATATATATACACACTCTGTTATATAAATAACATTTTATTACAATTCCTTCACTAATTAATCGAAAGGAACTTCGTTCCATCCGGGTGTCCCTTGACACATCTCATTTTTTTTAATTTCTATCGAATTTTTTGTTAACCTTAGCATATTTCTTTAATCGTAGATAACGAAACGCGGACGTTAATCGTTATTAGTTATCTGTATTCCAATCGTTGTTTCTCAAGTAATCTGAATTAATAAAGGTTTTAAAAACTGTTATAAAAAATCTCACTCGAGTTGCATGGCGTGAAAATACAAAATATTTTAACTCGAGTGACTCGAAAACTCGAGTACAACTCGAGTAACGTACTAAAATTACTCGAGTGACTCGAGTCATAAAATCCTATTCGAGTCGCATCACTACCCGAGATTGGCTTCTTTATTTATTTTTCATTGATTTTACTCCCTATAAAAAATTAAAAATGTCTGTAGTTATATAAGTGACTTTTTGTAATAACTATTATTATTAATTTAATGTATCATGACTTATCATAAGTGCCACAATGTTCGCCTACGTGATGAATAAACTATTTTATTTTATTTATTTATAGATTGACGACAGAAACAGACGAAATCGTGTCCCAGACTCGCATGTAGCGTTGCTAGTAATGCAATTATTTAATAACGCAAATAACATTGAAGTGCAAGTGGGTGCACGCATCACGTCGCGTGACCGCACGACAGCTGCGCACGCGCATTATACACATAAAAACGCTAAACACTGATTTCACAAACGAAACGAATGTTCCTTTGAAAGTTTTTGTATCGCTTTGATTGTTATATTCTTCTGAACATATAGGTGCTGTCGAAATGTCTAAGTTTACTAATATATCGCGATAAAGTTGGCAGTATGAAGTCGTTTGGTTCTAATGATGTTTTGTTGGACAAATAATGGTAGTTCGACCAAGCAATTAGAAGGAGTACTTCAGACAAACGGTAGTGGCTGCATGAATAAGGCATACAACGTTAAGCAGGACATTTTAAGCTACGTTCTGATGACGTCAGTCTAATAAATAGTATGAGATTTATCCAGAACTACGAACGTAGTTAGTAAGCTTAACTTGTACAACGATAGTTCTGGCTAAAGTTGATGCAATTTTATTTAAACGCATGTTATTTCAACATTTTTAACGTGTATTCTCGGAACATGAAAAACATAAAAACAATTTAATTTAGTCGAGCCTTTATTTAAAAATTAACTCAATGTAGAGAGCCCGACCATAATGCGGTAAGCCGATTATGTTATAACAGAAAATGCCGGCAAAAGTATAAAAATTACAATTAATCGCTTTGCCGGGCGCAGTAAATCCGTAACCGCGTCATCCCCGGGGTGGTGGCGCGACGCTTGTCAACCCTGTATGTTCAAATGTTTTAGGGTTGTCACATTAGTAAAAGTGATTATTTTTAAGCAGAAAAATGAGTAAAGTAATCAACTTCAATAAGTAAGTTAATTATATACCGTTAACACGATACCAGGAATCATGAGTATACAGTATACACTATCGACTTTTCATATAATTGCTTAATGCTCTAAGTTCACAATAGAAATGTTTTATTTTTGTGAAGACGAATGAGTATGTGAGTCACAAGTACAGTATCAAATTTATTGTCATAGAAAAAAGTCATCATATAAATTGTATTTAACCACTCGTAATGTTATCACTTTAGAACATTTCGCCTTTGTTACTGTGAGCCACCGTACTACATTGTTTTGTATTAATAAAAATCGTTTCTAATTTATACCCCTGAACAGGACACATATCGCACCTTTAGGGCGAAAACGACACAATTAAAAAAAAAACGAACATTGAGTTATCGTCATAAAATTACTTAAAACGAAATTTTCAATACAACAATAGTTTAAACACCGCCATATTCAAGCGGGAAAAGGACAAAACTATTATATCGGGCCCTTTTTTATTATATTTTCATAAAAAAAGGACCAGTTTTAAGGAATTTTATGACGATAATCCAATTTTTTATCTTTTTGAATTGCGTCATTTTCATCTTAAAGTACAATCAAATTATTAGCGAATGTTTGGGAGTATTTATTTATGAGTGCGCGACAACCCTAGCTGCTCAAAAGCAGCGCTAGTTTAGCGTGAATTTTAGCTATGGCTGGATCCAAACAAAATATTTATGCTCAAAACGAAATTGAATTATGTGTGCTAATGATTTTAACAGTTTGGGTTATTGCATACGTGAATGCTTTTTAGTTTCATAGTAAATTATTAAACACACAAGTATAATATTTGAGTTGATCATAACATTTGTCTATTGATTAAGTCTTATAATTGGAACCTGTTTAGTTTTATATAAATATTTGCCGTCAAACAGCAGTGTAAAAGTACTTCAAAATGTTTCAGTTGAAAGACGTTTCTAATTAGTGACTTATGTATCAAGGTGAGGGCACAGTATATGTAGTATAATACCAGCCCCGTAATATTTACTATTCCACTGCTGGGAATGAGCCTGCTCTACGGGTTTAGGCTTTAAGCCTTAGCCACGAAAACGGGCTTGATCACGAAGTTGCCGCTCTGAACCGCAACTTGTGGCTCGACCCTTAGGCTGACGCATTGCTCGCAACTTGTATCCGTTAAAAGTTGCTTACCACCAATATTTATAAGCAAAACATCGTTACGTTGGAAATTATTTTAATGGTGTTTAATTGATTTATAGTAAGCTGATGAATATGAAATCGCCCATCACTTTCTGTTCTTACAAATTTTCATTTTCTCTTCACAAAAATAAAATAAAAGATATTTACTTTACTTCACACAAAGAAAAAAAGGGTTTAATTGAACTGAACGCGTATAGGCGGTTTGAAATTTTGAATTTGTTCCGCTACTTATGTGGCTGACTGTACACGCAATAATTGGAATGATTGGATGTCTTTCACAGGCGTTTAGATAGAATCTCTGGGTATATTTTTTTGTCATAGAAAATATTCTACTCATACAAAAAATAATAAATTCCCCTATAATATTTATAATTCGCTTTCATACAAACTTAATACGTTCGTGTTGACTCCAGTACATTAATTGTGCATTGCCTTCGCACGAGAGGAAGCAAAAAATGTATCGCGTGCCATATATTGTATTACAATTATTGCGTTCAATATAACTATGTGACAGTAAAGTGAGTTATGTACATAATTAACGAGTATTACATTAGTTATACAACTGATTGAGACGAATTCTCGTATAATAATGAGCGCCGGGGCTAAATTTAAATTATAACAAAGCCATGCAACCAGCCCTGTATTATATACTGCCCACTGCTGAGCACGGGCCTCCTCTACAACTGAGAGGGGTTAGGCCTTAGTCCACCACGCTGGCCTAGTGCGGGTTGGCAGACTTCACATACCCTCGAGATTCTTATGGAGAATTCTCAGGTATGTAGGTTTCCTCGCGATGTTTTCCTTCACCGTTAAAGTGGACGATAGCCTAGTTGGGAATGGAACGGTCTGCCGCGACAATGTCCGGAGGTTCAAAACCCAAGGCACACCTCTGACTTTTCGAAGTTACGTGTGTATTGTTTATCAACAAAGCCATAGAAGTATGTTATGTTGTCGCTTTGTAAGACATAGGGCCGTATTAATAGAAGCAATTCAATCCCTCTCTCAAGTACGATATCAGCTGAGCTCGCTACGCTGTCAAATAAAGCATCTTAAGATAGTAGCTATTTAATAAACCCATATTAACATCAGCCTAAATAACATCTTAAGTTACATTATGTGACGGATTTTGACAGCTAAGTTTAGTTTATATAACAGCGCTTACACAGCATAGAACAAGCTCTTAAGGCTTGACATCAAGCCAATGGCCTTGAGGAATCGGGCGGAGCTAGCAATCTCTTCCCGCGCTTCACCGCGCCCCCGCACCAAAAGATCGCAACGCGCGGCCGCTAGTGGCTGACCGCGTGTCATTCACGGGCCGCTTACGCTAGTGACACTGAGTAGAAAATTTACAGACTAGTAAAAGTATTATAATCAATTATCTTTTATGTTTACTAGCTGCGTCCGGCAGCTGTACCCGCGATTTTGTAGTTTTTTTAATTTTATTATTAGTTCATGGACATATATTTTAAAGTTTAATTATTATGAGATAAATCTAAAATATTTTATGCTTATCTACGATTCACTATTTTGGTACTATATGATACCTACTTATTCAAAGAACAAAATACGAAAAGGGACAGCAGCAGCAGTGGTTTTGTGTATAGATATAAAATTAATAAAGGTACAAGTTTTACGCAGTTTTATTCAAGCTAAGTTATTTAATTATCCTTTTTTTTCTTCTTTTTATTGCATTAAATGACGAGACGAGCATGCCGTTCGCCTGATGGTAAGCGACACGACCACCCATAAACAGTAACAACACCATCCAGCACTTTGAGTTACAAAGTACTGTGTGGCATTCCACTGCGATCGTCACCCTGAGACATAAGATGTTAAATCTCATTAAGTCCAGTAGTCACACTGGCTACAATGTCCTTCAAACATAAACACAACAGTGCATGCACACTACACCGCGGTGGTACGCACACAGACGGAATCTTACACATGAGAGACCTACCACCAGTAAAATTAATAATATTAATAATAATAGAGCCATACTCACAGATAGAACTATACATTACAATAGACCAGATATAATATTAATTGTCAAAACACAAAAAACAGCTTACATTATAGACATAGCGACACCAAACACCTACAACATACAGTCCACAATAGCTGAAAAACTTTCTAAATACATAGAACTCAAAGACGAAGTTATACGAATGTGGCGTCTTAAAAAAGCATTAATAGTTCCAATAGTTTTATCAACCACAGGCGTGATCCCTACACAGCTCCACAACTCTCTACAGACACTCCACCTCCCAAGATTCACTTACATCAGCCTTCAAAAAGCAGTCTTCCTCAACACTTGCCGCATTGTAAGAAAATTCCTTCAAATAGACCATGACTAAGTCTCCTTTTCACAATACTTTATCTCCTAAATGTTGCTGCAGACTTGGCTTAGGCCCGTCCGCATCCAGCAACCCGGCCTATGAGCCGAGATTCAGTAGTGATACAAAAAATAATAATAAGAATTATAAATACTAAGTACTGGTGGTAGGTCTCTCATTATGTAAGAGGCCGTCTGGGTGGGTACCACCGCAATGTCTATTTCTACCGCCAAGCAAGAGTGTGCATGCACTGTTGTGTTTCGGTTTGAAGGACATTGTAGCCAGTATAACTACTGGACATAATGAGACTTGAATGGGTAGTCGTATCGCTTACCATCAGGCGAACGGCATGCTCGTCTCGTCGTTCTAAGCTATAAAAAAAATGTATTTAGACGTATTAAAATTCACCAGAATTTAACTTTTTTTAAAACAATATTTTTCTTCCTTTGGACGTTTGATCATTTTCATCGCTTGTTATTATTTTTTCACTTTCCTTTTTTTCTCTATTTCTCTCTTTACGTCAAGTTTATTGTTCTCATTGCTTTTATTCTCTTCTTATTCTTTATTATATTTTCTTTTTTTTTTAATATTCCTTTTTGGATTTATCTTCCATAGTCATTACTATGTACGACGGATTTCTAATATCCATTTTTCTCGGGTGCCTCGTATACCATCCATATAAAATCGAGTTAGTTTGTTTTCCATCAGATTTTCCAAAAGCTGTCGACTTTTTCAATTATTTCTATTTCCATAGGTGTTCTTTCACTCAACCATAGTCCAAATAGACATTTTTTTTTTTCTGTAATGTGCAGCTGGCCTTGTATTTGAAAATACCAATTATGATTTATTTAAAGTAATTCTTGTGGCAATATTATTTTTAAGTATGACGGTGTGATTTTGCCGAAGAGGAGAAAACTTACATTTAAAGCACCTTTGTCGTAGTCTACTTATCTATTAACATTTTTATAATTTTCCTCTTTATTTAAATTATTTGAATGATTGATTACTTGATCTGTAATTAATAAAAAATATTATAAAACATACGAACAAAGATACATAAAAATGCCCAAAAACAAAGGCTATGTTCGGTACCTACACACTTTTGCGTAGTTCGACTCTGTGACAATTATCTACTCTGTGACACCAGTGCGTACAAAGTAACGCTAGATATAAAAATGTAATTGAGCAGGTCATCAGCTTATGACTTTAGAAGTAACTATGTGAGGAACTGCTGTATGTTTTAATTTTTTTTATTGCGTATAAAACTGCGTTTGACCACCGATCTATCTATAAATAGGTAATGTTACAAAATATAAAATATAGTGCTTACTTGCTTATATTGTTGCCTCTACGTTTGAATAGTTTTTTGAGACCACGTTTCTGTCGCCTCTGTCTACTCCCCATTTCGACTAACACTAATTGTCATTTTTTTTAATACCACTTATATATAATAATAATTATTACATACTAACCAAGTACCTACTTACTACCTATATGTACATAAGTTATTAAGACTCACTAACTCACACTATCACAATACTATTATACACTAAAGCTGCCAAAATTTAAATATTCGCGCTGTAATACTTACAAAAATAAATTGATGTGCCGAGCTAACGCAAAGCGACATAGGTCCATCTAGCAACACGGCTCGCCCCGCACTGACTTTTTGGGCGAACGCGGGGATGCCATTGATTGAGTTCTTAGTAATATTAATTTTTTATTTATTATAAACGAAATATAACATATTTTAGTAAAGTAACAAAATAGTGTCATTGAGAATAATATTATTGATAAGTAAATACATTTTTGTGCTGTTTTTTTAAAAATTGAAGGATTAACATGGTTTTAACCGTCAAAGTAAGAGGAGGTTTGCTATTTTTTTTCACACAATCTAAGATTGAGAGAAAAAAAATAAAAAAATAAAATCACTTCTCATAACCTAAAGATACAGACGTTTTTTTTTTTAAAGAGTTTGCTCTATAAATATTGTCAAAAAGTGGTTTCAATTGCGCGCGTTCTCGGCATTTTTTGGGAATAGCAGCCTTAAATGATAGCTTAAGCTTGCTTATCCTGCGCTGATCAAATTTTTTTTTAGCATTTAACCATCTTGGGGCGGCCTTTGACTAACATTGGGACATTATAGGCTAATACAATTTCACTTACTTGTTGGGCCGGCGTGGCGGTCTAAGGTCTTTGATTAATTATATACCTAGATAGAGTGACGCGCTGCAATGAAACTAAAACAAACAGGCCAACTTTTCTTAAGCTAGTATGCGTGACAGCTGTGTCATACGCTATCGCTACATAATTCTGCGTATCCTTGTGTGCGCGCATAATGATACCAGTTATTACATGGTTTCTATTAAAACGAGGAGAAAATTATATCAACTCATTTAGTGGGGAACAGATCGCCTCTATTTTTTTCGACGCGTTTGAAACGTTCAGTGTCTATCTAGGCATATAATTATTCAAAGGTCTTAACCCTCTCACTAGAAGACGAGTCTCGTGCCCAGCAGTAGAATAGTATGAAAAAGAGGGCCGGTATTATTATTTATTGCACTTACCACTGTTGCTTTAAAAGCGACGCGCAAACAAACAAATGGTTACCTAGTGTTACTAAACATCGCCGCAAACATTAGTAGGCCCACAAGAAAACTCAGATATAAATTATTTACATATATTAACTAAAGGCGACAGAAAGTATCGATACCGCAATGTTATAGCAGTAGATAATAGATGTTGCATACCACGATATGCGGACAGACTACACCGCAAATTATCGAGCGGCCACCTCCGCGACCTTGCATATCGCTGGCATTCCACTCCATAGTATAGTAACTACCCTGCTGATATGTTTAACATATGCCACGTAGCAGACTTCGGTAAAGATTTGACTCCTACTTTTATTAACTTTATCAAAAATTCACGACGTGTAACCAAATTTTTCTTTCGCAATATCTGTTTTCTAGTTTACGTGTGTACGCTTTCATCTTTTTTTTCACGTTTACAGTGTAATATTGGAAATCTACACACCTAAGAATGCTAAGAAAGAATTTCGTATGTGACCCGTATAAGTCCAGCGTTATGGACTAAGCCTGAAGGGTTACTGACTCAGTATACGCTATGAACAGAACTCATTATCAGCTCAACATTTTTTCAAAATGTTCATATTAATTCAGATTCATTATTGCAGTTTACAAAGAAAACCTCGATCATCTTCATAGGTTTTATTCCAATACTTTGAAGTAATACTTCTTTTGGCGCGTTAGGGAAAAATGATGAGAGTAAATTTTTACGATGCGCTCGCACACCGTCACGAAAAACCGACACCCTGAAGTTAGCTATAGTCAACATGTTAGTTTTGAATTTTGAACGTAGTATAAGGCGAAAGATTTGGAGCGTTATTTAAAAAGATTTTTATCTTGTTACGCCAAAGAAGTATTCATTTTTATAGCTTCTCGATAATTTAATTTTGCTATAGTACACATGTTCTGATGTTTAATTATGAATGTGTTAAATCACATCAGGTGAAGGTTGCGGGGTCAGACGAGTGATATATCGCTTCTCAGTATTGTTATTGTTTAAAATATGTCCCCGAGTTGTGACGTAAACGCTGTTCTATATAGGTTGCCGCGTCGTCGTTTGTTTGACTTGGTATGTACCAAATTGTAATTTTAGCGATGAGGGCCAATGGTTATTTAGCCACAAGTGATGATGGTAGGTATTGATATTTTACATACTTTTTAAAAATAATAAGGCAATATAATGCTAATTAATCTATACTAATATAAGAAAGAGGAAAGAAATGTATTTTTGTATGTTTGTAACGAATAAACTCAAACACTACTGGATCGATTTAAAAAAAAACTTTCACCAATATAAAGCTACATTATCAGCGAGTAACATAGGTTACTTTTTACCCCGGGAAATTATAAAGCGGGACTTTAATCCCGGAAAAACTCAATCACGCGGGCGGAGCCTCGTGCAATCTTTAATTTGCATAATATTGCCTCGGATACCAGTAAAATCAAACTTCTCCTAGCAATATTTGGTGAGGTTAAATTGATTTGCCCTCAAGTAAAGGTTTTTTTAACCGACACGTCAAAGTGACTGCAATACACCTGGTACGTGGAGTGGCGTCCAGATGGAGTATCGATTGACAAGAGATGATCATCTGTCGCCAGTTGACACAATTATGCCGGCCTGTAAACTAGAAAGCCGATATCAGTTGGTTACCTCTGAGGTAGAGGAATACGGATTGGAAAAGAAAAGAGCTCATGCAATACAGCTGATAATCCGGCAGATTATTGTTGCTTTTATAACGTCAGAACCAGAATAGAGTAATTTTCTATATTCTAAAAATGCAAGCAAATCCGCGTCCTCACTAGTGTAGTACCAACAAAAATAACAAGCTTTATCTCACTACATACTCACCCAACTGGTATTTGTATGCCATCTGTTACTTATGTCCATTGATGAAACGTTATATAATTTATTGATATGTTAAGTAAGTACAATTTATTAAATCGGTCATCATGTGGAATTCCTAGGTAATGTAATTGATCGATGAATTCGTTAGGAAATATATGGAAAGTATAATTTTTAAAAACTGCCTCGGTGGCGTAGTTGTATTATGGTACGACTGCAATGCTGAGGTCTCGGGCTCGATCCCCGGGTCGGGCAAAGTGACATTGGATTTTTCTATTCAGTATCAGAGTCTGGAATTTGTGCCCGATATGGCGATAGGCTCGCCCCCCTATCACATCATGGGACGGAATACGCACAGCGAAAAGTGGGTGCACTAGTTGCGCCTCCGCCTACTCCTTCGAAGATAAAGGGCGTGAGCATGCGTATACGTTTATTTAAAAAAATCTAGGAACTCTATCACTAGGTAGGATAAACATACTACAGCGATTAAAGTATTTTTATTTTGATTAAGCAATGTATGTATTTTATTGTCATTCATTCGCTAATGTTAAGATATAAAGTAATTTATTATACATTTCTATATACAGCATCTTAAGATAGTTGCTATTTAATAAACCCACATTAACATCAGTCAAATGACATCATAAGTTAACTAGTTATTCTTAGTAATGTGTGATGGATTTCTCAGCTGAGAACAAGCTCTTCAATATCAGCTTAAGCTTGGTTTATTAAATACATGAAATGTCTTCTTGAGATTTTACTCAAACTTGAGGTTGATTAATTTATACCGCCCTAAGAAACTTCGATTTTTTTTTACATTTTTATCGGCTCGGAATTATATATTAGGAATTATGTTCAATGCATAGTTTTCATACTTTTCCAGTGACATTATAATTATCATTATTTATATAATTAAATAACGCGAGTCGCTCTGATGGCGCCACTATCCATAAAAGGAAGAATGCTTTCCTTGAAAAAGCAGTCCTTAAAGCCGCACCGTGCTATACTAGATATTGGCTTTAATAATGGACTATCAGTGTCTATCAGTGGCAAAATGACTATACTATGATACATACCGGCTTACCTTTGATACCCATAAATTCTCATCACCCCTTTATCTCTGAAGGGTAGACAGAGGTGCAACTAGGGCATCCAAATTTCGTCATGCGTGTTCCGTCGTATGTATGTACTACGTAGTTTACTGTTTCAAATGCATAGTACGTGTTTGGTCATTCTTTGATTTCCTACAAAGCTTTTTAAGCGACTAACAAATAAATTCTTCGACGGACACACATTATGCACACAGAAAATCTTATGAGATAGCTATATCTAATCTCATAGATGTTATACAATATGAACGGTGTTTATTCAAATAAAAGAGTCATCGGAATTCCTAGCTTATTCAAAATAACTTTTTTCACTTCTTTTCAAACTGCACTAAGTTTGCGGACGTTGATTTATTTAATAAGTTCTGTACATTCTCGACTCTCGTTATATGGATACCTGGAACTCTCGGGATTTTATAACTAACTTCACAACTGGAGAAGTATGTCATCTTTGTTCTTAATCGGCAGATTTGGATTCTACAGTAACATCACCAGGATTAGACTAGATAGTTTACTTAGATAGATGAAGAACGTCTTCTGAACGTTTATTAGGTTGTTAATGTATGCGGGATTGCGCCTGTGTAGGACATCGTAGGCTAATTACTGGGGTATACGCCTTATCTTATGTCTCGGGGTGACGAGCACTAGGCATTGGAGTTGCTATTAATTCAAAGTTCGAATAGTACTTATACTGTTTAGTATCAATAATGTCGTTTACCATCAGACGATCAGCGCCCTCTTAGCGTTATCCGGTTTTACAAAGAAACAAGTGTCAAATAAAAGTGAACTCAATTCCTTCTTTTCTTTAAATTGAAACTGGAACACTCAATCGTTGATTTATTAATATGTCCAATACTCCTCTCCCGGTCCATGTCTCGAACTCCGAGGATTAGACCGGCTAACTTACTTGTCAGTTGACCGTTTCGTTCGACGATTGGGTTTAACGTTTTTGACGACATTTTATTCGAGTTGGGTTTAAAGTTATGAAGTTACCGGAGTTCGTAGTTTTTGGCGTAGATTGCGAGTCGTTTTTTAAAATAGATACATTTTTAATGGTTAATTTAAATTCAAAATTAAGTAAAAGTAACAGTCCCCTAACCACTTTACTGAAATGTATCTTTCGGTATTTAAACTTCCAATATTTCGCTTTGGAGTTGGGCCATTATTTTGAGCTTAGAATAATAACGCTAATTATTATTCTAAGATAGTATTTTTACAGATGGCTTACCTAATTAGTCTAATTAAGGAAAAAGACCCGATATAACATGCATTAACGTTCCTCGCAAAAGTGAAAAATCGACTTACTTTATACTTTAAACCTAAAAGTGCTGACCCACATAAAACACCAAAACATACCTGAAATTAAAGAAATAGGATATATTAATTAGTATATTCTAGGAAAACCATACTGATATGGGAATATTTACTTAGGGCGGATGAATCAGTAATTAAGCAAACATTTTAGAAATAATAGAAGCGGTATTGCATATATTGGGTAGTGTTTTGTTTAAGGTGAATAGAATTTTGTTAAGACCTTAACGTACAATTTGATATAACTCGTAAAGTTTTGAAGATGATTGGGTGCTTAAAAGTCGAGTAGAAATAATCAGGCACTTAAACTACTGAACGGATTAGGATGGCACACCCATAGCTCATATCCTGGATTAATTTAATACAGGTAATAAATACCTAGAGAACCTAGTATTTATCAGTCAAACTTAAATACTTACTACACGTGTATGAGTACTTACCAATTGAACCCAAGCAGGAACAAGGAACTACGTATAGCACGTATTATATTGGGATAAAATTTCGCCCCTTCCATAACCAAATATCAAGTTTTTTTAATTCCTTTTGAATGACGAGTCGAGCACGCCGCTTACCTTACGGTAAGCGGTACGAATGCTTATAAATAGTAGCAACACCATATATAACTTTGAATTACACAGTACTTCGGGGCAGTCCACTGCGCTCGTTACTCTGAGACATAAGATGTTGAGTCAATAAGATGATTTAAATGTACTTTGTGACTATGATATTATTTCTCATTCCAAAAATGTAAGCGACGACTTTTTCTATTTATTTAATTTTCCTCTGGACTGCGTTTGCACTTAGTAAATGTGGAAGATAATAATAAACACTCCCGAGAAACAGGCCTATCTCAAACCATCCAGCAGTACATTACTCACGCTGAGGGATGCGGAGGACTGACAGAGGGCAAGCGAGGACGAGGGATAATTAAAAACCAACCGCTTGATCGATGGCCTCGGCCACTAATAGTATGTTTTGTTACGTTAACTGTTTAACCGCAGTATAATTTGATTAGGGCTAAGAAATCGCGACGCTTATGCGTTTCCAAACTAACCAACACCTAATCAGAAAACTTGCTACGTGAAAGCTTCCTTAATCACAAGTGCAGTAGTATTATTATGTGTAATAATATCAGCCCTGTATTTTACGGCCCACTGATGAGCACGGGCCTCCTCTACTACTGAGAGCGTATAAGCCTTAGTTCACCACGCTGCGCAAGCCTAATGCGGGTCCGCAGACTGCACATACCTTAGAAATACTTATAGAGAAGGTTTCCTCACAACGTTTTCCTTCAACGTTAAAGCGAACGATAATTGATTAACAATACAAACGTAATTTTGAAAAGTTATGAAGTTTGTGCGTTTGGGTTTGAAATTACGGACATTTCACGGTAGCCCATTCCATTCCACACTAAGTTACCGTGCACGTTATTATAACTGAGTTGATAATGAAATATGGCGCTAACAAGGCGAAAGACTTGCTCGTCACTTATATAAAAACATGAAGCAGCAAGTGTCGCGAAGTCAACCAGGGTACGCACTTGAAACGCTAACCCAATTCAGTCGGCATCGACGCCGGATTTATTGATCGAAACGGAGACAATCGAGCCTGTGTACCGTTCGCGGAAGTTTTTCATGTTTGGTAAATATGCCTCTAACATCAATCTCTTACATACGCCTTTTATCCTCAGGGGAAGGTAGGCAAGTGTGCAAATAGTGCGTCCACTTCGCCGATACGTGTGACATCCCATGATGTGATAAAGTAGACCCCTAATATGGAGTATACGTTATTTGGAACTTTCCAGTTCAAAAAAACTTGTAACTTTCAGACCTAATTGACCTTTATTCGACCTCGAAGTAGCATTACATCACTATCCATCCTTTCGAAAATATAGACAGTAAATTAGGGATTACATTAAAATGGATATGAACCACGGCCCGTCCGTACTCAGTACCGGCCGTCTCATTGTGCATTCGGAATAATTTGAATAAGCGATGACTACTCCGAAGTATTCAGGTGAATTAATTCCACTTCCGAACTTAACTCCTCGCGAATGTTATATACCTTCCAACTGACCCAGTAATCCCAGTATACGATGACCTGGTTATTTTTAATAATTTTGTTTATTTTTATACGACTGTCACCTCTTGTCTTATAGCATCCTATAATATCCAAATTGTTTATCACTGGGTCCTGAGATCGATTCTGAGGTTTGGCAATTTAATTCAATGAACACGATTTGCAAGACCGTTTTCAAATTTTGACATCAGGCAGGCTGTTCTTAAAACTTAGATAAATCCAGTTTCCTAGATCGACATTATACTAAAGATCAGACATAATCACTCCACGCCAAACAAAAAACAAACCCGCAAAACATTTTAAAAATATAGGTCAGAATATCTGCTTTACTGGTAGTTAAGGCTTCCCGGCACAAAAGGGGATGCACAAACGGGAATGGGGACCGATAATTAATTCTGGAACCATCCCGCGACACATCGTGCCTTTGCAGAGTCGAAAGTGCGCGCTTTTGTACTCCGTTCCGTGTCAAAGGATGTTTGTGCCGGTTATAGGAGTTTTATTTTCAACTTCTTTTTATAGCTTTACGCTTGTAGGGGGTAGGCAGTGTTGCTTATTATATCTAAGTGTATGCGAGTGTATTTAAATGAAGTGCAAGTGACCTAAGTTTAACTGAACCTATTTTGCTCTGCAGCAAAACAAACACACACAAAAAAATATGTACATCTACACCAGAACGCCGTTATTAAGTTCCATATGATCATTATAAATATTGTCACATACAACATAAATTATCCAAAGTAAAAAACAAATCTACGTATTGAATTTGTCCAAAGAGACGTTACTACCATACCTCGGGGACTCCGGTGTGTCACGGCTAATTAACCAGGGTCGTTAGCGTCAAATAAACCAGAAACAACGGGCCTTGACCATAACTTTAATGATAGCCGGTCCTTAGAACAATCGATCGGCAGGGAAGGTCACAACACTAATGGACTTTATAACACATTGAGAATGGTTTTACCTAATGGCTTTTGGGGTTCCGTATGCAAAGGTTACTAACGAAATCTTAGCATTAAAGATGCAACGGAATCGTAGATTTACTGAGCCATAAATCTGTCTATAGGCTCTTTATTTAAAGTTCAAAATATGTGGTATACTGGTGGGTACCTTAACAAATAACAATAATAGACTAAAATGAAACTTAAGCTTTACCAGCCTGCGTGACGAAAGTGTTTCATGCAGTTCTATAATTCAAAGAACTGCGTGTGTTTTGCTTCTGTGTATGCATCAAGCAAGCTGTCGTCGTTCAGTTCAATAAAATAGAATATTCTTGGCACAATAGAATCCAAATCACCAAGGACTTAAAATATTGATTGAACACTTCCAAAAGTCCTCGAATGGAGAAAATAGACGTACTTTATTCAACAAGTTCATCTCCAGTACATAACGGTAAACTCTTAGCGAGACGATAGAGCCACTCGATAGGTAAAGACGCTTGCCAACTTTGAACAAGCGGCTCAAATTGCCAAATGTTGGCCACATGCCGATGTGCCAACATTAAGGCTCGGAGTGCTGTGGGTATAAACTGCAAACATCTTGACACGGGATACAGAAATACATAAAGTAAATCCACCAGGTTTACTTAATTATGGATATGAAATTTTGTAAAGAAGTTTGGATGTTTTTGAGAAGTAAACGCATAAGCCGCTCACTGAATTTAGTTGATGACTTAGCATATAGCTGTTCTAAACCACATGTAAGGTATACTAAGTCCTAACCACATAATATACGCTATTTTTTAGCTCGGATTTATATTCCGAGCATTTTACGTTGACACTGAAGGTAGCCAACTGTAGTTGAAGTGGCTGTAAGTTCACCCGAACCACAGTTTATCTGAAAGCGCCAACTCTACGTTCGGTAGTGAGAAATCGATTGATTGTATTACCGGTTGTCCAATGACGATTCCGATAAATCGATTCATTTGCAAATCTAGTCACGTATGCAGGGTTGGCACTTTCTATTTACGCGTACTATTTGAGTAAATAATATTATAATATGAATTTCCTGCTAGCGATTTTCGTAAAATTTTACAAAAGAACTGTTTAATAAGAACAATAAGAATATAAATTGATAGGTTCTAGATCCGAAGTAAATGTTAATAGATTTAGAAAGAAATACGTTGTCCGTTTTGAAATACATATTTCACAGAATGTAATCAATTGACCTCGAGGTTGATTACAATACAATTAATTTTGCAAATTTAATTTCAGATACATTTTTTTTTTTGTATCCATTAGCTGAAAATTATTATTGTTTTTGGGTGCCAACCCTGACTGACACATGGGTCGAAGAAAGGAGAGTGAAGACGACACAGACAGCACTTGCGTAATCACTATTATGTATACGGAGCAGTAATAATGTAATATTCATCAACATTTTACTGATACATATAATCTATTTTGTGCTAGATTTAGGTCGTGACTCCGCCTGCGTAAAAGCCCTTTTTCGAGATAAAATAAAGTAGGTAAAAACTGCTAATATGAAAATCTGCCAATGGAAGCCTATTCAAAATCAGAATTAGACACGCACATGTTTCAGACGCGCATTTCTATTGGAGAATCCGATAATCTCACTGACCATACAAAACCGAGTTTTGCATGTTCAAAACCCAAGGCACACACCTATGACTTCGAAGCTACGTGTTTATCAATAATTATCGTTCGCTTTAAAGGTGAAGTAAATTTCGCGAGGAAACCTACATACCCGAGAATTCTCCGGAAAGAATTTCAAAGGTATATGAAGTCAGCTAACCGTAGCAGTAGGTCAGCATGGTGGACTATAAGGTCTAAATTCTCTCAGTAGTAGAAGAGGCCCGTGCTCAGCAGTGGGCAGTATAATATATATAATACAGGGCTGGTATTATAATATTAAAGAAATAAAATTTGCTTTTCTGTGAGGCAATGGTCCCTCGGTCCGATCCAATCGTACAAATGTCAGCTTTACCATTTAAATCCCATACTCACGCCTTTTATCCCCGAAGGGGTAGGCAGAGGCGCAACTATTGCACCCACTTTTCGCCGTGCCTATTCCGTCCCATTTGATAGAGGGCGAGCCTATCGCCATATCGGGCAAAAATTCCAGACTCCGGGCTGATACTGAATAGAAAAATCCAATATCACTATGCCCGACCCGGGGATCGAACTCGAGACCTCAGCATTGCAGTCGTACCGTAATACAGTTACGCCGCCGAGGCAGTTAATACATATGAGTATTTCATCAAAGGTCACAGAAATACGTCTAACAATGGAGATAAAAAGTGCAGACAATTATAACGTGCCGGGCAGTTTCCTTTGGAACCAGTTACACATCCGATCGCTGTGGGAATCCGCGGTGGGAGCGCGGCGTTTCTATAAATAACATACCCCTCGAGCGTACTTAGGAAGGTGCTGCATTTGATGCCCGGGCTGTTTGGCGATTCATAAGCACCGGATTTATGACCGATACGTTATACTGTGTTAGAATCGTGTCTCTTAAAGATATATACGAGCTTAGAATTATATGTATAGGTTGCTGTGTTTCAAGTAAATTTCATTTGACAGTTTTTTTTTATGGCATTGAATGACGAGACGAGCATACCGTTCGCCTGATGGTAAGCGATACGACCACGCATAAACAGTAGCAACACCATCCAGCACCTTGAGTTAGAAAGTACTGTGTGACATTCCACTGCGCTCGTCATCCTGAGACATAAGATGTTAAGTCTCATTATGTCTTGTAGTTATCATATTAATGGTGTACAAATTTGAATTTGTTATTCTAAATATTGTAAATTAGAGAATTGTGTAATTTGTATATTGTTTCTGTGCCAAATAAATAAAAATAAAAAATAAAAATAAAAAAAAAATATTAAACAGCTATTGTAGAATGTATAGTACTCATTTGATTACCGTTAATTTGGGAGTATAGGTACATTGGAGTGTGACTTTTGTATTTGGTCGGCTTATACATTTATATGACGAGTAGCATTTACTGAGACGCCGCGAAACAGGCCCTTAAAATCGTATATAACGAGCACTGTATATTACCCCCAATTCGACTAAAACCTGGCGACTACTCGCACGAACAAAGAAATAAAAAAAAACTATTCGGACATGCTTCCAATGAAAAACACATGAAAATGCACCTCCCCACTATCAAGGTAAGATAATAAATACCTTATCACGTGGAAATAAAGAACATTTCTGTTCCGTAAGTCGCTATGACCGATCCATATTTTCTTTTGTTCGTTCCCGACCGGTCCTTGTTAAGCCCCGTACATTTCTGGAAGGCAGTCTGTTTGTTTTTTTTTCACATTGTTTTGTAATTTTCATAAAGAAATTTTGTGGACACTTTCTTTTTCGTTGTACGGGACTTCATTCAAAGTAAATTAATTTTAATAATGCCTTTTATTCGTGAATGGGGCTTGTATTACAATTTATAGTTAGCGGAAAAAACATTGTTTCAACGAGAAATAAAGTAATTTTTTAAAATTATATGTTGGTATGTTCCGCAAAGTACTTTTTTTTGCTACTCAATGACGACTGACGAGGCCAGCATGCCGCTCGCCTGAAGATAAGCGATACAACCACCCATAAACAGTACCTAGTACATTATACAGAACTTTGAATTAAAAGTACTGCGTGACACTACACTGAAATATGTTATCTATGTATATTTATTTGTACAACTGAATTTAGTAACTTTCCTCTTATGGTAGAAGAAAAAGTATCTTATCAAAGTTTGATATAAACGACTAATGGATCACTATTCCTAGAATTCAAATTTTTTTTTTTCGAATTTAAAAATTAAACATTGTAACTAGGATTACATAACATCTGATGTCGGAGTGTCGAACGCAATACAGCACCTATCATGCAATGATTTATGTGCCAAAGTTCAATTGATATGGCTATTTATTTATTTTGCAGTCAGATGCATCATATATCGTAGACCAGGGCTGGCGAACGTTTATTGGTTGACATTATCTATGAAAAAAAATATGTTTCTGTCACTTGCCATCAATGGCCAACCTTTTCTATTCAGGGGCCTTTTCAGGCGACCTTTTTTTAGGTCTCAACTATATTTTTGTTGCTGTAAATTCTCAATTACTGAAGTGCCCGAATTATATTGTCACGCGCCATTGGTTCGCCATCCTTGTCCTAGAGTTAGACTGACATCCAAAAATCTGAACTGAGTTAATTAATTAAGATTCGAGATAGTAATCATAATCGATTAATAAACAGACCATAAAAGCTCCGAGGGCTCCTGAACACCTTATTATACAGAACTCTTCAATTAGCAAATGCGATTAAACGAAGAAACGCTTAATCAAATGATTCGAGTGTTCTCCGATATCTTAACGATTAATGTCGATTATCTACATTCATTCGTTCGATTTTTATTGGTAATTTTTTAATTAATCTTATTCATTCAACTAAACAATTTAATGAACAGGCGATGATGTTCGTCTCATAATGTCATGTTTTTATTATATTTTATTCGGAAAACAAACAGTATCTTTTCGAATGATAAATAAACAGTATTATAGTTGTCTAATTACCATCCATCTGCCTATAAACCCCAGAATAATGACTAAAGCTACAGTAAATAATACTAAAAATAATATAATATTTTTTTTTTATTAATTAATTTTTTAAAGGAAAATTGAAAATAAAGAGAATATAATTAACGCCGGCACCCTAACCAGATTACCATACCAGCCCTGTATTATATATTGCCAACTGTTGAGCACGGGCCTCCTCTACAACTGAGACGGTTTAGGCCTTAGTCCACCACGCTGGCCTAGTGCGAGTTGGCAGACTTCACATACCTTCGAAATTCCTATAGAGAACTTATCAGATATGCAGTTTTCCTCACGATGTTTTCCTTCACCGTTAAAGCGAGCGATAATTCACAAAGAATACACACATTACTTTATAGAAAAGTCAGAGGTGCGTGCCCTTGGGTTTTAAACCTATGGACATTCGTCTCGGCAGTCCGTGCCACTCCCAACTAGGCTATCGCCGCTCTTATAGATTATTACTGCTTTATTGCTAAATTTAAAAAAAATAACAGTAGCAACACCAGTCAGATAGGCCGGGTTCAGAGCTCATTATTCTAATTCGTAATGGCCAGTAATTACAATGTCTACAGGTAATTTTCAAATGGAAATCAACGTTTTTCAAGTCCTAGACGGGGTCTACTTCAAAGAGACAGAATACTTTCTTCGTGTTTTAAATAAATATAGCAAATTAGAAGACTTAACATTTGAATGTAGTCAACACGTGATAAATATCTAGTATTATTTAGTACTTGATAATTGGTGCCCTTTGATAAGGTGATGAGTTACTTGAGGAACTGTTTTTACTGTAATTTCATTCACAGCGAATGTCATAACTTATTATACGTATATTTTATCAAATACAAGTGTTTGTTCAAGAACAGTAAAGTGACTGGTACTCCGTGTTCAAATATTAAGTCAACTAATTAAAGACATTGTGATTCTTGACTTGAGAATTATGTCGGCGTACTAGATACATCGGCTGATCACAAAACGCGGGTAGTTGTTTTGCAAGTATAACAGGCAAACATCTTGAGCACACTACCAGCTAGAAAGATGACCATGACAATCCACAATACCAATGGAATCATTGTATTATTTAATAATGTTCTGTTATATTGGTAGAGGCAATTACAATGTGCGCCATAAGTGTCGTAATATAAGGCTTGCCATTAGCGTAATGGCTGCTAATAAAGCCAATAGCTTCTTTGTTCCCCTTGAAGTTAACAATAATGAGAGATAATGTACTAAGTTAGATCATAGATGGCGTCTCGGTGATTTTTTAGGCCATTGTATATACATGTGTTACCTGATAAGCATCACCGAATCTCATTACAAAGGATTCGTAACTGCATTTCAGGTCTTCGAAGAAGGGGGATTAGGAAGGTGGCGTATGTTTGTAACTCCAGCCGTAAATATTTGATTGTTGTGTTTTGTAAAATTTGCGAAATCAATTAAATTACTAGACATCTAAAATTACACTTAGATGTTAACACCTTATGATACGATAAAACACGCTTTTCCACAATTCAGGTTCTTCCCAAAACTCTCCAACAGATCCCTAAAGACGAGTGTCAAAACGCTAATGAATATTTAAATTGCCGAAAATACGAGATGAAATCCCATACGTACCTGAAATTCGTAATTACGCGAACAAATGGAAACTGCTGAGGAAGACCCGCGCTACGTGGCTGATGTTCCGCCGCTAAATGAAAAAAGTTGGATTCCGCTGTTCATTGTCCAAATTTGACAATAATTTACTTTTTAAACTTACCTTTTTAATTTTCGTGAAAAAGTTTGAATGAGTTCTGATTAATACCGCTAAAAGGCCTCATAGTCTTGGAATTTCGAGAAATAATTTTTCGTTCGCATCTTGGACGAATGAATTTCGACGAACGATAATTTGCTGTTTTAAAAAATATTAGAATAAAATCAAATATTCATAAAACTCATGGTGTTACATGAATATTAACTTTGGGAGGATGTTGTAGAGACTGTTTGCATGTAGAATCTGTCTTTTTCTACCACTAAGACGCAGTTCTTCAGTCATCCGGTATGAAGAGCATTGCAGTCAGTGTAATTATTGGGCCTTCTGATGACATTTAATGTCTCAAAGTCACCTGCGCTAATATGTTAAGGATTCTGGTGGTAGGTCTCTCATTATGTAAGAGGCCGTCTGGGTGGGTACCACCGTAATGTCTATTTCTACCACCAAATAACAGTGTGCATGCACTGTTGTGTTTCGGTTTGAAGGACATTGTAGCCAGTATAACTACTGGACATAATGAGACTTAACATCTTATGTCTGTTAAAAATCGTATTACACTGGAGATAATTATAAAGCTTTACATTTTTTTCCTATTCAAAACATGGTATAAATACTACTACACAGAATTTTCATCGAAATTATTTTAAAATTCTTTCACGATGTTCCACATCGAGTACCGAAATATAAAAGTCACTGGACCGTATCAGAAAATTCTTCACAGGTAACCTCTGCGCAAAGAAAAAACACTAAACTTCTTAATTAAATTACTTACTCCTCGCCGATGAATGAGAGCATCGAAGGAATTCAAATTGGACGGCTCCGGCGAAATGAAATTATGAAATGAGATACTTTGGTCAGGTGATATTTATAAGCTAACGCCTTTATCATTCAGCCTAGTTGGGAATGGAACGGTCCGCCGAGACAATGTCCGGAGGTTCAAAACCCAAGGCACACACCTCTGTCTTTTCGAAGTTACGTGTGTATTGTTAATCATTTAATTATCGTTCGTTTTAGCGATGAACGAAAACATCGTGAGGAAATCTACATATCTGAGAATTGTCCATAAGAATCTCGAGGGTAAGTGAAGTCTGCCAACCCGCAATAGGCCCGCGTGGTGGACTAAGGCCTAACCCCTCTCACTAGTAGAGGACGCCCGTGCTCAGCAGTGGGCAGTATATAATACAGGGCTGATTGCATTGATTGGATTTTGCCTTTATCATTGAATTTTTAAGTGATTCGTCACTGGTGGTAGGTCTCTCATTATGTAAGAGGCCGTCTGGGTGGGTACCACCGCAATGTCTATTTCTAACGCCAAGCAACAGTGTGCATGCACTGTTGTGTTCCGGTTTGAAGGATATTGTAGCCAGTATAACTACTGGACATAATGAGACTTAACATCTTATGTCTCAGGATGACGAGCGCAGTAGAATGCCACTCAGTATTTTGTCAGTCAAGGTGCTGGATGGTGTTGCTACTGTTTATGGGTGTTCGTATCGCTTACCATCAGGCGAACGGCATACTCGTCTCGTCATTCAAAGCAATAAAAAAATAAAAAAAAAATAACACTATTCACTACTTTGTCTATATCTGCTGCTAAACAGTAGTGTGAAACGACTTTGTATTTTAATTTTTGGCATGTCGATAGAATAAATAATTTATTTACCAAGAAATATTATTAATGTGGTTTTTTGGTAATACTAAAAAAGTGGGTGTATTTTCTTGGCGTGCAAACGTAGTTCTCGTAATCAGTTCCGTGTTTTAGCCGTGAAAACATAAGTTACTTTTGCATTTATATTATTACAGATAGAATACCAAGGTTCAAGTTAGATACAGTATTAACTCTAGCACTGCATACGAGGTTACCCCAATTTGTTACAGAGCATGAGGGCAGTGCGGTTGGCAATGCGCGATGGCTTCCTTCTGCGAGTGCGTCATCTCGTGGAAGGAGAGCGCCGAGCGGGATCGTGAGCAGAACGATCCCGCCCGCAGCCAGAGGAGACGAAGGAGGCGCCGGGTGGACGAATGACCGGCGCCTCGTGCCCTGTGATCCGGGGGCATCTAGATAATTCCGCCACGGCATCCCCTGCCTGTCATAAGAGACGACTAAATGGGGATTGAGAGAGTCGCGAGGCGAGCAGTGGGGGGCTGGTACTTCAGTTTATACGACTCCGTGGTGGACGACATTACGGGTGGTCGGTCTCCTGCAGTCGTAGACGCCAAAGGCGTGTTTTAGAGTTCGGGGGCTTCTTAGCCCCCTCATTTAGAGAGGGGCCGCAATGCGGCATTGCGCAGTGGCGGTTCCGTGCAGCTATCTTAGTTCAACAAGATACCCCGGGGCCGTCCCGTATGCGCCGAAGGAAGCCACTGCGGGTTTTGGTTGGTATGCCGGTGTAGGGTGTACATAGTGTTAGGGACTCGGTCCAATGCTCGTTCGGATGATGCTTTACTCCCGAGCGTCGACATTGGACCGTAAGATCGGTGAAACCAACATAACCATTCCACTCACCCCACAGTTGTGGTAGCTATAACGCGTTTCTCCCCGCGATAAAAAAAAAAGTGCGGTTGGAAATAATCCCGGATGACACACGGCCGGCAGTGTACTGAAACGAGATAAAATGCGACGGCCCGTTTGTCAGCCGGGTACGAACCGGGGGCGGTCGGATGCCGTGTCCTCGTGCTGTTTAGGGTTTATTTCTCTCGCGGCGCGGTGAGGCGTGGTCAGTCGCCGGTTCAATTTCGGGCAAAGAAAACTATAGTGTAACAGAAACTATTATGGAACCGCTTGCTATCACTAATAAATCCTGAGGTAGATTGAGATTTGGAGTAGAACCTACTATTGATTCACTTCTAGTTGCTAAATAATTTTCTGGTTTATTATTAGCTGGTTACACCAAGTGCAAGCGAGGTAACTTAGGTCCTAAAGATGTTGGCAGCTCTATATTTTTTATACATACATACATACACATTACACACCCACGCCTTTTATCCCCGAAGGGGTAGGCAGAGGCGCAACTAATGCACCCACTTTTCGCCGTGCGTATTCCGACCCATGATGTGATAGGGGGAGAGCCTATCGCCATATCGAGCTCAAATACCAGACTCCGGGCTGATACTGAATAGAAAAATCCAATATCACTTTGCCCCACCCGGGGATCGAGCCCGAGACCTCAGCATTGCAGTCGTACCGTCACCAAGGCCGTCAATATATGTTGATATTGTCACAAATATATTTTAATTTATAAGGTAATTAAGGATTAAGGAGTGACCACCCCGTTATAGGTACGGAGTAGGATTCTGTAGCGTAGGTCGTCAAAGTAAAGGTATGATAATGCGAAGTTGCCTCACGAGGGCATGACTAAGCCGCCGTGGGATAAATCTACATAATCTGAGACTGCGTAATCAATAAGCCTTTCGTAATATTTGGGAGAAAATCTATTTAGATTGTATTTAAAACAATTTATAAGTTTGTTCGGTCCTTACTTAATAAATTAAATTAACTTTAATCTCATGCAGATTTCCACACGGAATTCTATGTGGTCGACTGTCGTTACCTTGTTCCATTTTTTATGAGAAGGAAGAGAATAAACAAGGGATCACGCGTGGCATTGGAGCTTGATGTTAATACAATTTCTCAACAACACAAATATATTATTAGGCTTTGTTTGTATCCCCGGAAGAACTAAGAGACCCAGACATAACTGATGCGTTCACTGTTCATCCCAGAAGATGGGCACATAATTCTTGCTGTTATAATAGAACAGTTTAAATCTCTGAAGCAACATGTTTCTTTTTAATAATAAATACAAAATTCTGTTGCCATATACAAATAAAATCTAGAGCCTCGCAAAATGCATATAAGTACGCTGGCTTTAAATATGTCAACTACTTCTCTCCGACTAAAATCGGTCCCAGACAAAAGTCGGTCGTCTGTCTCAGACAACCTCATATAATAGTACTACTTTCCACACTTTATTACTAAGGGTGTAAAACAGTCGCTTATTAGAAGTTATGATGTAATAAAATTCACGTTTCCCTCAGTGAAACGTGTTATATTTGCATATCTCGTTCTTAGGAAGTTAGGTTTAGTATAAGGCAAAGAATCCTCTAAGGTAATATAATTGTATATTTTTTAAAGCCTCTACAATTAATATGTGGTCCATAGTGTGTCACAGTTACTTAAACTACACAGACTTAATATCAGATTTGCTATACTTGTGACACTATTCATTGATACTCAAAAATTAAAAAATCTTATCCAGGCTTTAATGGAGAAGAATGGAAGTGAAAATTACAAACAGATTATTTTTAGGTGGATCACAGAGAAACTTTCAACACAAGACACAAGATACAAAATAGCGATAGATACCTTATAATTACTATAAAATTATCAGTATCTTCAATAAGTTTATAAACTCTCTCATTTAGTTAACGTTACTTTCAACTAATCAACAACAAGTCGACAGTGCACGTGCGAGGCCCGAAAGAAAAAGAGTATGATTTACTGAATAATGCAAAAATTATTAATAAAACCCGTTATAGAAGTTTGATTTTAATAAATAATGAAAATTAAATTGCGCAGTACGGTATCCCCTCGCTCAGCGAGTTACAAGCGAGGAAGTTGAAGATAAAAACTAAATCAGTTAGGACAATATAGAGTAATGGCACGTAATGGGATTCCCATCACGCGCACATAATAGCATCCTTTGGGATGCAATCAGTATCGGGCGCAGGATGCGCGTGCGTCGCATTTTAAACTATCTTATTGGATTATGTATGAGAAACTAATGTCATAATGAAATGGACTATTCGTTATAACGGCTTATGGCCTTTTAACTGTTGGTTTAGTGGTGACGTATAACCATTATGTAGCTGTGAGGTCGTGGGTTCGATAAATGCTTATTTCATTTAATTTAATTTTCTATTTTATGGGCGAGTCATCGAATTTAACAAAAAAATAATATTTTGTATATGAGTTATGTTATTTGAAATGAATGATATTCTATTCTAGGGCAGATAGCGGATACCTTAACGAATAATAAGGACCAGAAAAGGATACAGAATCACTTCAGTTTATTCTAAAGTCGACTTTACCCAGTTTAAGTTTGAATTAAATTCATAATTATGATCGACACAAGAGCCACATATGGATAAAATGAGAAACTTTTCAAACATATAATTTATTTAAAAATGATAAAACATTGGTTTCGGCCATTGATGTATTAAGGGTTTTTTAATACATCAATGGTTCCGGCCGAATATTATTGATACCCAGCGTGGCCAGAACATGTTTTTTTATGAGAGCTAGTTATTTGATGTTATTGAAGCAAAGTTAGGAGGTTATGTTCCCTTAATTACAGATTTGTTTGTATTGAATATTAACTTCAAAACTTCTTTATTTTTATAAATTACGTGATGAGACATTTCTAAATGCTTTTGGAACTGATACATGTGCATGTTTTATATAGCTTTGATTATTTTTGTCAATTTTCACATAACCAGGGAATATAAGTACTTAGGTACCACCATTCTTGGGAACGTAATAGGATTTTACACCATTTGATTTGTTTATTTTTATGTCTTGGAGCATCCAGATACACAGCAATACATTATCAACAAATTAAATGTTGTTTCATCTTTTCAATATGAATATTGAGAAATGATTCGCAACTACGTAAAATTAAAGGCAGACGAATATTAAAGCGAAGTTTCGCCGACGCACAAACTGCTGACTAATATTAATTAGAAATCTCTAATATTAATCAGAAATCTCATTAAAATAACTTTGCTAGGCGAGTCTAGATTACATTAGGTATTAAAAGGAATTATGAAAATCATCTGGCTTTAATGCACGTTATATTCATAAAATGTACACTGATTATTACGCAACATTGCGCCTCGCGCATCGCGAAAGAGAGGAAAGATTTATTGTTGGGACAATAACAGTATAACATTTACAATAAAATGAGAGAAAAATAAAAAATAAAAGAAATATAACACAATTAAACCCATTGTGCCAACAACAGGTCCCTCATTCAGCTCGTTGCTGCAGTACCAGCCTGACTGATACTGCAGCACTGATTTTCAACGAGGGACCCAGGTGACGTACGGGCACTATGCTGGTATGTGAGATGTGACTCTTCCGCAAATAAGAAGAGTAATCTATAGATAATGAGTACCTACAGGTCCTAATTATAGATGTGGCCACGACTTGTCGTGTGAATTTGACATTATGACATAAAATAATACTATTTTTGATATTTGATTTCTATATGTCACACTTCTCTGTGCGCGCAATGTACTTGAAAAACGGTACAAAGTTTTTTTTTTCGCGTATTAACCTACACTAATTTTATAAAGAGAATAGATTCGACTGTTTGTTTGTTTGCATTGAATAGGCTCCGAAACTACTGGACCGATTTTAAAAAATCTTTCACCAATATAAAGCTACATTATCAGCGAGTAACATGGGCTACTTTTTTTTATCCCGGAGAAATATAATGCGGGACTTTTATCCCGGAAAAACTCATTCACGCGGGCGGACCCGCAAACAGAAGTCTAGTATTCTATATAGAGCATTAATGTGGGTAGCACATTTACCCAGTGTGGCCCGTTACACCGTAAAATCATTGTGTAAATGTAATTAACAATAATGACTGTACGATATTAAATTGTATTTGCAATAATAATGGCTGATGAATACAGACTCATTACGCCCTCACTGGGATCGCCCACCCTTCTTATCGTCTTGCAAATCATTATATTTTCTACCTCCTACTCATGATACGGATCTCACGTGATTCTCGTTTTAATGAATGAAACGTATTTATAAATTTTTTTCGAGTTATTCTTTATTAATGAAGGGCTAGGCGGTATGTCATCTAATGATATGGAAATTATAATTATATTTATAAATATTGGAAATTCATTGGTAAAAAAATATGGTATATGTAAAGCTTTTGCTCGCGACACCATCTGTGTAAAAATACTGTTTAGAGATTTAATATTATGTAACCTGAATTCGTGCATAGCCTTGGCAATGGAAATAACATATTCGATACCGCCGTCCCAATATATACAGACAGACAGAAAGAAATGAAACGAGTATTTTTATGTATTTACAAGCGCATGCTCACGCCTTTTGTCCCCGAAGGGGTAGGCAGAGGCGCAACTAGTGCACCCACTTTTCGCCAAGCGTATTCCGTCCCATTATGTGATAGGGGGCAAAGTGATATTGGATTTTTCTATTCAGTATCAGCCCGGAGTCTGGAATTTGTGCCCGGTATGGCGATAGGCTCGCCCCTATCACATAATGGGACGGAATGTATTTACATTAAGCGCTAAAAGCTATTTCAATGATATTTAGACACATAGTAACAAAAAATATGTTTTGTAAGTCACAATTACCGTTCATTTTATTTTGTAACTGCTTCAAGTATTATTTAGTTATGACCTATGACCAATCACCCCTCATTAGTTACCATACAAATTATCTCATTAAAAAAAATGATATCCTCAAAATTATCTATATAACTTACAAAAGTTGACAATAATGATTTAACAATGACCTTATTTTTTATCAAGGCCTTGGGCTTGCACGTGCCTTTAAATGAGGGAAGACTAGATAGTTCCATGAGTTGAGGTTTATGGTACAAATCGTGCTATGTTTCTAGAATTGATTCTTCTTTAAAGCGATGAAAACCGCAGAGACTTTACCATTTGAAAAATGGTATATTATAATAATGTATTATAAGGTGTACAGACGACTTGATAAAGGTCGCAGGAACACGCTGGATGCAGGTCGCATTTGACAGATCCGTCTGTAAAGCTTTAGGGGAAGTTTATGTTCAGCAATGAATGTAGCCTTTTGAATTATATTATGGCTAATTCGAAGACTGGAAGATTATTGAAGAGATTCGTTTCGGCTATAGATTCATGATAGCCAAGATCTTTACCAATATCTCATCAATTACCATTCAATTCGATCACCACTTGTTTTCGTAGTGCCATCGAGTCGGGAACCTTTAGTAACTCAAAACTAAGCGATGAATTGGCCCGATTATTCTTGTTAATTGTACTCCTGAAGACAGTTTTTGATATAATCGCGCTTTCGGCTATTACGGGCTTAGTCGCTCGAGTCTCAGACAAATGTACACCATAAATAGTAATTTGTATGTGTTGAATTGAATAAGAGATTTAGTTCACGCAATTATCGGAGATGCTATTGACATAATATTCCTAATGTTGGTAAAAATTTGGTTTCTTTTTCATTGCAAAGGCTGGCAAGCACGTGGTGATTTTAAATGATTTATTCTAGGGATCAGTTTACTATTAGGTATTAAGGTCATTAATTAATCTTAGTGGTATGACAACCGATTATAAGTATCCAGATAAATATAGAGTCTATACATAAAGCGAGCGCTATGGTGTAAACCGACACTGGTGAATAATGGATGACATTCTAACGGCCGGCTAATGTCTGGATAAACAACACAAAAAGCGAAATGTGACGGCAGCCATTAACAGGCTCTTGTCAAGAACTCGACAAAACCCTCGACACACCGTGCCTCCTATACTTTATAGACTAAAGGCCACAAGTTTCAAGTAAATTTTATTTGACAGTTATCGTATTAAGCAACTATGAAGTACTCATCACCCGACTACGGCGAAGCCAGGAAGGGTAATGATTTTAGCACCCTATGTATGTATGTATGTATCCATTTTATGTTCCACTCTATCGTCGCTCCTATTGAGCCGATTTTGACAACTGAGGTGTCTATCGATTCGTGTATATTGTGCTATGGTTATAGGCTATGTATTTTTCCAATATATTTATTTATTTTGTTTTTATTACCAAATATTTGACATAGATTAGTGTGTCTTGAATTTGGTTGGCTTATGCATTTGTGTGACGAGTAGCATTTAATCAAAAGTTGTGAAACAGGCCCAGGTGTAACTTTCACAGAACAAAAGTAAGCTATATTATCCAGGATATGGTCTATATGTGTGCTAAATTTAATCCAAGCCCGTTTAGTTGTTCAACAATCAACTTCACAAACATTGGCATCTAAATTACTAGGAAGAAGTATTTGCGATTTTCTTTTCCAGGTGTGCGCAACCCCGTAATTAGTCGGTTACGATAATGGTTCCACTTTTAACTTTGCAATCCATTAGTCTTTTGATCGAGGGTTTTCTTCTATTTTCCGATATAAAGTTTAATTCACATCCTAGATACGACGTAAAACAAACCTCAAAACTAACTGAAAAAGTTCAAACCGCCTATTTTTTAAATCGAAATCCTCATACTGTATATTGCCCGGGTCTCGAACCTGCAATCCTATGGCTCACAGCCCCAAATTTGACTAACGGCCCTTTTAAATAAACGATCCCAATCAAAATAAGTCATTTGTAGGCATGTCAAAAAAACTTTATTCTGATTGGTCCATTTTCCGGATGGATCGAAAAGAGCGATGGGATCGTTTATTGAAAACGGGGGTAGATCAATGGGCTAGCC
The DNA here is from genome assembly GCA_947568825.1 of Sphinx pinastri. Lineage (NCBI taxonomy): Eukaryota > Metazoa > Arthropoda > Insecta > Lepidoptera > Sphingidae > Sphinx > Sphinx pinastri. Next base: position 20,598,388 of record OX387617.1, read on the forward strand.
CTGGATATAGATACATACATAAATACATATACACACTCACGCCCTTTATCCCCGAAAGGATAGGTAGAGGCGCAACTAGTTCACCCACTTTTCGCCGTGCGTATTCCGTCCCATGATGTGATAGGCGGCGAGCCTATCGCCATATCAGGCACAAATTTCAAAAAAACCTAATATCACGTCCAGCCCGTGGATCGCACCCAAGACCTCAGCACTGCAGTCGTGCCATAACACAACTATGCCACCGATGTAGTCTAGATATTATAACAATATAAAATACCATCATATAAAGAAGTGACATAACGAGTGATCGAATCAATCGGACAATGATCAAGTGACTGTTAAGAACCCGCTTCGAATCTGTACAGTTGGCACCAGGAGCGCATGACGTGGCCGGTGGTGATTAGCATACTTCAATGGAACAGTGTTGGCAGGAATTTAATGATGTAATAGTTGTTTATAAACATATCTCTTAGAAAGTTTGTTAATCGCGAGATACATGAATTAAATTGCAACCTGAGTCAATTGAACAATAAAATTATTGATTCATAGAACTGTAATTTTGTTTTACAAGGGTGTTGGTAAGCGGCACGTCTTACTTATTACTAATATTATCTTATCATACTAATATTATTAATGCGAAAGTTTGTGAAAATTGTTGGATGTTTGTTAGAAGGAAACACAGAAACTGCTGAACGGATTTGGATGAAATTTGGCACACGGGTAGACCATGTCCTGGATTAACACATAGGCCTTTTTTATCCCGGTAATTTGCTCCCATGGGAAATAATGGCTAATTCAAAATCTGATTCTTTAAGTAGTTGGCGCTGGCGTCGTACCTACTGTGTTTTAGGAACTTTTGTAGCGGCAAAGGCTTTTCATGCGGACGAAGCCGCGAGCAACACCTACCAAAATCTGGAATTGACCAGATGTAGCACTACGCTCGTTGCCATCATGATTCCTAGAAATCCAAACCGGAAGAGAAAAGTATTTATACTTGGCGACCAAATTTGACAAAGCAATGATACCCATCTATACAGAGTTTCTCATACAGCAGACTTAACGGATACTACATAGTAAATATTACTGATGAACATTTTATATACTGCATTATCCGTGAAGTGAAGTCAGTTCGCGGTAAAAGAAGAAATCTTAATGTCACAAGCATTCCAAACAGTCCAAATCGGATGTCGAATAAACGCAACTCAAGCTGAAACGAAACTGTATAATTAACATTTCCAAAGACAATTTATGTACCGTCTCTGACAGGTATATGAAAGCGAAATGCGTGATTATAAGCATTACCCTCATTTTATGCAGTCGGGTAGAAAATTTACATCGACACTTTTACTTAGTAGTTTATCGGGTTATACATTCGTATTCATTATGTTTCTGTCTGAGCGCCATCTATTTTAAAAATGAGATTTTATGTAAAATGTCTAAACATTGCCCACAGGAGCAAATTACCGGGATTAAAACTAGCCTACATGTTAATCCAGGACATGTGTGCCAAATTTCATTCAAATCCGTTCAGCAGTTTCTGGATTTACTTCTAACAAATATACAAATATCCAAACATTTTCACAAACTTTCGCATATATAATATAATTAAGACATTAGGATTTATTATATGTATATGATAGTATAGTGCAATGCAATGCAATCAGCCCTGTATTATATACTGCCCACTGCTGAGCACGGGCCTCCTCTAATACTGAGATCAGTTAGGCCTTAGTCCACCACGCTGGCCTAGCGCAGGTTGGCAGACTTCACATACCTTCGAGATTCTTATGGTGAATTCTCAGGTATGTAGGTTTCCTCACTATGTTTTCCTTCACCGTTAAAGCGAACGATAATTGATAACAATACACACGTAACTTCGAAAAGTCAGAGGTGTGTGCCTTGGGTTTTGAACCTCCGGACATTGTCTCGGCAGATCGTTCCATTCCCAACTAGGCTATCGTCGCTATAGTATAGCATAGTAAGATTATCCCAAAATAAGTTCAAATGGAGTTGCTACACTTTATAGAGATGCTTACCATGCAAGATGGTTGGTCGTCTCCTGCAGTTGACTAAAACAATAACATTTACGCAACGTATTCATTTCACAAAATCGCGTGACGATACACAAACAAAAAATGATTCGTGACAACATAAGCTTAAGACACGATAGAAAAAAATTGAATTCCGGAAAGTGAGAATTCTTAGAGCGAAAGTAAGGACATAGTTGGGTGCGCTTCGAATTGATTACATTGCGACGATACGCGGTAGTATACCACTAAAGATACATTATTAATGACAGTAATACATTACTATATTTTGCTTATTATATTTTAGCAATGTAAAGAATGAACGAGACTGATGTTACCGCCAGCACGCTCACCGATATACATAGAACTTGAAATTACAAAGTAATCTACACTAATATTATAAAGATTTTTTTTTTTATGTTTGTAACATATAAACTCAAAATCTACTACTTTTCTACCGCCAAGCAGCAGTGTGCAACCTCTGTTGTGTTTCGGTTTGAAGGACATTGTAGCCAGTGTAACTACAGGACATAATGAGACTTAACATATTCTTATGTCTCAGGATGACGAGCGCAGTGGAACCACACAGTACTTTGTAACTCAAGGTGCTGGATGGTGTTGCTACTGTTAATGGGTGGTCGTATCGCTTACCATCAGGCGAACGTCGTGCTCATCTCGTAATTCAATGCAATAAAAAAACAAAATAAAAAAACTACATGACGTATTTTACAAATTCTTTCACCAACATAAAGCTACATTATCAGCGAGTAACATAGGCTACTTTTTATGCCGGGAAAATATAAATCGGGACTTTTATCCCGGCAATACTCATTCACGCGAGCAAAAGTCTAGTTCCTAATATTTTGCGTTTCAGACATTAGACGAAGTGAGAACCCAATTTTTAAATCTGTTATTAATATATAGTCACCGATAAACACCAGTTTTCACTAAAAAACACTAGCTATTCGCGACTAAAATAGAAATCAGTAAATATTAATACAAGTATTTGATTAAACATGAGGCAAGGCATCAGGTTGTGGCAGTGGGCGGACCACATAACAGCCGACAGCTGGTACTCGAACGGCGACGCCGGAAGACGTAGTGTGGGACGGCCACAAATCAACCTGGGACTGTAGCTTCTATGACAATTAAGATTCTATTCAACACATCTAAACTATCAAAACCGTCATAACTTACATGATATTGTATAAATAGCTGAGATTTTTATATGAGCACAAATATCTCCTAGACGTGAATGACATCAGACAGGCCAGTAAGAATTGAGGTAAATCATGCGTGTTAAAAAATAAAAGAATGAGGGTAGAAGAAGACTTGACCACAAAATAAGACATCATTTTTATTTTACATATAATATTTAAAAACTGTACCCACGGTTAGAAACCAGGAATTTACTGTTCTAAATGGCGGTTTTGAAAGTTAGTCGATTCTAATTGAATCGACTGAATGCTGTTGCAGTTAATGAGTTAGTGATTAGTGATGTTTTATTTAAGAGCTAATTAGCGGTTGAAAGCTAGTTTTATGACGAACACCAAATAACTTTAAAATGCAGTTTAATTTAATGAGGCAAAGAGAGTTCTTAAAGCTTCGGCGTATCTAGTCTGGAAAGATAAACAAAGCAACGAAGTTCGGAAATGTTATTCGGTTATATTAAATAAAAGCATTAAAAACTTATTTCCAATACTTTAAATGTGAACGTTTGGGAAAATGTTTCGATGATTTGATATTAGAACTAAACACAAAAACCTCTAGTCGGTTTTAGATATTTGGCCAATTAATCATGTCTTAAAAGAACTTTCACAAGGGCGGGCACAACCGAACACCTATTTCATTTTAAATTATAGAGCCGAAGCTTTTGTTTCTTCGTAAGCTATGACTTATACTTCTTCAAACGAGGTTTAAAAAAAGTATTTTACGGTAGGCAGCGGCTTAGCTGTGCCCTTGGCATTGCTGACGTCCATGGGCGACGGCAACCACTTACCATCAAGAGGGCCGTTAGCTCGTCTGCCTTCGAAGGCAAAAAAAAGGTCTAATCTATGCCACTACTACTCTTCAGAATTATTTTTTACTAATAGGAAGCATTTTTTTTCCTTCGTGCTACGAGCTACTTTTTATTCCAAGATCAAACTTCATGCAAGCGTAACCGCTAGCAGAAACTAGAAATTATATAAAAAGGCAAATATTTTGTAACCGTGATCAAGAGCAGAACATTCGAGAATATGGGAATAAAGACATAAAGCGACAATAAACAGATACCTAAAACAAGAAATTAGCATGTAATTTGGAGCGAAATATGCTAATCACGTGATCAAGAGGCGGATTGAACTTTGTCTCGTTGCCGTTTGCAAACCGAATGGACAATTCAATTTTAATACACAAACAAAAAAATAACGCATATCTCTGTGCTAAAATCAGTGATACGTCGTCTTACAATCAAATTCTTACTAATGTTACTTCTTACTAGAATATTTTAAATACCATAGATTGTGATAGTGACAGTGTTATTATTTTTGATAATTAAATAAGATGGTTCCTTCAGACAATGCTAGACGAGGTTTAACAGATGTTAAAGATGGACCTTTTTATTTTATTAAAAAAAGGAGATCAAACAGTAGCATACATTGTTACAGCATTCTTAATCTAAATTTATACAATTACTATAAATTTACTGGTGGTAGGTCTATCATTATGTAAGAGGCCGTCTGGGTGGGTACCACCGCAATGTCTATTTCTACCGCCAAGCAACAGTGTGCATGCACTGTTGTGTTTCGGTTTGAAGGACATTGTAGCCAGTATAACTACTGGACATAATGAGACTTAACATCTTATGTCTCAGGATGACGAGCGCAGTGGAATGCCACACAGTACTTTGTAACTCAAGGTGCTGGATGGTGTTGCTACTGTTAATGGGTGGTCGTATCGCTTACCATCAGGCGAACATCATGCTCGTCTCGTCATTCAATGCAATAAAAAAAAAAAAAAAAAAATTAATAATACACGGTACCCACAACATTTTCCACAATCAATAGCTAAGAGCTTTAGGTAGAAACAATCATATAATTTATGCTAAAAGCGTGTACGTTAACCATTATTTGAATGACAGAATAGCAATTATGTTCTTTATTACCAACCAACAAGGATTCGAGTTTTATGCGTCTACAAACTATTTTATTAGCGGTTTTAATAACGTTACTGTTAATTTTTACAACCGATAGCGCCAGCTCATTTTATATTTACGAGCTCGTGTTTCCCATCACAAATTGTATTAGAAAATGTAATAAAAGAATAATTACTGAGTACTACAAGTAGAAATAGAAATATGAACTTTATTTTGTTTGCGATTGGGTATTATTTTGATGTTCGAATGTGCTCGGAAACTAGGGCAGTTATGCTGAAAATCGAAACAAACAACGACAGAGTAGTATACTATGGAATAACCACTACAATAACAACTTTAATATTACAGTGCCCTCTACATAATTATATTATGAAGCTTGTGGAATCAAAGTACAAAAACTGTAATGTTATTTTTTTAAACAATCCGTATTGTATATCTGTAATTCTATATTCAAAATCTGATGCATATTCCATAATATGTTCTCATTACCGTAACTTCGTAGCTTCGTTGGGATTTTCAAAATAGCTACCGTCCAATTTAAGTTGATTTAACGATGTAGCGAATATTTCCCCGATAGGTAAAAGTTTTCAGCTCGGAAGCCTACTGATACCCGTACCCTCAGCGTAGCCAAGCGTTATCGCGAAACTTTATAATTGGCCTTCATTTTAATTAAATATAAAGTTAACGTCTTTTATCTCGCTTTCAGATAAAGCGATGGCCTACTTTCATTCACTTCATGATAATTCTTGTTCTTTATTTATGCAATCAAACGGCCTTCTAGGAGATGATATCCTGGTAATTGTAAGAGTAAATCTATTTAATTGTAACAAGAGAGCAACTATGCCGTTTCGATAAGGTACCTTAGTTTTAAAAATACTATGTATCATCTGATGTTTTTGATGTACTCTTTCCTAATTTCAATAGTTACCGCAACAGAACATCGCCTATGACAGAATACCATTTTACCTATCTACTTAGCATACGATGGTATCAACCTACCCTAGACCTCGACTAATATCAAATATTACAACGTAATCTATTAAGGCTGTACAGAACGAGTCGCGGCGAACGACCTACTCTTAACAGTTATGGCGACATTACGAAACCCGCGTGAGTTTCCACGAGGTTTTGTATTATAGTTCAATCTTACACTCGAATCTGTTTATGTTAAGTTTCCCCGCGTATTCAGTCGCGTTTTTCCCCGGTCATTTTTAGTAAGGGCTGATTTTTTATTATGGTAAAGAGGTGGTACGTTTGTCTTTAGGGTACCTGTGCAACTATTCAATCTATAAAATTAAGCTATATTGTCTCTTAGTCATTTAAAAAACAAGGTACATTTATTTATTTTGATTTAATTTATGCAATTAAACAACTACGCGGGCGGAGACGTGGTACAAAACCTAGTCTCCGACAAAAAATTAGTAGAAAATGCATTACTAAAGTACGCAAAGAAAAGATTCCAACTCCGAACTACTCCACGTGAATGTGCATACATTAAAATCAAACCAACTTGAAATTCATACAAAGCTTTCTCTTTGCACGTCCGTAACTAGCTTCGTAAGAGCTTATCCGTTATGTGCGAAGCTTAATTCGTAAAGTAATTATTGATTAAAGGCCCTGTCGTACTGCCAACTAACGACTATTTTCCGATTACGAATTGTCGACAGAATGACATACGTGGAGTAAGAATATACATATTACATTGAGTGTATAATAATAATATACAATGTATAATATACACCCTCGTGTCTTTAGTTTGTGCCAAATGTGAACTCTCGCTTGTCAATTACAAACTTAGAGCATTTGATACACACACACACACTCACGCCTTTAATCCCCGAAGGAGTAGGCAGAGGCGCAACTAGTGCACCCACTTTTCGCCGTTATTCCGTCCCATGATGTGATAGGGGGCCAGCCTATCGCCATATCGGGCACAAATTCCAGACTCCGGGCTGATACTGAATAGAAAAACTCAATATCACTTTGCCCGACCAGGGGATCGAACCCGAGACCTCGGCATTGCAGTCGTACCGTAATACAACTACGCCACCGAGGCAGTCAATACAAAGCATGATACAAAGCAAGCAAGCAAGCATTTGATACAAAGCATGCTAATAATACTCTTTGAGATAAATCCGTATAAAAATATTTTTTGTCGCTTCTTTGCATTCGTTAAAAGCCATTTTACTATCAAATCTATCTACTAGAGCTACTATTGCCGATTCGCTTTACCTATTCATTAGTTTCTAGTTTAATTCACATCTCGCTACTCGTTGCCGATGAGACAGATCCCTAAGGGCTTGTTCTGTAAACGATATTCACTGTGGTAGCGATCAATACTAAGCGTTATTCTGAGTATTTCTATGACGTTTTGCGACGTTAATGCAGGAACCGCGCATTTTTCGTATAGGCAGATTTGGGGGAAACACTTTAGTGTAGTATTTATATTAACATAATATCGATGGATTAGATCTAAAATGTATAAGTACCAATATTTAAAATTACAGAAAAAAAATTAGATAAAATAGAGAATTTGTATCTCAAAACTATGTAGAAATGCGTTAGATTGAAGAATAGCTTAAACTGTTCAAGTCGCACCAGAGCATTGAACAAAAAGGAAAGATTTCCGAGCGACAACACAAAGCAGGCACAATGTACCGAAAAACCTTTTGTGAAGCACAATGCCTGATCCCTTTTACATTAAAGGAGGCTAAACCAATACGATCGATTAGAGATAGGGTTGACACATTGTACTAAAATATCGTAAAGGGTAGAAAGATATACATCAAGAGATAAGTACAATACATTGATAAATAAAAATAATGTGTTATAAATAAATTTTTAAAATAAAATCATATTTTAAACACGTGTCACACAAAATGTTTCTCATTTGCCCGTTTATTACCTATTTGTGGAACCATCCGTAAAAATTTTGAAATTGAATATATTTGTTCTGACTGCATAATACATGTCTTATTTTAAAATGAAATATCAGCTTATCACATAAAAATTTGTTGATAGAATTATAGAAAAAAAACTACTGTATCTGATTTATACGAAAACATTATAATAATAAATTGGTAAACAGTACTCATGAAAGTAACATTACAACTACAAATATCAGCGCGTCCCACCCCATTAATTACTAAAAGCCTTTAATAGCAGACTATTTTCTAGTAAAGCATTACATCTAATATTTATTGGCAACCCTAATTAGAGGTGACCGCAGCTCATTGTACATGATCGTCGCGTCGCGTCGCCATGAAAGAAAAGTGATTAATCGTCACTTTGTCGCCTTCGAGAACCATTGTTGAGAAGCCACTCTCACCTACATTATGCGACGATTGTAGGTAACTGGCGCGGTAACGAGGATGGTTCACATACGCACACTTTAATATAGTCATTCTCTTTTTAAATGCGTGGATTACACACACACACACACTCACGCCTTTTATCCCGAAGGGATAGGCACAGGCGCAACTAATGCACCCACTTTTCGCCGTGCGTATTCCGTCCCATGATGTGATAGGGGCGAGCCTATCGCCATATCGGGCACAAATTTCAGACTCCGGGCTGATACTGAATAGAAAAATCCAATATCACTTTGCCCGACCCGGGGATCGAACCCGAGACTTCAGCATTGCATGCTTGGATTAGTCAGAAAAATATTATTTGTTAAATATAAATATCAATTAATCGATAAATATTTGATAGTTTATCGATTAATTTTATGGTAGTTTAATCGATGCGCAATACGTGTGTTCCTAATTCCTACACAGATCGTGATTGTCATAGACAACCTTGAAACCAATAAAAACATGTTTACGCGAAGCCGTAGACAATTCTTTACTGTTGTATATCGCCTGACGAACATAATATTTACCGGTTATCTGGATGGTGTACATACCTGCAACAAAAATCTAAAATTAATTTACAGATACTAATACCATAAAAATTAAAACTTACATGTATGGCCTTAAAAATCTTTTCCCTTATGTCATTTCAAAGAACGGTCCGTGCACCACACTGTCAAATTGTTATAGAAAACGGAACATTGTGATGACTGATTTTTGCACGAAAAATTACCCCATGGCGTTCAAAATTCTCCATATTTGGGGGAAGTCACATCAATCTGACATCACTGAACTTAGCACATTTACGCCATATTTGTCAGGTGGGCACGTGGTCTTTTACGTCACTGGCCAATACATTAACTTTTAGTACATTTATAAGAGGCGTGTCTGTTTATTCATTGAAAAGATTGGCTAATAAATTGATAATGTTCGCACCAATTTAAAATATTGGGGATTTCCCAAGCGATTTGAATGGATGATTTTAAATTAATATTTAAAAAGGTTTTTAAGAAGTTAATTAATTGCCGTGCATTATTTTAAATATGTGGGAGGTTATTTTTCACGGATCTTTTTATCTCGGAACACAATGGGAATATTCTGGGAAATGGTATTTCACGCGTGCCGGTACCATAAACAAGTATTTTTATGTGTTTTTCTCACAAATTCGCGTTCTATTCACGCAATAGTATACGCATACCGACAGCAGCTCTGATTTATAAATCGTAAGTTTATAGCATATTAATAGTTGATCAGGTAATAAATATGTGCGGACGAGATCGCGGTGTTTGAATAGTCGATAAAAGTCGGACCAAGGTGAACGCTGGGTATATATAAAATATTATCTTATTTAAGCTGCGATTTTGAACTACATTACAAAATATTCGATGTGGTTTGGTCGAGATTATATTTCCAAGCATAAGAATTTCAGCGAAAGGAAAAGTAAATTTTACATTTGAAAAATGTGGTAGCAGAATTTTAAAGGTCGCAAACTTATAAATACGACATTACATCAGTCGTGGACAGAACCGCTCCTTTATAGTATTTCTGGTCACGGATCGACTGGTTGTGGAAACCTGAGGCCACTAAAACCCGATTTCTGAATTTCCCAGTTAAACTTTTAATAACTATTGATCCATTAAAGTTAAACTTAAGATAAACGTCGGTTAACTTCCACTGTTTTTCTGAACACATAATGAATCATTCGATGACTATGAAACCGTTACCTAGTTCCTTATTTTGCTACTAGATGGCTCTTTATCAACAGTCGGCTTTAAAATGGATTTTATTACTAAAATTCGTAACTAATAATTATTTTACATACAATAATAACTTATTTTAACATGCATCTACGTCTAATCATTATTTTAATTTTATTTTGTGGTAATTTGTTATTTATGACTAGCTGACGAATAACATAATTACCAAAAAAAAAACCTCAAATAGTTCAACAAAATGTCTTATGCCATACTAGCACTTATGTTCCTCTATATTGTAACCAATATCTAACGAGTTGCCGTCGTTTGTCACAAAATGACACGTCAAATAGTTATGGAACACATAAATGGCAAAAATTGCCGAGTTAAGTTAAAGTAAGTTTAAGCTGAGTTTATCTTGCAGTGCGCGGTTAAGTAACGCAGTTTCATGGATTATCGAACCAATAGCGCTAACGAATAGATTAACTGCCGTCAATAGTACTCCAGAAACCGTGCATAAGCCGGACATTGGGCAATTGATACCAAGTTAGTTTGAGGAAACATTACCACGGCTCACACAGTAAAGATGATTAGAATTAATTAACATATCATGCGTGTATCAACGAAAGGTTAAGTCATTAGTGCAACGCGTCCTTGTAGACCAAGGCTGCTCAACCCCAGCCTGCGGATCCAGCAGCGACCCGCAGAGGTATTCTACATGGCCCGTGCAAGAAAGTAAAAAAATGTGAAGTTAAAAAAGTGTTGTGTGCTGTAGAAAGAACGTGACCCCGCGACCAAATCGTCTCTCTCTTTCCTTAATATTGGATTTTATTGCACAAGCCTTAAAAGTAATTAATATAGGAACCGACAGTGGCCGGCCATGCTGTAGCTGAAGCAATTTTTAGTTTCATAGTTATGTCTTTTTCGGCAATAAGTTGACAGCGTCTGCGCTGTTACTGATCCTTTAATCACGGCTGCATGGCCAAGAGAACGGCAATAAGTGTTACTAAAGTTCGACGAAATTATTTCCATATCGTAAATAAAAGTCCGTGACAAGTTGTTTATCACAAAACTAATAAAAAAGGTTAACCCATATGGATATTAATTTCAAAAACACATGATTCACAAGAACCACAACCCAATTTATAGACACGTATACCTCAGTCTTCATACTAGTTTCGTCGCATCTGTCCATACATCTAAATGTCAACAGGCTACATTATAATTATGCTAATTTATGTTATGCCGTACTCATATAAAAATGGAAGCAACACCATTACTAAATGTACCATCCAGTAGAAAGAGACAAAGCGATTGTGTGGCCAATGTCTCTGCTTTACTTTAGCTTAGACATTCTAAATGTCTATGGGCCGCACGATCGCTTTGACTATTACAAGTTTTGTCTGTCCATATTTATTGATAGCATTGTCTAAGGCTGTATAGAAATTAGTAAATTGAAGTCTCGCTCGGATGATGCTATATTCCCGAGTGTCGACATTGGGCCGTAAGACCGGTGAAACCAACAAACTGTTCCACTCACCCCTCTGTTGTGGTAGCGGTAACGCTTTCTTCCCCGCGACAAACGTAGTAGCAGTATTAAGTAGGTTGTTTTGTCGCTATATAGATTGCAGAAGTTATCAAAGAATAGAATAGCTCTCCAACAAACCAAATTACTCTATTTGCTCACTTCGCTATCTCACAAAAAACGTTTTTTTGCTGTATATATAGTCTGTAATAGTAACATTATACGTTAATTTAAGCTAATTACACGTACCTTATCATATATCGAGCGTACACACGCGACTGTTTATCTAATCTTGTAATGCGATACAAACAAATACTCTGGACTCACGGGCCCTGTCCACTTATAAACATTTGATAGACATACTATAAAGATAATGGTTATAAATAAATTAATAGCTTTAGATTATGATAGTTGTAATTCTAGAATCTCTTGGTTAATATTATTTTTAATAGCTTTTGCGCGTGGCTCCGCTCGCGTGAAAAAGTTTTTCCGTGATAAAAAGTAGCCTATAGCACTCAGGAGTAATGTAGATTCCTATTAGTGAAAGAATTTTCAAAATCGGTCCAGTAGTTCTTGAGATCAGCGCGTTCAAACAAACAAACAAACTCTTCAGCTTTATATAATAAGTATAGATAGAGTATAGATTAATAAGAGGCATTGTCTGTTTGGATGCGGTATAATATTTGCAACTTGAAACGCCGTATCCAATTTTTCACACATTATTCCTAAATGCTTTATTTTTTTACCGGTAACGGGTATGTGGTGTGGTTCCTGGCTTAATTATGACACTTAACCGCTGTTTTCCCAGTGACACTTATTCTGCTATATAACATAAGTAAAAAACTAAAAACCTTTTGGAGTGTAAATGCATGCAGGAGCCAAACCAACGTCCGTTCGTACGTGTAGTACGAATGCAGTTTTGTTGGGTCGTGATTCAGATCATTAAATCACATGGCTATGTGATTAGCTCACTGAACTAAGTGTAGCTAATTACATAAATAATTGTTGCGCGCGACGTGTGGTTAATTTGAAGATCAGTAATCAATGAGCTCGACTGTTTTTATACATTTGAATGGGCAGATGGGTAAGAGAGTAAAGAACATATACAATGCCTTTGCGTTTCGTATATTAAGATTTGAGAGGGCACAAATACATAGATATTCTTTGCTTTTAAAGCTGGTAACGCATTAGCGATTTTTTGATTTTGCTGGTGTATCATTGAGATCACTTAACATTATAATACAGGGCTGGTATGGTGGTATGGAGGGATAATCATCTCACGTCAGAACACTACTGGATTCTGGACCCCAGTCCGCTTACCATCAGTTGCGGGGGCGCCATTTTGCAATGCCCTTATAAAAAAAAATGTGCTGCTATGCGTACGCAGAGATGAGAGGGGGCTAAGTGGTGTGCTAGGAAAATTTTATCACTTAATTTTCCCAGCCTTGGCGCAAATCTAGTAGATAAGGGCTAAAGAAATGTCACACCGGACAGCCTTGCGATGCACCCTCGCACACCTTAGCTATCTCACACATATTTAGTGGAAGCGCACCCTAATGGCTTGGTACATATATTGAATTGCCTCCAGAAAATGTGGTGAATTGTAATTTGTGAGCATTCTACTATAGAACCCGTTTTAATTGAAGCCTTTTGAACTATACTTAAAAACATATGGTATCGTGAAGGAAATCCGTCTGATGGCTAGCCACTTATCATCGATTTCCTAGTTGTTTATGGTTTATTTACTTTTTAATTGGCTGAACACGGAATCGCTGTCGACAATAAATCTATTTTTTAGTATCTATTGCGGGAGTTTTATGTACATGTCGGTTGATGGACGTGTCTATAAATAGTTTGTCCCCTGTTTTTTACTGAGTGTTGAGGCGACGTTTGTCTTATGGTAAGTGATGCGCCTACCTATAAATATTAGAAACGACAACTATAATTTTATAAAGAACTGTATGATTGTTCTACGACGCCTAAAACTGCCTACATAACCAAAATGCTCATACAATGATGCTTAGTAACAGAAATAGATGGCCTACCCAGACTTTCGCATACTATTCATACTTTATTTCGTGTTACAATATAATTACTCGGCACTATCGTGTATGTAAATCAAAATTACGAGCTGCGGTATTCGTAAACAATAACTCGCGGTAAAAATAATGCACAATGCATGACTGTTAAGTCAGAAATTCAAAATAAACTGTAATTTACAATGTAAATGGGCACGTATCCAACTCTTCATAAATAAGTAGGTCCATCTGACCCCAATCTTCATGGCCGGTATGAAGTCAGTTTATTATCTTGACAATAAAAGTTGGATGTTTGGACCAAAATGGACCTGAAGGTATAAAAGCCTAGCTTGGTATCAAGATTCTTTCTCTTATCAAGGCCAGGATAGATTAGATATACCCCACTCCCCACAAATGCAAATCTAAAAGGTCTTTTTTGTTTGAACGCGCTAATCTCTGGAACTACTAAACTGATCAAAAAATTCTTTCTCTAATATGAAGCTGCATTAATCCTTAGTGCTATAGGCTACTTTTTTGTACCGGGAACGGACAAAAGAGGTGAAACACAACGCCGCAAGCATTAGCTAGTTTATAAATGTTCAATAATAATATCACTACAAGAAATCATACCTTTAATTTGACCTAGATTTAAGATATGTGTACCGATTTTGAATGTCACACTGCCACTCAATTTGTTTAAACCAGTGGTATTTCTTAACCCGGCCGGGTTATAGAAACAGGTCGTCAACAATATGATGTCACGGAATGTCTAACGCACGTGCTAAAATGATAGAGTGCTGTGGTCATTCTTGTCTACATAATGTATGGACGACGACAGAAATGTAAATATTGCCGTCCTACTTCAATGCAGGAATCGAATCCACGGCTTCCTACTTCACAACCAGTTCTGTTCCACCTTGTTGTCCTTTACTTACAAATATAAAACTCGCAATTACAGTGATGTTCGGACAAAACATTTATCTTTAAAATATATTACACTAGGTGTTACTCGCAGCTTCGCCCGCGTGAGAAGCCTTTTCCGCTACAAAAGTCCCTAACACAGTGTACGACACCAGCGCCATCTATGTAACAACTCAGATTAAAAAGTACCACTGTTAACTTTTGCACGGGCGTCAGTGAAGCACGATAAAACTTTTATTACTTGTATATTGTTCAATTCAAATGTTACAATATTTTGCGTGGAATAACGCGGCAGCCGTCAGTGTTACTCGCATAGATGCTCGAACGTCACTACAGACTAAAAAAAACCCACAGATTAAAAAGCGTGTTATGCACACTCCGGCTCCCGCGTCATTCCTTACAATCCGTCGTTAACAACCACACTTTCCCATTGGAGCAAATTACCGGGATTAAAGTAGCCTATGTGTTATCCAGGACATGATCTACCCGTGTGCCAAATTTCATCCAAATCCGTTCAGTAGTTTCCCTGCGTTTACTTCTAACAAACATCCAAACATTTTTACAAACTTTCGCATTTGTAATATTAATGGCCTATAAAACTGAATAATATGAGAGTATATCAATTGATAACACTTATTCGCAATAAAAAGACAATAAAAATCTCGCGCTGAGTGCTATCGTACTTTGTAAAAGAAATGTCACAGATAAACAATGGAACAATCTAGACCGTTTTTTATCCTAACGTTGTGTAATTAATCAAAGTATAAAAATAGTGTTTGGCCTTCTTATGAATTTATTTCAGAGTGTGAATCACTTTATGAATAATATGTGTAGATAGACATAATGGGTGCATCGGTAGAAGTGGTAGATATTTAATATTTAGGGATATCTCCTATAAAATCACAGAATACAAAACTCTTGGAGATGTTGCCTTAAAGGAGAGTAATAGGTATCATCAGCAAAATAGGTCATAACACCTGTTATTTGCACTGTTTATAACGCCCAAATATTAGTAGATAAGCAATTTAGTAGTTTGTGAGACCTACCGAGTAAACTGATTACAACTAATACAAAAACCGCTCAATATTTATACAGAATTATAAGGTAAATCCAAAAATCACGAATCAATACGCTAGTAATTAAGACACAATCGCTCGCTCACTTGACACTAAATCCCCATTAATATCAGTGGAGCGAATGCGACAGTGACAAATTACTGAGTGACGCGCGAGCGGCGCAGCGGGAGGGGGAGGGATCAGGGCTGTCACCTGCGCGCTGATTTGTCATGTATTTGACTGGTAGTAAATGCTGACTGAATATTTAAAGTAATTTGAAATGTCTATTGTGTAGATGTGTAGATTTGAAGAAGAATTTCGTAATCAGTATTACTAAGCAGTAGCAAATAGGTAATAATACACATTATAATAAACGACGATATCTTTGAGTACCCGCGTGACTTGCAGTGATTAAACACTGTTAGAGATGAATTTTGAAAAATCATTTCTAATTGATCGCTTGGGTTGCGTAAGACGACCGTGTGTTGAATTTCACACTTCTAAAGACACTGATTTAATTTGTGCCCAGTCTGTCATTCAGTGTATTAACTTAAAAATGTATTTATTTTTTGTATATAGTGTCCCCACGTTTGCAATGATTCTACCAATTTCGGAGTTTACAGAGGTAAATCAGAAAAAAATAAGACATACTAAGAAGAAGAGATGTACATTTTCGCCTCGACTAGTACCAAATACCAACCCCACGTAAAAATAATACAAATAAATAATTGTTAGAATGATATCCGTTAAAAAAAACTAAGCGAAAAATGTGTATTGGAAAGAAAAACTTTAAAGCTGTCAAAAACACGTGCACTGACAGAATCCAAAAATTAATAATAAAGTTTTGTGTACAGCATATAAATACCAGTGACTTGCAGGTAAATGATAAAAAATAAATTACAAGTAACGGAGGAAATTGATAACTTATTTATGAATTATTAAAATATAGCACATTAAAGGTGACAACCTTACATGGTACAGGTCATCAGAGCTTACAGCGCCCGCTGATTTCGCGCGAGAACTGTCAGTAAACAATATGTACAAACTTTGCGTAGATTAAATAGGGGCTGTATCGATTGCCGGTGGATTTGAACGTAATCCTATTATGTGCTGCTAGCCTGGTACTTCGACTATTGTGCTGTGTTTCATATTATGTATCCTGTTACATGGAACCTGTTATTAATCCTATCCTCCCTTTTGCGAGAAAAGGACAGAGATATCAAATAGGTTAAATGATACCTCCAAAATTATTAATCAATTTTAATCGTCGTTTCGGTAATTAATCGGCCTCATAATTCATGAATAAAATTAAATCGTTCAGCACATTTAATTACTGATACCAATAAATAATGAAAACTGGAAATTTAATCCAGGCAAATAAAAATATAATAATTTCATGATTTATTCACGGATTTCTCCTCATTTACAGCTTCAAATTGCGAACGTAAGCCTATCGGAGCACATTAAGCCATTGTCAACGATGTAAATATGGCAATCGATTACGCCTAGCCTGTCAATTGTCATTATATTTTTCATTACAAAATAAATCCACATTAAAACGTTAATGCATTGCAAAAGACTGCCTCGGTAGCGTAGTTATGTTACGGTACGACTGCAATGGTGAGGTCTCGGGTTCAGTCCCCAGGTCGAGAAAAGTGATATTGGATTTTTCTACTCAGTATCAGCCCGGAGTCTGGAATTTGTGCCCCCATATGGCGATAGGCTCGCCCCCTTTCACATCATGGGACGGAATACGCACGGCGAAAAGTGGGTCATTATTTGCACCTCTGCCTACCCCTTCGGGGATAAAAGGCGTGAGTGTGTGTGTGTGTGAATTGTAAAAGCTCATACTGGAAAATGAGGAATATTTGTAATGTCGGAATTTAAAGAATGTCATTGTAGGCATTCAATCAATTAGGCCATGCATAATATATATGCATTCTTTATTTGTGAGAATTTACCTACTCGCATCTCGTGGTCGCCGCGCTTCGGCAGTGCCGTTGTCTCATAGTGCATTGGATCCGCTGTTACGCAGCTTTGCATACCGAGCAGGTACGGACTTCTCCAAGATATAAAAATAATACTAAAACGATTTCAATGCTGCTTTACAGTTATGTAGAGTATCTTACACTGGTGGGAGTGAGTAAAACAATGTTTTCTTTATATCGCCTCGGGAATCAAACCGTAATCATTTGGTTCTGTTGGCTTAATAAAAAGAAAGATCAACGAATATGGTAATCGCCACTGTATTAATAAAAAGTAGCTTGAAATGTAACAAATTTGAAACTGCTTGCTCCTGCAATCTACTCTCAGAGACTCATAATGCCAAATTTTTATTAATACATCTATACTAGTATAATGGCAGAAATAAACAAAGCGATGATACCTACTACCAAGACAGTCACACGAGTTTTTTAAATAAAATAAAATAGTTTATTCATCACGTAGGCGAACATAGTTGCACTTATGATAAGTCAAGATACATTAAATTAATAATAATTATTATTACAAAATCACTTATATAACTACAGAAATTTTAATTATTTTATAGGGAGTAAAATCAATGAAAATAAATAAAGAAGCCAAGCTCGGGCTGGCAGGAAAGAGAAGTTAAAAAAAAAACGATGAATCATTTTTATAATAAATAAAATAATGGGAGGAGCGCGTCGCGATCCTCACCGGTGAGGACACTACAGACCCTAACCTACCAGCCTTTCACCGAGACCCTGTGACGACCGAGTGACTGCTTTGTTGTCAGCTGTATGTTATTTTGATAGCATTAATTGTTAACACTATGTTAGGTAAAACGTCGGCGGAGCGGAGTGTCACGCATCGACGACGTTGCGCAGCTATACGAGAGAGGTGGAAAATATCTAATTTAATTAAACCTAATTAACTAAAAAGGAGGATAGAACAGCTCTCTTATATGGTACAAATTCGCTCTTGTTAGTGAAAGCGTACTGGATGGCGAGCTGCTGAAGATGCTCGTTCGGTATCGTCTTCCAGGGTCAATCTGTGTACACCCAGTAATCCAGTGAGGGGGTCAGGGGGGTCAAGGGTCGAAAATGGGTCTGGGGCGTCAAGGCGGGTCAGGGATCAAAAATGGGTGTGGGGGTCATGGGTCAAAAATGAGGGTGGGGGTCAAGGGTCGAAAATGGGTGTGTGACAGAGGTGGAGCCTGCCTACTGCTGCCGTATGCGTGAAAGAAAGGGAAGCCAGACAGAGTGGCGCCGTAACGCGTTACGTTACGAAGCGGTTTACCCTCCCATAAGAAGTTATCACTTCAAAAAGTATTTTGAATGGGTTTCAAGTTTCAAACATATCGAAATCTTCGGATAACCTACGACGCGAATAATATTAAAAATAAATTACTATTCAAGACCAGCCACTTTTGATTTGCACCGCGCCATAACTCGGTGACAAATCGGCAACGTCATGTTAATGACATGTCGATTGTAAAACATATACTGTGTAGAATATTAATATTATAGAAACCCACCATGCTTTATCTGAGAAAAAAACGACTATTCTGTGTATACCAATTTTTTTCACTACCCGTTTAACGTTGAGCCGTGAAACAAAGTTACTTACGCAATCCTTACATTCTATAAACTATTCCCCAGTCGCGTCTGTCTGCCTGAACGCTATAAAAACAAAAACTACTTGATTACTTGATAACTATTTCCATGAAATATGGTATGGAGATAGTTTGACCACCTGTGAAGGACGTAAGCTACTTTACATCCCGTGATAATATACATCGGGACTTCCATCCCGGAAAAACTGTCACGCGGGCGAAGCCGCGAGCACAAGTTAGTAATAATATAAGTATGAATAAACTTGGCCGTATAAACAAGCAATTAGACTTAACGCTGTTACCAAAACTCCGTGAAGCCATTAAAAGTTAGTGTTAATTGAAAACTGACGAAATATGTACGGAAATGAACGGTAGGGGTTGGGACTTGGGTGCGAGACGAACCCTCATTCATTGCAGCTCGTGTGGGTATCGAAGGGACGGTAATCTGGTTAATGTGTAATCTACTGTAATAGCAGATATTGTGAGGTTGCCATAACAAAATTACGAACATCATTTTAAAACCCTATTTAGGAGGAAGATTCATTATAATGAAAAGGAAGCCTTCGTAAAAGCTGGCGGAATTAAAAATAGATCAATTTTATATATTCTACATGTTCATTGAGAACACACAAAAAATGATTTTTGTATGAAATATAATTAATTGTATGTGATGCCTTTCAACACGCAAACTTAGCCGTACAAAAATGTATAAAATATAAAAATTATTAACGACATTCATATTGTAATACATCCGGATAATTGCAAGGTTCATTATCATTACTCATCTAAATATGTATGAATTAAATTAATTTCAATCACGCTAGCCATAAATTAATGTCGATGTGCAAGGAAATCATTAATTGTATAAATTGCGCATAACGTAATGACATAAGTACTCAGATCACGCTCAGTAATAAATCGTCTGGAGTCTAGTCAGTAAATCAGCACATCTTGATTTTCCTGTTGTTGCTAATTTAAATTAAAATTTTAAGTTATTCCTTTATGATGAAAATTGACTAATCCCCAAAACCCTTGGGTTTTTTGGTTTCAATGGTCTTCCAAACTTAATTTTAATTAATAGTTAATTTAATTTTTGCATGCTGTTGAAACGATAAAACATGTTGCACATATTATAATAGATTTATATTATGTGTAACACCTTTGTTACATACCTTATAGCAAAAATAAATTGAGTTAATTTGATTTGACATAAGTGCTCGGGCAGTATAACTCAGTAGTAGAGGAGGCCCGTGCTCAGCAGGGGGCAGTAATAATACACGGTTAGTATTATTAAGTATATCGCCCAAGCTACCACTAGACTGGGTCTCTAACACTATGTAGGTAATAATGCTGTGTGCTATGTTCTCCTTACATCAGCATAGTAACAAAACCCCGCGGTGGTATTTTCTATGTGTAAGGGAAAAGACAGTACCTCATAATAAACATGACAAAGAGCCGCCATTTTGCGAGGCCGTCTTGCTGTCAATATACCTTTCCTAATTAATATCGATAACATGGCTTATTAGGGAGCGGGAGACTGTCGAGAGGGCGGTGCGAAATTCAACGCTCATAAATATTGTAATAAAAATATTGTAAAGCAACTGCGTACCTAAGAATTAATAAGAACTTCAATTGAGAAGTTCATAAACCCCAATGAACCAGACCAGCGTGGTGGACGATAGGCGGAAACCCTGTTATTAATAAAGAAAGTTCGTGCTCAACGGTGGGAGGGCACTTATAAAGATTTAGAGCTATAATGATTAGTCTCTAATCTGACATAGCTGGTAAATCGAAACAACTAATACTCTTAAATAAACAAAAAAATTGGAAAACAACTGGTATATTTTTCTAAATTATTATATGCATAGCATTTCCAATACCCAAATTCAGTTCCAAAACTAGAGCATAAAAACTATCAAAATATAAAATAACAAGTAAATAACCCCCGAACGGGTTAGTTTATCACCATCGAACGTCGGCTGAATATCCAGTCGCCATTTATATCTGTACGTCAGCACATGGTGAACTAACTAGGGTTGTCAACTTTTTTTTATGTAATTTTTTTTCAATGTCAGTTGAAATAACGTTATGTTAACGTTAATCAAATTGCATTAGAAAAGTAATGATACTGAACATTTTTGAAGTTGTACTTCTTTTGGCGCGTTAGGGAAAAATGATGAGAGTAAATTTTTACGATGCGCACGCACACCGTCACGAAAAACCGACACCCTGAATTTAGCTATAGTCAACATTTTAGTTTTGAATTTTGAACGTAGAATAAGGCGAAAGATATTGAAGTTATACTTCTTTTGGCGCGTTATTTAAAAAGATTTTTATCTTGTTACGCCAAAGAAGTATAACTTCTAACGCGTGTACATAAGTACACACACACTTTTTTTTACAAGCTTATATTTTATATAGCCACGACAAAATGAGTCCACGTCGCCTGATTGTATGTGAAGTAGGGTGCAAATATAGTGACTACTAACGAGAGATGATTATCGCTTGTAGTCGACACAATTATGCCGGCGTGGCGCGGCGGTTTGTAAACGGATATACACAGTCTGATCACGGAACGGCGACACACTTACATAGCCAACTATGGCGTGTTATAGCCTTGTGTATGATGATCTCTATCCGGGCAGATACTTATATCCTACCACCAAAAAACTTTTGATAAACAGTACTTATTTTGGAATTGGGTAATTTTGCCATTTATAGAAGTTCAACACATCGCATGTTAAAAAATATCTGCCAAGGTGATGGTAATACCATACCTATATATACAGACATACATACGCATACACACTCACGCCTTTTATGCCCGAAAGGGTAGGCAGAGACGCAACTAGTGCACCCACTTTTCGCCGTGCATATTCCGTTCCATGATGAGATAGGGGCGAGCTTTTCGCCATATCGGGTACAAATTCCATACTCCGGGCTGATAATGAGTAGGAAAACCCAATATCACTGCCCGACCCTAGGATCGACCCCGAGACCTCTGTACTGTAGTCTTACCGTAATACAACTGTGCCACCATGGCAGTCATACCATAGCATACCTAAGAATATTTTTTATTAGGCCATCTATATGGGAGTTCCAATATTTTGTACAGAAAAGCGGCAACCCTAGCTATAACAGCGGTGCATCCGAAACCGGGAAGGCATAAAAACGTTTTGCTTCACTTTTAATCTGTCACACCGGTCGATTGCATGTCGCTTGCACACTCGGATTCAATTGTAATACATTCCTGTTCCTTCCGTTTGGCATAAATCAGGTTACAATGCTACACTTGTCCTTTTAGAGTGTGCAATAAAACAACACGGTGACAACAATCTGGGGCTCTATTCTCTCCTTTTGCCATTTGGATTTCAGAGGTTTTGTAAGTTATTTGTAAGGTTTTAAAGTTTAAATTACGTCTTAGTTAAAATCTTTGGGCGAAAATTTTACCGCATTATGATCCATAATTATTAGATTACTATCTGAGCCCACAACTACATCTGTGTGACCTTAGATCTACCTCAGCCTACCCTACCCTTCTTGATACAACTCCCCGTAACACAGAACATGTGCGACGCGTGGCTTCTTCGTGTGGTATGGAATGTATACGAAAAAATATAACTTCTTATATGTATAGATAAATAGATATCATAGATACAGCGAAGCTTGTGATAAATTTGCTACTTTTTAGAATAAACATGATACAATTTGCGGTCAGCGGTCAGCTGAACAATAGATCAAGGTTAAAATCAGATTTAATGGTACGTTAGCCAATGGGGACGTTCGGTAAACGTAGACATTCGGAAGTGACCTTCAAATAGGTCTAGACTCGATAAATAAATACACCCTTGACCCAACAGTGAAACAGTATTACGAGTTAAGATAGTTCAAGAACTACTTTCGCCTAAACCTAGACTCGAAATAATTTATGGATAACAATTTATCCTTTTCATCCAGGCACGACAAAGTAACTTTACAGGAACTAATGCTTCACAGTATACTGTTACAACTTTTACAGCATAGTGTTACAACCGTATTCACAAAGATATTATGAGGACACACAGTGCGCCCGAACGCATAGTGTCGGCAATTTCATCGTTTTCTTTGGCTTTGTTCAACTTTGTTGGTATGACAGGCAACTGAAGTAAAGTATCTTAATATTAGCCAATCACAGCGCCTCATTCTATCCTAGAAAATCAACAAAATTTTAAATTTTATGACCCTATTCGATAATCGATTGAAAAAACTGGAACATAGCACCAAGACCGCTATCTTACCACATACAAAACAATGATCCACAAAATCATGGCGTGGAATGCTAATGGGCTACTTCAACATCTAAATGAAATAGAAGTTGTCCTAACTACAGAACAAATCGATGTCTGCCTCATATCAGAGTCACATTGTACCAGGGAAACAATTATTAAAATAAAAGGATACCAAGTTTACCATGCCTTGCATCCTGATAATACTCCCAGGGGTGGGAGTGCCCTCATAATAAAGGAGAACATCTGCCACTACGAGGAACTAAAGATAGAGGAGCAAGATATACAAGCTGTGGCCGTGTGTATACATACAAAACGCTATCCTGTTACTATATCAGCTATATACTCTCCGCCTAGATATTCGTTAAAGGCAGAGCGGTATAAAAATGTCTTCGAACAACTAGGAAATAGGTTCATACTCGGTGGTGACTTTAATGCAAAAAATACCTTTTGGGGATCTAGACTTACGACAGCCAAAGGTAGAGAGCTACTATCAGCTGCTAGGGAAGTCAAATGTGACGTAATATCTACAGGCAAGCCGACTTATTGGCCTACAGATACTCAGAAGATTCCAGATCTTATAGACTTTTTCATATTGAAAAATATCTCCCTGGACTCTATTCATATTGAGGAGGGCTACGACATGAGTTCTGACCATTCACCAATCATTCTTATTATATCCGACCAAATCCTGCGGAAAGACAAATATCTCGCACTGACAAATAAATTAACAGACTGGGAAAGCTTCAAGCTTGATTTGGAATCCGTTATTGACCTCAAGGTTCCCCTGAAAAACTCGGAGCAACTGGAACACGACTTGAGACAGTTTATCGTGAACATTCAACAGTGTGCCTGGCGAAACACACCTGAGTTAAAAATAAGATTTAGAGGAACCTCTTACCCAATAGAAATCAGGAATCTTATAACAGAAAAAAGAAAACAAAGAAAACAGTGGCAAAGAAATAGGTCCCCACGAGCCAAACAAATTCTTAACACACTCACAAAAAAATTGAGAAGAGAAATAAAAAGTTTTAAAGATGAATCGATGAATACATACCTGCGTGGACTTACTAACAACCGTACGTCAGACTATTCGCTGTGGAAAACTACAAGAAATATTAAAAAACCAATTAAGCAGGTCCCTCCGATCAAAACACCTAATGGACGCTGGGCCATAAACAACGAACAAAAGGCAAATATATTTGCAAACCATCTGGAGCATATTTTCAAACCAAATGAAGTTACTGTACTGAACTTCGACCTAGATAATATAATATCACAAGACAATCAAGCAATAAGACTTGTTACTCCTAAAGAAGTGATATGTGAAATAAAAAAAATTAAACAAAAGAAATCTCCTGGCTATGACCTGATTACAGGAGAAGTTCTGCTTAATTTACCTCGCAAAGCAGTCGTCAAACTAACTACTCTTATAAATGCCTCATTTAGACTAAAATATGTGCCTGACTTATGGAAATTTGCAGAAGTGATAATGATACTTAAGCCTGGTAAATCTCCTCATGAGGTAAAATCCTACAGACCAATCTCCTTGTTGCCAATAATGGCTAAACTATTTGAAAAACTTTTCTTGAAAAGGCTTAAACCTGTTATAGAAGAACGGAACTTAATCCCCGATTTCCAATTCGGCTTTAGGGAAAAACATTCTACAATAGACCAAGTACACCGGATAACTAATATTATAGAAAAGGCTTTAGAAGAGAAAAAAGTTTGCTCAACGGTGTTTCTAGACGTGGCACAAGCATTTGATAAAGTATGGCACCACGGCCTAACGTACAAACTAAGGAAAATGTTGCCAAAGCAATTTTCAGAAATTTTGGAATCTTATATTTCTGAAAGAATGTTTCGTATAAAACATGAAGATTCGTATTCAGAAATTAAGCATATAGAAGCTGGAGTACCACAGGGAAGTGTATTAGGTCCGGTCCTGTACTTATTATACACCAGTGATATTCCTAAAATGGAAAACCATACCATTGCAACCTTTGCAGACGACACAGCAATTATAGCTATAGGTTCGACTCACGAAGAAGCAGTGGATAAGGTCCAAACAGCCGTAAACACCATCTCAAACTGGACTGAAAAATGGCGTCTAAAGATTAATGAATCAAAATCAAGTCATATAGACTTCACCAACAAAAGGCCGAATTATCAGCCGGTGTACATAAACGGTAAAAACATACCATATGAAAATACAGCCAAATATTTAGGCATGACTCTTGACGCAAAGCTACGCTGGAAGGCACATGTCAAAAAGAAACGCGATGAATTGGAAATCCGCTACAGAAAGATGTATTGGCTTCTTGGTAAACACTCTTCGTTGTCAGTACACAACAAAGTACTTTTGTATAAACAAGTCCTAATGCCAGTATGGACTTATGGTATACAGTTGTGGGGTTGTACCAAACAAAGCAATATACAAATAATACAGCGTTTCCAAAACAAAGTTCTTCGGGGTATTGCAAATGCCCCTTGGTACGTAAGAAATGAAGATCTTCATCGGGACCTTAAAGTGGACTTCGTTACGAATATTGTAAAGAAATATGCCGAAGCTCATGAATATAGACTTCATCATCATGTGAACGTCGAGGCAATCCAGCTCCTCGACAACACGGACCTAGTGAGAAGACTTAAGAGGACAAAAACCTTCGAGTTAGTGTAGTGAACATTTAATGCAATATAGTGCAGTGAGTGCTAGTTAAAAAGAACACGCGAACAATGTGTCTTCCCCTTAATAGAGACAATAAGAAAAGTGTTATTGGACATAATCTTAGTCATAGTCTCATTAGAAGTTTAGGTTAAATTCGAATAACTTATTAGTCATAAGGCTAGATTGTTATTGAAATGATGTATTGCACCATGTAGGACACCATAAAAAAAAAAAAAAAAAAAAAAAAAAAAAATTCTATCCTAGATTTAGCGACACATTTTATATTATTAATTTTTGTTTACTTAATTTTTTTGGCGAATGTCTTAAAATCGAAATATTAAATTGGTTCGGCATTATAACAATTCAAAATACATGTAACGCCATCTCTTGTAACTTTGAATTATTTATGTTTTATTAGTTTAATAAAAATAAATAGAGTGTTCGCCCGAGCCGTGGCTGTGTTCAAGTTCAGTGCTCAATAAGAAACCGTTAAAAAGCAAATTTAAACGCCAACTCGATACAATTGTACACTAAAAGCATTGTAAAAAGTAATCAACTCTTCGGTGCGTGGACTTGCGGACTATTATTCGTTTTCCATCGTTAATACTATGCCTACGCACTTCAGATCCACTTATTATCACGTCATTGCTCCGTACTTAGCACAACAACTGCAAGAACTTTTGAGGTCTGTTTTAATGTATACTGAAGTCACATTATAATGAATTAGTAGACATAACAGTTAATGTCAGGAGCAGGAAATATCACTGTACCAAAGCGTTACTATTTACCCTCTATTGCTGTCTTATTACTGTTTTTAACTTAATTATGAAATAATCAAATACATGTATTGTGAACATTAGATGCACTTGTGAGAATCGATCCGACGTCAGTTTTATGAACACGCTTCATTATGCATGCACCAGAGGACGGTAATGAGCCGCGCCATTGTTCCAAACAAAACACTGGACTAGGCCGCATTTACTGCTTTGCTTAATTGTTCATATGGCTTTTCTACGAAGCAGATTATAGTAATTGAGTTACGCGATACCATGTGTACAGGTAACAGCATGCGCAGTGCAGGCAAGTACTTCAATATTGAGGAGGGTTTTACTTAGTGGAGACAGTGATTTTCTAAAAGGTGTTAAATTTTACCTGACTTTTAAATGTCATGTGCCTAGGATACTGGTATGTATCTAACAGATAAATGTTAAGTGAGGAGCAGCTACGAATAGCACTTTCCTTTTTTTAAAAAAAGAATGACATGATGAGCGACTTATGGGTCTTGCATTCATTGCTTGAAAAAACTGAAATGATACCAATTCGAGACAAACTTTATCGAGAATTTTATTATTATCACGGTTAGTTATTAGACTGGTCATAACCAGTTCTAGCAAAGACTTTCAGTCAAATATCCATCTAAACTAAAATGGAGTCCGTGCGCCGCGCACTAACAGCAAAAACTTGCATTAACGGGGATTCTAGTACTTGGTAACGGTAACTCGGTTTCAACTTTAGTCTCACACGCCGAGCAGTGTTCGAGCAGTGAACGGACCGTGCTCTCTCAGGAGTAATCGGGAACAAAATATCAGTTTTAAACGACCACACACATCTGGTTGCAGTCTTAATGGGACGTCTTATCGAGCAACCCGTTTCGAGGTTTTTTAACACTATTGTACGGGATGAGGGTGCCACAAGGGGATCTACGTGCGAAGTTTGTAGATTGGGAAAACAGTAAAATCATTTTTGCACCATGTGTAAAAAAAAGTTAAACATCTTCACGTCCCATTTATATTCCAATAGTACCACTACCCTTTTATCAGCTAAGATTATGGCTGCGCCGCAGAACACAAGAACAAAACGCGGATCAATCGGCAAGTACTAGTGCACGTAGACAGTCCCGGGAAACAGTCCCACACCCAGACCGACGTCTGACGAGACGCCTCTTGTCCCTAGACAGGGCCTCTCTACGCACAATGGTGGGTACGATCACCGGACACTGCTCATTAAACAAACATTTATATGTTTTAGGTATCACCGACAGCCCTGTCTGCAGGGGATACCTGTCGGCTGACGAAACAGCCTCCCACGTTATCCTGGAATGCGAAGGAGTAGCTGCATAAAGGGCTGAAATCCTCGGCATGCCGGGGTCACTCCGAGAAGCCTGTGAAGGAACCAGGAAAACCCTGCGCTTCTGGAAGGAGTTGAGCTGGCTGGACTTCTAGCTGGCACATAACGCATAACGGCCCGACTGTCTACGGGCTAAGTGCGGAAAAAGGAGCCCCACAACAGTAACAGTAACAGTCCCATTTATATTAGTAGGAAATATCATGAAGGTCATTGCACATATCCGGTACGGAGGACCGGAGTCCGTCATTTATTTATTATTCATCCGTTAAATCTCCGGATCAATACTTGAAGATTACACACTAACATTAAATAAATATTCTTATTCATAACGAAAAGTTTTAGGTACGTGAGGGTATGTATACTTTATACATTATTAGCGTTCATTAAAAATCGAAATCACACGCCCCTGTCACTGCCCGGACGACACTGTCAGCAAACCTTGTCCTCTACATCTTGTCTATATAATTATCATTGAATGCACGTTTAAGTATGCGATAGTTTTAACAGAATCGGGATTTTCGAATGCAAAAACAATACACAGCACTGTGATTGGAAAATTCCATCCAATATTGCATTGAGAAACGTGACTTAAATGTGTATGTGACAATTATTAGACAACGTGGTGGGTCTCTCGCGTGTTAGTGTCCATGGTTGATATGTACCGACTGTTTTCTCTAAGGAAACAACGTCAGCACTTTTAGGTAAAAATTGGCAAATAAATTTCCTTGATATGAATCAATTTATCAGCCTATCGCCCTCCACTGCTGAATGTAGGCCTCCCCAAGGAAGCGCCAACTATCCCAGTATATAATAATCTATACTTATATATAAAGCTGAAGAGTTTGTTTGTTTGAACGCGCTAATCTTAGGAACTACTCGACCGATTTTGAAAATTCTTTCACTAATAGGAAGCTACATTACTCCTGAGTGCTATAGGCTACTTTTTATCCCGGAAAAACTTTTTCACGCGGGCGGAGCCGCGCGCAATGCTAGTAGATAAATAATGTTACTTTTACTAATATGTTTTATAAGGGTACTGACAACTAACATCGAGTACAGAAATCAGGCAAATCAATGAACGAATTTCACTTTAAATAGTGTTCCAGTTTGAAGGATATCGTAGGGTGTAATTACCGGGTATTGAGACACTTAACATCTCACATCTCGGTGCGCCTGGTTAGATGACATCTGGTGATGTACAGGAAAAGTAAAGAGGCCAACGAATGAAGTTGTATATAATATTATATTAAGATGGTCGCCATATTCATCGCTTCAGTAGCTAGTGAAAGGCTGGTACGTTAGCTAGGATAGGGCCTGTAGTGTCCTCACCGGGGAGGATCGCGACGCGTTCCTCCCATTATTTTAATGAAATGATCTCTTTTTTATATCCTCTTTCCGGCCAGCCCGAGCTGGCTTTTTTGTTTTTGTTTATTTCTCATCATAGATTTACTCCCAATAAAAATGTCGGTAGTTATATAAGTGACCATTGGTATTAATAATAATTATTAATATAATCAATTTAATGTATCTTGACTTATCATAAGTGCAACTGTGTTCGCCTACGTGATGAATAAAGTATTTTATTTTATTTATTGTTATCTGTCTCATAGTTACTTCTCATCCTCATTTTAAATGCTCTTTTTTATATTACACACTATTAATTAGAATAACTATTATATTGTCAATATCATCTTACAATTTAAAATTAAAGCTAATAACGAGTTTATACCTGGAAATATTTATTGTTAAGGCTCTCACACGATTGTACCGAACATTTCTCAGTAATAGAAGCTAATGTCCTCGCGCGAAATCTAGACTATAGAAGACGGATGCGTCTAGTTAAGAGTTGTATTGCGTCGGAGTCCGCGGCAGGCCAAATGGATTGGACCAATTTGCATTGATACAGGCAGCCCGCTCAGCAAGATCACCGTGTCAAATGCTTTGGGGCTGCTCTGTGATGTTTAAGATTGTTCTTGGAATAAAGACTATTAATGTCTTGATATAAAGGTCATATTTGAAAGTTATTTCGGTCGTGGCTCAGCCAATATATAAGACGGTTCCCAGGATACAGACCTGAATATAGCCCTCGGGGATAACGTAACTTCTTATTAATGAAACAATTGCAGAATCAGAGAAGTATTTGAGATTAACACGCGCATTAGAAGCTATATGTTCATATTGAACTTAAAACTTAAGTTCTTTATCGTCTAAACTTGATTTTTATCAAAGAAACGTACCATCTAGAATGGTAATTAACTCCAAACACTACAACGGTAATGATGCGGAAAGGTCACGATGTCAGGAGGTGTTTGCTAAGCCAATCTATTCAGACAATTAGTCGTGAGCATATTGTTTGATGTACAAATAATAACTAATGGATTTTATGACATGAATTAGATTTACGAGGATTTTTATAAATAATGTACTTTTGAGGTAATTCGTTTGGGTAAAATAAATAATGATCATCAATTCATTCCTCATGATTGCGTCGATTCCCCAATGGGGTCGTGAGTTATCAGGGACTTAACTTTTAACAACCGAGGTTGTGCCATATACTCCGGCTTTCGGTGACATGACCAGCTTCAGCGAGATTTATATTGAGTTCGGTGCGGATTTGATCAGTCCATGGCACTGGGTTCCTGCCTCCCGGCCTGTTACCATCCATTTATCAATTGACTGCCTCGGTGGCGTAGTTTTATTACGGTATGACTGCAGTGCTGAAGTCTTGGGTTCGATTCCTAAGTCGAACAAAGTGATATACCTCCGCCTACCCCGGAAAAGGGAAAAAGGCGTGATGCGCTGTATGTATGTATTTATCAATTCATTACACGTTGAAATATACCATATTCAAGCCATCTGGTCAGTCTGGTCTCTAGTGGCAGATTACTTGGGCTATGGTGCTGTTCTGATTTTGAATGCCAGGTCGTGCGATTATAGTAAGTTTTTATGATTTCCAACAGTAAAAGAAAGTACTGAAACTGTTGGTCTCATAGAGTCTTTTGATCTTTATCAGTAACGGTTCGATAGGAATGAAATAAGTAGGTATATTGTCAATTTTCTTGCTGACTACATTTTTCACAAAATCTTCGAAAGAAGATAACATGGACAGTTTCCTAACATAGTATTCTTGTAGCAACAGCCGTTTATGTGACAGCCCTCATTGTCATTTCAAAAATCCACTTTATATTTAAGGTCTAATGTGCTCTTTTGCCGTTCCCTGATTAAAAAGAAGATGCACGTGCGTGTATCATTAATAAGTTTACATCTAAACAATCAAGTCTCGAATTTTACTTTGTTTACTTAACACGTGATGCAACGGTTAATGTTACTTTAATCTGATGAAAACAATACAAACTATACTATAATCACTGTACACAAAGTTAATATTTAGATGCTGTCTCATTTTAGCAGAAAGTAATTACTGAGCGCATCTGTGAAGTTCTACTTAAGTTCTGAGTCACTGTACCGACATCCGCTGAGGAACAATCACTCGACTACTCCAATTAAATTATTATTTATACATGTGTATCATGAGACGAGCATGTCACTCGTCTCGACAAGCGCCATGATCTACCATAGACAGGTCGGTCATATTAAAAATGATTTTTATGTGCGGTATTTTTAATCCTATGAATGCTATTATATATATTTTAAAATTATAGTTTATAGCCATGTATCTAAACGTATGACGTATTATTTTAGAAAAAAAATTAATATTAATTAATATTTTATTTATTATTCAACTATAACACTTATAGGCTTTCGTAGATTGCACTTCTTTCTATGCATTCTTGATATGACAAAACCCTGGCTGCCTGACTCCTATCAATTTTGGTCTTGAATGCGGACAAAGCCGCGACCAAAGGTTACTTATATCATAAACACATGTATCATTATATTCACATGACTCACAGTGGAGCAAATCACGAGTCATGAGATGCGTTTCTTCATTTACCGAAAGTTATTCTTGATTACGCTTGGGGTCTTATAATGGAGGGGTAAATGCAAGTCACCTGGTGGAATAAAGTCCTTAGGGAAATCCTGGATACAAGATTTTATTTTTTTACACATTATCTTACAATGGATGGATTTTAAAGCTCATATGAAAGCCATTTGGGCCTTGAAAGGACCAAATTCTCAATAATGTCTGGCGCAGGCTGTCAGGAATGTAAGCTATGTGTAATGTTTTTGATATTATATTAAATTTAATGGTTTATTTTATAGAAATTTTGATGCTCAATAGTAAAAGCGTTATAATCCGTCAGCTGAATAATAAATAGGTTAAAGTACTGAGATAGTACACACAAGGCTTTGAGAAAACTATATTATCATAAAAAAATCAATACTAACGGCATATTTGATAAAAGAAATACAAACTCTACCACACTATTGTACACTTCATGGTGTTTTTATTATAATTTTACAAAGCATGACATTAAAATTATGAAACGAATGGATTTGTGTCGGTTCGGCCACATGGTGTCCAGATGTTTACCACTTTAGCCGGTTGGTTTACTAAATCCTTAATTTCTTCACGTGTTTTAAAATTGAAAGCGAACTTTTGAAAATTTATTTACTTGAAAAAGGTTTTATTAAGTGACCATAAGCGTTCAATATAATAACACTACAATGCATGATTCTGCTATGACTAGTATCACATAACAATAATATGATATAACAAATAAATTAGATAAATTACTATAGTAGGGACAAACTAATATGGTCGGTATGACATGACACGGTTTTGATTTTTTTTGGTAGACGTTCTCACAGAGTTATCCCGTCGGGAAAAAAATTGAATTGTCATACCGGCCAGCTTAGTTTGTCCGAACTATAGTGACCTTTTCTGCCAATATTTTTATTCAACATCTGTGAAACCAAAGATTGTAGTTTATATGGCGGATAAGTTCCGAATAGGCTATCAGAGACTTTATCAGCATGTGATGAAATCGGCCTTTAGGCACAGAATACTACTACGTACCTACTTTAGGCTACAATAAGATAGATCGAAAAATATTTGGTAAACCTCGATACAAATGTAATTGAACTGAAGCCAGATTGATCGTCTAAAGGTCATCTTATGAACATTAAGTTTTACAAAGGATGAAAAACAATATAAACACAAAAAGAATTTTTACTATTTGATTAAATATTTACAAATAAACGTTTGTTGTTTCGTATCGCAATCCGAAATAAATAGCTTTAGTTCTTGGAAAGCTTTGTAATAACAAACTGTCCATTGCATTAATTTGTATTGTTTATTGAAAGTATAACATTGTTAACGGTGATTCGATTGGATAATTCCTTTGTGCCAACAAATATCTTTACCGTATCATCGGCAGATAAATAGACAAAGTAAACATTGTAATTAAACGAGAGGAACATAGCCTAAGCTTACAGCAGAACTAACATCTGACACTACAAATAAAACAACAAAAAAATGTTACGTTAAAACGAACTTAAAACACTAGAATACTGAATAATACTATGTAGTAAAACGTTTATGAATTGCATTATAGTATAGACAGCAAAAGTAATAAAAGCAAATAAACATACCAGATGAAAATCAGGGTAGAGAAGGGTTACCAATGACCATATTATATAGGTAATTATAGTCCATTGACTGACCTTATACCTTATTTCATTTCTTAAAATAAAAATAGCTGGGCGTTTCTCAGTAAACTGGGCAACTTATGTAAGAAAACTGTCTAGGCAACTTTTTTGCTTATATATTTAATAAATCTTATTCAAGGAATAAATATCCATCTCTTTATTAATATATGACAGATGAACCAAAAATATTTCCATGACTTTAGAAAATATTGAGCATTTTCTGAAAAATCTATACAGGGGACTGTTGTCTATGTCAGGGGACTGTGAACCTTAAATGAAAAATACAATTTCAGTACTAAAATTAAGTCTTTTTTTATTTTCATTAAAGTTTGTAGCTTAAGAATTATGTAACTGAACAATAAACAAATTTCACAATAATAAACTTCTTGATGTATTTAGTTATTCGACAAGTCTTTTTGGATTTTGGGTCTATGAAATCAATTATTTCGGATATCCATTTCTTACAAATGATTTGTATTCTGTCATCGATTCCCTTGTATGCAGGAGTCTTATTAACACGCTTCTGACATTCTGTAGACAAACATTTCTCATTATAGCGGTCACAACACAGTTCCTGAGGCAATTTCTGATGGTTATAATTTAAAATTTTCCACGGAATAAAGCATACTTATAGTTTTAAGTCTATATTTGAGTGGTTCACGCACAAACAAGTATCACATTCATCAACTTTGGCCATGATAGTCCAAAAAGTTTGCAATCTACAAAAGGTGTGATAACTCTTTTTTTTTGTTATTTGAACTTCTTGTATAACCCCAGCAATGAATTAAGCATTTATCACTTTTGTTTCCGTTCTAGTTTTCTCTATATGAATTCTATCTTTCCCGTTCCGAATCTACTATGAGAATCATCTTCATAGAAATTTACAACTGCTCTTTCACATTCATCTGAAATTTTGTTTTTTCTTACCTGTCGATGTGCCGTTTTTTTCCTTTTTTATTCTATTGTAGGCTATCACAGCTATATTTTCCATTCGCTATAACTTATATTAATCAACTATCTTTCCTGTAACTATTTTTGCTACAAGTCCTTTTTGACTTATTGTTTTCAGCTGTGACAAATTTTCTTTAATTGATTTTTTTAATACTTCACCGAATAGTGTTTTTTGACAAGATTTTTTCTAAGTTCTGTAGTATTTTCCATGTTCTGTAACTTAGTATTTAGTATATCTTTAGGCTCTGTTTTATTTTATTTTATCGCGATAGTCGTTTCTTGTACTTCAATACTTTCTTCTTCAGGACTATAATTTCTTCATTCGTTTTCTGCTTTATTTTATATCTTAGCATTTTCTCTTTATTATTGTTATTTATTAATTATGTCAGCAAGTTCAAGTGTAAGCAGTTTAGTTGCACTAGATAAATAAATTAGAATATGGAGTATTTTCTCTCATGAACGAGTTAGTAATATTTGCTAATACTTTTTCTTATTGCGATACTAGGTGCAGTGCTCTTTCCACTTCTTCTTTGCGTTCCGGTGTTCTCGTGGAGTCATATTTTCAACAAGCTTCCTAGTTCTTTTTTCTTAAGATATTTCAAGCGTTCTTTTCTTTTTCTCTAAGCTCTTAGCTTTTCTGCAGATTGTTTTTAATATAATCATATCTCTTTCGCTCAGCTTTCCTTTTTCTTTGTAAAGTATCTTTCTTAGATTTTTTTGTCTTCCTTGGCGCCATATTCAAAGCACCCATGTACCTAAAATAATATCAAAAATAATATAAAAACAGTCCCCTGGAGACTGAAACAGTTCCCTGTCCTGTTGAGGGACAGGGGACTGTTGCCAGGGGACTGTTTAGATCGACTTCATTGAAAGGTAGCACAAAATGTAATTGATCCATGTTATTTTACTGTGCATAGGAAATATTTATCTATTACAATGATTTAAACTTTTTAGGCCATCATTAAAATACATAAAAAGAAATAAAAATAATCCTTACCAGAGGACTGTTGGCTCTCAGGTTACGATGTGACTTCCAAGGAAGGGCGCTCATGCAGCACTAAATAAAATGACATTCAAGCCGTAGTGATAGTAACGGTGCAAACTTCAGATTGTTTGCTTTACGTTACACTCAAAAATGCCGTTGTTTAACCTTTAAACTACGTGGCGCATAATCTTAAATATAGACAGGGGAACTGTTCACAAAATGCGGAGACAAACTTTAATTGACTTTTGTTGTTTCTTAACATAATATTAATAAAAAATAAACAGGTCCCATTAGTAATGAAACAATATTGTTTGAATAATAAAACAATTTTATAGATTCCAATAGTTATTGTCTTAATTAATTAAGCTTGAAGAGACTATTCTGCTTTGGTGACACGCCAGGGGACTGGTTTTTGAGGACTATAAAGGCGATTTTGACCCAATAAAGTTTATTTTAATAGATATTGAATGTTGAGCCAAAGTAGATTAGGTTATTATCTTTCATAATTATCAACGAAGCATGTATGATATGTTATTATTTTTTAATTATTGGCCTGAGACAATGAGTTGCCCAGTTTACAGAGAAACACCCAGCTACAGAATAGTGTGTGAACTGCTCTTGATATTCCTCGTTGCACATTTTTTAGCTATAAAATGTATCATATTTTAATTATAGATTTAGGGCCAGTTACACAGGTTTCAAGAAAATTTCATTTGTCAGTTATCGTATTAAATAGCTAATGTAGATAGTACCTACCTACACATTTTAGATTTTGAACATAGATTATAGTATGACTTTTGTATTTGATCGGCATTTACGTTTATGTGGCGAGTAGCATTTATCAGCAAGAGGTGAAATCGGCCCTTAGAGGATTACTTTAATAAGTAAATAAGTTTTTCTTACAAAACACTTGATAACAGTAGATAATTCAATTATTAGATACAATGTTGTTGGTATAATAACAAATTATGAAATCGATCATGGACCTACTTATCTACCATCAATTAAATGATAAAGGTATTTTATATACAATCTGATGATGGGGCTATGACAGTAGCACACCATTACACTCGTTGCTGAAATATCTAATGTATTATCATAATGCCTAATAATTTCACTGTCTATTAGTACAATATCCTTCAAACCGGAACACCACTGCAATAAAAAAATGCTACTACAATGCTGTTTTGGTGGCATAATATAGGTACATTTCGATATTGCCTGCGTCGATGGACTGTAGCATAAGAGAGACCTATGACCAATTCAAGTTGTAATGGCCTGTACAATGTCCTTTATACGGAACTAGTATTTGCACTCAGACTACACAGCACAAAAACCAAACAATACGCAGACTACACTTTTTCTAATTTGTTGTGCGCTACCGTTCAGCATTAATTATTTCCTATGCCGGCATAAAAGAGATTGTTCTTGATAAGGATGCCATTGTAATACCTGGTAGCAATTGTTATCCAGTTGTTTTGTATTAATGGTGTAGTATTAGTTTTTAATTATTGTTAATCCATACTAATATAAATGCGAAAATAACTCTGTTACAGTTACCACTGAATTGAATTTGATGGAATTAAAGGAATAAATAACCTAGAAGTCCAAGAAAGTATTTAGCTTAGGCAATCTTTCTTTTAATATGCCTACATTTATCACAATTAAAATTAGCAAGCAAAAGCTACTATTACTGTGGCATTACTGCAAATATCTGTCTGATTTTGAGCCATAAATCCCACCTCTGAACAGGTGACTTCAGTATTGTGGTACGCATTAATTGTGCCACTATTTTCTTTTTCTATATATTTGTAAGATTTAAGAATTTGTTCTTTTCTTAAGCTGTTCCCAAATAGTGACTTACTGACTGATCTAAGATATTACCAACTTAATATGGTTCCTCCCAGCACAAAGCCAAAACATACAAAAAAAGAGTACGAGAGCTGCAATGAGCTCGACCTCTGCAGTGCCTCGCCACTTCTTTACGCCTAATAAACATTTCTTTCGCCCGGTGTATTTATTTTCCATCAGCCAATACAAATATTTGCTGGTTGCCCACCACGGCGTTCTGTTGCTCCAATTATCGCTTGTAGTGATTTTAATTGGGTTCGTTGTAACTTTTCTAAGCTTGTGAACTTTGATTTCATCTAAGTCGTAAAAAGGTAAGATTTGATTTTCGGGGTTATGCAAAAAACACATTCTTTGCTTTGTTTATGGAAAAATATTAAACATAGTGTCAATTTACCATATAGGTATGACGTTGGGAATGCATTCGTAAAAATTAAGCGAAATGCTTTGCGTAGCATACCTAAAATCTCCGTAAAGTTCTCGCCTTGGATTTCGTGCGGTCGCTGAAAATTCTGAGAGCACAAAAATCCTGACCCGCTTTCAATGAATCCTTTCGAATATTCCCAACGCATTTCTGATTACTCTGGACACGAAGGCAAAATTTTTAAGCTCACCAGATGTTGCTTGAAGTACTAACTTGGGTTGATCATTTCCGTTATCTAGATTTTACTGGTGTCAATATCAATAGTGAGCCAAACGTGGCAATAAATTAAAATGAGTCAATCTCACCCACTGTGATGTGGCGCCATTCTAGCAGAAAAACAATTTAGTACCTATCCCTCATTACTAGTATGGTAAACGTCGCATAAAATAAAAAGCACAAAAACCAAATTACAGGATAACAAAGAGGCATAATGTCATCACACGATCCGCAATCAAAAAGAACAATAAAAAATTATGCATTATAGTCCAAAATACCAGTCATGGCCACGTTAGACAATGACGAACAAAAGCAGTACAAGATATTTCGATTAGCCGACGAACTGTCATGTTCACGGGATTTATGCTGGCCAGTGACAACTGTAAAACGAGAGGCCGTTCAATCCCAGACCCTATGTGGGGCCCCATAAAGTTTGGATTATGGTTTTTGTGGAGAAATGCCTGGTTGATACCAGTACAAGTATTTTAATGTGAGCTTTAGGGTCACTTTGTGTGAATGTTGGGCGTTTATTAATTTATTATTTTAATAGACTGAACTAGTATTTAATAATATTGAGTAGGTTTGTCATGCGTAAAAGATAGAATAGCAATTTATAGCACGTCCTGATGCAATCAACGCGCGTTGAGTGTTCTGCCTATAATGTAAAAAACGCGAGTTGACATTTTATGAATATTATTGTTCTACATAAATCTAATATATAAAATTCTCGTGTCGCGGTGTTTGTTGCCAAACTCCTCCGAAATGGCTCGACCGATTTTCATGAAATTTTGTGTGCATATCGGGTAGGTATGAGAATCGGTCAACATCTATTTTTCATACCCCTAAATGTTAATGGTGGTCCACCCCTTAATTTTTATTTTTTAGACATTTTTTTGACTTTTTGACAAATTTGTGAGAATTATCATTATTCAGCAGTCAAGGAATAAATACGCATACTCACGCCTTTTATCCCCGAAGGGGTAGGCAGAGGCGCAACTAGTGCACCCACTTTTCGCCGTGCGTATTCCGTCTTATGATGTGATAAGGGGCGAGCCTATCGCCATATCGGGCACAAATAAAAACTTGTCAATTTAACAAACTTATTTTTACAGTGTACACGCGCAGATGTCTATGTTGCCTCTTCAAACAATGTCTGGTCAAAAGTGGAAACAAAAACTAAAGTAACAAAGGGGTGGGTCGGCCTATTTTCACACGTATTGCTGCCGAGCGGCGGTAAGTAGCTGCTGCGTTTTAGGGTGGAAATAAATTTAATTTGTGAGGATGCTATTTATTTTTATTTACTCTAAAATCATGCGATAACGTTGAAATACACGAATCTGATTCGAAAATCCTACGGAGTTCCTGATATCCACGATAGTAATTATGATAATTACTGAATAATGAATATCACTCTATAAGTTGTATTTATTAAAAAAAATATTACTCAAAATATATTCATCAATTTAAATAATAACATCACAGAATTATGACTTTCAAGAACTACAACAAAATGTCCCATGCACTAAGTACCAATTGCTACTTATAACCCCTTTACAAAAACAAACCCCGGTACCAGATGGTACCACAGGCACTCAATGACGAATTGAAAGAATGTATTCTTGTGTCATTGTTTCTATAAATTGTTTCCCACGTAGAAAACTAAGCGACAAACAATACGTTATCATGTCCGTCTGGGTCGCTCTTTCTTATCTTTTAATATGTTTAAAGGCCCGTATACAAAGTGATATTGGGTTTTAAATACAGTATCAGCCTGGGGTCTGGAATTTGTGCCCGATATGGCGATAGGCTCGACCCTTATCACATCATGGGACATATGCACGGCGAAAAGTGGGTGCACTAGTTGCGCCTCTGCGTACCCCTTCGGGGATAAAAGGCTTGAGTGTGTGTGTGTGTGTGTAGGCCAGTATACATACATAGATATCATTGATGTTTCGTTATTAGCAATGAGTCGTTTAAAAATACATGATTATCTTAATTCGTGATACATACATAGTTATAAAACGGGAAAATTGAAGAATTCGCATTTTCTGTTAATTTTATTATTCACGATTCGTGTGCACGTTACTAGTTGTTGCCATAGGAGTTCATGTTCAACTGCAAAAATAAATAATCGTTAAAAAAAATAACTTTTGTCGATGTAAACGAGCCGTAATGTTACACAC
Organism: Sphinx pinastri; assembly: GCA_947568825.1. Lineage (NCBI taxonomy): Eukaryota > Metazoa > Arthropoda > Insecta > Lepidoptera > Sphingidae > Sphinx > Sphinx pinastri. The sequence goes on from OX387617.1 coordinate 20,638,974, forward strand.
ATTAAATGTAGAGGGCATCGCATACTGGCGCCGTGGTATTTTAAGTGTTGCATTCCATCAACCCACATTGGGTACTGTTACGGGGTGGGTCAGGTGTAGCTTTTTAAAAAAGAAATTTATTGAATAAACACTATTTAATTGTGAAATAAGATTACAAGAGAGTTACGACCCGATGAAAGTCCGATCCAAATAACTGGCCAATGATGAATAACGCGATTATTTACACTTGAGATTTGGAAATCGGTTTCCCATTGTATTGACGACAATGCAATGGGAAACTCAGCATTTATGTTTCATATTCACGACTACGTAAGGGGTGTACGTTAGTTCTAAAATTCTTGTATCTTAGGTCTGGACTGTGAGGACATCGCTTATGAGATACTAGTCCTTCCTCAGTCGAGCCGGCATATTAGTTCTTAGGAAATATGTTTACAGCACTCTTTCCACTTCATTGTTGGTATTTATTATTACTAGTGGTCGCCCACTGGTCCAAATTCGAGCGCAATTCATAAGTTTTATTATCTACACTCCTCGACATGAACATTAATGCTCCCAAATCTTACAGTCATTTTTTCATGTATTAATATAAAAGATTTAAGTCCCATCAGCCAGTTAGCTACCACCCGGCGGCCGCCCGGATCCCCGCTGCAAGCTCGACCGTGCACTCTCTTTTATTCCTATTGACGGAACGCTCCTTTTGTCTGCCCCGCTACTCCGACAAATTTTATTATTGCTTTCAAACTTGTTGGAAATTAAGCAATAAACACACATTATTAAGATTGTTTATGCGTTGCACGGGTATTTAAGGCTAGCTTGTTTGGCATGCTTCGCTGATACACTTTTTATGGTTCAGTCTGCCTAAGATGTTTTGTGCAATGGAGTGGAGTCTGCGCCATGGCTGTAGAAAAGTTTGACGACACTTATATCTATACATATAAATAAAATTGGAGTGTCTGTTTGTAACATTGAAATAACCGTATTTTACTACATGTATATGAATATATATACGGTACATACACCAAAATAACATATTTTACAATTAGTGTCTGTCTGTCTGTTTGTTCCGGCTAATCTCTGAAATGGCTAGACCGATTTTGACGGCACTTTTATTGGCAGGTAGCTGATGTAATAAGGAGTAACTTAGGCTACTTTTTATCCCGGGAAAATATAAAGCGGGACTTTTATCCCGGGAAAACTCACTCAATCCCGGGTCGGACTAAAACATTGTGACTGGGTTTTTCCATCTTAAAAATTACTCAGTCGGAGCTTGGAGCCAGGATTATGGCGGTTTGATACCCCCGTGCCTCGGTAAGCACGTAAAGCCGTTGGTGCTGCGCTGGATCTGTCTCCGGTAACGTCGGACTGCCGTCTCATCGAACTATGAGATTGAAGGAACAGAGAATGCACCAGTACACACTTGTGCACTATAATATCTCCTGCGTACCTGGCATCTCCGTCGAGATTGGCCGCCGTGGCCGAAATCGTGCACGTGCAAACTTTGGAATGAACTCCCTGCATCGGTGTTTCTCGAGCGCTATGACTTGTCCTTCTTTAAACGAGGCTTAAAAAGAGTGCTCACCTCCCGGTAGGCAACGGCTTGGCTGTGCCTCTGGCATTGCTATAGTCCATGGGCGGCGGATCTGCTTACCATCAGGCGGACCGCATGCTCGTTTGCCTACTAAGGCAATAAAAAAAAACAAAAAAAACCGTCCAGGAGGGGATTATTACTGTTCCAAATATGCACTTCATTTTAAGAAAAAGTTACCTTGTGTTTTATACGTAGTAGTCCTGTCGGCGACCAGGCTGGGTATTAGGTAGGTACTGCCACTTTGTTTATTACGACCGACAAGCAAATGTGCCAGGAGTTCTGTCTCGGTTAAAACGACGGAGCCAGTGTACTAAGTATTATAAGACATCTTATGTCTCACAATGAACGCATTTCAGTACCATGCAGTACTATAGCAAAATTATGTGCATGCTTGTTCAATTTCGATTTTAGTGTAAATAGGCAGGCGTATCGTTCAGCAAGCGAGCTGCTCGTCGTACGACATAAACTTTACGCTTTCAATGCGACTGTGAAATCGTATTCCAAATGTAGTGTGAAACACTAACATAGCGTTTATCAATTCTCGGGTGATAAAACCCACATAATATAGAGGTATACCTAGAGGAATAAGATGATTGCGCATGTGCGGACATTGTCTGAGCCCACATTGAAAGATAGGTTAGATTTCACGGGCTTTCTGTTTTACCATGGTATTACCGGGAAATATATTGCAATTCGATAGGAACAGCAAAAAATTTGTAGAGTAGAAGGAAATGGCGTGAAAGATGTCGATATCGACCCCAACTGAGGCAATAGGTCAAAGGTAAATTTATGGGAAGTTACATATTTTTACTCTAAAATGCATAATATTATCCAAGACAAAATATCTTATCAATATTATAAATGCTGTAATGAGGTATAGTATGATACGAGAGCGCTGTAAGTTGAAGGAAGATGTGGTGACTAAGATTGAAAGAAGTATGCTAAGATGGTTTGGGCACGTGCAGGAAAGGTATTTATCGAGGGAATGTGGATGGTACCGCTGGAAGGGGACGCCCAAGGAGAAAGTACTCTGATCAAATAAATGATCTCCGATGAAGGGCAGGTCAGGAGTATCCTTAACCGGCGAAAATTAATAAGAAGAAAAAGAAGAAGAAGTATATGAGAAGAATTATGAATGGGGAAGAGGCGAAAGAAATGTGTCAAGATCGTAGCATGTGCCTATCAATCGCCTCTGCCTACCTCTATGGGATAACGGCGTGAGTGCGTATGTATGTATGTATGTATGTATGTATATATTATAAATGCGAAAGTTTGTGCAGATTTTAAGATATTTGCTACAAATAAACGCTATAATTGCTGAACGAATTTGGATGTAATTTGGCACATTAATAGAACGCGAGTCACCGTATTAACAAATACACTACTTTTACATTGAGTTTTTTAGGCTCCATACGCGGGAGGAGGTGTGAATAATACCTACCCGGTAAATAAGACTCCAAATGGTTGTTTTCAACGGTCACATGTTGTTTGAAAGTTTTAAACCACAACACAAAATCAATTTTAGAACAAAAATTCGAAAAATAGCATTTTAATTTTAAATACAAAAAGCCGCCCTGTGGCGTGACAGTAAACGACGTGTGAGACGAACTATGTTTACGGCCGCACAATAAAACGGGACAAATTTTAGTGGTGTCTCTTGATTTATTAAGTCTCTAGACGACAGCCGACTCTTGCAAAATGATTTAGATAGACTATCTGACTATTGTGATAAAAATAATCTTAAATTAAGTATTAGTAAATGTAAATATGTTAGTTTCACAAAGAATAAAAAAAATATGAACTTCGATTACTCGTTATGTAATGAAATATTAATTAGGGATACTCAAATTTGCGACCTCGGCGTCCTTCTAGACGGCAAATTACATTTAAATTTACACGTAGATAAAATAGTGGCCAAAGCGTTCCAAATGTATAACCTTGTTATGAGAGCATCATCAGACTTTAAACACGAAAACACCTATCGTTATCTTTTCAACTCTCTGGTACGCCCACAGGTAGAATACGCATGTATGATATGGGATCCATATTATGCTAAATACGATCTGAAAATTGAGAAAATTCAACGGAAATTCGTTAGAACCCTGCAATATAAATGCTATAATAAGAGACATAATATTATACCATATGAAGATTCACTCGCAAAGCACAGATTATTAACTCTGAAATCAAGACGCTTGTTGCTCCAGGCAATGATGCTCCATGGATTAATGCATAATAAATTTGATTGTCCAGAATTAGTTAATAATATATTCTATGTTGTACCTAGGACTATAATAAGACGAGAAGCGCGCGTATACCCGCTCTTTGCTACAACTACGTGTCGTACAAATGCGGGTGAAAGTGCGCCCCTTCATAGACTTGCTAAAATCTATAATGAATATTTTACTAACATAGATATATTCGCTGTAAGAAATTATGTATTTAAAAAACAAATTACAGATGCTTTAATGACGCACCAAAACACGTAAGGCGCATGTGCTTATACTGTTTTATTAATTTTTACTGTACCTTTATGAATTTATGTTATGTACTATAAGTAATCCGTGAAAACGTAGTGGAGTGTACACTAACCTAATCTTAAAGTAATTTTATTTGTTATATATCTGTACACTTGTTTGTTTTCCTAATAAAATAAAATAAAAATAAAATAAAAATAAGTCTGTATATTAAAATGGTATCTGTAACCTGACTTCAAGAATTTACGTTTCATGGGAAAATAAACTCAGGATAGTACATTTGCCTAAGGGAGTGTCCTTATGGATATGATCGCACTCTTAATAAAACAATGACCTAATCCAAAATCGTTGACTTGTGGGAGTCGTCACAAAAACTAACTGTATAGTGTATACATTTTTTTTTAAGTTGGGCTGAACGAACATAATTTCAAACAATTTTGACCCTATTCCCAATGTTGAAACGACGCATTTTTTTCTTAGTTGATGCAGCTTGCCCTTTAGGGTTCATATTTTGCTAAAACTCATCTAGCCAACATTTTGGATTAGGTCATTGTTTTATTAAGAGTGCGAATTGTAGCACGGCTTTAGCACTTTTAGTTTCGTTTTGAACGATACTAGCAACGGTATTATTTACAGGGTTTGATGGGACTTCCATATCGTGCTTCAAAGTGACGAGCGCAGTGCAGCCAAGCAGTGTTATTGACTCTGTGTAGTATTCCCACTGTGTTTGGGCAATTATGGCACTTACCATTTGACGAGCGACTTGTTCATCTATTCCTTTAGTAATATGATACAAAATTATTTGTTTACCGTAAAAGTTACTTTACTTAAAGTCGACTCAAGAGACACGCTGAAACTACGACTTTAAATTTCGTATTTTATTCGCGTTCAGTTCGTGACACTCGTGTCAAATCGTGAAGTGTTCTTTGTACTGAAATGAAATAAATACTTTCCTGTATATTTTCAATTTCTGATATCTACTTGTACGTCGTAGTTAAGCTTTGGCCACACACGCGTGTAAATCCCATCGTGGCCTTGTAGTTTTATATGAAACTAGCTAATGCTAACAGCTCCGCCCGCGTGTTTCCTTTCGCAGAATAAAAGTCACACATATTTTTTCCAGAACTTGATCGATCTGTGTGGCAAATGTTATCAAAACCCATTCAGCGGTTCTGCGTATTCATACTTTAAACAAATAGCTATAAAATACTAGCTTCTTCATAAACTTTCACTGCCCACTCATCTGATATACAATGAAGAATTAACAATATCCTTAAGTAGCTGTTCAATCATTTTTCCATTTAACCTTGACCCAAACCGTTTCATACATCGGAATATTTACAAACACGCCTTAAACACTAAGAAATTGCCTGCTATAATATGACAACGATCTTGAAAGATATTTATAGCTTCAACATAATTTGTTTGCCAATTTCATACGTAAGGAGGTGGGTGTTTACGTACGCTAGATATTCGGAGAAGTAGGTACTACCTATAGCACAAAAAAAAGTTTGACGGAGGATTACCGGCCTCGCATTTCCCCTCGAGAAACAGGGTATTGTAAAACTAACTTTATGTTAAGGATGCATACTGTACATTTTAGACACTTTCTTTACAGAGTCAAATTAGCAATAAACACCCTAAGGTTCACACTTCGGTATAAAAATATGTAGTATATGCTTTATAGCTTAAGCTTCTTTTTCAATACCTATATTTTGGAAAGCGACGCGGCGGTGTTGATCTGATGTTGAAGCGATAAGTCAACGGCAACTTTTAGACATAAATTCGTGTTCAATAAACCACGGTCCATTTTGCACGGCGACTGATAAATGCATATTGTCACACGAGGAATTGATAGGTATATTTGCTTAGATAAGGCGGATTCGAATCCGCCAAATATTTAAATGCGTGGATAAAGATTTTACGCAACTTAGGGCCAGTTTCACAGGTTTCAAGTAAATTTTATTTGACAGTTATCGTATTAAACAGTATATGTAGATAGTACTCATTTTAGATTTTGAACATAGATTGGAGTGTGACTTGTATTTGGTCGGATTATATCTACATTTATGTGACGAGTAGTATAAAATCTTGGTTTTTACCTTACATGGTGTTTCAATTTAAGATTAAAGTTATCTAGTTACTTGTATTATGTCTTCGAAACATCCTTCTTTTACTCATCTTATTACTTACCTATCCTACTTTTTTTTATTTTAGTCTCTTTAAAACTAATTATGTGGGCACCTACTACTTTAATTTTTGCTATAATGTGTACTTATCAAGGTAGATAGGCAGGTATTCTTTAGATTCTGTAGGAAGACACCTATTTGTAAGTGAATAAGACACATAAAAATACTGATTAACAAAATAAGCATGAAGTAGGTAGGTACCTAAGTAAGCCATTAAGTTCTGAGTTAGTATATCTATGTTTTATGTTAGCATAGTAATCTTAGGTGCGAAGCGAGCCGGAATGCAGTTCGAATGGGCATACAAACTGTCTACTTCCAGAGGTGAAGTAGGTCGGTAATAACTCTTGCTTTAGTGGAATCTGTACAACAATTAAATGTTGCCCACCTCTTAATGTTGCCAATTCATTTTAATCAATCTTGACTGATGAAAGTACGAAACGTCTTCGTACGTTTCAAAGTGCATGTAAGTAAAAAGGTGAGTAGTTATTTAAATTTTACGCTGCCGTAAACAGGTATCTTTACACACAATAAAAACGTTTATGTGGTAAACCAACCAGTAACGATATAACTATGCTGTATACACATGTTTAAGTAGAAAAAATCCAGCTAAGTAATTGTTTAATAACTTAATTTAGATCAAAAGTTAAGAGCGTTCGAGCATTCTAGTTAATGGGTGCAGCGTATGGTGCAGACGGCAGTGTTCGTGCATAGAGGAGGTACTGTGTAGGCGCGCCGGGCTAGCTTTCTCCTAACGTGGGCGATATACTCCCATTCATAGCCGCTTGTTTACAACGTGCTTCAGATTATCAAACGAAACTACTCGCGAGACGAGTCCGATACGCGATGCGACTTGTGCGATAAAGAATGTTTACCTGCGATTACCGACGTTCAAGGTAAAGCGTAACGCCGCTACCTGCGACCACGAGACAACTGCAGGACCGATGTCAATGTTGACATTGAAAGCGGTTACGCAAGTCTACGATGCAACTAAACACGGCCAAACACGTTCCATTCGTCCCTACAAAAAGCCGGGCAAACGGCGCCTCAAGACGGCCCCCTTACCTCTGTCGCTCGTACATATCCTGCGAGGACAACACAAGACAGCCATATCCATATCCTCAAATGCATCACAACAATGTGTAGCGGCCCCGGCGCACCAGCTGTATAGCACTATAACACAATAATATCACGGCACTAAACAATATGCTGTTATATTATGCCACTAGCACCATGCACACGTTATGTGTAACGCGCGGAGCGACATGCGGCTTCCAGCTGCGGCTGTAGTAAACTGAGCGCCGCTTTGAACACGCTTCAGAGCGCTGGGCGCGCGCCCCGCATCCACTCGCAGCCGACTTCACTCGTGTATGCCTCGGTCGTCGCCCGTCGCGTCGACCCGATGGTCGATGGAGCTCCATTTCGCGTCACGCACTCCTATTTATTACTGAGAATAATGGTCTTGTCGCGTCACAAAAACATTCCCTAATTTTCTTTGGGTGCGATCGATTGCAGTCAGTCGGTGGATCAGTGCCGTCAATGCCCTGCAGCCACAATGGAATGCATGTTCTAAATTTGGTGACGGACAAAAATATTATTTGCTAGGGCGACGACCGTCTCTGTTCGTTCCAATGAAGGTACGTCAAAATAAACAACGACATGCGATAGGCAGTGAACGAATTCCAAACACAATACTCATTACTTTGATCTCGAAGTACAAAGGAATGTAACTTTTACAAAACGCAGTTTCCTTAGAGATTATTAGGTAATGTTCTGTCTAGTTACCTATGTATATCCAAAACATATTATAAACAATGGTAGAATTAAATAAGCAACCTACATCAATGTATTGCATTGCTTACGTTAGTCGGTGTTTGTAACTTTGTAATAACTACCTAACATTATACCTTTGAAATAAATTACAACCGCCATCTATGTCATCCACCTACAGGCTCAGAATAATAACCCATTATTATTATTCTTTTATAGAATAATTCTATGTCTACAAGTATGTTTTTATAAAGTTATAATCAGAGAGATATATATATATATATATATATATATATATGTGTGCCCGGTATGGCGATAGGCTCGCCCCCTATCACATCATGGGACGGAATACGCTTGGCGAAATGTGGGTGCACTAGTTGCGCCTCTGCCTACCCCTTCGGGGATAAAAAGCGTGAGCATGCATGCATGCATGCATAATCAGAGAATTACCTTTTTTTGAAGTTTTTTCTTTCGGCGCGTTATGAAAAATTGATGAGAGTGAAATTTTACGATGCGCGCGCACCGTGACACAAAATTAACAGAATGAAGTTGCCTACTAAATCGCTCACCCTGAAGTTAGCTATAGTGAACATTTTAGTTTTTAATTTTGATCGTAGAATAAGGCGAAAGATAATTATTAATTTGATATGAAACTATCACTCTTGGCGCGTGCCGCAGGTCATGTTTCGCCGGAGAATCTTGATATGGCGATTCACAATTTGTACGTCTCCGTAGTAGCGCCATCTCTTGGCAATGTGATGGAACTACTCTTTTGTATGATGTGTTACATATTTTAAAAATGAATAATTTGTTTAATTTTTCGAATTTAAACTGAACTTTATTGACTTTCCTATTCCTTTTCCAGTCCTTTTATTATTTTATTGCAAATAATTATTTGCATGCTGGAACACACTGGATGCAGGCCGCTCTTGACAGGTCCGTCTGGAAATCTTTGGGGAGGCCTATGTTCAGCAGTGGACGTCATGTGGCTGATGATGATGCAATTAAAAACTATTTTTTAATGATGCCAAAGAAGTATAACTTCTCACGCGTGTACATAAGTACACACACACACTTTTTTATTCACCAGTAACTTTTGAATTAACCAGTAGCAACTATTGTTATTATTAACGCAATGTAAGTAACGGCTGCCTCGGTGGCGTAGTTGTATTACGGTACGACTGCAAGGCTGAGGTCTCGGGTTCGATTCCCGGGTCGGGCAAAGTGATATTGGATTTTTCTATTCAGTATCAGCCCGGAGTCTGGAATTTGTGCCCGATATGGTGATAGGCTCGCCCCCTATCACATCATGGGACGGAATACGCTTGGCGAAAAGTGGGTGCACTAGTTGCGCCTCTGCCTACCACTTCGGGGATAAAAGGCGTGAGCATGCGTGTAAGTAACGTATAAAAGTATAAGTACCTGGGTGACCGAGCCTTGCTCGGGTGATTTTTTAATACTATGCCTACATTATATTTATTACCTTAAAGTAGGCCCTAATAATATTTTCCATTTCAAGAAAATATTCACGACTGAAGTCAAATGAGTCGATACCTAGTACTTACAGTTACCTTACTAATTTAAAAAAAAACGGTTCTTCAGCGGTTGAGATTTTATATTAAATCTCAGGTTTCATAATTTTTCCATATTGAATTCCATCACGAGCTGATACATGGTTTACTTCTCATCCCTTGTCTCACTTATATAGTTACAAATTGACAAAAGACGAAAATGTCATATATTTATACTCAAGGTACATCTATATCAAATTTCGCCATAATCGGTTGAACGGTTTATTTTCTTTCCCCTTTTAACCTTCTTATTTAGGGGTTAATAAAAAACTGAATACGTTATATTTATTTTCAAGTTTCAAGAGATCCCCAAACCAAATTTAAAGACAATTAGTTCAGCGGTTTAATTTTTCTCCCCTTTTACCCCTCTCATTTTGGGGTTAGTGAAAAAATAATATCTCATATTAATTTTCAAGGTTCAAGATATCCCCAATCCCCGTACTGTGCAATACAATCGGAGCAACATTATTTTCTCTTTTAAACCCCTTAGTTAAATACCTGAACGGTGAATCTCATCACCATCCAAAACAGTTAGCTACCGTGGGTAAATCTTTGTTTCAGAGAGCACAAGGAATCTGTGACGAGAAACACCTGGGCGCTGAGCTGCAACATGTCAAGCAAGTACTGCGCGACAACAAGCTCCAAATTCCACGCCGCCGTCACAGAAACCGAGTGTAACCAGCCACAGTCGAACGTGTACCGGTTGTATTACCATATGTAAGAGGAGTCACCGACAAGATTGGCTACATCCTGAAGCGTGCTTCAATCAAAACTTATTTCAAGCTGCCTAAAAAGATTAGTCAATTTTTACCACCTGTCAAGTGCCATATACCTCTACAAGAACCAGGCGTATACAAGATTGGTTGTGACTGTGGCCTCTCTTATATCGGCCAAACAAAAAAACGTAGGGTCCCGCGTAAAAGAACATATAGCTGACGTGAAACACCGACGCTCTATGAAGTCTGCAGTTGCTGAACATTCAGAACAAGGCTCCAAGCATTACCTTAGATTTGACAAACCACAAATCCTTGCCAAAGAACACCGATTCCTGCCTAGGATGATTCGCGAGACTATTGAAATTAAAAAACATCCAAATTTCAATAGAGAAGATGGTTGGAAGCTTGCACAAGCCTGGGATCCAGTTATACATCTTATTAAATCGGACCCCAAAAGACCAACTGCCAGACCTCAAGACACTGTGAGCTCTTTCTGCGTAGATCGTACCATCATTAACAACAAATTAAAAAAAATGTATAATTAAAAAAAGAAGCTAGATATTGTAACATTAACTTTTCGGACCACCAACACCTCAGTCCGCCCTGTGACCACGAAGTGCTGCAAAGCCTTCGAAACGTCGGGAGAAAATATTAATTAAAAAACCGCGATAAAATCCGCAAAATAGTTTTATTTCAAATCCCTTAGTTAAGGGTCAAAAAAATAATATCCCATAGTTATCTTTAAGGTTATAGATATCCCCATACAAAATTTCATTACAATCGGTTCAGTAGTTTAGTTTCTCTCCCTTTTTATCGCCTTTAGTCAGGAGTAAAAGAAAACAATTAACATCCCAAATTTATTTTCCAAGCTTAAGATATTTCCATATCAAATTTAATTACAATCAGTTCAATGGTTTAATTTCTCCCCCTTTTACACCCTTAATTATGGGTTAATAAAATAAATAATATCTGATGTTTGTTTTCTAGGTTTGAGATATGCTCATACCAAATTTCTTTACAATCGTGTCAGCAGTTTAGTTTCTCCCTCATTTTAACCCCTTAAATAGGAGTTAATAAAAAAAGAATATCCCATATTTGTTTTAAACGTTCAAAATATCCCCATATCAAATTTTATTATAATCGGTTCAGCTGTTTAGTTTCTCTCTCCTTTTACCCCCCTTAAATAGGAGTTCATATAAAACTGCAAATTCCATATTTGTTTTAAACGTTCAAGATATCCCCATACCAAATTTCATTACAATCGGTTCAGCGGTTTAGTTTCTTCCTCCTATTACCCCCCTTAAATCAGAGTTAATAAAAAAATAATATCCTATATTTGTTTTAAACGTTCAAGATATCCCCATACCAAATTTCATTACAATCGGTTCAGCGGTTCAGTTTCTCCCTTCTTTTACACCCCTTAAATAGGAGTTAATAAAAAAAAAAATATCCCATATTTGTTTTAAACGTTCAAGATATCCCCATACAAATTTTATTACAATCGGTTCACCGGTTTAGTTTCTCCCTCTTTTCACCCCCACAATTTTGGGGTTGACAAAAAAAACTGAATACCCTAATTTCATTTTTAGAGCTCATACTATCCAAATCCAAAATTTAATCCATATCGGACTAGAAACCAATTACATATATCTTAATATATATAAATCTCGTGTCACAATGTTTGTCCTCAATGGACTCCTAAACCACTTAACCGATTATAATAAAATTCGCACACCATGTGCAGTTCGATCCAACTTGAGAGATAGGATAGTTTAAATCTCAAATTATAGTCGCAATTTTAATTTATTGCTAATTATTTGTCTGTTATTATTTGACAGTCACAATTATCGTAACTCCAAATGATTCTAACAGATGTCGATACCTTACGACTGGGTTGAGTAAGTAATCAATAGATGGCGCTGCTATGAATGATTCTAACAGATGTCGATACCTTTCGACTGGGTTGAGTAAGTAATCAATAGATGGCGCTGCTATGGTAAATCTACGAACGTGTCATATAAGCTACATTTTAAGCGGGACTTTTATACCGGGAAAACTCATTCACGCGGGCGGAGCCGCGGGCAAAAGCTAGTATATATATATATATGTATACAAGTTTAGCGCGTTTAAATAAGAGAGTGATATATATCTAATGGAAATTGTAATAAAAATAGTTGCATTACTTTTTCCCACTCTTCAAACCACTAGATGGCAGTAGACTGTTCTTTTATTTATTTTTTTCATTATTTTTCCATAGCCAAGTTGCAACTAACATTAGTTGGTGGCCCCCCGAGGCAATTCTTGTGCGCTGGGTCTTCACACCCAATGCACGCCCATGCACGGGGGGACATTAGTCGCGGGCCGAGGCACACAGTCAGTGTGTATACCTCATGGTTGTAAATCACATTGAGGCCTAAAAGGGCCCGCGAACATTTCCTGGCACCCTCTCTTTCCGCCCATCCTGGGAACCTTCCTCCCTTCCCCCACCTTCCCTTCCATATTCCTCCTCCACTCCCCTCCCAGGCCCCTGCAGTCGCTAAGCCGGGGGACTCCAGTATCCCATTCGCAGGTTTCCCCGTGTTGACTGCAGGGTCGCCTACCCAAAAAAAAAACATTAGTTGGTGCAGTACGTAGCTCATGAAGAACAAAGTTTAATATCTTCTATTTTATAGGCTATACTAAATAAACAAAATACTACAGCAAAATATTCCCCAACTTTTTGACCAATGAGACATACGTGAAAAATAGTTAATTAAGAGCGCTTTCACAGAAAGATGTCTGGTTGTAAGGTTTACGTCGCTCAAACATGATGCAATGGCTTCATGTCTATGATAACTATTATATCAAAAATATTCTTAATTTCATCTTCTTATATTATGTTTGAGGTTTTCCTCTACTCGAGCTAAGCTCGGTATACTGAGCGTCCGCCCTGAGACCCTCAGGGAAAGGGTGGCCCAGTTTCCCCTTAATTGAAAATGGAGTCCCCTAGTACTTTGCTGACTATTGTTGTTGTATGTATGGATGCTTGTTTCTGTATGATGTGTATGTTTATGTCTGAATTTAACTTTGTGCAGTATTTTTGTAGAGATTTCGCTACTATTCCTGTGGCTCCTACTACTATCGGAATGATTTCTGTAGATGTATTCCATAACCTGGCTATTTCTCGTTTAAGTGGATGGTATTTACTTAATTTTTCTATTTCTTTTGCACCTATGTTATAGTCTGATGGAACTGTGATATCTATGAGATATGTTTTATTCTCAGTTTTGTTAATATATATTATATCCGGCCTATTGTGTACTATTGTATTATCTGTTTGGACTGGTATCTCCCACATTAGTTTTGCGTTATCATTCTCTTTAACCTGAGGTTGCGTCAAGTGTTCTTGCCACCACAGGTTTGAAACCGGAAATTTGTGTTTTTTAGCTATGGTCCAGAAAATATATTGTACTATGTTGTTGTGTCGTTTGGTGTAGTAAGTGCCCGCTAGTTTTTCACAGCCGGAGACAATATGCTGTGTGGTCTCGTCTTTTACTAAACATAGCCGACATTTACCATCTACTGTCCTTTTTAATATGTCCCGCTCATGTTGTTTAGTCATAACTGCTTGATCCTGAATTGCGAATATGGCTGACTCTAATGCTGGCGATATGGGTTGTTTTTTAAGCCACCGAAAAGATTGTACTTTATCTATATTTTCTTTTTCTAAAACGGATTTATAAAACTGCCCATGCAAAGGTTTTGATTTTATTTTCTGTACTCTCGTTTTAACTATTGCGTGCTTGATTTCTTTATCTGTATATTGTTCATTTTGTCTTAACCCTATTTCCTCTAAATTAGATTGCGATTCTTTTGTTATAGAGTGTTTGTCTTTATTTCTATCGTGTTCTAAAATAGCTCTTAATATATAATCCTTTTCTGTTCCTAGGTATGATTTGCATTTAATTATTTGTGTTTTGTGTAGTGTTTCTAAACTGGTCAGGCCTCTTCCTCCTTCATCTATTGGTAAGTACAGCCTTTCTACGTCTGCTTTCTGTTGGTGTGCTTTATTCATTGCTAATAATTTCCTAGTTTTTATGTCTATTTTCTTTAAATCTATTGTTTTATAATTGATAACTCCAAAGGTATACAGCAACACCGGTACTGCGTAAATGCTAATCGCTCTTAAAAGATTTCGCGCATCGAGATATGAAGCTGCTAAATTTTTTACTCTTCGGAAATATTCTTTTTGTATCTGTTGCCTGGCTTCTCCGTGATTTATATTTCCTGCTTCATTAATCCCTAAATATTTATATTTTTGATCTATTTGTAAATGGCTGAATTCTTGTCCGCTTAATAGAATATGTCCCTCCCCGTGTTGTTCTTTTCTCCTTCCTGCTACCAAATGCAGAACATTGCATTTGTTGAGTCCGAACTCCATTCCTACGTCCCTAGTAAATATTTCTGTACTGTCTATTAGGACTTTTAGATTAGTTTTACTGTTTGCATAAACTTTCAGATCGTCCATGTATAGCAGATGATTTATTGTGGTGTTATCTTTGAGTCGGTATCCTTTGAATTCATATTTGTTGAGAATTTGGGAAATTGGATTAATGCCTAGACAGAATAGGAGAGGAGATAATGAGTCTCCTTGAAATATTCCACGTCGGATATATATGGGATCAGTGGTTACACACGCGTTAGCACCGCGGGCTGTCATGATCACATTCCACGTGGGCATGGCTATCTCTAGAAACCTTCGGATAACAGGTGGACATTTGTAGAGATCTAGTACTTTGAGTAGCCACTCATTGGACATGCTATCAAAAGCCTTTCGATAGTCAACCCACGCCATACTAAGATTTTTTTGGCATTTATGTGCATCTTCAAGTATGGCCTTGTTGATCATGAGATGATCTTTGCAGCCCCGTACCCGTCGCCTGCAACCTCTTTGTTCTGGCGCTAAAATGTTATTTTTATCGCAATGGAAGTGGAGTTCGTTAGCCATAATAGATGTTAGTAATTTATACATAGTTGGTAAACATGCTATGGGGCGCCAGTTCTTCGGGTCCTGGGTGTCGTCGCCTTTGGATATTAATATGACCTGACCTGTTGTAAACCAATTATCGATGGGTTCTAATCCTTTAATCATCCTGTTATATAGCTGGGCGATGTGTTTATGTGTGCTCGTGAAATATTTAAGGTAGTAGTTTTGAATTTTGTCTATACCTGGTGTTTTCCAGTTCTGGGTTTTCCTAACTGCGTCCCTTACTTTCCTACATCTATATTTTCGAACTGGTGCGTCTCAATATTTTCAGCTGATCTTTCTATTTCAGTTATCCATGTTGCCTCTGTGTTGTACAGTATAGGGTTTGTTAGTATGTTCGTCCAAAAATGTTGTATGTCCTCTTTGGCTGGAATGTGAGTGGGGTTGTGTTGTGCGTTGTTAAGTGACCTATAAAATTTGTGTTGATTCTGTGAAAATAATTTATTTTGTGTTTTCCTCTCATTAATCTCTTCGTACCTGCGTAGTCTCCCTGCTAAAGCTTTGACTTTTTGTTTCAGTATTTCAATTGTATTATTTAATTCTACCTCGTTAGTGATTTTGTATTTTCTATATAGTGTGCGTTTAACGTTCATCATTCTTCTGCTATTGGCACCTCCTTTGATCTCTACTAATCTTCCCAGTTCTTTTCTAAAATCTTCTATTTTTCGTTTTATTCTTTTTTTCCACGGTGGATCTTGTTTTGATTTTTGTACAGTTGGTGGCGTGTATGGGGATTGTTGGTTTGTGATAATTAATGTTTTTGCAGCTGCATAAATAACATCGCTAATTTCGCGCAATGACGTATGTGTTGCTAAAAGGTTTGGTAAGTATGCATTTATTGTGTTTAAGTTAAATATGAACTGTTTACTAAAATTTGGTTTAGGTAAAAACTTTCTGTGCTCTATGGGTGTTTCTCTTACTTCTGACAGTATTTGCAACAATTCCATTATAATTATGTCTTGATCTTCATTCACTACAATATCCTGTATCTCAGTTTCAAAACTGGGAGTGGTATTTGTGTCTTGTGTGTTTGATTGGATTTGTTCGAAAATGAGTGTCTGCTGTATATTATTACATATATCATCAGTATGTTGCAGTGTGAATTGTTCTCGTGAGAAGATCGAAGCTTGTGTGATTGTTGTTGTTGTTGGTGCAAGTATGTCTTGAGTGACTCTGGATTGAGTGTTTGTCGATCGAGAAATCATTTGGGGTGCGTCGCGAGATTGCGTGTTCGGTGATGGGTGTGCCTGTTCAGCTTTTCTCTTAATATGTTCCAACACCTCTGTAGAGATACACCTTCGTGACAATACACAGCGCACCTGATTGGAAAGTGTGTTGCCTGTAAATTTCCTACATTTTGGATTATTTGGGTTTCTATTTTTAAATATTGCTTCTAGTCTCTTTATGTAGCCAGGCCCTCCAGCCTTGGCTTTGTAATAACAATACATGAGTTCTTCTAATTCGCTATTTGACCACTTTTGTCTAGCATCTTTTGTTGTTACTGTGGTCGATGCGGATGTACCGGCAGAGCTTGCGGGAGACGCCTCCCTACTCCGCAAAGTATCACCCGTAGAATCTTCGGCTGTACCATCTAGGGACCTACCCCGAACCCCCCTGTCCCCGACTCCCGACCAGCCGGTGCGTCGAGAGTCGCTGGCTAGCATTCTGCCACGCCCGACACCAGCCACGGACGTGCTCCGGCGATCGCCCCCGGACAGCGGCCCTATACGTTTACTATTTGAATTTATCTCCATATTTAATGGGTTACCTTAACCTTGTTAGCCGTGTCGGTTTTTTTTATACACGTTGCCCGCCCCCCACGAGGTCTGTTGGTCGACTCGGGCGTAAGGTAGGATTTTGGGGGGCTCATCTTCTTATATAATAATAGAACGATTTTTCTTATATAATAATAGAACGATTTTTTAGTAATTTACTTATTTATTTAATAATCATCATTCTCCCAGTGTCTGTCTCGGCAAAAAACAAGAGATGAGAGCTCCAACTTGCAAATTCTGTTAAATATAAGCCACCAAAAAATATATTCTACCATTACTAACACCCTGTTCTTACATAACATCTTTTTTTTAATGGACCTACCGGCCAGTAGCCTGACGCGAGTCGGCCTTTCTGGCCACATCGGTCTTTCGGGTGAACGCTTTAGGCGCTCGCAACCCTACAACATAACAAAACCCTCAGGGGCGGATTTGATACGTTGGCTGCCCTAGGCCTATGAAAGATTGCCGCCCCCCTATGTGCTGTAAAGCATGAAAAATTAAATAAACTATAGAAATTAACTTAAAATGGAAAAAACGATAGTTAATGATTTAATTATCTCAATCAGTGTATTTCAGATACTGATTCTTACCATTTCTATTTGAAAGTAACAGTAAATCGTTATTCACAAATCGTCTTTTGCCTGGCTTTCTGAGCAGCTAATTTGTTTATTAAATCATCACAATCTAAAGACCGTAGCAACTGTGATTCTATGCAGAGGATAGCCAGAGCGTTCAACCTGTCCTCGTTCATTTTCGACCGTAAATCATTTTTCACCCGCCGCAAACACGAGCAAATTTTGCCGCCCTAGGCCCGGGCCTACTCGGCCTATAGGGAAATCCGCCCCTAAAAACCCTACGCAACATAACATCATGGAAAAAAATATATAACTAACTTTTAAACAGAACAAAAAAAATTAAACATTTTAGTTGTATGTCAAAATGGCTTCAGAAGAAAATTTAATATCTCCGGAGTTTTAAGTCACATTGCCAAATATTCATACCGAAATAAAATTTAACATTTCCTTAAACTACTACTAATAATTTTAAATCGATATAATTTTAATTCACAAAATAAAGGTGGTATATGTTTGGTTGCACCGACCGATGCCGCACGCAATACACGGCATATAATAATAGTAAGTTGCAGCAAAAAAAAACTAACTGCGCGGCGCAAAAATGTAAAAGCGCTCTTAAGTTTAACACGTTTTTATTAGCTTCATACATAAATTCATAGTATGTTAGTATGCATATATCACATATATGTATGTAACGGAAACTTTGAACATGATTTTGACCCACTTCAAAACGTCGGAATAACTTGAAAATATTTTTTATCTCATTTACACTATTTAGTTGCGCCTCTGCCTACCCCTTCGGGGATAAAAGGCGTGAGTATGCGTATTTACACTATTCTTAATTCAAATTCATGAAAATTTATTTTCTTTTTTTAGTTGGAGTCTCTATTATAAACACGTTTATTTTTTAAAATTTTACAGCATTTCTGCTCATAATAGTTCCTACAATCAGAGTGGCCTACAACTTCCAAATATAACAGCCCATGTGCATATTTTGTTAAACTAGTTGTCAAGAAAACTAGAAAATTTTCGAAAATAAGTGCTGGGATATTTTGCTCCTACATTACATCTTCGCGTACAAAACTAATAAAGTATATTTTATGTGATGTATAGTTTTCCATAGAGATTCTACAGATTGTTGGTTAAGCCATTCCTGCACTTGCATCTCAAATAGGTATTTCTGTAATAGTATCTAGGGATTACATTTAGAACATCAAACAACAATATTTGTCCACAGACTATATAATTGTCCTTCAAACTTTAGAAATAAAACTAAACAAAATAAAAGCGAAAAGTTACATTCTTATAACATAACATATCAATCTAAGATGTTGAATAGCACATTCCTTATTCTTTGTTACTAAGAGCTGGATTTATATTATAAATGAATTCATTTGGTTTCCATCGTGGCCATCTGTTCCTTGTGGCGTCGGATGGCGTCCTCGTGGCGCTTGATAGCATCCTGGTGGAAAGCGATCTCCTTGTCCAGGTGACCTTTGAGGTTCGACAGCTGCTCTTTTTGCTGTGAAAACAAAGACATATAAAAACGTAATTTTAATTATTTAGAATCTGGTTAATACTGTCCATTGAGGTATCTAGTTGCCAAATTGTAATATGGGCCCGGTATGAAAGTTTACTTGAGAATCAAAAATTATTAGCTAACCTGAATTTACAAGCATAATATTATATGAATTATTTTGTTAAACATGTGAAAAATTTTACGTAATACTAAATCATCAGTAAAAAAAAGCTAAGTTCCATTAGTTGTACTGGTGGTAGGTCTCTCATTATGTAAGAGGCCGTCTGGGTGGGTACCACCGCAATATCTATTTCTACCGCCAATCAACAGTGTACATGCATTGTTGTGTTTCGGTTTGAAGGACATTGTAGCCTGTATAACTACTGGACATAATGAGACTTAACATCTTATGTCTCAGGATGACGAGCGCAGTGGAATGCCACACAGTACTTCGTAAGTCAAGGTGCTGGATGGTGTTGCTTCTGTTTATGGGTGTCGTATCGCTTACCATCAGGCGAACGGCATGCTCGTCTCGTCATTCAATGCAAAAAACAAAAAAAAAAAAAAAATTGTTCAATCAAAATAATATGAAGTAAACCATAAATAGATAGTTACCTTCTTGTAGAAGTATTCGTCTTCCCTAGCTGCCTCCATCTTTCCGAAGGTGCCGCCAGCCTCACGGATAGCACCGCCGCCACCGCCACCCTTACCTGCTCCAGACCCCGGCTCACCAGAGTACATTCTTGAAAAATATATTCATTTCCATTACATAAGATCAATTTACTACTAGCAGTGGACATTCACAAGTACTGATACCATACTGCAACTGGGATAAGTCTTATTAATTGTCGATAACTCATAACCCAATAGATACAGAGTACAAAGCTGCCAAGGCCTACCATTAAAAGAAAAAAAAAGTTGTGTTATGACAACTTTGGTAAATTTCCATGTGGTAGGGATATTTTATTCATACACCACAAAATGGGATTATTAGAAACAATGTATATTTAATTTCAGGCAATACATGTATAAGGTGTTGTGCAAGGCAAGAACCCACACCACTAAAATTTTTATATCGTAGGACCCCCCCTTGTGAAAGCTATAGCTACGCCCGTGAGGCAATACATGATGCCGACTCTAAATAATGCCTCAGTGGCGTATTGCTATTGTGATATGAAAGCGATGCTTAGCTCTCGGGATTGGGTGACGTGATTTTGGGCTTTTCTGCTCAGTATAAACCCGAAATCTAGAACCTGTGCACAATATAGCAATAAGCTCAGCTCCTATGGGTCAGAATATGCATGCCAAAAGTGGGTGTACAAATTGTGCCTCTGCCTACTTCTTTGGAGGTAAAAAGTACCAAATGGCTCTCAAAACATTAAAATTGACACTTATTACTTATATACATTTATTAAGTTGTTAAACTTTAAAGTAACATGGAGGACTAACTATTTTCTATTATTCATCTTCTAAGGGGTTAAATCATTAGAGTTGCTAAGGATAATCATGGCCTTGTAGATTTCCAATAATTTATTATACCTATTACATTGACATGTATTGATCAATGTTGATATGAACTATGTACAAAATTAAAGCAAGGTTTTCTTTCTCCCAAGATGTTTTTTCTTTGAAAATGATTCAATGTAAACAAATATGATGAAATATATGTACAACAAAAACAAAGATTGTATAAAATATTTGTGAAGCAATCTGATAAGATAAGGCACATAAAATTGCCAAATAACTTCTTGCAACAAGTTTGTGGGTTTTAATATAGGTAAGGATTAAAAACGGACAAAACGAGTAAATAACTTAACCAGTACCTACTACAATATTGGTGGATACAAGAAAAATCGACAGTCAACACACTGGCACAATGGACAGCATATTGCGTCTTTATAATGAGTAAACATTATAAATAGAGACATTTAGTACGTACAAAGTATTAAGTAAATATACTTTTTTTAGACTTTGCGTCATCTACGTATTGGCCAACAGTCTAAGGAAATATTTACCATATTTTTTTTTGAAAGAGTGGGGCTTTATAAAAGTGGCACGTAACTTGTTTTTATAACAGTTTATTTTAACATAAAAAGGAAAAATAAAAAATGTGCTCCCGGACAGATTGCGTAACCCAAAAAGCCGGTGTAAATTACTTACCTTACATTGACAAGAGCGCGTACAAAAGAGATCCTAGATTTTGGAATAATATTCATGATTTTATTATACAAATGAAACCCAATTAATGAAATATAAAATGATAATATGCCGATAGCGTAAATTTATTTTATCAAAATGTCATTTGTCTTATGTGATATGTCGACAGAGCAGTGTTGCCAACTCGTATTTTGAAAAAGGCGTAGACCATACTAGAAAACTACGTAGATTCAGTAAAAGTTACGTATGAAAAGTTCGTAGATCTACGTACTTTTTTTTATGTGCAATAAATAGTTATTTAAATTATTTTTTCAAATTGTTATTTTTAAACAAATTTGAATTTAGTCATTTTTCAAGATATTTTTTTTTATTATAGCATTGAATGACGAGACCGAGCATGCCGTTCGCCTGATGGTAAGCGATACGACCAGCCATAAACAGTAGAAACACCATCCAGCACCTTGATTTACAAAGTACTGTGTGGCACTCCACTGCGCTCGACATCCTGAGACATAAGATGTTAAGTCTCATTATATCCAGTAGTTACACTGGCTACAATTTCAAACCGAAAAACAACAGTGCATGCACACTGCTGCTTGGCAGTAGAAATAGATATTGCGGTGGTACCTACCCAGACGGACTCTTACATATGAGAGACCTACCACCAGTAAATGTAAATGTTTAATTTAGTGCTGCAAGGGCTCGCGGTTTTATTAAAACAATTTTCGTAACTCACTGAAAAGTCTGATTTTCGTATTTTGCACTACTATGTGGCAATGTTGATAAAATATGTGAAAATTGGGTGAATATAGGAAACATTGCAAACAAGTCGCCTTTTCTTATTTTTGAAATATAAGCCCTGCAAGTATCACAACTAAAAAATAACTAGACTAGACGTTTCATTTTACAGTCACAGCCAAATAATGTTCTTTCAGTAATATGTATTGTGCTCTTTGTAGTGTTCAGTGAGTTTTGTTTAAATTTAAAATGAATGACGTCAGACGTGACGTATAGTGAGGTGAAGTGAGCGCATGTTAGTATAAAACAGAACGTTTAATATTTTTTTTCGCTGAAGAATAGAAAATATGTCCATTCTGGTATTTAATAGAAAATACGTAGATTCTGGGACTGAAGTTCGTAGGTTTTCAGGAATGGCGAAAAATACGTAGATCTACGTAAAAAGACGTAGAGTTGGCAACAATGCCACAGAGTATAAAAGTACGGACCAGCGACAATATATTGCTCTTTTTTTTGTTAAAAAACAAACCGGCATTCAGACTAGATTTTAAAAATAAACTAGAATGGCTATACCGAGGTATAGCATATTAATATAAATCATGAAAAGTACCTATAATTTTAAGATACTTACTTATCTATAACGTTTAATTATTGTACTATTTTACGTTATATTTTAACATAAATAATTGTTTGTGGAAAGTAGTAAATTTTTTCTTGTTAATGAACTGTAAAATTTTAAAATGTATGTATAAAAATAACAAGCATAATAATATTAATGATGAAAATATAATATAATGATGAATAACATAAAAAAAAACAAAAACACTTACGCCATCTCTTGTTTTTTAATCCACAGCATGTGTTTTAATCTTTGCTCTGCAATTATTTTATTTAATTCAGCTGTTTCTCTCATTGCTTTTATTATTTGACGCTCTTCTTTTATTGCCTCAAATTTTAATTGCTTCTCCATTTCCGTGTACCTAAAATATTTATTAGACAAAATATGTTAATTTCTTATGTTGGTATCAATATCTGTTATTTACTGTGGTATGACTAAATGTATCCTCACAATTCGGCAAGATGGCGCTATTATGAATATACCTAGGCGTGAGTCATAACAGGCAAAATTAGATACTTGTTACATCTGTTCCAGTTACATTGAAATAACAGTTCCAAAATCCTGTTACAAAATAATAGGTTGTTACTTATTCCTATATAGTGACCATTAGAACTTGTTACTATTTGTGTTTTGATTGTACCAAAAAAGTTATTATTGGAAACTGGTTATCCTATCTTACTCATAGGAATGTCGCATATAAGACTAGACAGAAGCTTCAAAACTGTAAATCAAAATCAGTCTGTCGAGCCGCGGTCGCAGCTCACCTCGAAAATTAAACAAAATGAACGCAGCACCAGTGGTTTCACCTTGTAATTTGGAGTTTACCCTAGATTTTAGAGGAGATCTCCCTGAAATTCCTCATTATGTAAGAGGCCGTCTGGGTGGGTACCACCGCAATGTCTAATTTAGGCGTGAGTCATAACAGGCAAAATTAGATACTTGTTACATCTGTTCCAGTTACATTGAAATAACAGTTCCAAAATCCTGTTACAAAATAACAGGTTGTTACTTATTACTATATAGTGACTATTAGAACTTGTTACCGTTTGTGTTTTGATTGTATCAAAAAAGTAGTTAACAGGTCATTATTGGAAACTGGTTATCTCTTTCTTACTCATAGGAATGTCACATGTAAGACTAGACAGAAGCTTCAAAACTGTAAATCAAAATCCGTCTGTCGAGCCGCGGTCGTAGCTCACTTCGAAAATTAAACAAAATGAACGCAGCACCAGTGGTTTCACCTTGTCATTTGGAGTTTACCCTAGATTTTAGAAGCGATATCCCTGAAATTCCTCAGATTTAAAAAAAAATACCTATATGAGCGAACATTATTATAACGAATTGATAACCTCCTCCTTTTGGAAGTCGGTTAAAAATGGCGTTGCACTTATTTAATAACGGAAAATAGGTACTTAAGTACGAATAAAACTTGTTAGGGTCTCTAAACCTGGATCAACTTTTATATCGTCTAAAACGATCCTTGCAACTGGCAATAGAAAAATTAACATGATAAATTTGATTTAATAGATAACATTTACAACAAATCGGTTGAATTTCCTTCAATAAATATAAATTGAGTGGTAAATATTAGTAAAAAAAAATTAAACCTTAAGCTTGATTTTACCCCAAATTTCCCTAAATCCCTTTCTATGGCATAAAATCCCTTACAAAATTAGGCCATTTCCCCTTAAAAAGGGATAAATCCCTCAAAGTGGAAACACTGACAACTACGCAAAAATGCTCGCCACACTGTTGCGGTCCAATCCGCCTATAATCGATGCTGAACATAACTGGCTGTCACTTTAAGATATGTTATCTCTTTCTTACTAAGAGGAATGTCGCAAGTAAGACTAGAGAGAAGCTTGTGACAAAAGGTATAGAACGTTTTGTTATCATAACAAACTGGAACATATGGAACTGTCTATAACAGATTGTCACTAGTAACAGATGTTATCTCTTTCTTATTAATGAAAATGTCTTAAGCAAGAATAAAGAGAAACTTGTTATTTTGTGTAAAGGAACTTTTGGACCGAAAGTTTTGGTCACTTTGAGAGGTGTGGAACTGGAACTGCTTTTTTCAATTTGTTCGAAACAGTTATCGATTGCTATTTGTTTATAACTGTTATAAATAACTGTTACGATAAATACGCCTCACTCCTAAATATACCTGCATAACATCTAGATAAAATTAAATTTTAATGAAGATATAATTGTAATAGGTAAGTATTTTTTTTTCATTACTTACTTTACAAATTCTTGTAGTTCTTTGTTATTACAAGTATTAATTCCTTCACAGGGAGGTTCGGTCATGACCGATACATTTCTTTTTGGAAACCTGTTTTCTGTAATTTCAAATGCTGTGTTTCCGAAACTTTTCTCAGAAGTAGAAGTAGATGTAGAATTTAAATTTGAGTTATCTTGACTTTGTTGATTTTCGGATCCTACTGATAATGTCGTGTTGTTGACACTACTGCAGCTTGGTTGATCCATTTCCCTAAAATATTAAACAAAATTAGCTATTTAGCTAACCAAACAACTACTTACATGGTTACTTTGTACCTAGTAAATTAACGGGTCATCTAAGTATTTAACTTAACTATAATGAAAAGGTATGGTATATAATTAATCAAAAGTATAAGGTATAACGTACTCATCAATACATTCAGTTTTAATTTCGACATTAGCTGTCATAGTTACTTCGTTGGTATTCTGATTTTCTACTTTCAGTACTCCATCCTTCACCATTTCCAGGATATTACACACTTCGAGAGTTTGTCTCGAGTATTTGTGCAGCATTTGTCCATTGGAAGATATTTCTTCACGCGCTATGCGTTTCATGTTCTGCCACTGGGTCTTTACTTTTTTTATAGAGCTACCGTGAAACTTGGAGCCAAATTTAGTGGCCAACTCACGCAAAATCTCGTTCCAAGCTACGTCCTTTTCTTCCGAATAGTTAGGCCCGTTGTTATTCTTGGTAACCACGACGTCTTTACGCGTTTTTATTAATTCCAAAAGGTATTGTTTTTCTTCAAGCGACCAGTTTGGAGTTCTCAATCTGCGGTTGGTAGACACTTTTCCCATATCTCGCGTACCGTGTTGCGGGCCGTGGTTAATCTTGTGCAATGTTTTATTGCAAACAATGCACTCGACGTCCAATATTATCGGTTTCCACATTTATAAAACAAATGAACCGCCACAATCCAAAGCCGTAAATGACATTTTAACAGACAGCGCTAAACTCATCGAGTGTTTAAAACTTTTCGAATTAGGTTTTTATTAATTGATCCAATTGTGCGGCCTACTTGATTTTAATCTAACTATGTAATAATAAATGTATAATATTATTTTTTCATTATGGGTTTGGGAGTGTTAACTGAATATTAACAGCAATCTTTTGCGAAAGTATGTTTTTTAGACCTTTTAAGTGTTTTGGGTGCTATATTTATTTCGTAGTTATTATTTTTTATTACAGATAAATAATAAGTTTTTTGTTTACATTTGACCTACTTGTTTTTTTTTTAAATACCTACTTACATTCGTATTGTCGTAAATCACAACGTAGTAAGTACGTAATCGTAGAGTAAACGCGGCATATATGGACCACCATAAGGATTTTCTTCAATAAAATTTAGATTTTTGACCTTTAGTCAGCATTATTAAACTTAACCAGTTCTATAGTTATTTGGCACTAGTATTGCTCCCCGCTCCGCCCGCGTGAAAAAGTTTTTCCGGGATATAACTATTTTCCCGAGATAAAAAGTAGCCTATAGCACCCAGGAGTAAAGTAGCTTCCTATTAGTAAAAAAAAATTCAATATCGATTCAGTAGTTCCTGAGATTTTTGCGTTCAACCAAACAAACAAACTCTTTAACTTTATAATATTAGTATAGATTAAATAGAATTAGCATTTTTTTTAAAGTAAACTACCATCTTATAAATAATCTGCATTATCTGAAACATGCAATTTTAAAGAAAGTTCATAAACTAAAGACAATCTGGGCCATAATTTTAAATAGGAACCATGGTGAATTTTATTGAAATAAAGTTGAAAAATTGTGTCAAAAGACATGTCCAAAAACGGGCTTAAAATTCTAACCAAGATACTTTATACATACATATATATTTGGATAGTATTTGCTAATATATATACATAAAGTCCTCTGATTTTGAGATTTATGTAATTTTATTTTGCTTAAAAACTACACTTAATATTAACGTTTATTAAAAGTTAGTTATAAATGGGCTCTAAACATGTTTTTTAATGGATCTATGGTCCATATTTTTGCCCCTTTAATATCCATTAAGTTTGAAACTGGTTAGATTTTGAGGCCCAGCAGCCACACAAAAAGCGGACATCTCCTTTAATTAATAACACACTTGTTTCCTCTTTTAACCCAATTTAAACTCCAGTAATATTTATTGAAGTGATGAGCTTACACAGCTCGCTAAAAAATAACATCGCGTGTTGATGAAATAAAAAAATAGGTCTCGTGAATATATTATGTGTGGGGGCTGCTTCATGGTAAGATAATGGCGGGCCACATATCCGCTGGTGATTAACTCTATGCGAAAAACGTTCTTTGATAAATGCCTGGGGTCTATATTAAAGGCCTGTTCCATATATACCGCATTTACTCTACCTATTATGACCCTTTTAAAATCTTGCTTTAGTAAATAAATAGGATTAAAAGATTATTTTTCCAGATTCTTGAGGCACCCTAATTGTTAAAATTAAAATCGAAGCGGCGCAGTGGCGCAATTAATAAGGTAATTGGATTGACGTTTAGGCGGGTGGAACCGCGACAAAATTCTATACCTACTCTATGCAACTATTTAAAGCCAAAAAGAAGATTTGCTCTTTTTGTTTAGAAGCGCTAACCAATCGATTTATTTTTTTGATTCTGAAAGCCCTTTTACTAATAGGGAGCTAAACTATCCCTGAATGCTTTAGTTTAATTTAACCCTGAGACGATTTTTTACGCATGCACTGTTACGAAAGCTTGTACCTAAATAGATAATATTATAAAACATACGACGCTATCGTACGACTTATATTTCCATATATTAACCCGTTATGCCTGTTTTTGGACATGTCACAGTAGGCAAGTTATTTTAATTTTAAGTAATTTTTTATCTTCGTTATTGTGATATTTTTTATGGAACTCAATATTTGATATCTAAAAATACATATTATGTTTAATTTAGAATCTGATGTAGTAAAAACCGAACAGGTTGAGTAGGTATTAAATTCCTTCGGAGTTCAGAGAGTGGGCATTATTGGAAGGTTCTTTGAATCTAAAAAGTTTATTCTGGCCACTCTAGGCCACTCTATCAATAATATTCAGCCGGAATCCATATTTTATCATGTTTGAATAATAAAAGAATAATAAAAATAAATTATATCTTTGAAAAGTTCCTTTTTTATCCACATGTGGCTCTTGTGTCGATTTTGTGCTGCCCCCTATAGTTCGTGCACGTTTCCTATAGCCAACACAAACTACTCAAGATATTGAACGTACACATGGTGCCTCGGGGTAATGAATTACTTTTTTTCTCGTGTGGATTGAGTGAAAAAAAAAACGAAAAAATAATAGCTTGTTGGGAGCTGCAGTCACGTAGGGGCAGCGGTTCCTTTCTTATTTCATACATATTCTACCATACAACTGCGAGATAGACGTTAGCGCTGCTGGGAGTTCTCGCGCTGCAGACGCCGAAGAAGACTAAAAATTTAATTATTAAATAATTTTTTTTAGTGGCAGTATAAAGAATTCCCTACTCTAACCAACTGTTGTTGCTTATATTATGTTAATATCTGAGATACAGCATTAATTGATGGATAAAATAATACAAGTTATAAAATTTGGGTTTTATTAAGCTAACAGTCACACTCTATGCCCCTACATTAGAGTGTGACTTTTGTGTTTGGTCGGCTTATTCATTATGTGACGTGAATCCGCTCTGTCATTTCATCGCGATAAGTTGTTACAATATCTGACAGTTTCATAGTTTTCAATTATCATATGGTGATTAAGGACGCTATTACATTTTTGACATGTTCGATTTTAGATATTTGAATGACAAGAACGCGCTTTGCTACACGCGCACACATCGAAACCGATTTAAACTAGATTTTCCATTTGAACGAGCTAATCTTAATACTTGAAGTTATTATTTTACTCATCCATATTTATTTTTTTGGAATTGTCGAATGTTTACAATTATGTTTAATAATAAAAATTATTGTAATTTCATCATGTAATAGACATATTTATCTCTTTATTTTGAATGTTCCCTTTTTTACATTTTTATATATATACAAAAAAACATTAATACATATAAAATATTAAAAAAGTGAATCACTTTCCGATGGCAAGGCTCAAGACCCAAGCCACCGGTAGTCAGGGATTCAAAGTGAGGAATCTCCTCACAATGCGTGTGGTAAGCGATACGACCATCCATAAACAGTAGCAACACCATCCAGCACCTTGAGTTACAAAGTACTGTGTGGCATTTCACTGCGCTCGTCATCCTGATACATAAGATGTTAAGTCTCATTATGTCCAGTAGTTACACTGGCTACAATGTCTTTCAAACCGAAACACTACAATGTATGCACACTGCTGCTTGGCGGTAGAAAAAGACATTGACATTGCGGTGTCCAGAAGTACTGCTTTCTGCATCTGGCTCTTGACCCAACGACCAATTGAGAGCCTCTGCAGGTGTTGGTCGAGACTCTAGTATCAACCCATGAGCAGAAACGACAATCGGAACAATAATTGTGGAGTCCTCCTCTCACATGTCGGTAACTTCGTGTGCCAAATCTAAATATTTAGACATTTTGTCCTTTTCGGCCTTAACAAGGTTATCGTCATGCGGAATGGTGACGTCAACAAGTATTGCCCGGCGCGCCAATCGATCTACTATAACAATATCAGGGTCTACTATTACGATCTACTATTACAATACAATATCTTATTGGCAACAATAGTCCTGTCGGTGATAATAGCCTGATCCCAGTACAGCGTTGCAAGATCATTTTCGAGAACTGGTTGACGCACATACTGGTAATATGGCACTTCAGAAGACACAAGACCTTGGCTACTAGGTTGTGCCTATGCAAGTACTTGCCGTTAGCAAGATACGAACAACCCGAAATCACATGCCCGATTGATTCACCGGGACGGTGGCATGCCCAACAGATATCGACCGTACCGTCCTTCAGGATGTATTTCCTATAATTGTTCGTCTTCATAACTTTGTCCATAATTGCAAAGCCAAAACCCTCAGTTTCCCCAAATAGTTTACCAAAACGTAGCCAAGATACGGACGCAAGCTGAAGGCCCCGATAGAACCGACCGTATAGTTCTTTGCTCTTCCATATCACCTCGCGTTCCCTAATGCCCATCGCTATAGGTTTTCGCCAGCTCTCATTCACCAAGGAAAGTGGGATAAATCCCTTATCCACCATGACTACAATCTTGTACATGCCCACTTCGCTGTGAAGGAAATAATCCCTGAGATTGCATACCTCGCGGCTATGCAAGTCCATTAAGTGAGCCTCGGCTCCGCATCTCCGCGGGATGTACAACCTCATTACTGACCACCGTGGGTGATGCATACGATATGCAGTCAGTAGGGTCCGGACCTTTCGATCCAGGGCGTCCAATTCAGTCTGAGTCCTTCTGAGTATACCAAAAGAGTACATGAGTACAGGCATAACCCAAACGTTGAAAGCACAAATCTTGTTTCCACCTGACAAAAAACTGTTAAGTACTTTTGTCAGGCGGCCGAAGAAACGGTCATTCACCGATTGTTTTACGTCGGCACTCATAATACCCAGTGCCTCAGGCATACCCAGATATTTTTAAGTTTCCGTCTCAAAAAGGGATCTAAGTCTTACAGTCTCTAAGACTTGTATGTCACCAGAGACCACGACCTCTCTTCGCTTCACATGGATATGCACATTTATCTACACCAAACTTCATATTGATTGAGTTGCTAAATCTTTCAGTTATTTTTAACGACTCAATCAATTTTGTTTGTTTTGATGTAAACAACTTGAGATCATCCATGTACAGCAAGTGAGATATAGGCTCACTCCCTCTCCATAGACGGTATCCTAACCCTGAATCCAACAACAGAGCACTGAGAGGATTCAGGGCGATGCAGAACCACAATGGTCTCAGGCTGTACCCTGTAGCCTGACTCTGGAATATACCACGCTTTATCCTAAGGAGCTCCCGCGCATCTCGGCGCTCTCGGCGTCAACGGCAGCGTGAGGCCTACCTGCCACACTGCTGTCCATCAGGGGGGTCGCAGCAATGTGCTAAAAAGACGAAACTAGAGACGGCACCCGCCCGCGACCCCCGGGTGGCAACTATTAGTTGCCTTTTACGACAGGCAGGGGATAATAAATAAATAAATAAATCTCCAAACACCTTCAATCCACAGGGTGGGAGAGGCGCCTCCTACGTCTCCTCTGACGGCGGGAGGAATCCTCGCGTTCCAGATCCATCTCGGCACTCTCATTCTACGAGAGGACTATCTCGCAGAAGTGGGCCACACACGCCAGACCTCCTGACTGCCGACCATGGGAGCGACCACGGCCGGCAACGAGAGGCCGCCTCCGACGACTGCTTTGAGAGCGCTTCACTCCTCATTCGAGGCTGGGCAAAACTCAAACGTATATTAAGTCATATTCAGCGGGCAACTGTCACAATGGCACACACAGCCGAAACCTCCAAACCTACGATACGACACAGCTACTCGCCGAAGCAGCCATGCCCATTTACTGGTGGTAGGTCTCTCATTATGTAAGAGGCCGTCTGGGTGGGTACCACCGCAATGTCTATTTCTACCGCCAAGCAACAGTGCATGCACTGTTGTGTTTCGGTTTGAAGGACATTGTAGACAGTATAACTACTGGACATAATGAGACTTAACATCTTATGTCTCAGGATGACGAGCGCAGTGGAATGCCACACAGTATTTTGTAAGACAAGTTGCTGGATGGTGTTGCTACTGTTTATGGGTGGTCGTATCGCTTACCATCAGGCGAACGGCATGCTCGTCTCGTCATTCTATGCTATAAAAAAAAAAAAAAAAAAAGTAGTGGCTGAACTGTAGTAGTGAGTGTTTAGATATATTTGTAGCGGGAAAAGCTTTGAACGTGGGCAAAAACGCGAACTAAACCTAGTAAAATTTAAAAATAATAATCACCGATACTAAAAATCATAAATAGATAAATAGTAAATACCATACACTGCAAAACTTGTCGATTTTGTAAATATATAAAAATACATCCGCCATTTTGATTATGAAATTTGAATATTCGCATTAAAATAAATGAATGTTTTATTAATTAAATCAAACGTGCATTGACTTATTGTAATATTCAATTTTCATACTTGCTTTTTGAAAAATAATAATTTTAAATAGTATCAACTATTTTATTCGTAGTATAATGACATCGCGATAAATTTATTGCGTATTTATTTTTTGAAAAAAAGTTGTACACCCGTGCTTCCTCGGCCGCGTCTCAGCGCGGAATGACAGCCCGAAATTGGAAAATGTATGAAGAAATTCAATTCAGTTTATATTTTTTCTCATAACTGGAAAAGTATTTAAATTGACTTAAAAATAATTAGCTATAAAGCGAGAAGACTATATAAGCCATCATATTATTTCGGTTTTATGTTAAAATATTCATTAGTTTAAGCTATAATGGTTCCGATTCAGACCCTATTTTTCGTCATTTTCAGCGATTATTGCTCCAGAATAAACGTATTTCCGTGATAATGTTGTATGGGAGCATACAATTTCTATATGCTATAAGCAAAGAGGAATGTTTAATCTTTATTTATATACCAAGATCTCCTCATAAGCGTGACTCCTGATTCAATAAATGGTACCTCAAAACCATGGAAATTTGTAAATGCGCCCTTAAGAAGCAAGATGGGTCGACGACATTGTGAGGATCGCGGGTCGAACCTGGATGCGATTGGCTCGAGATCGAGAAAGGTGGCACCATATGAGAGAGGCTTATACCCGGCAGTGGGACTCTACAGGCTGTGGATGATGATGAGGATGATTAAGAAGCTTATTTGCCGGCTTTAAATATCTTATTAAATATGTGTATAAAGGTAAAAGAGCCTATTTATGTTGTCAATAAGGTCTCACACAACACACAAACATCTTCATAATCTTTCACATCTAATACGATAGTTAAACTTGAATATCGCAGTTTTTTCATACAATGATATATAAATATGCACTATTATATACATTGCTGAGACAAGAATACAGGTGTTAACATATTGTTTGCATAATCACAGAACAAACATCTGACTAATATTATAATTGCGAAAGTTTGTGAAAATGTTTCGATGTTTGTTAGGAATAAACGCAGAAACAGATGAACGGATTTGAATGAAATTTGGCACACAGATAGACCATGTCCTGAATTAACACATAGGCTACTTTTTATCCCGGTCATTTTCTCCCATAGAAAATAATGGGATTTTTTAAAAATGACGCTGGTGTCGTACAGGTTGCACTATACGTCGCTACAGTGTTTTAGGGACTTTTGTAGCGGGAAAAGCATTTCACGCGGGCGAAGTCGCGAGCAACACCTAGTTTTTAATAATGACAACTTCTGATAATTTGAAAGGTCATTCTAAAATGTCTCACGTGGCCAGTAATATGTGAAAAAACCCAAGATGCACAGTTCCTTGCAAATGAGACATCAATAAACTAAAAAATGAAACAAAAAATTACAAGTTTTTATTGTGTAAACACAAATTTGATCTTACACCTGCTACATCAAGTTGTTTCTTAAACGCGAACTCTTGATTTTGATAAATGTCACAAATAAATTGATCTTCATATGACCAAAGTAGAACAAGAGTACAATGGAGTCGAATCGTTTTTCTATTTATTTTATATATGTTGATTTAACCGGCTTAAAAAAATCTTTACATACTTACTTTCTGCGTGACGATTCATGTCCATTCTTCACATCGAATAGGATCACGAGGAAAACTAAAACATAATAAAATGAAATTAAATAAGTCACAATGATGTCTGCAAATAAAATAATTCGTACATTTAGATAGTTACCCAACATTTATACAAGACGATATGATATCTACCTGGTACCTACAGTCGAAAGCAATATCCATATAAAATGAATTTATTCATTAATTTTAAAATATAAACAAGTTTATACGAATCGAACTTAGAAGAAGTACAATTGGATACTATTTATATTCTTAATTAAAAGAATACTCAAATACGCCCATAGACATAAATCACGTAATCGGTGTACAAACATTAAAAAAAATCTTCCAATTGATAACCTCTTCCTTTTAGCGAGTTAGCAAAGAGTATTATATACATTGGGGAAGGAGTTGGTTAAAAACTATTCATAATTTTAAATAATAAATAAAACAAAAAATGAATGAGTCTAGCAACCAGCGACCATATAGCCTAGTCGCTGTTAGTAACTCATTAATTTAAAAATAAATATTAAAAAAATCGACTCCATTTAATAGGAACAGAGTCATTGACCGTCGAGTGAAATTTTAATACAAATTAAATCATAATCACACATTTCTTCTTATATTTACCCATATAAACAACAAAATCAAATCAATAAACTCTTTTAATTACCAGAGGTACGATATCCCACCCTTTTTTAATATTCTTGAGGTACAATTTTAAAGACACGAGTGACGCGGTACTAATTGAAATGAGCGCACATATTGTATCTTGGGTTTTTTTATACGTCAATCCGTGGCAGATAATTTTAAGACGACATGCGGTTTGTTAACAAGTGTCTTTCTTTGCAAATTCTGCGTTATACTACGCTATGCTGTGCTCTGCCGTCTGTATAAATGTTGGAGATCCATGGCGTGTTACCCAAATAGTTACAGTTTGCAGTAGTTACACTGGCTACAATGTCCTTCAAACCGAAACACAATAGTTCATGCACACTGCTGCTTGACAGTAGAAATAGACATTGCGGTGGTACCCAGTTAGCCACCCAGACGGACTCTTACATATGAGAGACCTACCACCAGTCAATTAAGAAAAAATCTTAATAAAGTTATAAGGAAAGTGTTACCTTTTTACTACGCATGCTCACGCCTTTTATCCCCGAAGGGGTAGGCAGAGGCGCAACTAGTGCACCCACTTTTCGCCAAGCGTATTCCGTCCCATGATGTGATAGGGGGCGAGCCTATCGCCATACCGGGCACAAATTCCAGACTCCGGGCTGATACTGAATAGAAAAATCCAATATCACTTTGCCCGACCCGGGGATCGAACCCGAGACCTCAGCCTTGCAGTCGTACCGTAATACAACTACGCCACCGAGGCAGTCACCTTTTTACTATGCCTTTGATTCTATATAACACTTTCTTTCCTTATCTCTATGGCTTTTTGTAAGTTCAACAGCGTATTTATAAATTGAGTATTTATTAGCATATTGATATTCTTTAGGTATGAGCGCCGCATCCATATTAAGTGACCCACTTGCTCGTTTGCTGGCGAATACATTGTTTCTTTTCAAAATGCAGTAGCGTTCATCTGTCTCTGAGGGTACCTTGATTCGCTCGCTCGTGTCACGCGAGTTCTAAACTTACTTTCTTGCTGGTATTCTCCCAACCACTTCTTTATCACCGCCAGAATCATTAATCATCACCATTATAAAAGCGCTGTCTATGCCGGAATCGATAATAAAATATTTCGAAATGATATTGTGGAATCCGGGGGGAACAGACTGGATTCTAATTTGTTGTTTGTTCGTTAGGTATCAAAGAGTTCTAAGATTATATAAGGCGGACATTGGGAAAATTTTCATACAAAAAATTTGAGCCTGTTGGTAAGGCGCAAATTGGCATATTTCATTCCAAAATATTGTTTTCTGTACAAAATTTGCGCATACCGAGACGTCTTGTCACATGGATGTGTCAGATAAGACGGCGACTTATTTCCAATTGGTAATAATTTTTGGACGAAAAATTTGGGCCTGATGTCCGGTCTGTAACTATACGGTTTGATACTTTGTTAGGTATCCATTTAATTTTTTGAAATCTTACCAAATCAATATGAAAACCATAGATATTTTAAAACCAGTAATATTAACGTATTCACAGACGAGGCAGTTTGTAAAAGGACGGATTATATAATGCATCGCCAACATAGACACATTCAAAAATAATTATGATGAATAACAGATTTATGCAAGTACGGAAAATGCTTTTCGACGATAAGGAAATAGATTGTATACTTAATTATTCATCACAAGCCTTTGCTCGCGAGTCGTAGCCTGTAATACTCTGTGATAATATAGATTCCTTTTAGTAAAAGATTCTTCTGATCAGGACTTCCAGATATTAGCGTTATTGGAAAAAATCAAACACTCTCCAGCTTTACGTAATAGTACAATAGAATATTTATGTGAGTCCCAAAAGAGAACGTCGCATGTCTGATCAAAGATCGGTCAAACGTCACGGGTAAGATTGCACTTACTTACTAAAGGGCAGAAAATCTTATCTCATATCTACATTAGCGTATATACAAGAATAAACTTTAGAATATAGGGGCCGAACAAGTATTACGTAAGTAGAATTTTAGTATTTTTACACCCCATACTCCTTGTCAGCAAAAATAAGCAAAGTTCTTACCTAACATAGGTATAATATTTAAAAAATCTGTTCAAATTTCTGTATAGTTATTTATTTATCAAAAAAGAACTACTGACACAACCACTGTTTAGACCCCCCGTCATCCAAAATAAGCAAAGCATGGAACCACAGCCCCAACCCCTGTTTGATGCTTAAGTAATACTTGAATGGCCCTATATATTAAAATAATTTTCCAAAAACATTGTTATAAAACACTGTTTTTCACATGGACGCAGCTGTGACTAACACTGGTTTAGTATGTTTAATATAAGCACTTAACACAATATTCAAATCTGTTTAGTACTGTAGTCATTGCATCTGAGCGTCTATAGTAAATATACTTAGGGAGATGACCCTTATATTGTTATCTTATCATAAACTACCTCACTTTGAACTCATTTGTGTTAAAGAGACTGTCCGCGCAGGTGACGATCTTGAAGTTAGAATAGTGCATCTAAACTTATTTATACTATGTGGAGTATATCGGAATAGAATCGAAAAAATAACTTTCTTTAAAATTTTGTCTGTTGCTATTGTAGCGCCATCCTAATTTGACGTATATTTACAGGCACATTTTCACACAGAGACTGTTCTCCTAACCCATATCCTCCATAATATTAATGCCGCGGATAAAAAAATACACTTTAAATGTTACTAACTACACATAAATTACTATACACATACGTGTTCTTATAATCAAATACATAAATCAATCTTAAACACTGTTATACGCCAAATATGATAATGTTTTTTTTACATCTGTGCATGAGCATTTGATCTTATACTTTGGCACAAAGTAAATATCAAACAAGCGGCGCCCTTTATAATATATTGTCTAAGCATGTTACTCATGAACGTTAATTACTATTGCGTCACAAAAATAGGCAAAAATTGCTGTAAGTCTCGGTTTGAATACTACATTCCACTTCTTTTGGAAAATCCCTTTCCGGAATATGGATTATGGACCTACCATCAAATATACAAATATGTAATTTATTGCGCAACGATTTGGATTATTGCTGGAACATTTGACATTTAAAATGACTTAGTTAAAAATAGCTTATACGAGAGATGATGAATTTTGATAGTCACAAGTACCTATTATGTTAACATGTCTTATTGGATAAAGAGGAACGCGGCAAGCGGCAAAATTCTTACACTAATAAGAATCTATCAGTACCTACTGGATAATAAGGTAAAATTCAGTCAAATTGTAGTTAATTGACAGATATTGTAGGGAAAATTTAAATATCTAGCTGGTTATATACCATAGAGTTAAGGCTCTGATTCTTAGTGATAATAGTGGCTCTCTGATTCGAAATGTCTGTAGGGCATGGTTTGTTATCTAAAATTATTGTTCGATTTTAACTGCACATCATAAAGCTCAATTTTTTTTTGTCTGAATTTTTTACACCTTGTATGAATAAGTGATTGTGTGCAGGAACAAAAGGATACATGTAATATAATAAGTTAATGTTCCCGCTAACATTACTGTTTTGTTGATCTACTATAGAACACAAGAGGCCGCTAATGCGAATGGCCCCATGCGACCAACAATGATTAAAACGCTCAAGCACCACTAAAAAGACCTGGGTCAGCAATTTATTTATTTAAACTCTTTATTGTACATCAAAGCATAAAAGAAACATAAATATACAATAGAGACTACACTTAAACAAGAAGTACAAATGGCGGTCTTATCACAATCGTCGATTTCTTCCAGACAACCCTTGTATGGGCTTAGTTAACTAGGAAAAAGAGTCTGATTACTTCCTTAATCAAATTTTTAATAAATTCCACTAATTAATCAAAAATGACGAATCAAATAAATCTTATATATCGAAAAAAAATATAAAAACAACCTCAAAATGATTTATAACATATTTTGTATATACATCCTAAAAGCTATGGAACTGTTTATGCGGCCTAATTATGGAGAAATTTCGTTGAAATTAATACATATTAGCCAATATACGTTTTGTAAAACAAGTCTGTCAGTTTGTGGGAAGCACTCGCGTTCGCCGCACGTCGGTCCGTCCGTTGCATAGTGATTCTAGTTCAGTGTACTCAGTGTACGTGTTGTGATTTTTTATATAGGTAAGTTTATTTTTCTTATTAATTAAATTTTTCTATTTTCTCTTAATTAATTGATGTTTTGGTTAATGTTTTTAATACAAATCGTTGGGTGACACTCTAAAGGTATATACCGATAATTTTGAAAATTTTGAATTTTTGAATACTTTCGAACATGTGATTTTGTTCTACGAACTTCCATAACTGGCATGCTTTTAATGGTTATCATGTATGTTCTAGCTTTTAGGGTTCCGTGGCTATATTGAAAACCGTTTTGAACTAGTTTTTGCGTGAGTTTATTTTTTATCCGTTTACATTTCCGAAACTTCTACGATATATTCAACTAGGTCTCGTAGTTTCTTCTAGATCAGTCGTAACGAAAATTCGTGGGTTCAAAGGTTTTGAAGCCGGTTAAAAATTTTAATGGTAAAATTTAAGCCTAATTATTAAACCTTAATTAACAATTAGTTATCCTTATTACTTAAACCATTTTACTAAGTTGCTGAAGTCTTTAATCTTATTTAGAAACCTTAAAAGTAGACAATAATGACATTTGGATCACTTAAAAACAATTCTTACTTGAACCAGCATTGGCATGTTGTATACGCAATCATTCCAATGGATTATAATTATCATTCCTATCTCTTAATTCACTAGACAATTAAATCGACTGAACATCCTTTACATATAGTTAAAATAATTTCGGATAGTCTTTGTATCAACAATTTCTGACAACGAGAAAGACTCACAAAATTATCTCTATTGAGAACCTAATTTAGTACCGCGTGTATGTAAAATTTAAATCAATGTCACACCAAGCGGGCGAATTGATAGTATAGTTTGTTCCATAGAGGTTCTCCTGACTTAGGTAGCATTTGAGAATTCGCTTCTTTGAGCTAGTGGGAGTTTAAATGGACAGTTGACCGTAAGGTATGGAATTCCATCTTTAAGTTAGGTATCACTTTTAGG
Organism: Sphinx pinastri; assembly: GCA_947568825.1. NCBI lineage: Eukaryota > Metazoa > Arthropoda > Insecta > Lepidoptera > Sphingidae > Sphinx > Sphinx pinastri. The sequence continues at coordinate 20,678,421 of OX387617.1, forward strand.
GTTTGTAATACGATTTGCTCGCGATTGGATCCTCCAGGGCGAAATGTCGACAGACGGCAGGGTCGTGAAAACTAAGTCAAATTGTTTTCAATCCAAATGGAATAAAAAAATGTTGCGGCGAGTCCACAGTGGCGTAGCATAAAAGCAAGTAAAAGAAGAAAATATTTAACAAAGAAATCAGACTACGGATAAATGTAGAGTCACACTATAGTCAACGTTTCTTGCATAATATTAATTCTGCCTCTGCACCAAAACGGACGAAGTATAAATTATGCGCTTTATTTTTGAGACTACCAGCTTAAAAATGCTGTATTTTAGGGTCATGGTCATGATCGACCATGGACACTTACCATCAACGGGCACTTGCATGTTGCGTCGGTTCCACTTTTTCATTACAAACATTATCGTAGTATATACGTACATAATGTATTTGATCTAGCACACGCCTTTATCCCTAGAGAGGCAGTTAGAGACATATTTAGTGCATCTACGGCCTACACATGCCGAACTTGTAACTTCGTGCAGTGTGCACAAAATCTAATACAGTGTAGCGCACGTGTGTTTTACTGAGACTTTAATTTAAATTTTAGTTTAGTGCTTGTAGTTGATTTATAGTCTCAACAAATCCCTAAGTTCATTACCTATGTTTGTTACAAGAATCGCCGAATATCCGGCATCATAAATGAGCGCTAAATTACCATCTTTTACATAAGTAGTGTAATTTTAATATATTAAATAAGGATAAGCACATTGTTCATTCAGTTAAAAACAAGAAATGTAAAATATTGCGTGTATTTTAAAGTAGTTTATGTTCTATTTTTAATGGGCTGCAGAAAGGTCATCTTCTATTTCTATATGGAATAAACCAGTAATATGGCAGGCCATCTGATTTAAAATGATCTTCATAAAACCCATACCAGACCATAATCAGAGAATCATAAATTCGCTGGTAGACTTAAAGGAAATGAATAGGGATGGGGGATTGGAGGGGGGGTATTTGGGCGTTCCTTATCAAAAAAACACAATAGTACTCTGTACTCTACGTTGATTTTTTGTGAGAATGGTACTTGTAGCGTCCTTAACTAATGCGATGCTCTGGGCGGCAGATCGTTGCGATGCCTTTTTACCTAATTGCCCAAGGAGGGTAATGTTTTTTGTGTCCCTTCAAGCACGAGGCCCCTCGAAGCGTGACGCCCTGAGCGGTTTTACCGTCCGTCACTTCCTAAAGCCGCCACCGGTCATACTACAGTCACTCTGGCCTATTCATGCTTTAGACAAATACAGTGTGGCTCTACAATTTTAAGGTTATGTTTATTATGCACTTTATTTGTGGGAAATTGAACCTTTTTACTAATTAAAAACTTACTGATTTCACTTTTACCATTAACGAAATTCATACCGTTCAAAGATGAATGACTTATATAAATTAGTGATCAGAAAGCGATTGCCTGTACTGCCGATGACGTCACGTTTCAATCTCACGAATTAATTGTGAGCAAGTCTTTTTATTAGACAGAGATAGAGAGAGCTCCAGGTAATAGATTTCTTTGAAGTTTAAACCACCGTAGACTCTTAACCGATTCCAAATTAGTATTTTTTAACAATATTGAGTTAGGTACTAATATATTTTCTTCTTCGTTGAAACAATTAGCACAAATCGACACCAAATTATTTTCCCCATTACGCAATGATATTATTATGTTTCAATTAAAATTCCTACGCACAAGTCATTTACATTAACCAATCAATTATGACAAAAATTATGCAATTTGAAATTTTTTCTTGTTAAATTTTGTATTACTTCTAACTAGACTAAGTGGTAATTAGTCCTTTGTATACCAATGTCTATCTGTAGATATCGAATCGGTGTGCTTTACAGACAAGAAGTGTGAATGTACTTTTGTGAGCCGGTTTTAAAGTATAGAATTATTGATTACTAGTTTTTGCCCGCGGTTCCGCCCGCGTGAATGAGTTTTCCCGGGATAAAAGTCCCGCTTTATATTTTCCCGGGATAAAAAGTAGCCTATGTGTTAATCCAGGACATAATCTGCCTGTGTACCAAATTTGATATAGATTTCATCTATCATACCAGATACGTAATACAAACGACTGAATTTACATAATTACGTCCACTTTGTAAATTCGCATTTCGTGGAGCCGCGAAGCGATCTCACGTTAGTCACTCCTATTAACTTCAGACCATTATATAAATAAAAAAGACAAGTCAGCCTTGAACAAGGAATTTCAACTACAAAAATAGGTATAAGACTACATATTAAATTTTTCTTTTCATTTTTATTTTCTGCGGTTGTAGTTACCATTGACTATTATGAAACTTAGTTTAAAAAATGTCTTTATGATTGTGTTAGATATTGCTTTAGTTATTAATCTTAGGTTAAATATGTTTTCACGTGATCTTTTTAAATAGACCTTAAACGAGAATATGAGTCATGATTAACATCTAATACTTAAGTATACCTGAAAGTTGCGATATAGCGGGAAAGGATAACAATTTTAATAGGATCTTGGTTTAAACCGAAAGTAGTTCTCAAAACAAATCCGTAATACATAAATAAACCTTCTTTCAACGCTTTTAATAAAACATTGAGAAACAACGAATACAAATATTTTTTTATAATCCAAAGCCATACTTATGTGGCCTTTTCGCCGTCCCATTTCCACGGGAGATCAACGAGGTAATTTAACATATTGCAAAACGCCTTAATTCTTTCGAATGACAAATGGATATCAAACCCTGGCGGTCTGGCCCTTTGGTTCTATACGCTGCCGCTAATCCAATGATTCCGGTTCATTCAAGTGTAAATATTTTCAATCTGCAGCGCTGCGCCGGCGCCTCATGGCTGTAACGCGACACGTGTGGTGGTAACAAAACCACGCAGGGAAAGCGACACGACATGATTCGATACAATCCAATGACACTATAACTTCCCTGTAACGTTAGATTGTATGAACGCAATGATTTTGATGAATAATTTCTGCTCTAGGGTATTCGAAGAGCGAGGTTCGAAATTCTATTTTTGGAAAGTTGTAGGTTAATGTTTCGTTCGATCGTATGACGGTATGCCCTCATTCTACTTCGGAGGTTATAATTCTGTGCATAAGCACTATGTTTGAAAACTTATTTAACTAAAATATGAAGTTAGTCACGAAATTCTCAAAATTATAAATGGCTGATGATGACTCTTTAAGAGTATCGAGCTGCTTTTAACCCCTAACTATATTCAGATATATAGACAGTAGGGTGGAAAGTGTATTGCTTACCTATATCCATATCAAAAAAATATAACATAATGACCAAAAGAGACCTCAAGTAGAAGACTTTCTTCCTCCAAATCCACCATAAACCAATAAATAGCTGATACCATAAACTTATGCTCAATTTAAAACCTGCTGCCTCTTGATGCTAGCGTGTAAAATTAAAATAATTAGCGGTCATCATGTGACAGCTTATGACCACTGGTTACACCTGCTTACGCGTCAAATGTGAGATTTTTGTATTGCGGTCAAAATATTAAGCGATCTGGTTTAATGGATTAGAAAGGGCTTTACTATAAAGTTTGACAGGCCGTGCTGGTGTTATATACTTATTTATTGAATTGAGTGACGAGTCGAGCAGGTTGTTGATGGTAAGCGTCACGCTTGGGGCCTAATTCTCACGTATTTTTCGTATCTGATAGGCATACTGTAGAAATAAAATGAAATAATTTATTCGAATCCATAAAATGATAAACATTAGATTCAGAAAAATACTTACATTATAATACATTTTCAATTCCCCACCGAGTGTACATACCTCTCAGGAATCACGAATGAGAGACAATATAAAATAAGGCATTTTTTTATGCCCAGAATGAAGTATGGTATTTTTTCTGTGCTTAGTCTACGACATGCAACATACTATCTAACATACTATCCCAATTATTTAATTTTTACGTTAAATAATATTTTTTCCAATATATATCTAGTTTAGTTCATTACTTGGTGTGAATAACCCTTCTGACAATAAACAGTAACGAATTTGCATAGACTTTTTTTAAATGGCACCGCACTGCGCTCAACTTGAGTCATAAGGAATTAAATCTTGTAATATCCTGTAATTCTGCTGACATTTTGTAATGTGTATCAAAGTTGAGCTTGCACATTGCTTGATGGTAGAAATAGATTAAGCGCACGTACCCCGGGCAAACATTCTGGAGTTAGATGGAAGACCCATCTAGTAAATTTTATCTTAGTCGAGTAACTCGCCCGTCTCATGTACTGAACCATTAACGAGTGAGTGCACTTGACTGATTTGTATCAATTCTCACGTCTTCTATATCTCATGTAAATAAACATACGAGTTGAGTCAATGTTTTAATTTACTCATAATAAAACAAGTTATGTTTGTATATACATACATACATACCTGATACATACACACTCAGACCCTTTATCCCCAAAGAGGTAGGCAGAGGCGCAACTAGTGCACGATGTGATAGGGGCAAGCCTATCGGGCACAAATTCCAGACTTCGGGTTGATACTGAGTAGAAAAACCCAATATCACTTTACCCAACCCAGAGATCGAACCCGAGACATCAGCACAGCAGTCGTACCGTTATACAAGTACGCCACCGAGGCAGTCATAACATGTAATATTCTAAAATCTAACGAAGTTGTATCTCGATTTAGTAATAATAACTAGAATGTATGCCCCGTGGTCCGGGGGCATCTAGAGAATTCCGCCACGGCATCCCCTGCCTGTCGTAAGAAGCGACTAAATGGGGTTTGAGAGAGTCGCGGGGCGAGCAGTGGGGGGCTGCTAGTCCAATTTATGCGACTCCGAGGTGGATGACATTGCGGGTGGTCGGTCTCCTGCAGTCGTAGACGCCAAAGGCGTGCTTTGGAGTTTGGGGGCTTCTTAGCCCCCTCATTTAGAGAGGGGCCGTAATTTTGCATTGCGCAGGGGCGGTTCCGTGCAGCTATCTTCGTGCAACAAGATACACCGGGGCCGTCCCGTATGCGCTGAAGAAGGCCACCGCGGGATTTGCTTGGCATGCCGATGTAGGGTGTACATAGTGTTAGGGACTCAGTCCAATGCTCCCTCGGATGACGTTATACTCCCGAGTATCGACATTGGGCCGTAAGATCGATGAAACCAACATAACCATTCCACTCACCCCTCAGTGGTGGTAGCCATAACGCGTTTTTCCTCGCGATAAAAAAAATAAAAAAATATATATAACTAGAATGTGCTATAGGGTCCGGCTACGTGAAAAGTTCCACTGTGCATGTTTTTTCCGAAAAACAGTAGGCTGTATGTTACTCTAGGATTTCGGCTATCTGTTAGCCAAATATTATTCAAATCCGTTTATTCAAAGATCTTTCAAAATTTTGCATTTCTAGCATATAGTAGGATAGATGTAGTCAATAGTTGACAAGATTGACAAATAAAATCGTTGACAATCAAAAAAGTTTTCTGCATTTAAAATTACACACAATAAACAAAGAACACTAAAAATAATACATTATGAAATGATTATGTCGATCAATACAGTTTTAATGAGCTCATACAAAACCGGGTTGGTAATTTAAAACAGTGGTCGTTATAATAAGACGTTGTTTATTTTTAACATTATTTATGCTTTATTAAATAGAAGATTTTACAACAATATACCAGAATATATATTAGTTGTCATAGCTGGTTTCTAATTTGGAAATAGTTATAATGATGCTAATGTAGCTAATAATAAATGAATTTATGTAGGAGTTTGTTTATATTAGGCAGTTATAGAACAAACCAATACTTATTTTTAGTCGTAATATAAAGATAGTTTCTCAAGTGGTCTATTTTTATTGGAAATTTTCTATGCATATTTTTCATAAACTTTATGCAAGTTTCATTTTTGCACTTGTACTGTGATCTATAATGTATTATTATTACTTATTTGCTGGTTTAGCATAAGGCAGACAAAGCTGTGGAAACAGTTCAAACGGACTCTCAAATTCTAGGTTTCAACTAGTAAATCACAGTACAATCTAGCTGTTATAAGTACGTATGTGTATTCTCTCGTGTAAACGCACTCTAGTGTGCACTAGGTAAATAGTCGGTAGGCGTGTTTACCGTTTGTACCGTCTGCTCAGTGCTGATTTATACCTTATGCATAAGCTTATCTAAAACTGGTAGGCGCTGATGGAACTTAATAAAACACGACTTCGTTTCGTTTTGTTGGTATTGGTTGAGAGACTAACACGTGACTGTCATATTGGTCTCTCGATCAATCACAAACATAAAAAATAAACGACATCGACTTACGAGTTGCGTTTAATGCAGACATTCTAAAACACTGGACTTTATCTGTCCCATGATGAGATAAAAAGCGATCTGTGTTGCCGTGTCGATAAAGGAATATTTATGCTTTGAATACGAAAATTAATACACTGTTAGAACAAAAATATAATTATCTTCTATATTAAAATATAAATAATATTGTATAAATAATAATTTTGAATAAATTAAGCGTAAATCATTGAGAAGTGAGAACATAATAATATTATATTAATCGATTTATTCCGCAGAAAATAAATCAAATAATCCACGAACTACAACATTTATAATCGGCTCTTTGAAACAACTTGTTATTTTAGAAAACAGTGTGATGATTTAACACGACTAATGATTTTATCTAGGTCTAATCTGTTGAAAAAAAAAACTCGTTTAGTGCGATTTTTTTTACGAGGAAAACATAGTTTATATTTTCTCTGTAAGTGACTGCCAAGGTCTACTATCTGCTTAATTATGGAAGATAAATATTTTTCAGACTTAATTAAATACTTTTGAGAAATGACTTAGTCCGTTCGTAGTTATCTCTGAAGTTACTTAATTATATTAAAGCATAGAGGTACAATGTTCTCAAATTAACTTGAAGTTCAATACCCCAGCTCAGGACAACTTACAGAGATTGATTTTGCATACGATCGTTATATTTTCGTGTCCTCGCTATTCTAGTATGAAGTACTACAAATAGGATTTGTTTTATGTTTTATCTGCCTGTCGTCACTCCAGGAGACTCAAGATAAATCATTCTAAAAAGATTTGTTTATCTTAGAGACCAAGTATAGAAATTTTAAGATGAACCACTCATACTGACACGCTATTATGTTCGCTTTCTTTACTCGTGTATAATACACACACACACACACTCACGACCTTTATCCCCGAAGGGGTAGGCAGAGGCGCAACTAGTGCATCCACTTTTCGCCGTGCGTATTCCGTCCCATGATGTGATAGGGGGCGAACCATATCGGGCACAAATTCCAGACTCCGGCTGAAACTGAGTGGAAAAACCCAATATCACTTTGCCCAACCCGGGAATCGAACCCGAGATCTCAGGATTGCAATCGTACCGTAATACAACTACGCCTTCGAGGCAGTCCACCATTCAGACCTATGGTATCCATCCAGTGCGACCTAATAGTGCTCAAGTGTCGAAATGATCCCAATTGTGTCAATGATTGTTGAAAGGAAGTGCTCCATACAATAGAATATATCCGCTTCAATCCTTTATGAGATATTTTATAGTCCAATATGTTTGCCCTTTCCATTATAATTTTGTACGTTATTTGTTGTACTCAGTTGTGAGTCTTATTATCAGGCAAGCGAATCAAAATGCTGTACTTCTTTTTTTATACATTTATCAAAAATGTATGCCATCCAAAATCTAACGGATTTTTTTTTTCTAAATTGGCGCAATAATAAGTAAGTTATAAAGCTTTGTGATTTGGTGGAAGGCGTAGTTGGCAAATTACAATAATATCAGACTGTGACGTCACCGTGTGTCACCGGCTATAACGCTGCGTGCGTGCGACAAAGATGGCATGATATCCCCACCACGCCCTCACCATCGCTTACAATAATATTTGAAATATGAATAGCTGATTTATTATTCAACAATTTTGATGTTGATTTCACAGTAAAATTTCTTTTTTCTGTTACATTGAAATAATGTACAAAATTAAACATAGGAAACTACCCTATTATTTTTATAGATGATAGGCATGGTAGTTCTTTATGTATATACGATGATCATGTCCATCTGGCCACGTATGTTCCATTGTTTGGTAAATTTCTGGCGGAAAACAATAGTTAGACACAAACATTATTGGCTTCGATTATTGTATTACGAATTGAAGAACATTGTATCTAGAGTAATTTTGTAGAAGAGGTTACATGCACGCTTAACAAAAAAAGGGTTAGTTATGAGTGCAGTAATATGCAATCCAAAGTTATTAAAAAGGGTTTTAGTTTAGAGCTTTTGAAGCTTAATTTATTTATTTATTTATCCAAGTTATGCAATCAGCCCTGTATTATATATTGCCCACTGCTGAGCACGGGCCTCCTCTACTACTGAGAGGGGTTAAGGCCTTCCAAGTTATAGGTATATAATTGTCTTTAACGGTGAAGTCCACACTAGAGTGTGCTTGTATCGTAGACATCGTTTATAATTTCATAAATATTCTAAAGTAAAATAATTAATTACAATGTATTTTATACTGGGCTAAATAAAAACGTAAAACTGATGTTTCAGACTGATGAGGGTTCTGGAATTTTATTGCTATGTTACCAGGTGACTGTCTCGTTTCGTAATTTAATTCTATTTAAAATATTTGTCCACGTGGATTACTTTATAGCACTATAAAAACAACAAACTCGGACACACTTTGCTCATAAAAACTAAATAATTCTCTTTGACTAATTACTGTCTTAGTTTTCGGATAGCTAATTATGCTTAAATTGTCAACTTTCGACTACTATATCAAACACAGACGCCGCTTTATTTTTGGCGATAAATATTTTATGGGGTATTAAATTAAATGTATACTTAAATAATTGCCAAATAGTAGCTAGTTGCGCGTGCCGACAAGAGGTAGCAAAGGATTTCTTTTAAGGCTTCATATCTGACTAACACGGTTAGCATTTTATAAACGCATCGAAAATAGCATGACATTTGCGTTTTATGTTTTTGGTTAAAGTATCAATAAATCTTTTACACCCGTTTATGTTGTTTTTGTTTTTATTGCATTAAATGACGAGACGAGCACGATAAATATCCAATCGAAATAGTATAGTTGCAGTATAAATATTCATGAGGTTTTACTGAATTGCGTGTGTAACATCGCAAGTTGATTTCGTTGATAGAGCTTTTATCCTCTGTTCCTTACTAAAATCATAATTAGTAATATAACTCATATGGCTCGTCGTATCAAATAAGATTCAAAATTAAAACCTATTAAAAATATGTACCTATTATTACTAATAGCCTAAATAAATCTACTTTTTAAAAACTCTTTCTTTCTTACAGTGCCAAATGACGTAACATCAAAATGAAGGACTACGATTTAAAACTACCCACCAGGAATGTGCTCACGGGCGCTATTGTCAACTGGGATGATGACGAGATGGGCACCATGGGAGACGCGCCGGAGAACCTGACCCTCGCCTGGAAGGACCTCTCCGTGTACAGGAAGAAGAAGACACAGACCAGTATTTGGAGATCGGCTACGTATGAGGAGGTCAAAGTATTGCATGGAGGTAAGAATTGAAAATATTGGAAATTCTATTTTATAGGATAGAATAGAATATCGTTAGTATTCAGGTATTAAAAACAGAATGGATTTGGATAATTTGTATAATGAAGACAGAATAATATTGCTGATTCCAGGGAACTAGATTTGTTTTCATGGAAAACTCTTTTTCTGGAATTAGTGGAAATCTGTTAAAACTGACTTGTATTATTTATTTGCTTTCTACCTATTTGAGTATTCATTTCACTCTACCATTACATAAAAAAAAACCTAATAAGAGAGCAAGAAATTTTTGTAACCATATTTATAACAGACATTTTTAAAATACAAATTAATATAGGATGATCGGTGTCTTCTAACAAAATATATGCATACACTAGGTTAGGTATAATACCAACTGACGTAAAATTAAAGCAGTTATGTTTTATTAGCGTACCTATCTCAAAACTGTTAAAACCTGTTCCAGAACCGTTTAGCTCTGTCTGAATTCCTAGTTGATAGGTTTGTTTTTTTCCGAACATTCTAGTTCGCAGTCCGATTAAACATGTGTTATAATGGCTGGCATTTTGACACCTTAATAATTATAGTGTTAAGAACATCTTATTATAACTAGCAACATAATATCTTCAAGGAAGAATAGATTTTCGGTTATAAGAAACTTTTTAGGTTTAGCGCAAACGCTGTCAACTTATTACCGAGAAACACGTTATTATTTTGAAACTGACATTTGCTAAAGTAACTGTTAAGGGTTAAGAGCGCTTTCAGGATAACTTAGTTATTCTAATTTCTAAGGAGTAGCGTATTTTTTTATATAAAAGTCAACCAAATGAACATATAATGGCCGCTAGCTAGTGTCAATAGCCTCTAACGATGGCATCTTGTTTCTCCAGACACAAGACACAAAATGGCGTCAAAGGCCTGTCAACTTTTAGTATTATAAAATAAAAATAGTTTTAGTTAATTTATTGTTCCTTCAACGAATTGCTGCACTAATCTCCAGTTGATCAGTTGGCGGCTTCAACTAGATTGGTTTCGTAGTAATTGTAGAAAACTAAAGTTTGTCAGTAGGTTTACGGCATTTATTTATATCGTAATTCTCGCGTAATAAATTAAGCACCTCTGCGTGCGACTTAAGTAGTATTAGGTGAAACATGATTTAGTAATGTAATTATTAATGAAATTTTAAGTTATCAAAATTCAAAAGCAATTGAAGTCGTGAGCAAAAAACATTAAGTATTTATATTGAAACTGATTTAATATAATACTTATTCCGCTTTTGCTTTCTTGGAATGTTTTGCTTTTTTATATTGCACCGAGTGTTAAATATACTGCAGTGCAATTTCATCAATAGTATAGTTTTTTTTAGAACATAAGAAATTGGGTCATTTGATATTATATAAAAGAAAAGATATTAAATAATTTCCAACGTCCATAAAAAATATCAAAATACTTACTGGTCTTAAAAGGAAAGGGATAGAGCTTAGGGAAGCGGCTTTTGGTTCTTTCAAAATAGCACTCCTCATATTAACGCAATAAGAAGATGTAACTTCACGTTGGCTGTCAATGGGACACTTGTAACGGCCGTGTCTCTGCCTGTCTGAAAAACCTTTTCTCGAGAAAATGTCCCACTCCATACTTCCCTGTTATAAAAATAGCCTATACGTTAACCCTGAGAGTCGCAAAGCTTCACCGTTTTGTGTCATAAAATGCGTGCCATTGCCGATCCTGGCTTACAGGAGTTCCAGTGATGGGTGTGAGGGCGGGATAGTCTCGTAAATATACGATAATCCAGGACGTGACAATAAATCATGCAAATCCTCTCTGTTTTTCTGCCGACTCTTAGTAAATATCAAACGCAAATGGCGATCATTATATCTTATTAATATTATAAATGCGAAAGTTTGTGAAAATGTTTGGATGTTTGTTCAAGTAAACGCAGAAACAACTACACAGACATATCACACACTCATGCCTTTTACCCCGAAGGGGTAGGCAGAGGCGCAATTAATGCACCCCCTTTTCACCGTGCGTATTCCGTCCCATGCTGTGATAGGGGGGCGAGCCTATCGCCATATCGGGCACAAATTCCAGACTCCGGGCTGATGCTGAATAGAAAAAATCCAATATCACTTTGTCCGACCTGGGGATCGAACCCGAGACCTCAGCATTGCAGTCATACCGTAATACAACTACGCCAACGAGGCAGTCGGTCAGTTTAAGTTGATGGCGCTGGCGTCGTACTGTGATTTAGGGACTTTTGTAGACGGAAAGGGCTTTCACGCGGGCGAAGCCGCGAGCGACACCTAATTTTAAATAAATTTAAGGTGGGAAGTACACCTACGAGGTCTCTGATATTTGAAATGTCCGTGGTCGTTTGTTCCCACAAGTCGACCTACTAGCTCATGTTCTAACTACTAACCTTCTAATGTAAAAGCCCAGCAAAGATCCACGCACATAAGTGGCTTCAGAGCGTAGACTAATAATAAAATGATTGCCTTGACTTATTCCATTTTCGTACTTAAGTGTGTACAGTCCGCAACATAATTCGATGTAGTAGTAATATTCCGGCATTATACATCTGTAATAATAATGTAATTGCGAATGTCGAACAAATAATAATGGAGAAAAAAGCGATATGCTCTTCGCCGGTTACATAATAATTATCTTTTTTTAATTATTATTTATGTATACACAATACTAAATTCTATTATTATTATTATTAATAATAATAGAATTAGGGTTAGTAACATTTATTGCTTAAGAATAGTGTTAGTAACAAAGTCTACTTGACTGCATGTAATTTAATCCAGCGAGCTAGCATCGCCGAATCCCATCTATCCACCAATGCACGCAGGATGATGTTAGGGCTATTACGCACTCGCCGGAGTAAGGAGGCGCAACGCTTACGCATGATGGCAGCGAATCCATCGGTATGGGCTTCCGCAAACATGGCGGAGGCGCTGCAGCAACGTGGTAACCTCATCAACACCCTGAATGCGTTATTGTATTGCACGCGCAGGTCACTGTATGCCCTCTGCGTATAGTTAACCCACATACCGCACGCATAAAAAGATTGGCAATATGCTTTAAACAGAGTCAATTTAACTTGTTTGGTACATTTAGCGAATCTGCGGGCCAACATATTACAGCGAACAGACAGCGACCTACGCTCTTTTTCTATATCCAGGTTGTCTTTCATATCCTCAGTGATCCAGTGACCCAAATACTTAAACCTGTCAACCTTTTTTAAAGTGGTTCCACAAAGCGAAATATGCGGCACGTTAGTATAACGCTTGCGATCTGGCCAAAATATCATAAATTCGCTTTTCAGCGCATTGTATTTGAGCCCGTGGGACACCGCATAGGATTCACAGATCTCAATGAGATGTTTCAGTGCACCACTTGATGGGCTCAGCAGTACCATGTCATCTGCATAACTAATATTATTGACGCAAACTCCATCGATATGACAACCGACACCCGTCCTGCTGAGACCATCAATCAGTCTGTTCATATAAAGATTGAAAAGCGTTGGAGAGCTCAAACCACCCTGCCTCACGCCACAATCCAGTTTATAACTTTCTGAGAACGCACCTGCCCATCTCACGTTATTATTTTGATTATTATACCAGTACTGAAAAAGTAATATGGCATCGTCAGACAAGTTTGTTTCAGTTCTCATCTTATTCCAAAGGACATCATAGCAAACGAGGTCAAATGCCTTCGATAGATCCAAGTAACAGGCATATACTGGCGTTTTTCGTGACGTGTAGTATTGAACAGTCTGCTTGAGGCACATGATGGCACTCTCGGTAGAAAGACCTGGTCTAAAACCGAATTGAGCATCATTGAGCGAGACGTGACCATCCAGATGCCTGCCAAGCAGACCATCCAGCACCTTTGCGATAACTGTGGCTAGGGAAATAGGCCTATAATTGGATCTATCAGAGGCGTCACCCGTTTTGTTTTTTATAATTGGTACAACTACAGTACGCATAAGGTTTTCAGGTAGATAGGAATGCCCGACACACAAGTTAAAAAACAAAGATAGACACTTCGGCAAGTGACTGCCAGCATGCTGCAGGTGTTCGATGCTGAGACCATCAAAACCTGGGGATTTACCCCTCACTATTCCCTTGATTATTTCCTCTACTTCTTTAGCGGTAAACGTCACACTACGCTTCGGAATACGTGCATCAGCACCGCACACGCTGCGCAGGTCTGGTCCTAGCGGTGTTTCAACTTTGAAATGTCGCTTAAACATATTAGCTACATCACTGGGCTCGTGAAAACCAGAGACACTCGCGGGAAGGCCCGAACTATGATTCAATCTATTAGTAGCTTTCCAAAACAGACTGAAATTCTTTTTTTTATGGTGTTCTGCAAGAATATCCATTTTTATTTGCTGTACATTATTTTGACACCATTTTAATTTAGCTTTAAAAATGCGCCTCGAATTGCACATATCATCATGAATCCTTCCACATGCTGGTTTTCCATGTAGTAGCCATAGCTGAAAACATAGTCTAGCCGTCCCATGAGCGTCACGAACGTGTTTGTTCCAGCCGGGCAAATATTTAAGTTTACGCTTTTCTTTAATACAATAACTATATATTGCGGCCTCAGAAAGTATACATACAATATTGTCATACATTTTGTCAATTAATATTTTGTGATGGTCATCATTACACATACCTTCATAACATTCCACAAGTTCCAATGGTAACTCTAATTTACTTAATTTGGAGTGACATTCATTACGATACCTAGATATCCGATCACTATCGCGTTCTCCCCATGTAATTTTATTTACCCAATTGTTGGATATAATTGTTTTAGATGTTATAACATTGAAATTACATTCTATTAATAATGGATAATGATCTGACCAGTAGGCATCGTAAAGAATGGATACAGAACACACGGAGGGTCGGCCAGCACTAGTCACCAGGCAGTGATCAAGCCAGCGGCGGCAGCCGTGCGCATCACTCACGAAAGTATGACTATTCAACGGCAATAAGTCCATGTCTATACATGACCACATTTGTTCTGAGCAAAACGACATAAGTTCTTTTTGAAAAGATTCACCGGGATGCGCATTGTAGTCCCCAAGCATGAAGCTATTACATAGGAAACTTAGCCTCAATAATTGGATGTGAAGATAAAATATCATAACTATTTTTTTTTTATTTGACAGATATTTTTATGTTGACTGTACACGTACAGTAACAATTACTGGGCTTCGTTTGATTTGAAGGCGGTTTAAGTAATTGCAGTTACCAAAAAAAATGTTGTAATTTTCGAGTACTTAACTAATATACCTCCTTATTTTATGATTACACATTACAGGTGTATAAATTGTGTGAACAAATAATTTGCCTACTGTATAAACACGATTTCCTTAACGTTTTTTAAACACCTGAATGAAGAGACTGGAAAGTCGTTCGTCTTTTCGGCACCAGGACTTGTAACCAGCAGCAACATCATTAAAATTTTCAATTATCCTCCCACCCTGTGACTATAGATCAATGGCTCTTGAACGCAATAATAGCGTCAGCGTGTTGCCTTAAATGACATGCTTTCCATACATTTTATTTATTTATTTGGCTGCCTCGGTGGCGTAGTTGTATTGCGTACGCGTTACGAGTACGATTTGCGCGCTGAGGTCCTAGGTTCGAATCCTGGGTCGGGCCAAAAACATTGTGACTGGGTTTTCCATCTTAAAAATTACTCAGTCGCAGCTCGGAGTCAGGAAGTTGGCTGTGTGATACCCCCGTGCCTCGGAAAGCACGTAAAGCCGTTGGTCCTGCGCCTGATCTCTCTCCGGTCATGTCGGATTGCCGTCTCACCGGACTATGAGAGTGAAGGAATAGTGAGTGCACTTGTGTATTGCGCACACACTTATGCACTATAATATCTCCTGCGCACCTGGCTGATCTCCGTTGAGATTGGCCGCCGTGGCCCAAATCGGCTAGGAAGGGAAGGGATTATTATTTATTTATAGCAATACTGCAATTTATAAAAGGACGGTTTTCATGGCAATGGTATTCTACCAGTCAACAATCACTTTAAGACCTCTTTTGAATTCCGCAGTTGTTAAAATCCATATTTACAACGAATTTGTCCCTCAGAATAACCGAGTGTATAATTTTGGGGCCACTAAACCAGTCTTACCGTTTCCTAATACTTTACAAGGTTTAAGGGCCGAGTTTCGAAATCAGATAAACTTGTCAGTTTAGATAACCATGTTTGTACTCTCGAGCGGTAATTTAATCCACATCGAGAAAAGAGAAATATAAAATTAACATATTGTCGCCATGCTCGTTATTAGTAATCAAAATGAGACTTTTTATATTTATTTTTCTCGCTCTATAAAACTTATAAGAAAGCAACAGTGAGTAAGATAGCTATTGAGATAGTAAGTCCACCGGAAATCTGCTTTAAGTACCATTTATAATCCAACATAAAGTTGTCACTTTGGGTTGCTTTCTATGAGATAGGGCTACTACCCGCATAGGGCTAGTTCCTTTAGCTTTCACAAATTTACGACAACATGACACTGAAATAAAACTATTTTAAGGATTTTATCACATACACACACACACACTCACGCCCTTTATCCCCGAAGGGGTAGGCAGAGGCGTATCAAGTACACCCACTTTTCGCCGTGCCTATTCCGTCCCATGATGTGATAGAGGGCGAGCCAATCGCCATATCAGGCACAAATTCCAGACTCCGGGCTGATACTGATTAGAAAGGATTTTATCGCGGTTGTATAATTTATATTTGCTTCCGACGTTTCGAAGACTTTACAGCCTTTATGGTCACCGGGCGAACTGAGGTGTGTCCGAAAAGTTAATGTTACAATATCTACCTTCATTTTTTAATTATACGAAACGTCGGCAGAAAATATAGTATAAAAAACCGCGATAAAATGCGTAAAATTGTTTTATTTCAATGTCTAACATTCGCATAAATATAAAAAAGCATTACTACAACATGAATTTGTACATCAAGATATGAGACAAATTAATAGTGCAGAGAAGAAAACTAATATGGCACAGCATGAAATTTTTAAACAATATGACATCATTAAGGAGATGACCGCTTTTTGTATGGGTGCTAGGCCTCAAAATCTAACCAGGCTCAAACTTTAGGGATATTAAAGGGGCAAAATATGGAACTTGGATCCATTAAAAAAATATTTTTAGACCCCTCCATCCATAACCAACTTTTTTAAAAACGTTCATAGTAAGTGTAGTTTTCAAGCCAAACAACATTGCATAAATCTCAAAATCGGAGGTCTTTAAAATTAAACGATTTATTGCAAAACGTTAGTTTTCAGGAGTGCAGCCCCGTTTGGGCTGACTCCCTGAACGGCCCCTGCGTCGCCCTCCTGCGCACTCCGCAGAGAGCTTTGGCGCAGCGGGCGATCAGGGCGTACCGCACGGTCTCTTTCGAGGCGGATTGTTTGTTGGCCGGATTCCTGCCCTGGGATCTGGACGCCAAATCCCTCTCCGATGTCTTTCATTGGCGGGAGGAGGCGTCCAGTCGCGGGCAACATCCGGCCCTGAAGGAGGTGGAGGCCATGAGGGCCTCCCTACGGCGAGCCGCCGTGGAGGAGTGGCGTCTCAGGCTGGAGGCCCCGTCAGCAGGGCTCAGGGTCGTCGCGGCAGTGCGTCCTGTCTTTTCCGAATGGCTGGACAGGCGCCACGGTGCGGCAACGTTTCGCCTGACGCAGGTGCTCACCGGGCATGGCTGCTTCGGTGAGTTCTTGTGGCGGGTAGTGCGGAAGGAAGTATCGGCCGTGTGTCACCACTGTGAAAACTGCCCGCTGGATACGGCCCAGCATACGTTAGAGTTTTGCCCAGCCTGGGATGAGGAGCGCAGCGCTCTCAGAGCAGTCGTCGGAGGAGACCTCTCGCTGCCGGCCGTGGTCACTTCCATGGTCGACAGCCGGAGGATCTGGCGTGCGGTGGCACACTTCTGTGAGATGGTCCTCTCGCGGAAGGAGAGTGCCGAGAGGGATCGGAGGCGCGGAGATCCCTCCCGCCGCCAGACAAGACGTAGGAGGCGCCGGGTGGACGACTGACCGGCGTCTTCCGCCCTGTGGATTGGGGGCGTTTGGAGAATTCCACCACGGTATCCCCTGCCTGTCGTAAAAGGCGACTAATAGGGGCCACCGGGGCTCGCGGGCGGGCGGCAGGGGGCTGTCCGTCCTTAGTTTTGTGTATCTTTCAGCACATTGTTGCGACCCCCGTGATGGACGGCAGCGTGGCAGGTAGGCCTCACGATGCCGTTGACGCCGAGGGCGTCCTTCGGTGCGCGGGGGCTCCTGAGCCCCCCCACAACAGGAGACGGGCCGCACTAGGCGGCACCACGCAGGGGCGGCTGTGGACGACAACTTAGACACTTCCGTCAGAGGAAGCCTGCAGCCGTCCCTAATGCGCTGAAGATGGCCACCGCGGAGTTTTGGTTGGTATGCCGTGCATTGTACATAGGTTAGGGACTCGGCCCGGCGGTCGCCCGATGGTAACATTTCTCCGGGCGGCTCAACGCCGGGTCGTAAGGCACGGTGAACCCAACATAACCGCTCAGTCGCCCCCCTTGAAGGCTGGGCGGTAGTAATAAATCACTTTCTCCGCGAAAAAAAAAAAGAAAAAAAAAGGAGTTCTATCCAAATATATACAAATTGTCTTGTTTAGAATTTCAGGCCCGTTTTTGGACATGTCCTTTGTGTTAATGATTAAATTATTTTGTTTGCGGTCGGCATTAAAGTAATACTCAACGTATCTATCTCGTTTCTTATTCTGTGAATAATTATAATTTTCTTTTTACAGTAAGCGGCATAGTGTCCTCCGGGAACCTTGTGGCGCTCATGGGCTCAAGGTAAGGCATACATCTCTATAATATTTAACTAGTACTTGTAATGCAATGCAATCAGCCCTGTATTATATACTTGCCCACTGCTGAGCACGGGCCACCTCTACTACTGAGAGGAGTTAGGCCTTAGTCCACCACGCTGGCCTAGTGCAGGTTGGCATACTTCATACACCCTCGAAGTTCTTGTGGAGAATTCCCAGGTATGTAGGTTTCCTCACGATGTTTTCCTTCACCGTTAAAGCGAACGATAATTGATAAACAATACACACGTATCTTCGAAAAGTCAGAGGTGTGTGCCTTGGGTTTTGAACCTCCGGACATTGTTTCGGCAGACCGTTCCATCCTCAACTAGGCTATTGTCCACTTACTCGTACCTACCCCACTCCAATGTAGAGTCGGCGAAACATTTTTCAAGCAAATTGCAAAAAGGATTTGGCTCATTACAACCAGCCACCTGCGTGATTCCAATTGATTTCTCTGAAGGATTCAATGTTGGACAATTCTTGTTAGGGAAATAAAGTGCTACCTGACATGAGAGGCGAATTTGGGACCTCCTGTGCCACAGACCCTCAGGTCTAGAGTTCTGAATTGAAATTGATTTCCACTTAAATTATTCATGTGTATAGTAAGGCCCGCCTTTCCACTATTTGTACTCAGAGAGTGCTCACTTTCTTCGGTCATGTGGCTCGCCGGAAGCCCGATAACTTAGAAAAGCTCACACTAGTTGGCCGCATGAACGGGAAACGGAACAGAGGTAGAGCACCTGCCCGATGGATGGACACTATCAGGGAACGCACTCGACTTAACATCCCAGCCGCGATGCGCCACTCGGAGAAAAGAGCCGCCTGGAGAGCACTAGTGACAGGAGTTGTTAATAGTGGTCACGACCCTCAGCCTTGAGGAATCGACTAAGAAGAAGATAATAAGGACAAAAAAAATATTATCCATGCGATGTCGCTCGATTGGCTGGTGTACTGTGGAGTTTCACAGTTTAAAAAAGTGTCAATATTATTTCAACGTGGCGCCGACCGGATTGTAAAAAATCCTGGATATTCTTGATAGGTATGCAGATATTTACAATTTGCATATGGAAACTTCGATAATGTACACGTCCATTTGTCACGAATGGAGATTTATGGGCGTTTTTTCATAAAAGCTTCGTTGTATACCGTCCGATTACATCTGGGTTGATGGGCCGATAAGTCACTTGACTGATTGCATTATTATACTAAATCTGAGATCGTAGATTATGTTCGCATAGACGCATGTCAAATATTAGAAAATAAATAACTCATGTAAACATTTAAGGTACCCACACATAACAGGTGAACTCAAAAAATAAAGCCACAGGTAATAATGTAAAAATACAAAAAAATTACAGCTTGAAAAGCAACATTTAGCACGGGCTAGCAAAATTCACACAAACCGAAGTAACTGACTATGGTAGTAGAAGACAAAATGAAAAATCGGAGGCATTACTCTTGATGATGATCATGGGAAACCCGTATGCAAATGTTTAATAGCTTAATAATACTGGTGGTAGGTCTCTCATATGTAAGAGTCCGTCTGGGTAGGTACCACCGCAATTTCTATTTCTATCGCCAAGCAGCAGTGTGCATGCACTGTTGTGTTTCGGTTTGAAGGACATTGTAGCCAGTGTAACTACTGGACATAATGAGACTTAACATCTTATGTCTCAGGATGTCGAGCGCAGTGGAATGCCACACAGTACTTTGTAACTCAAGGTATAGGATGGTGTTGCTACTGTTTATGGGTGGTCGTATCGCTTACCACCAGGCGAACGGTATGCTGGTCTCGTCAATCTATGCATTAAAAAAAAGCAATTGAGTTAGTCTAACTATCAGTCCCATAGTAATCAAGTATGAAAACGAAATATTAAATGGCTCACAAGATCATTGCAGTCATTTTGTGTCATATCTATTGGCATAGTTAAAGACGTCTGTGCGGTGCCTTACAAATTATTTGTTGTAGTGGGGCGGGAAAAACAACCTTACTGGCAGCAATCAGCCGCCGTGACAAGAGTGCCATGACAGGCTACCTCATGCTGAACGGAAGGCTGGCGGGAGCTGACCTCATCGCTCGCATCTCAGGGTTCGTGCCGCAAGAGGATCTGGCGATCGAAGACTTGACTGTCGCTGAGCATATGAGTTTTATGGTGAGTTTCTTTACTAGTAAACGGTGAGATGTGTGAGTGATTTGCATAATGGTAATGATAATAAGCTTTAAATCACTCACTGGTGGTAGGTCTCTCATATGTAAGAGTCCGTCTGGGTGGGTACCACCGCAATGTCTATTTCTACCGACAAGCAGCAGTGTGCATGCACTGTTGTGTTTCGGTTTGAAGGACATTGTAGCCAGTGTAACTACTTTATATAATGAGACTTAACATCTTATGTCTCAGGATGACGAGCGCAGTGGAATGCCACACAGTACTTTGTAACTCAAGGATGGTAACTGGATGGTGTTTCTACTGTTTATGGGTGGTCATATCGCTTACCATCAGACGAACGCCATGCTCGTCTCGCCATTCAATGCAATAAAAAAAGAACTGGTTGCACTTCGGGAGTGCCGGCAGAAGTGAAAACTTGAACATTAACGTTGTGCATTTTTGAATATTTTGGAATGGTCTTAACACAAATTCGATCTTACGCCAACCACATAAAGTAGATTTTTAAACGCAAGCAACGCAAGTTTAGTCTGGTTTTTGATAAATGTCAGAAATACAATGGGCATCACAACCAAAGTAGAATAAATCAAAATTTGAAAACAGAATGTTACGTTCTTTTGTACTAGTGCCGTGCCAACGCTGGGGAAATAGCTTCTACGCATTGTATTTAAGGTTCATATTAGTAAGGGATGGTAAAACCTCCTACGCATTTCAGATCAGGGTCACGTGATCCTGACGCGAGTTTAACATTTTATACCCATCCCAAAAGTGCTCAACGCTGCTAAAGAAGTTTTCACTTCAAAAAATAAAAACAACCGACCCGGGCGGCACTTTTACGGGGGCGGTAAAATGCGTAAAATAAATTTTATAATTTTTGAGTTTTGTCTCCCGTTTCAGTGGCTAGGGGGCCACGCCCGACTTATTTGTTCAAATCTTGTTTTTTTTTGCGGCACCATCCCACGCTACGCCACTTAGGTCAGTGGCGTCAAATATCAAAGGCATATTAAAAAAACGTAATTAGGCACTAATTTGCGTTACACGTGCCTCATTAGAACTAGTGGGTGGGCTGAAAAAACTAGCTAATTGCAAGTTATACCTGCATACTGATGCGGTTCATAAAAGTGCAGCGTTTATTGAAAAAAATAATAATATCATGAATGAATAAATGAATGAATGAATGAAAACACTTTATTGCACACCACGTTATACAAAAATTAAATAAATAACAAATAGATTTAGAACTTTGAATCGTGCGACAATAGGCGGTCTTATCGCTAAAAAGTGATCTCTTCCAGACAACCTACACTGATAGAGAGAGATGTATGAAGTGAAGAAGGGGGTGATCATGTATTATTTTACATCCTGATGAAAAAATATAATAACGCTCACCATAAGTTTAAATTCTCATAGTTGTTAATTAGTTACTTATTTAATGATTTTTTATATTTACACAAATGTTCAATAATAATTTTATAACTTAATTTTACCATTTCTCCACATGTGAGGTAAAATAAAATATATTTCATTTAAAAAGCTTAAAAAATGCTAATTTATTAATAAACTTATTATAATACCTATTAATAACTTGTAATAAATCAAGTTTTACAGACTGTTTTTCGCGATTTTGGTTTATTGTTTAAACTGCCAACGTATCGAGGATATAAATCGTAGGTAATTTGGTGTAGACTTGTATAGTGACTGGTAGACTTAGATACCTACACTATTATTTTTATCCTCCCGAAAAGGTACGTTAAAATTAATTTGCATAATGTTAACATTTCAAATTAATTATTTTATAATGAACTCAGGCTTACAAGTATTCATTCAGTACCATTAAATTTAAATGTAATTAAAATATTAATTTAGATAACTGAATAACATCAACATGTCAGTGTTCCTGTCCCTATTAGATTTTTTGCTTATAATAATTTTAAATTAGATTTTAAATGTATGACTTCTGTATATGATATCTTAATTTAACGTAGGTATAGGCTATAAAATTAGAATTATAATTGATCGATTAGGTTTTCGTTTAATAATTTAATTTGTCAATACGCATTTTGAATGTGTAATGTAATTTAATACGTTGTACAGCGACGTGTTATTCTATGCATATAAAATTCATAATTATCAATTAACAGTCTATTAAGGCGGGCGTTATATTAGTTTACTAATGGGAAATCTTCGTAATACTTGTCACTGTTTTTTTTTATTGCAATGAAATGACAAGACGAGCATGCCGTTCGCCCGATGGTAAGAGATACGACCGCCCATAAACAATAGCAACGCCGCGCATGGCTTTGAATTACAAAGTACTGCGTAGTACCTACTCTACTGCGCTCGTAACCCCGAGACATAAGATGTTAAGTCTCATAGTGCCCAGTAATTACGCTGGATACAATGTCCTTCAAACCGGAACACAACTGTGTAGGCACACTGCTGCTAGGCGGTAGAAATATACATTGCGGTGGTACCCACCCAGGCGGCCCCTCGCATACGAGAGACCTATCACCAGAAGAGTTTTGGCATAATTATGCTGATTATCAAGGGATAATGTCTCTTGCTGGCAAACATTTTCCTTGGACTTCGTGGCCTTTTGTGCTACAATAAAATACGGTCTTTGTACCAGTACTTAATTCTACTAAAAAGCTTCCACTTCTCCAGAAGCATTTTCTTTAGTAAAACATGTTAAGCCTTTTGACAAACATAAAAAACGTCTCGAATATCCTATAAAAAAACTATCAATTACAAGGACAGCAAATTCGACGAAAGACACCACGTGTAACAAGCCGGTTGTTTTGCGCCAGGCACGTTTCGTTAAAAACATGCTATTTCTTTTCACAAGTTTCACGCCTCGATTAATGCAAATGTATGTGTGAACATAATGCACTATAACTTGTTCAATGTGGTATATTTATAAGCCTAAACGTTTAATTAAACTATTATGTTAATGTCCAACTTCCAAAAAAAAAATACGTCATGATTCTTCGGCTACATTATTATTTTTATTAAATGATATTCATTTTTACATACATCCGCCATTCATAAAACGATTCACACTATCTTATTTACACTCAATAGATGTTATTTTACATCAAATTATGAAGTCCGATGGCTCTGGCAAGATATTTTACACAAGGTCACACAACTAAGATGATTCCTGTTAATGCTTTTTATGTAAGTTACATAATGAGGTTAGACAAAATTCTGTGTTTTCTTAACGAATTGATGACGAACGGTGTATATTGTAAACTTTTATTTAGAGGACCTTATGACATTGTTTCCATCTAAGTAGTTACCACCGATTCATCTTTTTCTGGCGCTAAGTAGCAATTTCCGAACACTTTTGAAGGTACCTAGGCTCTCTAGTATAATTATAGGGTAACAAGAGAGACTTCCGATGTCACGATGACGAGCACATTACATCAATTGAAGCCGACAATTATGGGTTTTTTGAGCGTTTGTAATGCAAGCGAGCTGGCTTTTAGTTGCTTTTCAACTACTTCTCTATTTTTATTGATGTAATTGACAGGTGTTTATAATAAAGGCATTACGTGAAAAGAAGGTATAATTTCTTTACATTTAGTTTATCTTACATAAAAATGGTATAAAGATTTTGTTTAAAAATGTAATAATTATAATATTAATAATGGATTCAGTAAAAATAGCAGACGCTTTATAATCTACAGTTTGGACTTTGAAATCATGATTTGTAAGTGATGTTTTTGTCTAGGCCCGGCTAATGATGGACAAGCGATCAAGTAAAATAGTAAGGACAAAGAGAATACAACAGCTACTGGGAGAGTTAGGTGTGATGAACTGCACGAAGACAAAACTAAAAGCGTTGTCGGGAGGCGAGAGGAAGCGAGTGGCGTTGGCTGTCCAGGTAATTCCATAATTAGTATTATACCTACTGATGTTACGTTAATTATAATGAATATTATTGAAGAGGTTCAAAAACTTTGAGGAGAAATGCACGTATCTAAAACATGTCGTCATAATGAAAGTGGCGTTATTTGTTCTTCGCTGCATCATTTTTTTTACAAATACTTCTCCTAATAAGCTTTCAAAATAGTCAAGGAACAGATTTTTTTATGAGTTAATGAATTTCATAAAATATTTGAAAAATTGTAATTGATGACATAACTGATTTTTAAGTGAGAATTTGGATATCATGCTATGCAGGTTAACAGGTTACTAGTATGAATAGCTATTTCACTACACTATTGCCACCTTTTCCAACAAAATTATCATCAGCACTAACATACCCATCCTCTTTTAGCTCCTCAACGACCCTCCCATCCTGTTCTGCGACGAGCCCACCACTGGATTAGACAGTTGGGCAGCAAGTGCCGTGGTCTCTCGTCTTCGAAGACTCGCCATTGGTGGAAAGCTAGTCATCTGCTCCGTGCACCAGCCGGCATCTGGAGTGTTCGAGCTCTTCCACCAGATCGTCTTCCTGGCTAATGGACGGACGGCCTTCCATGGGACCATTGAACAGGCTGACCAGTTCTTTGCTTCGTGAGTATAATGCAAGCTGTATTAGGCTATTATATCTTACTTAAAAATTTGATAGCTGCGTGTCTTCTTATAAATAAATAGCAAAGTGATATCAATACATTGTGTAAGAATCTTGGGGTTAAATAAAAAATTATATAGGGACAGTTTTCCATCGTAATAAATTAAAGCATATTTGAATAAAACATTCAGTCGGTTTCATATTTATAAGAAGTAAAACAAATAAATTAGAACAGTGAGAAACAACACTGAATAGAAAATTCAATCATTTCGGAAAATGGGAAATTTAAATTTAAAACACTCATGCTAGACGCAAAATATCTGTGACTAAGTTTTTTTTTTGATTTAATTGTAATTTCAGTAGTGTAATAATTACCGACAGTAGTCTTTATTTCGGTTGTAAATAAGTTGCCCAATTATGCAATTGCGTAATAGCTTCCATTTTTTTCTAAACATATTTTATGTAAGTTTTGACGAATCATAAATTTAAAATAGATGTCATGTCGATTAACGTTTCCTGTCATATAAAATACACCTTTATAAGAAGCTTATCCTATACCATAATTAGTCTATATTACATATCATAAAACAGTAGACTCTACTTGTGGTCTGTCTGGTTATTTATAAGTATAGATGAATGATTTTAAGAAGTTTCATTTTATTAAGCTCAACACCAGTAATTAGAGTGATTATAAATTCAATATTTTTTATAAAGTTGTGGCTACAATAATTTCAAATACGTCTAGATACAGAGTAATTCCACTGTATTATAATAAGCGTATGGGAAACTACACATAAAACTGGTTGCAAATATTTTAGCTAACTTAATTTGCTTAGATCTAATAACTGGAATAAACTATTACACAAGTATGCACTGTTGCTACCGGAATGATGAGCGATACCTATGGTCCTGTTCGTTTTACGGATACGAGAAACATATTTTTTTTTTTTTTATGGCACTTGTGTTTATATTTTGCCAATGTCAAGTTTGGGTTGTCTTTTTTATTATCTGTAGTATGTCGAAGTAAAGCAGTGGCTACCTTACCAAGACTTTATCGAGGACTTTTGGTGGCAACAAAAAAACACTTGATTAGCACGATTATTTCAATTCACTTCATTTGAGCTCTTTACTAGAACTATATTGGATAATATACCACCATAATTATGCAATATAACACTAAGTATCACCAAAATAATGAATTAAAACAAGAGCACCTCATGACACTTCCAAGTTCCGCCAAAACTCCGAAACATAAATTAAAGTACTGAAATTGAATAAACTGAAAACATTTAAAAAATGTTAAGACCATAGATTAAAATATAAAATGGAGATAACACTACCAGCTAATACGTACCAAAATATATATACTCCATCGGTTTAGGTATTTAACTAAATGTAAACAAAGAATTACATATGAATCATATGTCATTTTTTGGGTCGTCAACATTTTCTTACGAAAGTATTTACTAAGACTGTTGTGTCAATGAAACTAGGGCGTACCACAATCACTTAACATTATTAAATTCTTTATAGAAACAAAATAAATAACTAACAACAACTAATTGTCTAAAATAAAGCCAAAACTATGATAAATAAATAAATTTCTACAATGCGGCAATTTATGGATAATTACTGTCTAGTTAACCGATTAAATTGAATTGTAGTCAGTTATAATGGCGTGCTACGTGAAAGTCGTACTCTTAAATTTTGTAGGGTTATCTATTACGATCCATTGCAAAAATATTTAGCGTGCCTGTCATATTAGCTCTTTTACGGTTGACAGATCGAGATCTTTTATAAAAGTAATGTAATTTATGATAATTAATTGTGTTCGCACTTATTAATGAATAACTGAAGAGAGAGATAACTTTATAATAACCAAACAACTTTAATAAACGGGAATAACAGTGCTAAGTGTTGTGTAGGTTATGAAGACGTTTATTTTGGAATGACGTATTTTGTAAAGAGAAATGGACAGGTAAAATACCTTTTTTATGATTAGTTTACATTTAGTTAAATACCTAAACCGATGGAGTATAGCTATTCTTTTTGTCCATCTAGATTAATAATTAATAGTTATTATAAAAATACATCATCCGGTAGTTAATGATGTATTTATAACACGTGTATCTGGGCTTGTAAAGTTTTTAACTTAATCAATAATAATTGTACTATTGCGTAATTTCAATAGCTAATATTTTTTATTTTATCAAAGTAAAATACTTTACAACTGAAAATATCGCTACAATAGAAGGCTTCGGTGGGTCGAGGGCCAGACTGGTGTAATTATAAACGGGGTAAAGGTATTTCTTTACAATATAAAATGCTGGACCGGAGTCCCACAGTCTCACAGAAAATCAACATAAAGTGACGACTTACTGTAATGTTTCGTATATTGACTGGTTTGGGAGGCGCCGAGGGGAGCTTCCTGCATCAATCCCTATTCGTTTTGTTGAAAGCTGCCAACGTAACCATATTTTACGATACTGTGGGTGTTTAGTAGCGATAAAGATCTTTTAATATCAGGGGCCATAGACAAGATGCCTCGCTATATAATCGTCAACGTTAACAGATGTAAAAAAAAATGTGGTAAAACAAAATGATATTCAACATCCTAGCGATGGATAAAAAGGCATTTTGTCTACAGTCTCAGGTGACTTATTTGTTTGTGTGCCAATCCGATTGTAATGATGCTGCAAAAGAAAAATATCCAGACCAGGAACAGTGCGCGGTGGGCATACAATGTGCCAAAAACGCAACTCGTATGTCTATGTCGTTTAATCTTGATGTTTGTGATTGATCGAGAGACCAATACGTCAGTCACGTGTTAGTCTCTCCACCAATCCCAATAAAACGACACGGAGTCGGGTCGTGTTTTTTGCCACATTCTAAGCACACAGATTACAAACTTATTTTACGTGTATCAAAACTTACAGAATGTCGTGGCTTAGCGAACTTTCGTGAATTGTACTATGAAAGTTTAATAACTTGAACATTTGCATAACGTTAGGCTATTAACCAACTTAATGTTCAAGGGATATGATAAGAAACTGGTTAAATATTATCCAACTTAGATTAAATATTTAAATTACTAGAATTAAAAAGATATACGCATTTCAATAAGCAATATATATGTTGAAGTTTTGTTTTTAGTTTTCATATCCTAAACCCGTCAACGCCCGCTTATATATATTATAGTTATAAGCTAATTTCCTTATCTAAATGGACAGCGGTGTCCACCGCGGGCGTTGATGCATTAAGTGCTCTTTTAAAACTCTTTCTCTAATGCTTATTTTTTAATTAATTTTCTAGATAGTGTTAAAAGGTATTTTTTTAATAATTGAACAGTTTTATGCATTTTTCCGTAATCATTTTGGAGCTTTTTTTTTGGCATTGAATGGCGAGACGACCATTCCGTTCGCCTGATGGTAAGCCATACGACCGCCCATAAACAGTAGCAACACCTTACAGAACCTTGAGTTATAAAGTACTGTGTGGCATTCCACTGCGCTCGTCATCCTGATTCCTGAGACATAAGATGTTAAGTCTCATTATATCCAGTAGTTACACTGGCTACAATGTCCTTCAAACCGAAACACAACAGTGCATGTACACTGCTGCTTGGCGGTAGAAATAGACATTGCGGTGGTACACACCCAGACGGACTCTTACATATGAGAGACCACCAGTAAGAGCTTGTTCCTGTATTCTATACACAATAAAATACACTAAAATAAATGAGAGGACTCGTGCTGTTCCTTAGCGTTGTGTTGATAATATTATAATTAAAAAATAACGCTATTACACACTTCTATTTTGAAACGCATATTGAAAGTCAAGTTGAGTGTCCAAACCTAGTTTCCCGCCAATTAAATTTTAGTAAGTGTGCAAAAGCTCAAATTAAAAAGCTCGTTTCAGCAAGTGTTCTTAGATCAAAATGAACCGCACCTTAGTCAGAACCGGAGATATACAGAAAGAAAGCTATGAAAACATAGTAAATGTACAGGAGGAAATTACGTTAGAGTATAACTTGAGAAAGGTGAAAGTTATGTGATTTCCATTGCTTGATGATTGATACAAATCTAAGGACCAATGTCTTTCATTATAATTCATCAAAAAATTAAGCAAAGCAGTTGAAAGGACTCGTAAAATAATTCGTATTTTTTTAATATATATTATATTACCTTGGATGAAGACTAAAAAATAGTTTTTTATTTTATTCACTAAGCATTTAATATACATATGACTGATGGCATATTTATTGTTTTATTGAAACAATGTTCGGTTATTAATTGTATGGATTGTAAATTGTAATCATCATCATACGTTAAAAACCTAACAATAAAAGAGATAAAACACCAATTATGATAATAAGTTAATAAAGATTAACGAAGGGTCATTTAATTTTAATAGCCATCATTCTGTTAACAGAAACTCCTTTTAAGTTACAATCGCAGTGATTGACATTTGACAACTGCATAATGTTACGAAAGAGAATAAATCACGGTTTAATGGTTACATAGTGTTAATTAAATACGTTAAGAAACACCATATCATAGCAAGAGCACATATTACTGACCTCAGTTGTAGTTTCATTTTAGTATAAATTTCTATTTATGCGCCTAACTTACGAGACGATATTTTTTATGTAATGTTAGGTTTTTTATTTAATTAAAAAAAACAATCATAATGCAAATTCTCAAACTCTATTAAATGCGTGTGTCAATGACTAAACACATTTTTAGTGGTTCCCAGGAGGCATTAAATATCTATGCAGTTGATTGTCTATGCATTTTTTCTTTAACTTTCGTTAGCTATGTAAGTGCTAAGTATTGGTTATATTAATGGAGCTGACATTTTAGAATTTAGAGATATAAAAAGATGTCAGGTGAATGACGAGACATTTAATATACACAGATAATATTATTTACCTGCATGTTATAGAATAAAAAAACAAGCAGATACTATTATCAATTCATCGTAATCGTAGAGAAAAACCAATAACACACTAAATTATTCGTCGTTTTTCATTACATCGGTAGAAATAAAAGAACGTGTACGCTTTTTGTGTGGATCCTGGTTCTTTATTTCAAATAAAATCTAACCAGACTCAAACTTTATGGATATTAAAGTGGCACAAACGTGGATCTGAGATCTATTGCACAAAAGTTTTAGATCGCTCCATTTATAAGAATAATAAAAAATAAATATATAATGAATCCTTACGTTTACGCGAATGTTAGACATGGAAATTAGCCTACTATTACGAATTTTATCGCGCACTTCGTGGTCGCACGAAGCCGACTCCAAAGATTTACTCATTGTACATTAATAATTTAATCACACGAATGGCAGTGTATATAATATTGGTATTATTAAAATTTCCTTATAACCCATAAGCAAAGCACAAGTTATTTTTATCCTTATAGTGGTTTTTGAAGTCGGTGCTATTTTTTGTTAAAAAGTTTTTCTTGTATGTATATCCTTTTATAGTAATTTTTCGTCTCCATATTGTGAAAAAAACTCAATTTTGAATTCAATCTTATCCCTAGGTTGAACTACAAATGCCCACTGGGGTTCAACGCGGCGGAATATTACGTCTCCTTACTAGGCATCAAGATGGGCAAGGAGATGGAGAGTAGAGAGAGAATCAGACGCATCTGCGACGAGTATCAACGCTCGGAGATCGCGTCCGACATCGACAGCAGAGTCGGGGAGGTTCATGACGAGACGGAGTACTTTAACGGCACGCTCGATCCTAAGGTAAGTTTTGTAGAAGTATTTTATTAACATGAGTCCTACTGCCATTGTTCTGGCGCGAATCGGCTTTTTTGGCAACACCGGTGTTGCGGATGAACGCTTTAAGCGAACCCTTTTATTAGGTGACCATGTTGAAGGCAACCTCCTAGTGGATTACAAACCTCAGCTCAAGACGACCACTGGAATAGGATGGAGACATCAGCCATTAGGGGGTTATGTAGAAATAAAATACTGGGCGGAATTTAAAGAAGGAACTCTTCATGGTCTTAGTAAGCTGGTTTAAGGCAATAAAAACATTATGAAAATAATTCTTACTTGCTTTTGCTTACGAAGACTTCGAAATTCCGATAAAAGCGTAGGTTGTGCTACTCAAGAATAATACACGTAGGTACATTCTTCGTATAATTAATTTTTAGAATAGGAGCAATGCTCCCGAAAATGTCCTCTCTCAGTTTAATTATAAATTGGCAGATCTATTTTTAACATTAATATGTCCACAATATACAAATGAATTATGAAATAATGTAATCAATCAATCTTTATTTTAGATAATAATTAATTATTACTGTGTTTTAAAATGAAGTTGTTGAACGAACGCTTGTTATTTTTTGTTGTGTCTACGCGGATCAAATTTAAATGCCATAGGAGGTTATTACCTAAAGATACTCATTTGGTTAATTTTAATTAAAATTCACAAACGAAAAAGGTTACATAGATATATTTCACGACAGTATAATATACGCGACGTATATTTTTAATCTTAAAAATATACTTTTGCGTGTGCATTTATTTAAGGATTACTCAAATATTGTAAAATAATATTGTTCGTGAATTACAAGTTGTTAATTTATCTCTTTATTTCAGAATGAATACTTCGAGAAATATTTAACTCTGTAAGTATACATAGTTTTTGAGATTCATCAATAATAATCGCTAAGTATATTTCATCATATTTTAATTTTACTATCTGTCGAACAGACTGTACAGAGCGTATGTCCGCTTTGAAATCAGATTATAATGTAGACATATATTAATAACTGAATAATTACATGATTTTTGTTCTCAGAGTCAAAGTGAATTATTTCGTACAGTTCTACTGGTTATTTTGGAGGAATATTCAGCAAATGAAGCACAACAGCTCTATATTAATAGCAGAATTCTTATTGTTTATGGTAAGAAATTCTTTGGTATATTTTCATTGATTTTAAATCTATACTAATATTATAAAGCTGAAGAGTTTGTTTGTTTGTTTGTTTGGTTGGTTGAACGCGCTAATCTCAGGAACTACTGAACTGATTTTGAGAATTATTTCACTAATAGAAAGCTACATTACTCATGATTTCTATGGACTTTTTATCGCGGGAAAATATTTTTAGCCCGGAAAAACTTTTGCAAGCGGGCGGAGCCGCGAGCAATACTAGTATAATTCTTAGTAGACTTTATAGCGATTTTGGGTTCTTTGCTTTGCGAATTCTGGCTTTAAACAATTTCTTTTTTGCCTTTTTTTAAATTGTTTAAAGGGACACAGTTCGGACTGTATCGACTTTGCCGTATATTTCAGTTGCGTTTGATTGACGGCGCGGCGCCTTCAAAATAAAAAAAAGATTTCTGCAAAGCGTCTCATTAAATTAGAGGTTATACGAAAATTATCTACATTTTTTAGCTATTTATCGTATTTATCATATCCAAAGTAAAATAAAACTATTTAACAGATTTTTTCCGTGATAAATTTGTTTAATTTTTATTTACGACGTTTTGAAGACTTTACAGCCTTCATGGTCACAGAGCGGACAGAAGAAACCATTTTAACCGACTTCTATCTAATGTGTATATGCTTTCAACCACACATAATAATTATATAAATAAATATTAGCTTTTAAAATGCCATATTAAAAAAAAAAAGATTAGACACTAATTCTATTTGGGTCGTAGAAAAATAAAATAATCGAATTATAATTTATTCTATTAGTAAAATAACCCATTTCAATTTCAATAAAAAATTGTTCATTGTCTCGTTACGCGATACAGACGCTTCACCAATGATATGTAAATGTATAATAATATACAGCGAGTTGTATCATTAGGGCTGGAATGTGACCAAGGGAACACAATAAACATAAAATAAAATAATATTAAGTATGCCATCAAAATTATGGTTAATTGCATAATTATGATGTTTTTATGTGTTTCAAGTATGCCGTTTAGGTACATTACACATTTGCTTTCGCGGTCTTATTACGATTATAATTAATTATTTCTTCTCATAAACATTATTTTTACCCATATCAAAATGTTATGTCATCGACTTCTTTATAGCGCAAAATATTTATTTATGAGAGCATTTTTTTATCGTAAATTTTGCACAATCCGGAATAAAATACCAAGGCTCCTATTACATAAAAATCAACTGCGGAAATCATTTCCAAATGAAAAAAATATTCAAACAAACCATACTACAGACATAGAGGTATCGAAGATCAACACGTTTTTAATGATTTGATGATTGTTATCTTAACTGCCAATCACTATTAGGAAAATATAGTCTCCATGTCATAATTTTACGTGTCAGGATCATCACCGCAAACGGGCTGCTAACTCAAATAAATGTGTAAATAATGTTAAAATAATAATGTGCTTATAACTGATAAACACGTAAAGTCTGTGTTATGATAACGAATTTAAAGTGTGTTTAAATATTGTATAATAGGTGGTAACGTGAAAATAAAATACGTATCCGAAATGGATATGAGTTCAAAGCCTTCTGGTATTGTAGATATTTATTTTATCAGACTCCTGGGCTCGTTTATCGACCTATGGAAAAAAATCTGTCAGGTTCTAACCTAATTTAAATTTTATCACCAGTTCGTGGGGCTTATAATCTCAGTGCCGTACATCGGTCACTTCCAAGAATTGGACCAGCGTGACATTCAGAACGTTGAGGGTCTACTGTACCTCACCATCACGGAGACCATATTTCTCTTCATCTACGCAGTGTTCATCACGTTTCCTAATGAAGTTCCCATACTGCTGCGAGAGACTGCAAGTGGGCTGTATGCACCGCTGCCCTATTATCTCTCCAAGATGATATTTTGGGTAAGTATTTAATGTGTCTTAGGGTGTGATTAATGCACGTAATTATGAAGGGATGAGTAGAGGAGTGCGCTAGTGGACGCACCTGTATAATGACGTTAGAACATGGGAAATTATTTTGGAAATCTGCAAAGAGAATTTAAAAGACGAAATTATGTTGTCTGATCTTTTCAGTTTTGATCGACTATTATGCTAATTACTACTAAATAATACGAAATAATATTATATCTTCATTTGCACACATTAAGAATCTACCAGGCTTTGGAAAAGCTCTCACCTATAAAGAGGTACCAAGAAACTCAGTCGTTGATATTTTGTTTTTTCTTGTCTCTTAGGTAGGTATAGTGTAGGTGTACTCAAGTATCTATAGGTATGGATGATATTTTTTCTCAATACTAGTTTGACACGTTAGGTAAACTAACTGATCTACAGACATTTCCCACGGTCATTATCATCTATTTTAAATACATTATGTTTAAAATATGCAATCACGTGTCTGCATTGTAACCTATTTGCTTACGATTTGGTATTTTCTAGATGCACTAATAATTTGGACGTTGAACTCTTTGATGTGATTATTTTGCATTCGCTATTACAATGAATATCACCAGTTAGGGGAAAAAATACAATAAATATTTTTATGGTAATTTTAATGAAATGAAATGAAATAATTTATTCGAACCCATAAAATGTTATACATTATTTAGATTCCGTCAATATTAACTCTACCACCAGTTCGGAAAGCAGTTCTCACTAGAGAAGAACGGGCAAGAAACTCTAGTGTTGCTCTTTTCAAAATTAGTTCAAGGTATAAAATACAATGCATTATGTAGCGAAAAAAAAATATACAAAAAAATATACAATTTATTAATGTTAAACAACATTAATAATAAACAATATATTGTGCATATCACGGAAATACATTCTTAATTATTATTTAGTTTCGTGTTTACAAAGTTGAGTTGTTGAGTGCGCGAGTTGGTCTGAGTTCGACAGACAAGTCGATTTAAAATGTGTTAGTTATGTTTGTTTTTTATATTGCTCTTTATATTAAAATATGTAGCTTGCATAATGGACATCTCCTGATCTTCACTTACATGATTTATGAACATGCTGGAAAGCTATATGGCAATGACAGTTCACTCACTTCATAGTAGTTAAACATGTCCATAATGGCAGTAGCTCGCACTGTCTTGCCAACTGGTTGTAAAGGCTTGCCAGGTTTTTCCGGTAATCTAAGAGAATTGTTATGAATATTATGTCATACCATTTTTTTAATTATTTATTTATTTACAACAAAGGCCTAAATACCCTGTCAGGTGTCGGCTATTCTAATAACTAAGTATAAAAAATATAAATCTATTGCTATTAATAAGATAATTTAAAATTAATATACTTGTATAAAACTATAAATTCATTATTGTTAATAGAATTAATTGAAAATTGTATCATTACCTAATTTTAACCATTTATATATTCATATAAGTTGTAGTAAGTTTTATGAAGTAAATATTTTTTTAATTTGTTTTTAAATACATTAATTTTATTTTCCGTTCGAATTATCTCTGGAACATTATTAGATTTACTCTTTATTTTAAGAGTAGTAACAGCTGTTGACAATTTATCCTAATAGTAGTTAAACAATAATTTGCTAGACAGTAACAACTATTCAATTTACATAATATATCAAAAAGATTATATTTCAGTCGGATTTTGTGGAAAAAAAGGAAAGAGAGAGGTGGGGCAAACTAACAACACACTGATAAAATATAATATAATAATAAATGACGTTAAAATGACATATGTATATTAAAACACACACATTCACATTCACGCTTTTTATCCCCGAAGGGTTAGGTAGTGGCATAACTAGTGCACCCACTTTTCGCCGTTATTCCATCTCATGATGTGATAGGGGGTGAGCATATCGCTATATCAGGCACAAATTCCAGACTCCGGGCTGATACTGAATAGAAAAATCCAATATCACTTTGCCCGACCTGGGGATCGAACCCAAGATCTCAGCATTGCAATCGTACCGTAATACAACTACGCCACCGAGGCAGTCATCTCCGGGAAACGTCATCTCGTAAGATATTTTAAAAGTAAGAAAATTAACATAGCCTTCTATTTCAGATACCTCGTGCAATAATAGAGCCAGTTTTGTTCGCGTCGCTGATATTTTTGTCGGCCGGCCTTCGCGGCGGGTTCATCGGCTGGCTCGGTTTTTGTTTCGTGTGCGTGTTGTGCGCGAACTACGCTAATGCTTACGGTAAGTTATTATTTGTTTATCACTTCATTCTTAGGTAACTGAAGTTGAGTTCGATTCTCTGGACAGTCATTTTTTTATATGGTGGGCACGTTGTACCTATTTTATGGGGTATACGTTTGACCTTGGGATGACTGTATAGGCGTTAGGTTAATGTGTACAAATACATAATACTTTTAACATCATAATAATGAGTACTTAGTGTCCATAACTCTTCCATATTTACTTCTTAATTCGTACTTTCATCCTTACCTACAAATATTTTTTGTCTAACTATCCCAAATCTAACATCCTTGGTGAATATGTTTTTTATTATATATACTAGGTATAGGTTAAGGCAAAACTCAGTCTGAAATAAATATACAACTCGTTTCAGTCATCAGTCAATTCGTCATTCATAAAGATATCAAAATTCAAAATTATTATCGTTGACGCTGTTTTATCGCTCAGTTAAGATATTTCGTTTTTTGAGTGGGTTTTGAAATATTATGTACCTTAGTTGTGAGGTTTAAAGCCCATTTTACACAGAGCGCTATATTTAATAAGAATGCTGTTCCTCGTTTAGACCAATCAATTATTGCTAGAAATAATCGTACGCAATGATTGCTAGCAACATTAGTTTTTTGAATATGTGTCAAAAGACTCTTATGTACGCAGTATTTACAGTCAGAAAAGTGTATGCTCGACCACCTTAAAGTTCTAAATAAGTGGCTTACGCGTCGTCTATGGGCAACATGCAACTTACAACTAAAGTAGACAATAAAAGTTATCTGCTGTTTCCGTACATCACCGAAACGATCGCATCTGCTTGGTAAAAAATGAGAAATGGGCGTTTTATCTTGAGAAAGTGAACTAGCACCAAATTGGGTGATTGTACGTCAACGCGGGCGAGAATTGCCTCGCCGCTATGCATGTTCGGACGGGGAAACATTTTTAAGCAATAATTGCCTACGATTATTGATCTGTCTTAATGAGGTTTAAGGAGCACTGCGTATTGCAGTACCATACAATATATTTAAATAGTGCATAAAGTCATGCAAGAGCGATAAATTTGCGTCACTCCACATCCACAAAACTAATTGGCAAACCCTTTCAGGATCATTCCTCTCAGCCGTGTTCGACAGAATGGAAACAGCGGCGCTAGTAGCGGTGCCCTTCGACCTGATCGGCACTATGTTCTCAGGTCTCTACCTGAACCTGGCCAGCGTCTCGCCATATTTCTCTTGGCTGCGTTTCGTGTCAGGGTTTTACTACGGCGTTGAATCGATATCGATTCTCCAGTGGGACTCGATCGAGTCCATCGATTGCGTGTCGATTAAAGGCATACCCTGCATCCGTACGGGCCCTGAAGTTCTCAAACGGTACGGGTTCGCTGAAGAACACTTCTGGAGGAACTGCTCTTGCCTTGCTATTATGTATTTTGTTGCCCACATCGTCGCTTTCATCATGGTTGTGAAGAGAAGTAGAGGCGCCCCGGTGTATTAACAGGTTGCTGGGAGAGTTAGTTGCTCGGTAGACGAGCAAATGAGTTACCTGATGGTCCACTGAATACCTCAATAGCAGACGAATCCCTCTAGGAGTGCTTTGAAAATGATGACACAATCAGAATTTGCCTTCCGATTCAATTGGATAAAGTTTAAGCTTTCTCACTTCGAGTTACATTTCTTTTTAGCAAAGTAATGAATCTATTTTAAGTTTCATAGGCCATAGTTATAATAAAACAGGGTAAATGACATTAACTCGTTGAATCATGTATTCACAATGTAGGTTAACATCATGTACCTCGCATTGCGTTAAATAATACTCATGTGTTTGAGATAATGTATTTTTCTATGTATTTTAGGTAAAAATAAAATCTCTAATAAGAGCTATTTGTGTCGTTTTTATCGTTTACCAATTTTTTTAAATATATGTTATTGTCACATTGTATGTAATTTAAAAGTGATAAATAAATGTCTACTTACCTTATTTTACAGTTGTCCTAAAGGAAAGTTGAATCAAATGGCTTATTTATTAAATAATAAAATTTTTACTAAAACATATTGTATGATCATTGAGATCAAAAAATTGTTGCTACTCTAAGGGGTCGTTTCCTAATCACGCGATGTTTTTTTTAGCATTTTTAGCCCCTCCTTCCCCCCAGGTGATACGAGGTGAGGTTTAAGACTAGCCCTTCCTAATATTTTTTTGTATAAAGTATCTTTAACATTTTAGAGTATCATCTTTAAATACAAATAAGTATAATGTAATTTAAATCGAGCGATTAACGAAAAATTAATACATGTGATATCTCACTACACCCCCCTCCTCCAAAATCCTCTTTCAGGCCTCACGTGACTAATATATGACCCCTAAGTGCTAACAAACCTTTGCGGAGTACCTGTATTGATTCTTTGAAGAAAGTTCTTAGAGAGACAACTTTCTTTTAAATTACTTTCGAATTATAACATTTTTCGAACGTTTTTCACCTGAATTCAATAGACTTTTTTCGATACGTATATCTAATTAAATGAACTATTTATATTGTTTTCGTAGTATATTTTACATAAAAGTAACTATAAATTGGAGTATCTTATAAGTACATACGTATACTAATTCATTTTAATTAGTAGGTATTACATTAGCACCCCTTAGAAATAAGGCCAAGTATATCCTGCTTAAACTACTAAAAACTACCTAATTATAATTTAAATTATCCGAGATTATACCTGTAAATCCCTTGTCCTTTTTATTACAGCAAAATGATCCTTAGCGGCTTCTGCATAAGACACTTTTAGCATCAGTAACCAGCTGTTTTACGTCTGTATTCTTTTTTTGCAACGTTTTACGCTGTATGTAAAAAGCGTTGAATCGCCGATGACCGATGCTAAAAGTGGCTATAGTTATTAATTTTTGCTGGTAAGTATAAAAATGTAAATAAGGTGATAAACAATTTTGTCAACTACAAACAAACAACAATCAAATCTTGCCTCTTTAAAATATTAGTATAGATATTACCTTGCATGGTAAAGTGCAGGCTGAGATGAAATGAGATCTTAGTTTGAATCCCGATCAAAACTAAGAGTGGCTTGAATTTGGTCACAGTTGGACTCGAGCCTATATAAGGATCACCTGTCATATTATTAGACGCCTCATAAGCGAACATTTTGGATAGTTACCACCACGTTGTCTATTATTTCCACCAAACAATCTACAAGCTCTCTTCTATTGAGATGTTAAGGTATTTAAGGACGTCGTATCCAATCTAATTACTGGGCATCATCATTCAATTGATGCCTCATGATGTGCGTGGTGCAGTATTATGAGGTACTGAAAGACCTGCGTGCTATTGTTGAAGTGTGGCCTAACCATCATACGTCAAGCTCGTCTCGTCATTCCGTCGCATAGTATTTAAATATCGTCATTCCGCGAACCATGATCAACCAAACACTAATAATATAATGCAAATTATGGATACAACAATAAAACAAATATTTTTATTCAAATCAGCACTGATCTACGAATATTCATTTTGGTGTTGCAAAGAAATCACTAAATATTTACAAACAAACAAATAATGTATAGGTTTTCGTTTTGTTTCATAACAGTCATTGGCATTTCAAAATTAATAATTATAATAATCCCGAAATCGTCGTTCAAATTAATTTAATAGATTTTAAATAAACAAATAAATGTATTAACTTTTTTGTTTAGTAGTAATGTAGATGGAATGTGGACTGATAGCTCTTAGATGGGATTCCCAGTCGAGCAATGCTGTTTACGATTTTTTTTTAACTCGACTTGTATAGCTTGGGTTCATATTTACACACACAATACACTTTTCTAGTATATTGCAGAAATAATTTGATAAAGGTTTTACTATCAGCCGTATTTCTGTCAATCTTGGGAATCAAGTTTCAGGTAATTATGAAAAAAAAATATCAATTAGAAATCTAAATTTCATTATGAATGTTGAGCTAAAACTCTACGTATGGTAAGGAGATAAATTTGAATAAATAATAGATCAGAAAAAAGTATCTCATTTGTCCTTCTTCCTTCATCTTGCGTGTTTCGAGACGCGTAGCACTCTGAAGTGCATGACAATGCAAGTTTACAAATAATTGAGGACAGATAAGGGCTGTATTAGAATTATAATTGATGGTAGTTCGTTCATGTACGATTTTCTGTCTGTCTAATTCTGCCACCAAGCAATAGGTACCCACATAAAATCTTCAAGCTTGTT
Source organism: Sphinx pinastri (assembly GCA_947568825.1). Taxonomy (NCBI): domain Eukaryota; kingdom Metazoa; phylum Arthropoda; class Insecta; order Lepidoptera; family Sphingidae; genus Sphinx; species Sphinx pinastri. The sequence goes on from OX387617.1 coordinate 20,718,935, forward strand.
AAAATTAGGCTTTTACCTCGTAAAACCACAGTTTACCAATGTAAGCAAGTAAATCATTCTTGAGTAAAATCATGTTTAAGGCATGTTTTGATGGCTTCACTGTTAAAATCGCACTGTAGGTAAAGTTAAAAGTGCACATATATGAACAAAGCTTAAGGGTGAATGAACCCAACCTCGATCCGACAAGTAGATCCCATCATTACCAGAAAATTAAGGTAATTGTCTACAGTAAAGGTGACTTGCAATATTGGATAATTGCTCCTTATGTATTGTCCGTAATTTACTTGGTTAAGTTTTTGTCTCTTAGTGTCCTTCTGTAGCTTATCGTATTATGAATAAAAGTATTAAATAACAGTTGTTTCCTTGCCGGAGATTAGAGCATTAACTTGTTATAACCTTTTATATATATAGCCGTATACTACATAAAATACCTTCTTCTACTTAGAGCCGATTTTACCGCTTGCTGATAAATGCTACTCGTCACATAAATGTAAAAGCCGACCAAATACGAAAGTCACATTCTAATGTATACTCCCAAATAAATGGTAATAAAATGAGTATCGTCTAGTTATGTAGAGAAAATGTAACCGCTTATGGTGTTTCATACGATAACTGTCAAATAAAATTTACTTGAAACCTGTGAAACTGACCCGTAACAAAACCTAAAACTTCTGACAGATAACGCTCTGCTATACCGATTGGCTCTTGACTCGCGAATTTTGCACACTAATTCCGTATTAAACGTAGAGAAGCACTAAAAAAGGTATTTTATTCAAAATCACCCCTATTAGACACCCCATTGTGATTGGGTGTTTCTTCAAAAATAGTAAAAAATAAATTAAGTAGCTACCGGACCATAAACGCGTATCTGTTCAAATAAAAGGAATATTGAAACCTGTAACTGGTGGTAGGTCTCTCATATGTAAGAGGCCGTCTGGGTGGGTACCATCGCAATGTCTATTTCTACCGCCAAGCAGCAGTGTGCATGCATGTGTATCGGTTTGAAGGACATTGTAGCCAGTGTAACTACTGGACATAATGAGACTTAACATCTTATCTCAGGATGACGAGTGCATTGGAATGTCACACAGTACTTTGTAACTCAAGGTGTGTGTGGTGTTACTACTTTTTATCAGGCGAACGGCAAGCTCGTCTCGTCATTCAATACAATAAAAAAAAAGAAAAACAAATACGCAATTGAATATCTTTAATAACTTTTCAGGATCGTTTCTATCAGCAACGTTCGATAAGCTGGAAACAGCTGCCTTAATAGCGGTGCCTTTCGACTTAATAGGACTCATGTTCTCCGGGATATACCTGAACTTGGCCAGCGCCTCCCCCTACTACTCCTGGCTACGATACATCTCGGGGTTCTACTATGGCACTGAATCTATATCCATCTTACAATGGGACCTGGTTGATAACATCAGCTGCGCAGACGCAGAAGGCATGCCGTGCATCAGGACTGGTGCCGAAGTACTTAACAGATTTGGCTATGAAGACTCTCATTTCTGGAGGAATTGTGGATGTCTTCTGATTATGTATTTTATGGGTAATGTTATTTCTTTTTTAATGGTTGTTAAGAGGAGTAAGGGCACGCCTGTTTATTAGATTGGGGTTTATAAGAAGTCATAGCATTTTAAGGTTTGATTGTTTACAAAATCTTTTTGTGAAGATGTTCCCCAATAACGAAACGACATTACGCCTTTTATTGACAAGGGAAATGGTCAATAAATTATGTTTTCGGGAACATTTTAACATTTGACTTTGAAACAAACTGAATTTAATAAGTATTATTGATGTTTTCAAAATTGCATGTACTGAATATATTTTATATTTTTGACATGTTTAATCGTAGGTATGTATGTTGTATGTATTTCGTGTTAATGTATTGCAATTATTTATTTAATGTTTATATTTATATAGTTTTAGCTCTGTTTATATGAGTTAGTTTATATAATAGTTTCGCTCTAATAAAATAAATAAATAAAGGTGATATTTTTTACAGATATCGTATGTGAGAATGAATTATATAGGATTTTTTATTAAAATTATAAATTGAATTATATACAAAATGTATCATTTTTTTATCTTTATTTAGTTACCTTTTTAAATAACATTGTCTATATTTTCTATTTACACATGTTAATTCCCAAATAATTTAAATCCAAACAACAACGTATGATACATTTATGCCTTCAAGGTCTGTACAAATGGGAATGTAGAAATAGATTTTATTTTAAAAAGGTCAATTTGGTTGTTTCTGTGTAGGTGACTGAGATAAGTAAAAGGCGGAAAGCTCTAATGGACATAATCTATAAACGCCCAAAAAGATAAGGATTATGTAAACCAGAGGATTATAAAAACATCAAAAAGTAGCGTAAAATCCCAAAGTAAGTAATTTTGATAAGAGTGTAATGTGTATTATGTTAGTTTATTTAAAAAAATAAAGTCTCTGTATATTTTTATGGCCTGAAATTAGTCACCACGGAGTACGGACTTAGTTAAACTCAGGTTGACACATAACAAACACGTGACTTTAGTTATTTTGTTACAATGTTTTATACTATTTTATATTTCTGGCTGAAACATTTTTTACTGTTAAATTACAAACCAATACAAACTCGCCTTTATCCCCAAAGGGCTAGACCTCTGCCTCCCCTCTAAGCCTCTACGCAAGTATTGCACCCTCTTTCCACCATTCTGTTCCGTCCCATAATGTGATAGGTGGCGAGCCTAACGCCATATCGAGCACAAATTCCAGACTCCGGGCTGATACTGGGGCTCTATGAGAGTAATCCTTGTCGATGGAACTAATCCAATGTCAAAATCAAATCAATTTTGAGAGATTTTAATGATTTATACAAAAAATTGTTGATCGCAAAATCTTGAGATTTGTTAAATTCAATCTTGAGATTTGTTAAATTTAATCCTGAAATTTCGAGACCAACATAATATGACACGGAAGGAAATGAACGAAGATCTCAAAACAATGGGTTCCGGGATCAAATTCACCAGCTGTAGCTAACCTTCGTACAGGTTACAAGCTCTTAATGTAATAGGGTAGTTTCCCATGTACGATTTTGTACATTACGTACTTAATATGAAACAGAAATTAATACGCATAATAAAATCTCTGTGAAATCAGCATCAAAAAGTGGTTGAAAAATAAAGCGTATAATAATGGGAATAAAACGTGGTGGGAATAAAGCGCTGTCTTTTACCACACACGCAGCATTACGGTTGGCGACACTGGGTTTCCGTCACATCCGATCACCGTCCGATCACATTCTGCTGTTTCCGTTATCTGACAGAGACCCCCTTCCACCAAAATTCTAAGCTTTATAACTCATTAAAATTGCTTGTATTTTGAAAATCCTTTTTCCGCTAGATTTAGGGGACTTAATATTTGTATAAAATTATTAAAAAAAAAGTAGTCAACTACCCTATGTCGGCGAACCCTGCCGTGCGTACCAAACGGGAACATATGTCTACCTATAAGAATAAATAGACACAAACTGGTTCATTTGCTTCAATTTTAATAATAATTGAATATTTAAGCTAATCTCATGCATGTTTGATATCATTTTCAAATGTTAATATGCGTTTCCGCTGTTCGATTGCTTTTCGCGCATTTTAATACTACATGATTTGAATGAAATAGCATTCAGAAACGTAAAAAACTGATGAATTAATAAAATACTCATTAAAGACTTTTTGAAAGTAAGTCGTTTTATATATATAAATATTCGTTATTACGCAAACTTCTTCGTCTACATAATATTATAATGACATCAATTTGATTCTGACGTTCGGTTCATATTTATTATTGACTAGACTTCTGGTCGCGGCTTCGCCCGCGTGATAAAGTTTTTCCAGGATAGAAATATTTTCCCGGGATAAAAAGTAGCCTATGTGTTAATCCAGGACATGATCTACCCGTGTGGCAAATTTCATTGAAATCCGTTCAGTAGTTTTTGAGTTTATTCGTTACAAACATACTTACATACAAATCTTTCCCCTTTATAATATTACTATAGATTAAATTTCTTTTTTGTGACATTGGTACTTTTAACAACGCAGTTGAATCTCTTAACAGAAGTTTACAAGGTGGCTCTACCTTATGGTCCATGGGCCAGTGACAGATTTCCATGACCAAGTTCCTCTCAAACGATAATTGGTGAGACGCATCAGAGAAGTGTATCATGAGGCCTCGTGAACGTCCGCTGCGGTTCCGTGGGAGGCGATGAGCGGTGGTAGCCTCCCAAACACGTAGAAAAAAGTGTGTGTGTACTTATGTACACGTGTTAGTAGTTATACTTCTTTGGCGTAACAAGATAAAAAACTTTAAATAACGCGCCAAAAGAAGTATAACTTCAATATCTTTGACTTTTCTAAAAAGTTATGTGTGTATTCTTTGTGAATTATCGCTCGCTTTAACGGTGAACAAAAACATCGTGAGGAAAGGTTTCCTATATAATTTCCTATAAGTATATGCAGGTGCATATCTGAGAAGTTCTCTATAGGAATTTCGAAGGTGTGTGAAGTCTGCCAACCCGCACTAGGCCAGCGTGGTGGACTAAGGCCTAAACCCTCTCAGCTGTAGAGGGGGCCCGTGCTCAGCAGTGGACAGTATATAATACAGGGCTGGCATGGTATGGTATAGCTATACTCTACCTGCTCAGTTTTATCAAGTGGCCCATTTGACTTCAAATATTTTACTAAAATTTAAAAAAAAATCCCAAGATCGCTTTAGCTGTATTTTAACTTTATAAGAATAAAATTATTCACTTAGTTGTGAATATTTTTGTTAAAATAAAAACTTTTAATTTAAATTAGATTTTTCATTAAGTCAATTAGTTTATTTTGTGGCCCGTAGCACATAACTTCTGTCACCTGTATAAAAAAAGATTGAATAGGGCCGTAATCTTAAATCTCGATGTTTCGTGACTGAACTATCCAGTTTAGGAACACTCCCGTAAATATACGTTGTGTCGCCCACTACAACTTTTATTGTTATTTGTATTTTAATTTAAACAAAACAAAACTTTGCTAATTGGAGTAGGTTTTAATGTCTAGATGTACAGTGGGCGTACCTACTAAGAAAAACATAACTCTCAAGTAACTGTTGGATGACGGCTTCATCGCTGATTTTTTTATTTGTGACATTCACTTAAATTATTTGCACATTTTTTTTATAATTTGGCAACCAATGCGCGAATACACCACGCATGTAACCACACAGTAACGTAATTTTAACAATTATTACAAGTGTCCACTATCTACTTGGTCAGCATTCTATTCGGACTAATTATGCTGTATTAAAAATTAAATCCAGTATAAACACATATCCGTGTTAAGAAAGGAATAACTTTTCCAAGCGGACGTAGGCATGCTGAACCAACGCTGATCACTAAATCTTAGAACTTCACTATGTGATAAGGTAAATCCGAAGCTATGAACTGTGTACCTACTGAAGTAAGTTGGGACTCTCATGAACTCTCTTAAATTCGACCACCTGCGTGTTCAATTAAAATTTTCTGATATGAAAAACTCAAAGACATTCAACAGTATAGTTAGTTATATACCGGACATCAGACCCAAATTTTTCGTCCAAAAGTTATTACCAATTGGTAATAAGTCGCTGTCTTATATGACACACATCCTTGTGACTTGACGTCTCGGCATGCGCAAATTTTGTAAAGAAAGCAATATTTAGGAAATATGCCAATTTGCGCATTACGATCATGTCAATGTCATGTTTTGCTAATTCACGGTAGATTGAGTTACTGACGAACAGGCTCAAAACTTTTGTATGAACATTTTTCAAATGTCCGCTCTATATAATCTAAGAACTCTTTAAAAAAACTGAACTCAATCGAAAACTGTATGTTAATTGACACGTTAAATTTGGCGTACCGGTGACTGGTTTAATTCTTTTTTTTTTTGGTAATCATTAATATACTTGACATTACGAACTAACGAGACGACGGGACTCCATCGGAAAACAATCTATCACTTTGTAACAATTTTAAAATAATATTTGAGAGCGATTAGGTTTCGTTATACCTTTGCCTAAAAAATAAAGAAAACATGTATGTTTCTAGTTCAAATTTAGAAATTGGAAAAACACAATGAAACTGCGCTTGAGCATTGACTTAAATATTTTCTATTTATGTGGATAGTACATATATAACATATTTTTGTGTCTATAGTTCCTATTGGGTGGCTACGTTATGTAGGCAGCACCTTTTTGACTATTGTTAGTGTACGTAGAAGTACTATTGTGTATGTGGTTTGAAAGATAGTATCTACTAACTATTATTGTTCTTAGTGAGCTTTGAGTTTTAAAATATGAGGAATGTTGTGCATTTCAATTCAAAATCGATAACTTTGCTATGGTTTAAATGTTTAGTCGTAAAGTTGCAATATGTGTTCTATACTATCAAGCCAGCTGATGTGATTGACCACAAAACAAACACCATCGCCAGTAAAAGGTAAGTGCGTTAACAAGACCTGTTCAACATAAGATATATGTAGTATGTAGGCGTGGATTTCTAACACAATTTTCATCCAGTCCTACTCAAAACAAATCCAACACCTCCAGTAAATGTATCAACTTTGAAAGCTTTTACGGTACATGTAGGCGTGAACACGAGCATTGAGGTCAGAATACATTAGAAACACTCCACCGGACGTGATGTGACAGGCCCTCTATGAAAACTGGTTTGCCTTCCTAAACTGACGTGACTGAAGCTAGTAATTTTCCAAATTGTTTGTCGTAAAAAAATACTTAAGTTCGTAATGTTTGTTTGTATTTTACACAGGAATGAATGAGTTTAGATTATGAATCATTCATATTTGATGGGGAAATAATAGAATGAAAATGACTGTGAATCATTGATAAAAATAATAATAATAAATAGGACAAGATCGATTGGCGCGCCGCGCAATACTTGTTGATGTCACCATCCCGCATGACGATAAAGCCGAAAAAGACAAAATGTCTAAATATTTAGATTTGGCACATGAGGTTGCTGTGATGTGGGATGTGGACTCCACAATTATTGTTTCGATTGTCGTTTCTGCACATGGATTGATACCAAAGAGCCTTGACCAACATCTTAAGAGGCTCTCAATTGGTCGTTGGGTCAAGAGCCAAATGCAGAAGGCAGTACTGTTGGACACGGCACGCATTGTGAGGAGATTCCTCACTTTGAATCCCTAACCACCGGTGGCTTGGGTCTGAGAGGGTGATAATTTTTTTTATATGTATTTTTATAACTTATATATATAAATGTAAAAAAGGTAACTTTTAGAATAAAGGACAATAAATTAATGACTATAATTGCAATGTCTAGGAATCTACAGTAGATATTAGAGGTTAGTTTTGCAAGTTTATTCGGAGAGCGTTATAAGGAAGTTTCCTTTGAAACAAAAACATATTTTTCTTGTATAAATTGTAAGATTATAGAATAAAATTAATAATGGCCAAGGGTTATTCGAATATCTTGAAAAATTACGAAGTTATTGAAGTTAGAATCTATTGAATAAAAAAATAAAATGCTGCGTTCTGCGATCACGGCGTGACCGCGCCAGATATTTGGCTGACCCAGGATTTCATAGGGGAGTCGTACCGCACACGCAATACATAATCCCTTCCTAGCCAAATTTCGGCCACGGCGGCCAATCTCAACGCGGATCAGCCATGTACGCAGGAGATATTATTATAGTGCACAAGTGTGTGCGCAATACACAGGTACACTCGCTATTCCTTGGCTCTCATAGTCCGGTAAGACGGCAATCAGATATGAACGTAGAGAGATCAGGCGCAGGACCAACGGCTTTACGTCCATTCCGAGGCACGGGGTATCACACCACCAACTTCCTGACTCCGAGCTGCGACTGAGCCATTTTTAAAATGCAAAGACCCGTTACAACGTTGGTCAAACAATGTTTTTGGCCCGACCCGGGATTCGAACCTAGGACCTCAGCACGTAAATCGTACTCTCACCGCGTACGCAATATAACTACGCTACCGAGTTACAAAACAGGTTAATACATTATTGGCTTCCGGCGATTCTTTTACAAATAATGTTTTTCGACGTTAATAATAAATTTAAATATATTATTTGCTTGAGTCGCATCCATAGCAAATAACCGTGAGAGCTGTATTTAAGTTTTATAAGTAGTTTATTAGTAACATGCTTTAAAATGTTACATTTACACCTACGTCATCTCATCTCTACATAAGTATACTTATTCTTCGTCTTCTTTTAAATTATGGCTCCACCGTAACACGGTGATTTTGTCAAAGTCGGAATGTAAATATAGATATGGTCAGCCGTCAAAGAGTAGAATAATGTATGGGGGAAATATGGTGTAGATTGAGCTGAGGTTCTCAAAAAGCATAACTTTAAATTTGAAGATTTTTCACTAAGGTTACTTAAGTTTCAGCCTGAAGTGTCCTATGAATTAAAGATTATGATTGTGAATTAAAGGTATACTTATTGTGAATTTGTAAATGATGATTCTCTTTTATTTTTATCAATTAAACTGTTTAATTTAAAAAATCTACATGTAGACGCTAAGAGAAGCTAATAAATTTTATTAAAACGTCTGTCACAGAACAATAAACGTCAACACAAAGTATAATATAAACCACTGGCCTATGTAATATTTCCGGCGTAGGGCCGCTGCAGACTCGGGAATAACTCACAATGAAACAACCTCGACCGTTGCGTACCACGTTTAATGCAGAACTGACAACTGTCACGTTCCGTGCTTATTACCCACCTTTTGACATATATACTACACCCCCACACTTATTCCAAGATACACAACATAAAATATTTATTCTTAACCAACAATTACAATAACTGCTAATACATAATGGGATCCCCATAAAACTCGACAGGTTTAGGGTTTCTTCTGGGCCTGACTTGCGACACCGCTGGCGCTGGAAGAATACTCTCTTCCCCGGACGCCGGACCATTCATCGTACTGGGGTACGCCAACAGGGAAGCGGACTTATTTGACCTGACCTGATCAAAGTGCCTTTTCATTTGCATAGGTAGACCATCTTCCCTATCTACCAAAACGTTACGACTCCCTATCACGCTATTTATCCTACCGGGTACCCATTCTCCCCCTGCACTAAAATCACGCGTCCATACCGAGTCCCCTACGTCGAAATTGCGTAATTTACCTCCTGCGTTTTTAATCTGTATATCCTGCGCTTCCTTGATTTTTTGAGGGAGGTCCCGACCCGTACGTAAAAGATCTAATCTAGATTTTAAATTACGCTTTAATAGTAACATTGCCGGGGCCTCTCCCGTCGTACTATGTACTGTGTTTCTGTAAGCCATTAAATATGTTTGCAAAGCTATATTAACATCTACTCTATCCCTTATAGCTTTTTTAATGGCTCGCTTGCACAGTTTAACCGCTCCCTCCGCAGCACCATTGGATGCTGGGTGATAAGCGGCGGTAAAAGTATGAACTATGCCATTATATTTCATAAAATCTGCTATTGTTGTACTTGTAAATGGAGGTCCATTATCGGACACTATCTCTTGCGGTAACCCAAATCTAGCGAAAGTTTCCCTTAATTTTGCCAGTACTGACTCTGCCGTAGTATCTGACATTTGAAAAGCCTCAATCCATTTGGTAGTAGCATCTATTATGACAAAAAATCGTTTACCTTGCAAGGGACCCAAAAAATCTATATGTAGTCTACTCCAAGGCTCAATCGGATACTTCCAAGGTTTTGGCGGTACGCGCGGTGGAGCCGACGCTTCACTCATGCACGTGCCACACTCCTTACAATTTTTTTTCTATATCTGCGTCAATCCCAGGCCACCATACATAGCCTCGCGCCTTCACCTTCATTTTAACTATTCCCATGTGTCCCGTATGTAACTCCTGTAAAATTTTTCCACGCAGTGTTTGAGGTATGACTGTTCTATATCCCCACATAATTAAACCTGAGTCTAAATACAGCTCGTCTTTTCTAGCATAATATGGCTTAATGCTAGCTTCCTGACACTGAGAGGGCCATCCCGACTGTAAATATAATACTACTTTACGTAACACTACGTCCTTTGCTAACTCCTCTTTTAAAGTTTTGTAAGTTATCGGTAAAAAATCTTTAATGAAATTTACATATGTAACTTCCGCTTCCTCCTTAAGTTGTTCACCACTAGGTAAACGTGATAACGCATCTGCCCCATTCCTAGATGTGGTCACGTGCTCGATATCATATCTATAACCTGCTAGTATCACCGCCCATCTTTGTAACCGCGATGCTGCCATCGTCGGTATGCCCCTTTTGGGTCCAAAAATCGTGACTAATGGTTTATGATCCGTACGAAGTAAAAATTTGCGACCAAATAAATATTGATGGAATTTCTTCACCCCAAAAATGATACTAAGAGCTTCTTTATCTATTTGAGAGTAGGCCCGCTCTGCAGAGTTTAGCACTCTCGAGGCAAACGCGATGGGGCATTCCCGGCCGTCTGGCATCTCGTGGGAAATAACCGCTCCGATACCTACATTGCTAGCATCTGTCGTCAAAATGAGTGGTAACTCCGGATTGTAATGCACTAATACCTCACTAGACATCAATTTATTTTTTACCGATAGAAAAGCAGTATTGCATTCTGATGACCACACAAATTCAGCCCCCTTTTTAAGTAATGCATATAAAGGTGACAATATTGTACTAATGTTCTTAACAAATTTCCCATAATACATCACCATACCGATGAAAGCTCGTAGTTCCGTCACGGTGGTAGGTAACGGTACCTGCTGTATAGCCTCTACTTTCTCTCTATTCGTATGTATTCCTTCTTTATCGATTTTATAACCTAAATATGTTACAGAGTTAGCAAAGAAGCTACACTTCTCTTTTTTAACTTTCAACCCAAACTTACTTAAGCGGCTCAAGACTGTATGTAATGTCTCTAAATGTTTTCTGTCGTTAACCCCCGTCAAAATGACGTCATCTAAGAAAACTCCTACCTGAGGCAAATCTGCAAACATCTCTTCTAATTTACGCTGAAAAATGCCCGGACTTGACGATAGCCCATATATCAACCTATTGTATTGGAACAATCCCCTATGCGTGTTTATCACTGTATATTTTTTTGAGGCTTCACTTAAGGGAAATTGAGCATAAGCCTGTGATAAATCAATTTTTGTAAATTTAATCCCCCCATTCAACTTAATTAATAAATCTTCTACTCGGGGCAGCGGAAAACGGTCTACCTCTAGGCACTTATTGAGTGTTAATTTATAGTCACCACAAACCCGTATGGTCCCGTCCGTCTTCACAACAGGTACAATTGGCGTAGCCCAGTCTGACGTCTCCACTGGTGTAATAATGCCGTCCGCGATCAATTTGTCCAACGCATGATCCACGGGTGTCCGCATCGAATATGCGAGGGGTCGCGCTCGCATAAATATCGGTCTGGCCTCTGGTCGTACGTGCAGGGTTACATCGCCACCGGTATATCGCCCAAGCCCATCCGAAAACACCTCACCATATCTGGAAATCACATCCGATAAATTAAATGACAAACTATCCCCACTTTTATTTATAAAATTAACCTCACTTAACCTGAATCCTAACTGATTAAACCAATGTCTACCCAACAATGGTTTTCTTCCTTTATCTATAATATACAATTCCAATTTTTTTGTTATCAACTTATATTTTACAGTTGGAAATATTTTTCCCATTGGTACAATTCGTTCACCGGTATAATAGGACATAACAATGTCACTATCTACTAATTGCAAATGTGCTAAATACTTTGTATAATATTCATAACTGATGCATGATATTGCACTACCTGTGTCCACTTCCATATCTATACATCTATTCTCTACAAAGACCGACACAATATACGGTTTACAATCACCTGAGCTACATACGTTATACATATTATAATTTACCTGCTCGTTCAACTCAACTAATCCCGTTTCCGTACATTCTTGTACACTGTTACTATAAACCGAAGCTTCTGACGGAACCTTCAATCTAGGGCACATCTTTTTAAGGTGCCCCGGGCTATAACACACTTTACAAACGTAATTGCTAAATCTGCATCTCGATGATACATGTTGTCCGCCACAAACATTGCACTTCGCCTCCCGGTCAAAGCTACTGCGATTCTGTCTTCCACCTAGTTGAGCCGGTGTGCCGCCGCCGCGACCTGTTACCGCCGGCGTTGCCTGTCGCTGTCCCGCTCCGCGCGCAACCGTCCTATGTGAAGCGCCTTGTTGTCCGCGTGACGTCATGCCCCGTCTCGCTCGCTCCGTCAACACTGTGTGACACTGTGCCTCCTCTTTATGTGGCACTGTGTCCCGCCATTCATTTCTACCGTCAACAATTGCCGCGTTTTTCTCGGCCGCTTCTATTGCAATTGCTAATGTTAATGCTTTTTCGAATGTTAAGCTCTCCTCCGTAAATAACCGTTGCCTGACCACTTCACTGCTGAGTCCGCACACCAATTGGTCTCTCAAACTCTCCTCCAACCATTTCCCGAACTCGCACCCCTTCGACAACTTTTTGAGTTCTGCTACGTATTCTGCTACCGTTTCTTCTTGCCTTTGCTTGCGTAGTCTGTATATATATCTCTCCGCCAAAATGCTCGGTTTTGGGCGTAGATGATTATTCATAACGGTCACTAGGTCCTTAAAAGACTTGGTTGCTGGTCTGTCGGGCGTACATAATGTAACTAGCAATTCGTAACTGGCTCCTCCCATTACTGTTATTAATGTAGCTACCTTATGCTTCTCTTCGATTTGGTTTACAATAAAATATTGCTCCAACCTCTCGATGTACAACTCCCAATTATCCGCGTTCAAGTCGAACGGTTCAATCTTGCCCACTGGTGCCATTTCCAAAAATATATTCAATTTTACACACGTAGAATCGTACTCGTCGCCAATGTAATATTTCCGGCGTAGGGCCGCTGCAGACTCGGGAATAACTCACAATGAAACAACCTCGACCGTTGCGTACCACGTTTAATGCAGTACTGACAACTGTCACGTTCCGTGCTTATTACCCACCTTTTGACATATATACTACAGCCTACAGACTTGTCAATAAATCAAACGATTACAATGTTGAATCAATCAAGTGATATCACATTGTTAGTGGAACAGACACTAATCGGTTTATGTAAGATTTAAATGTTTTTAACGCTATAATTTGATTAATTATTTTTTTATTTATTGGCATTTTTTTGTTTGTTTTATCTGCGTGAAAGTCGTAGCTTATAATAATGAAAGATGTTTAAATCGCTGCTTTATTGACTGTCATACTTTAATTAGCCCTTACAAACAATCTCTCAATACCATTTGAATATTAGTATAGTCCTAACGGATAAAATTTGCCCCAAAATGTCCCTGAGCGAAATCGCCTCGAACATGACTTGGATAAAGGTGTCTCTTCCATAAATCTGTGAAAACAGCAAACAAAAGTATTGAAAAATGAAGAGTCAACTCTATTGTCTCAATAGTTAATCCTAACATAGTATAAACGAAGTCGCCGATATAGTGCTTTGGAGATAGTTTGAGACCCTCGGAAGGACATAGGGTACTTTTTATTCCGTGAAAATATATAGCGGGACATTTATCCTAGTTGCCGCGGTTGGGACATGAATATTATGTGGCACTTTGTTTGTTTTTTTTTGAAGTGAAAACTTCTTTAGAGGCTTTGAGCACTTTTGGGATGGGTATAAAATGTTAAACTCGCGTCAGGATCACGTGACCCCGATCGAATGCGTACGAGGTTTTGCCATCCCTTACTAATATGAACCTTAAATACAATGCGTAAAAGCTATAATTCTTAAACGTGTTTATTTGCTTCATTAAAACCATCCCTTCCTAATATGAACCTTAAATACAACGCGTAGAAGCTATAATTCTTAAACGACTACATTTTTATTTACTTCCCCAGTGCGGCGTTGCTACGGCACGAGTACAAAAGAGCCTAACATTCTTTTTTCAAATTTTGCTTTATACGTATTTTTAAAATTGTCATTTTTGTGTACGATAGCGCAATCAATAAATATTGTATTTAACCACATAAATGCTAGTACTTTTATACTGTTGAATAAAGCCATTCGTGCGAAATTATTCCCTAACCATTCCAAAATATTCAAAAATGTACAACGTTAATGTTCAAGTTTTCACTTCTGCCGGCGCTCCCGGAGTGCAACTCGTTCTTTTTTTATTATATTGAACTGTTAGATTGTATTAACTAATTTAATATCTAAATTTTTGAAGAATTATTTCATCGAGTACGCCTGTCTACTGCAAAGATCAATACCGTCAAATCTCCTTATTCATTTTCTGTTTTTTTTTTTTTTATATATATATCACGTGTACCTCGACAATAAATTATTCTGATTATTATTCTTACCCCGGAAAAACTCTCACGCAAGCGAAGCCACGAGCAAAAGCTATTACTATTATAAACTAAATTTAACGCAACATATTTAAGAATTTATAAATAGAGAACAAAGTTATTTATAATCGAAAGCCCCAAAAAACATGAGTGGCCTTCATAGAAAACGTGGGCTCGTAACAAAAACTAGAGGGACTGTAGTTACCGCTGGCCTTGACGTCCACAAACTAGTTTGGGCTTATACGCGCTACAAAATTATAACGCAACAACCCATGACGTACCTACTTTACAGAAGTCTGTACGCACACGTACAGCTTTACAATATTAGTAAAAAGCTTACTGCAATATTTCAGTCATGAACTTTTTACATTTATATTATAACGAAACCCTAATATATGAGCCACATAATAAATATTAATATGTCATATTTTAACCATGGAAAATTATCAACTTCGTATTATCTGTTTTTGGTAACATACGGGCGTGAATATTGTTTTCCGCCTTTCCAATTTCCACTATACAATACGAATAGAATCTTAAAGTTCTTTGTATTCGACGTGAGCCCACCACACGTCCATCTATTTTCTACCGACTTCTAAAAAAGGAGGAGGTACTCAATTCGTATGTTTTTTTTTATGTTTTTCGTTTCAAAGTTAGTGTGAAATCGTATGTTTGAGCTAAGCTTTAGAAATATATGAGAAATAGTAGGTATCAAAACAAACAAGGGAAAGTTTATAGTTGGAGGCCGGAAAATAGCAAGTCTGTGTATGGTAAATTATTACGGCAATTAAACACCTACAGTAACTCCAGTGAAATCATGCCGATCTTAGAGAGATATAATGATTGACAGAATATAGACAATATCGATGTCACCACGTCTAGAGACAATGGTATCATCCCGGTAGAGTCGGCCTATAGACAAACTGGCCACAAGGTCTAGTCTACCACATCAAATCTTGGGACAAACAAACAATAAATACACTCTAACAAGTTTATTTACAACTAAACTACATTAATCAGTACGCGTATCCCTTCTTCTCTTCTCGTTTGAGACCCCAGTAGGCCAATAAACTCCACAGAATTGTTATAAACACCAGCCCCATGCAGTCTTCAAAGATGAAATCTTCGGAATAACCGTTTTCTAATAACACTGATAGTCCGTCTTTGATGCAAATAGTCGTGGAGTTTGAAGGACAATCTGTAAAAGAATATTGATTGATTTATACGAGGTATAATGTATAGACAATGGATTGTTACGTAAAGCATCAATTAGATGGAGCATGCCTGCCTCACCCGTGCGATTCATGAAAGGACATAACGTTGCCCGTCGAAACACAATGGCAAGGCAATTCTTGCCCGTGTTGACAAGCGAGACTCGCCACAAAAAAACTGCCGCAAGAAACCTGCTCCATCTAACTGAGGTTTTATAGTTTAGCAGGGACCAGCGGCTGGGACGAACAAAACTAATAAAGGTTACCTCTGTAGGTGTATTTGTAAATTGTGTGAACGTTCATATCGCCATAGATGGACTAAGCTGTCACAATTTCTCTGCCATTTATCTTATGGGCGTTCTGATGATCGTCTAATTGACATTATATTTGAACCTACTATCACGACTGTATATTCATTATATACATATATCATACAAATCTTTCAAACAATAAAAAATCCCACTTGCCTATATAATATATCTGCCTCCAATACAAATTGCTGATAGAATCCATTGCGTAGTAGAAGTGGGATATGTATTTGAGTGGGTACAGCCAGAGGGGAATAGACGTTATCCTCAGGAACGCTCCCGACATGAGGAACAGAGGCAGGTCAGCGCACGGCATCACGTCGCCCATCACCCCTGACGAGATGAACACTGCCGACATGCCGAGACCTGGAGGAAAAGATATAAATAGCTAGTTATTATTGGGGCAGAAAAACAATCCCTCAAAATATGTGTTTCATTTTTATCCCGGGGTATGTAATCAGGCTTTTGGGAATAGCGTATCATGTATCTATTTATTTTCTTTGCTATTAAACATTGCGAGGTATACAGTATACTACATCTAAACTTACAAGAATTACGATTATATAACAATTTCAATTTTATCAGCGTGATTGCCAAAATCCTAACCCTTCTGGATAGGAAAGGCCTGTGCCAAACAAAGGGATGATTTTTATAGACTACATACTTACATAGTTATTATTATTTAGTCTTACTGAGACCCATGATTTTGAGGGATAAAAATAGTCTCTATCAGTCTACACAAACTCAGTAAAATTTTTATAGTAAGGGTTACCGTAAGCTACTGAAGCGAATGCTGCACCGATGAGCGCTGCCGTGAACTCCAGCGCGGTTATGATGTGGTTTGGGAGCTCTACCGACAGCGTCGCGATGGATACTAGCGTTACAGGCCATACTATGCATCTCGGTATCTTGTAAAATAGAAGGAATCAATAAACAAAGGTATCAGAAAATCTCTGAATTGGAGTCGGGGCTTAGGTATTTAGACTAAAGAGTCGGGTGGGTTGCTCGTGACACATAAAAATTAGGTATCACAGAAATCCCTTTGTATTGTTTTTTATGAGACATTGCGTGGCTCTGCCATATTAAACATTCTGGCACTAGAGAGCTACAATATAATTCAGTTTCTCTTTGATATAAGAATTCACGGTCTTATAGTAGGATTACCTAATACCACAGTAGGAATAACACTTTACATGCAAATGTCAATTTAAAATTAAAATAGACATATCTAACGATAATATCAAATATATTCGCGATATTATCAAAAAAACTATTTACGGAGGGATAGGCGAAAATGTGTATTTTATTCATAAGTCCATGGCCATACTATATCACCTAATCTTTCAGATAATGATCTTTGATATATTTTATAGCCAAAAGTCTGATTTACATGACATTTGAATTGCATGAAACTGGACGAATATAAAATTTTGCCCGGACCCGCCTCGGCCTTCACATTTAATTTTTTTTCATGAATTTGGAAAGAGTTATCGCTTATTTTGCAAATGTTTTTTCAACTTTAGATTTCGTTGGCAGATTGTATATTATTATTATCCCGGAAGAGACTGTAGTCTTTTATATTATAAGTATAAAAACACATCTTCGTAATTTTTTACAGTCTTAAAATATATTTTTTACGCGGAGAAAATAATTGAACAGGTAAGTTTCTTGACGATTCTTTTCAAGAAATAGATTCTTGTTAAAACTGTTCGTATTAAATTGGTTTTAGATGTATAATTACTAAAATAATTCGAATTACTTACGTAACTCAACAACCTGTTGACGAAGTAAGCAGAACAGGAGTACATCCCTGCCTCGCGTTTAAATAGGGTTAACTCAGCATCGAACGCATATAGAGCGTTGTATGAGAGACTGAAGCACACCTCGCTGGTCATCAGCCAGAGGAACCCACGGATATCTTGGACTCCACGCTGGGTGTTCCCTGATATGCCCATATAGCAGGTTCCTATGACGAAGGACGTGGCCACCTAGAAATTATTACTGTTATTTATGATGACATGGTTAATTTATCACTTTATTGTTTAGTGATAGCATATACGGGCCAGAAGATTGAATCCCATGTTACAAAGTGTGTGAGTTTTTCTTATATTTGCCAGGGACAGGATTCCGCAGAAGTGGTTGACGTCAGGCGGTCAGTCATAAACGCTAAGCTAAATCTGTACCGGAACATAGGTACTCCAAAAGTGTGACACTCCAACCGATTTCTCATATCTAGTGATTTATAACTCATCACTCCTTTACCGTCAACTTTTTTGGAAGATCCACTCCTAGGGAAATAGCATTAGAAAAATCCGCACTGATTTGAAACACTGTTCAGCTTATAGACCATACATTTCATTTTCATTTTCCGCCAGCTGCATTTCCGGACAGATACGACCTGGCAACCTTCAAAAAAAGGGCGTATTTCCACCTAAAAGGCCGGCAACGCATCTCTGTGCCCCCTGGTATTGCAGATGTTCATGGGCGGCGGTGATCACTTACCATCAGGTGAACCGTATGCTCGTTTGCCCCCTATACCATAAAAAAAAACATTTTCTACGATCATACAGAGTCGATAATATTATTGATCGATTCATTAGTTATTAAAATACAAGTGGTATCTTCTTCTTCTTTTTCAGCCTTTAGAAGTCCATTGCTGAACATAGGCCTCCCGCAAAGATTTCCAGACCAACCTGTCAGAAGCGGCCTGCATCCAGCGAGTTTCTGCGACCTTTACAAGGTCGTCTGTCCACCTTGTAGTAGGACATCCCACGTTGCGCTTGCCAGTACGTGGCCTCCACTATTACTATTTTTTCTATCCCATCTGTTGTCAGTTCTACGAGCTATGTGCACCTAGAACCTACCCACTGCCATTTTAGCTTGCTAATCCCCTGGGATATGTCGGCGTCTTTCGGTTTTCTACGGATCTGTTCATTTCTGATTTGATCGCGTAGAGAATCACCGAGCATTGTAATTAAGAAGTGGTCATGCTTAATAAATATGAGAAGAATTATATGCAAATAACTATTTCGAATATGTCATTAATTCTTATAAACTTGTAAATATAACAATACTTTGATATCTCTAAATAGACACTGCATTATATAGAACTATAGGTATTTCTGGCATTATTATCTATTTGTTGATATATGACTACATGGTGCTTAAATTATTTTATCTATTTTCCTAAGAAATAGACAAACTAATCGTACATCCACGAAGTGCGTACTCTTACTATATTTAACCGTTTTTTATAACAAAGTAAATATTTACAAAACATAATCTTTTTATTATATAGGTATTTTATAAACTTAATGCCACGCCATAAATGAATATCTCAGTAGACACGAGGACTTACCACTGATAAAATTAATTGTAGTATGTGGCTGCGTACGTCTCTCTTTAAAGTTATAGAGGAACGCCATAACAAAAGCTCCACCTGTTTACACCAGTTTCTTTGAATTCTGAAAACAACACCTTTTTATGAAATAAATCAGCATTTTACAAATTTTTGATAGCAACTAGCTTTTGTACAGATTTAAAATGTCTATTGACAAGATTTTTAAAGGATTGTAGGCATGCATAATGTTCAAGTGAAATATTATGTTATTCGCTAGTTAGTGCATAAAATAATTGATGTAGATGGTACTCATTTGATTATCATTTATTTGCGATTTGACAGTGGCTAATATATTTTGGTCGTCTTATAATTGACTAGTAACATTGCAAAAGACGTGAAACGGCGCTAAGTATTATTAAAAACAAATTTGTAATTTATTATGTAAACTTGACCCAAAAAGGCCCAAACAAAGCACCTTGACTTAAAATACATTCCGTTTCTAATGCTGTTCATTGACCTATCCATAATATGTGTTTATTTTTTCCATTCAAGGCTTAAAACAACCAGATACAATCTAAACCCATTAATGTTTCAGTCCCACACAGCCGTGCAGAGTCCGGGCAGTCACAGGAACGTATTAGATACATCCTTTGCCGCCGTCACCGGTCCGTGGATTTCATCAATATTGTTTTTTCCGTACCTACAAGCTGATACCCTACTAATTTTTATTTTTAAAACGAAACTCCTGCTAATTGTAATAGCTCTTTCGTGATAAAGTAAGTGTAGGCTAAGTTAGAAAAGTTCACGATTTATATAATAATATGTGAAATTTTGATGTTGTATCCTCTACTTTTTAATACGCTATGAAAATGAATTACATATTAATATGAATAAATAGAACTAACGCAATTGTTAATTCCTAGAGTCACTGCTTATTCCTGTTTTCAAAATCACGGTCCTATCCCGTCCCGGACTCTGCACGGCCAATGACAATCACACTCACATTTTGAGAGAACCTTTATCTGTTATCTCGGAAGTAGTCTCATGGCATTCCGAGAACCTGTTTGAGTTGATTTCCAGAATTTGTTCAATGTACCCGTGACCGTTTGACAGCGCTCGGACGTAGAACTCTGCTGGGTTATAATTCATTGGGCATCGGAGATTTATGCTAGTAAAAAAGTTTAATTGTTATATAGTAGAATTCAATTAATTATTTTTATTTTGTCCGTATTATAGGTTTTCAGACTATTATGTGGAGGAACTGTTTTGTTGCTTCAGTAAATAACCTTTTAGTTTTCTATGATAGTGATTAATGGCCGCGACAAATAGTGAAATGCAAAAACAAACCCTTATCCAAGTCACAATGATTTGATGATTTGAAGGTAACTAAAGTATTTCAAATAACACCAAAGCAAGGCGAGCAGTGAGCGCAATTCATAACCTCGATAAGTAAGTGGTCATCAGAAGTACTGCGTACTCTCTTCTACCATTAAAACAAGAAACAATCACCTTTCAAACAAGCGTTTACATTGGTCATGCGAGCCGTGGAACAGCAGTTTACCCTCTGCCATCATTAATATAGAGGAGAACTCTTTGAAAAGGTCCCACGAGGGCTGGTGGATGGAGCAGATCACCACCTTGCCGGTCAAACATAGTCTTTTCAATACTCTGATGACCAGTAAAGCGTTATAGCTGTCCAAGCCAGTGGTCGGCTCGTCGCAGATCAGGATTTTGGGATTGGAGAGTAGCTGGAATGAATGTGGATAAAAATTGATCTGACATTATTTTCATTTGACTCCTGAAATCAGACACATGGGATACGAAATTGAAAGCTTTTTTTATTTTACAACCATTTAAACATTCGAAGAATAAAATGCAAGAATGTAGTACACAGGCATATAGGAGATAATCAGGACAAAGTAGCTTAGCCTTTACAGCTTAAATGTAACGTACCGAGGAAGCCAAGGAGAGCAAACGCCTCTCCCCTCCCGACAGCCCTCTTATTGGTGTGTTGAGATGCGACTTTAGCTTCAAGTCGCGTATCAAATTGTTCAAAACCACATTATTTGGGGGTTTCTTATAATTACCCAATTTCATTTCTGTCTGAAAAAATAAACTTAAATTTGACATGACATAGCATTTATCTTAAAATGCCTAGAAGCTCTGAAAACAGTATTCAGTAATTCATATTCCCGGTGTTATTACTATAGTTTATGGTTGGTCATGACGCTTAAACAACAGGCGGCTGGCTTCTGGTGTCGTGATGCAATTTCATACAAATAGACCATGCTATTTCCTCGTCGAGTCGTTCCGATGTAACTCTATGAGCATTTAATTTCTTCCAATGGTTCAAAAGCAATCAGGTGTTTGAGTATATTTGCTCACGTAATGTTTACCTCATGGAAGGCGTGGACACGAGTGACCAATGGCATTTGTTCACGACTAAACCATTGAACCACGCCTATACACGAGTGATATTAACATAATTATTACGGTTTTTTTTATTACGAGTAAGCTTGATCTTTTATCTTTAATCCTACTATAATATTATAAACGCGAAACTTTGTAAGAATGTATGGATGTATGTATGTTTATTACTCTTTGACGCAAAAACTACTGAACGGGACTTTTATCTAACTATAAAACACATTCACGCGGCTGCTATTTACGAACGGATTTTGAAGATTTCTTCTTCTTCAGCCTTTAGAAGTCCACTGCTGAACATAGGCCTCCCCCAAAGATTTCCAGACCAACCTGTCCAGCGGCCTGCATCCAGCGGGTTCCTACGACCTTTACAAGGTCGTCTGTCCACCTTGTAGGAAAACGTCTCACGTTGCGCTTGCCAGTGAAGACTATTAAGCCTCATTTAGATGGAGCAACGATCATGCCGCGCACGTGAAATTTTTCAAAGGTCATAAAAAAAGTGGCCTCGGCTGAACATACGCAATGGCGAGGCAGTTTTCACATGTTGACAGGCAAAACTTGCCTGGGTACTATTATACTTTGCTTAAGACTCAACATTTTCCTCGCTTCTAATTCTCTTTACATTCCTTAAAAGTCATTAGTATGTCAAATATTGCTCACTATATTATGATGAGAATGTTCGGATGGTGATGATCACCATAAGATGCAACAATACCTACTAAAAACCTAACAAGACAACGCTACGTAAGTCCACTCACCATGAAAATCAAATGCTCCTTAACGCTCAAACTGTCCATAAACACTTCGAACTGCGGAACAATTTCGACGACTCCCTGCTTGACATTTCTGCCGTTCACCGTCACGCTACCATCCGATGGTAAGGTACATTTGCCAGCCAATGACACAAGAAATGTCGTTTTACCTGCACCACTAGAAATACAATTTAACGATGATGGTAAAGTTAGGAATGATATGGAAATGAAACAAAATGTCACCTCGGTCCAATCACTGCTGCGAACTCGCCTTCTTTGATACAGCCTGAAACTAATTATAATGAATAAATAATGGAGCTAACACGAAAATATTGGGTCTTTACCTATGAAATTCCCGTTTAGTATACAGAAAGTTAAAGACATCTTTTTATAAATATTTTTTATTTCTATCAATCAAAATATGCACCCATGCTATCGATGCATCTCTGCCAGAGCAGTGGTAATTTTTAAATGTCCTACTTAAAGAAGTCAGCTGTACGGGAGCCAACAAACTCTTCAAAGGCATTTTGTACTTCGTCTGGGGTATTCAATTTTTTCCTGCCAAAAAGTTGTCTAAATTTTGGAAAAGTAGAAGTCTGTCGGCGCAAAACCTGGTGAGTACGATGGATGACACAGAACTTCCAACCCTAACTCTTGTAGCTTAGAGACCGTCTGTTGTAGGATTTCTGTCTAATATCCGAGACAGTACAAAATGCCTTTGAAGAGTTTTTAGGCTCCCGTACACATAACTTCTTCAAGAAAGGCATGGAAAAATTACCACTACGCTGGAGGAGTTGCATCGATAGCGTGGGTGCATATTTTGATTGATAGAAATAAAAAATATTTATAAAGAAGTTACTAATTGTCTGTTTACTAAACGGAAATTTCTTAGGTAAAGACCTAATAGTAATACGAAGTTGATGTTCGTTTTTTTTTTTGTTTTATAGCATAGACTGACGAGACGAGCATGCCGTTCGCCTGATGGTAAGCGATACGACCACCCATAAACAGTAGCAACACCATCCAGCACCTTGACATACAAAGTACTGTGTGGCATTCCACTGCGCTCGTCATCCTGAGACATAAGATGTTCAGTCTCATTATGGCCAGTAGTTATACTGGCCACAATATCCTTCAAACCAAAACACAACAGTGCATGCACACTGTTGCTTGGCGGTAGAAATAGAGATTGCGGTGGTACCCCACCCAGGCGGCCTCTTACATAATGAGAGACCTACCACCAGTAAAAGTCGTTATTGTTAAAAATTATTTTGCAGCTTTACTTAATAGCTACATTCTTTTAAAGTGCTAGTGACTATTTAGATACCGTGAAAATCATTAAAAAAATATATAGTTTTATATCTGCTTACCTCCATTCAATATAAGTCCCTGTGGTTTGGTTATTTTTCGTCTCCACCAGGATTTTTCCTCTGGCGTCCACACTTTGAGATTATTTATTCTAATCACTTCATCTTTTCCATCTAACTGTTTATTTACCTAAAAAGATACACTAAGAGGACATTCTGATAACATTTATTTGAAGAGCATAATTTTTTATCTTAGGACGGTAGTAACTGCATTAAAGCAATATTTTATGATAAAGGACATGTCCATAAACGGGCTTAAAATTCTAACCAAGATACTTAATGTACATATATTTGGTTAATACTCCCAAAAACTAGGCCTTCAAACAATCGTATAATTTTAAAGTCCTCCGATTTCGAGGTTTATGTAATTTTATTTTGCTTAAAATTACACTTAAAATGAACGTTATTAAAAAGTTTGTTATAAATGAAAGAATATTTTTTTATTCGATCCAAGATCCATATTTTTGCCGCTTTAATATCGATAAAGTTTGAGCCTGGTTAGATTTTGAGGCCCAAATCCCATACAAAATCGGACATCTCCTTTATGGAATCCCCTAAGCTTCAAAATAAGAAATTGCTAAGAATGTTTGAATTAACTTATTTTAGAAAAGCACGAATTTGCTGTTAATAATGTCAAATATTTAGATTATCATGCGATTAATAATAAAGTCGCAATACTATGAGATCTTATCACTGACCTGCGCAATTAGTGCGAGATGCTTTAAGCCATTTGTACAATATTAAAATATACGTAAAAAAGATTTGTCATAATAGCTTGGTTTCACCGGCAATGATTACTCCCTTACTATCTCAAAGGAAAAATGATGAAAAAGATTTCATGGCATTTAATAATTTACGTACTTGTGTGTAACTCTCCGTACAAACATGTATGTATAATTATATAAAGAAAGAATGAAAAACATATTTATTATAAACATAATGCGTAACTTACGGCCTTGGATCTCAAGGAGAGAAAAAGCATTACAGGGTTTTAAAAACGGTTCAGTTTGGGCCAGTGAATCAAGCAAAATGTCCAGGTTTCGCTACATTAAAAACAAGGTTGTATAGCTTATTATTGTCACACCTTTTAAGTACTAAGTACAATTCATGTTATCTAGAAACAATAACTTTTATAATGGTTTCAGCATCGCCTCTTAGACGAAACAATAGAATTAACAGAAACATACCGTATTTAGCTGCATAATAAGAAATTAAACCCCTGATTTACTCCACTAATTATAAACTAAGTAACACAAAACACTACGCGACTCCAGCAAGACACCATCGTTGTGAACAGGCGAGATAGACAAATAACAGAATCATTGTTTAAACATGATAAAGCAGTGATACGTTGAGACGAGATTGTGACATTAAAAGTATAAAGGACTAATGTACTGGGTAATCAAAAGGAATTCAAATAACGTAATTAGTTTAATTATACATTTGCAAATAGCGCATAATGCTCATCAGGTAATTGGGGTACGTGTTTTGGGGGTATTTTATACAATATCTGTATCCGCTTGGAAAGCGACCACCGTACAGTAGTTGTAAAATCCGCCATAGTGGCCCACACTTGTCGCGTTCCCGGTCAGCCTGTGTATATTCGGTTTCAAACTGACCGGCATAATATGATAGTTTCCTATGTTTGATTTAGTACCTTATTTTATATGAAACAGAAAATAATACAAAAAAGAAATTCTTCTGTGAAATCAGCATCGAAATTGGTTAAAAAAGAAAGCAGTTATTCATATTTGAAATATTGTTGTGAGCAAAAGTGGGGACGAGGAGGGGATATCACGCTATCTCTTTCGCACGCACGCAGCGTTATGGCTGGTGACTCTCGGTGACGTCACAGAGTAATATTACTGTTATTTGACAACTACCCCTTCCACCAAATTTCAAAGCTTTATAATTTAATAATTATTGCTCCAATTTTGAAAAAAAAAAAATCCGTTACATTTTGGATGGCATACATTTTTGGTATTTTTTTTTTTTTTATGGCATTGAATGACGAGCCGAGCATGCCGTTCGCCTGATGGTAAGCGATACGACCACCAATAAACAGTAGCAACACCATCCAGCACCTTGAGTTTCAAAATACTGTGTGGCATTCCACTGCGCTCGTCATCCTGAGACATAAGATGTTAAGTCTCACTATGTCCTGTAGTTCCACTGGCTACAATGTATTTAAAAAAAGTAGTCAACTACCCTATTATGTATAAAGGAAAATACCGTCTATAATAACTGTGCTCCCCAGAATTTCAAATAGCAAAGTATTGCATTTTCACGGCAACTAGATTCTTGAGACATCAGACTTTTTAGTCTCGTAGTGCCAACTAAAATGGACAGTGGAAATTTCAAGTGTCGTAAAGGCCAACATCAAACTTACAGGGGAGCTAAAAAATAATATATTACAGTTCTTTCTCATTTTGTTTTTCCCCTATTATTATTTTTTCTAAACAGTTAGGTTTAAAAACATTTTGTTTCCTTTTAAAATATACGTATATAAATTAAAGTAAAATGAAGCTTTAACTTTGAATGCAAAACTTGACCTATAAGACAACATTTTCCAATTTTGTTATTTACTACAATAGCAATTTGTCGCCGCTGTTTCCTCTTTTTAAGAGACATCAAAATCTTAAATATATTTATGATAGAGAATAAAATTTCCAATTCAATGGTAGAAATGTAATGTTCTTAGTTCTTATGACAAAATGACCCTTACTACATTAGCAATTTCCATGAACCCTATTTGTTTTCCAAGGTATGTGTATACTTCTGCGTACTTCAAGAGTTCACCTTCAACTGATACCATCCGATGATACCATCGATATACGATGCAATAACCATTGATGCACCTACCTTATTTATCTCTGCACCACCCTATGATTGAAGAGAATGCCTTTAGCATTAAGTCCGCCGATATATATTTGTATATAAAGTGCAATAAAAAAAAACTTAGTAGTTCCAGAGATAAGCCCCTACAAACGCACAAACTTTTTCTCTTTATAATATCAGTAAAGATAAGAGAGTCCATACTCTATAATATCTATAGGTCAACGTGAGGTAAGCAGTCACTCAAAACACAGCCATAATATCCTTTTTGCTCCATGCTTGATAAAGTGTGTTGCGCCGATCTCATGTAGAAGTGAGTTAACGAAAAATAAAAGAACATCTACTTGGCTCCGACAATAATGAGAAGTTTTACTGGTGGTAGGGCTCTCATATGTAAGAGTCCGTCTGGGTGGGTACCATCGCAATGTCTATTTCTACCGCAAGCAGCAGTGTGCATGCACTGTTGTGTTTCTGTTTGAAGGACATTGTTGCCAGTATAACTACTGGACATAATTAAACTTAACATCTTATGTCTCAGGATGACGAGCGGAATGCCACACAGTAAGTCAAGGTGCTGGATGGTGTTGCTACTGTTTATGGGTGGTCGTATTGCTTACCATCAGGCGAACGGCATGCTCGTCTCGTCATTCAATGCTATAAAAAAAAAAGGACTGCCTCGTGTGCTGTACGACTTCGACTGAGGTTTCGGCTGCCCATAGCCTCGCCCCTCGCCCCTATCACATTATGTGACGAAGTACACATGGCGAAAAGTTGGTGCATTAGTTGCGCCTTTACCTACCCCTTTGAGGATAAACGGCGTGAATGTGAGTATGTGTTTATATATCAGGACATGCACACAAATGAATGAATTAATATTTTTTATGTAGTTAATATGACGCATTTGAAATGCAAATAGGACGCATTTGTACCTAACGCGTTTCATTCATGGTTGATGGTTTAACTAGTATCGATACTAGCGCTAATTCGCAATATAGCGCATACATCCATAGACCATATTATAAAATGCATTTAAAAAACGCGAGTCGACAACCCCTAAAACATTGTATACGCAAGCCCTAAAGCTGTGTGTCAGTTTACACTTTCTTATCTATCTTACTAACATTATAAATGCGAAATGAAAAAAAATTGCGAAAGTTTGTGAAAGTGTTTGGATATTTGACTTTTCACGCGGGCGAAACCGCATCACCTGGTTTTATTATATGAAATACTAGGTGTTGCTCGCGGCGTCACCCGCGTGATTAGCATTTCCCGCTACAAAAGTCCCTAAAACACAATACGATGCCATCTATTAAAAAAAACAGACTAAAATGCCTTGAATTGCCATGGGAGCACATTACCGGGTGAAAAAATCCGTATAGTTGTTTCTGCGTTTACTTCTAACAAACATACAAACATCCAAACGTTTTCACAAACTTTCGCATTTATAATATTAGCAAGAAGATAAGTAGTCTGTCTGCCGTCTATGAATGTGTTCGCTTGCCTCATAAAAATGGCTCAACCGATTCAATAAGCAGAATTCCAGTAACTATATAGATCTTGGTCATAAAATATTTTTATAGACTTCTCGCGGCTCCGCCCACGTGAATGAGTTTTTCCGGGATAAAAGTCTCGCTTTATATTTTCCCGGGATAAAAAGCAGCATATGTTTCTCGCTGATAATGGAGCTTTATATTGGTGAAAGAATTTTTCAAACCGGTCCTGTAGTTTCGGAGCCTATTCAATGCAAACAAACAATCAAATCTTTTCTCTTTATAATATTAGTATGGAAAATTATAAAAACCCACAAAAATTGGCTAATGGATATGAGCAAAATAGTAAAACTCTATTAAATAACGAATGATTTTTTTATTTAATTCAGAGTCCATGGTGCAAATAAGTACCGCGCGTCTATGTAGTGGCCCCTATTACTTATAAATACATTCCAATATATCTATACTTGTCATTGTCATTTGACACATAATTCCCATTGAAATCTATACATATAAAATGCTATGTCCTGACTCCTGAATCGACTGACTGACGGATCAACGCACAGCCTAAATCGCTGATCGTAGAGATCTGAAACTTGTAGGGTGTGTTCTTTGTATGACGTAGGCATCCGATACGAAAGGATTTTCCGAAATTCTACCCCTAAGGGGGTGAAAAAGGGGCGCAATCTTTGTAAGGGACAACGTGATTCCTTGGTCCAATCTACTTCAAATTTTGCATAAACCCTTTTTTAACAGAGTTGACGGAAGACATGTTTCGTATTTTATTAAAATTCATCCCCTACTAATCCATACATGTAATAAAGCAGTAGAACCCGGTGTCTGTACATTGAAAGAAAAAAAAACTAAGGGACGAGTAAGAAGGGTAATAGAACACAAATCACTGATTTTTAGAATTCTTTTCTGTCTGTCCGATTGTTTTTCTGTTTGTTTGTTAGCCCAAATCTCCGAAACTACTAAACGGATTTCTATGACATTTGGTATGGAAATAGTATGAGAGCCTGGGAAAGGCATAGGCTACTTTTTATCCAACAAAAACTCTTTCACGCGGGCGATGTCGCGAGCAAAAGCTAGTATACAATATAATCAGTTATACCCACAGAACGCTTCACAAACGGACATAATCTCTTTTGTTATCGACATGGGGATTATAAGTGATGGTTCAATTATCCTATAGAGTGTATTCGAAGAGACGGCTCAAAACTAGTTTCATTCGGCGTGTATCGTAATTTACTTTGATGTCTCACTAGAAAAAACATCGAGACTTTTTTGCTACCTTTAGAGGTAAGGTTGCAAGGGAAAGTGTATTCTAGGAATTGGGCATTACAATACATTATTTTTTATTATTTGGATTACCCTATATTAAATACATTATATTTAATTTATATTTAAAATTTGTATTTCAAATCTTATGATTTACATGAAATGAACGCATATGTTCTGGTTTGAATTGTAGATTTTGATTTCATATCGGCTAGAGATCAGCTACAATAGAAATCAAGTAATTCCAAGTACCTATGTAGTCCGTAGGCCGCGGCTAAGCTATGCCCCTACTACGGGGTCGCTACATTTGGCATAGTCCCTGGCCGGGGGGCCGCGGAAACCGCTAACCATCAGATGGACCGCTTATTCGTTTGTCTCCTAAAGCCATCGCCAGACAGTCGTACCTGGGTGTGATAATCACATTACCTGTTGGATCACCGCGCCAATCTACGTGTGGCAGTTTCTGTGTGGCGTCTTCCATACATTGTCTAAGTAATTTCGCACGCCAAGAGCACGCGATGGAAATATTACACCCAGCCACGCTCTCTGTTTGGCGAGGTCTTTAGGGGATTAAAAAAAATCACCTTCCGGAGTCAGTGAGTGTAGTCTATGTACAGTTAATCCCATAAGGTCGCCCCCGAGGCAATTCTTGTGCTTTGGGTCTTCACACCCAATGCACGCCCAAGCGCGGGGGGACATTAGTCGCGGGCCGAGGCACACAGTCAGTGTGTATACCTCTTGGTTGTAAATCACATTGAGGCCTAAAAGGGCCCGCAAACATTTCCTGGCACCCTCTCTTTCCGCCCATCCTGGGAACCTTTCTCCCTTCCCCCCGACCTTCCCTTCCATATTCCTCCTCCACTTCCCTCCCAGGCCCCTGCAGTCGTTAAGCCGGTGGACTCCAGTATCCCATTCGCAGGTTTCCCCCGGTGTTGACTGCAAGATCGCCTACCCAAAAAAAAAAACCCATAAGGTAGATGAACTAATTCAAAACTTCTAATCATCAATACACTTTTGTGTTATTATGAATTTTTGTTTCCTCTTCAAAAAAATAAAATAAAAGGGATTAACTTTACTTCACACAAAGAAAAAAATGTTTCAATGAAACTTAACGTGTATAGGGATTCGAAATTTGAATTTGGTCTGCTACTTATGTGGCTGACTGTACACTCTGGAAGTAGTTTTAGGTTACTAAATATTTTTTCATTACTTGAATATTACGTTTAATGTACCAATCAGGTGCAGTTTGCTTCGGGCACTTGAGACATTAAGAACATCAGAGGAATACTTCACTCAAATATCTATACCAGACCGGAGGAGGACGATCTTAAATACACTACTTTTAACCCTACCTCATTAAGACGGACATCACGTAATATTCTCACTCCGGTAGATGCTGAAAGTCCCTCGTAAAAATCTTGAATGGACTGTTTTCGTTGGTTTTTGAATAACGATGTTTGACTATCTATTTTATGCTAGTCCAAGCATGTAACTAACCACTCACGTGTATTTCATATGCAGTTTATATAATTGTTATTAGTTCCTATTTGAATAAGCATTTTTTTGCCGTAAATGAATACAAATGAACATGTTTATGACTCATGTAGCGCACTGATTTTTATTTAGTTTACTATCATACAGACAATTATTTTGCCACTCCAATTTGGGGTCGACGCCAACACATTTTTAAGCTAGTTTAAGAAAGGGTAAAAAAAAAACATTAGCCGGCTCTCTGCCTGTCGTAAAACCTCTGAGGGAGCACGTCAACCATCTATCATCCACATAATTAAGGGTATTGAAATGAAAAAGGTAGTTGCTAAATACTTTATTGAATGTACAATAACAACACGCACACATCTCATACAATAAGTAGATAATACTTATTCATCAATATTACATATGCATGTACTTTTATACTAGACATGTATTTGGAACATACAAAATTGAGAGATTTCAAAATCAATTCTACGTTTTTTATTTGTATAATAAAATTGTGTCTGTTTTGCCAAACGTACCTACTCTA
This sequence comes from Sphinx pinastri, assembly GCA_947568825.1. Classification (NCBI taxonomy): domain Eukaryota; kingdom Metazoa; phylum Arthropoda; class Insecta; order Lepidoptera; family Sphingidae; genus Sphinx; species Sphinx pinastri. The sequence continues at coordinate 20,750,388 of OX387617.1, forward strand.
AACTTAGGAGACCCGTAAAATAAGTCTACATCAGATAGGGGTCTCTTAAGGTAATGAGAGCTTAGTGAGAACGAGTATTAGGTAATATTCGTTAAAATGAAGAATCCCAAAGACATCCAAACACAAAAGTACATTATAATAGTCATTACGTATTAATCGATAACTCAGGCGCGGATGGCACTATAAGTCGACAATTCATTTTTAATAATATATTTATAACAAACAATAGGGTGGGTAGAGCGGTATGTACAGAGTACAGACGAAGTAAAAATATTCAATTTAATGTGGTTATAACTTTAGAAACCACGAACCATCATTTACACTCTACCGTCACACTAGACCGCCGTACCCACCCCAATTTCTTATCGTACATAAATTCGATGCATACAGGCACTTGAATGTCATTATTTAAATTCTATTTAGTACTTACATTTCTGAAAATGTCTTATTACGCATCAGATAAAACAATAAAAAAATTAATTTCTGAAAAATTATATGATTTTCATCTCTATACTTAAGTAGAATGAGGGTACTTACAAACTCACAGAACATTTGTAGTATACATGTATACATTACACTTTTCAAATAACGAATGCAACGTGATTGGTCCGCCGTTTCTTTGTATGTTAATTGACGCGTTCCGATTGGCCATTTCATTGATGGCTCGCCGTGATTGGTCAGCACGAGCAGTTCTTACCGTTGCCATCTCTGCTATTCTGCCCGTTGGCGATTTTGTGGTCTAGACCGAACTTTTCACCGTCTCTATTATCGCTGCTTTGAAGTAATTTGTCGTTTAGAAGGATCTGGAACAAGAGGAAACAAAGATTAACTCCATTCTTACTACAATTTAATTCAGTTGTAACGTCGCGTCGGAAACATTTGTTTCAGTTGTAAATATACGACTTCGTTCGTTTTAATTACTCCCATAAATAAATTTAAAGATATAAATTAAGATTACGTAACCTGATAATCGAACTATAACCTTACTCAAGCTTAATCACACCACTGGTCCACAGAAGTGACATTTAATTAAAATACAAAAATAAGATTCATAAAAATCACATTAGTTATATTTAAACTCCATACCGGTCTGTGGATGTAATCGTTAAAACTAATGAATATAAAATAGTGGGTGAGTTAGCCGTCACACATTCCGAAATATTGCGCAACGTTGGTTCAATGTTTTACCATATTTTTTGGTAGGTACTATTGACTGTATCAAGGTAGTTTAGAGATGTTTTTTTGGGGCAAACGAGAAATTGATGCAGCTTATGGTAAATGATGTAATAGCTTCTAGAATAGTAGGAATGTGTAACTGATATTTGAAAAAATTAAATAGGCAGCTGAACATAAACAACATAGCATTAATGAAAGAAACTTGTACAACTACCGACATTTCGTTTTCAGGGGTTAAATCTTGAATTCCAAATGAACTTTTTATATAAGGTATATTTTTGAAGCACAGAGTTCAAGCTGGTACGCAATGCATCCATTTTGCTAGAGGTTTCGTAAATATAATGCTGACCATAAATATATATAGTAACTTGAGCTGATACGACTACACGTGGTAAATTTGCCATAGATAGTCGCTAATTTACATTAATGCTGTAGGCTTAGTCGAAGTTAATCTAGTTAAACAGAATTCTGGAAACCGTAGATACTTAAAACTGTTATTATAACTAAACAGCACTGCGGAAGCAATGCAGACTATTTTAATAAAAAATAGGTAATTTTGTCTACCAGACAAATGGTTAAAATATGTAAATTAACGTTAAATCGAACATAATTGTAATGTATGCTCCGTCTCGCCATGCCCTAAAGCAGGTTGTAGAAAAACAACTTCATAAAAAAATAATTTCAAATATTTGTAGACGAAAAGTTTCCGACGCGTTCACGGACTTACATAAATTAAATTTAACGATACTGGGATGTTAGAACCGTGATACAAACCGGTTTTTGAACTTACGGCCGCCATACTTAATTTGGGCGGTTATGAAATGTGAATTGAGCCTACGTAAAACATTATTGCATAATATTGTTCCATTTCATGTAATGTTAAAATTGTAGGAAATATTCGTAAGAATGCCGTTTTGAATAATGTTACGTGGGATAGCACATTTGAAACTTAAAGAACATATGCACTTTATTATTCACATATATTATAGTAGATTTCTTTCGCATAATCTATACTAATATTATAAAGCTGAAGAGTTTGTTTGTTTGTTTGAACGCGCTAATCTCAGGAACTACTGGACCGATTTTGAAAATTCTTTCACTAATAGGAAGCTACATTACTCCTGAGTGCTATAGGCTACTTTTTATCCCGGAAAACTTTTCCACGCGGGCGGAGCCGCGCGCAATGCTAGTATATTATATAGGATAAACTTTCCCTATAGATAAACGGGAAACATGTCGAAAAAGAAAAGAAAACGTGAACAAAAACAGGAGGTGAACAGAGAAACCAAATTATAGTTACGTCGGGAGTGCATATTTTAAAACTAATAGACGTTTTTTATTTAAGTCAGAAAGAATATCTTCATCATCAACCACATGAAGTCCACTGCTGAACATAGGCCTCCCCTAAAGATTGCCAGACAGACATGTCAAAAGCGGCCTGCATCCAGTGTGTTCCTGCGACCTTTATCAAATAGGAAATAAAATACACTTAACATATTATTACGTTTGATATCTATTTCATTTTATGAAATAATATCCCTCATCAATCTAAAATGTCAAATAACTTCTAAGAATAAGCTATGAACACATTTATGTTGAGAAAACAAATCGTCGAGGAATAAATTAACTAATGGATTTCAAATTAAATAAATAATTTCAATTTTGTAATAGGCATTGTAATAGTAACTGGTTTAAAAAAATGTTTTTTTCGTTCTTTTTATTTTTTGAGAACATCTTTTGGAGCGCGGCGGCGCGGCAGAGTAATTTCTAAAGATGAAAAACTGATGTATATGGGGACAATTAAGTATTAAAATTTTCAATAATCCGTAGCTAAAACGTAGTAGTAGAAACTCATCAAGCGATGTATTTTCAGTATAGACTCTACAAGGGTGGATGGAACCCTTGGCGACCCAAGAGGCTTAAATGTTAGAGGTGTATATTGATGACTCTTTATTAAAATTATCCATGTCAATACAATTACTGTATAAACTAATGTTGTGAAACTATGACATGTGGTTATAAGTTTTGACTTCACGTCAATTTTCTGTGATAAAAGTACAAACTACAAACCCCAGTTTATACTTTCGTGTTATAGACAACTAGGTGTTGCTCGCGGCTTCGTCCGTGTGAAAAGCCTTTCCCGCTTCAAAAGTCCCAAATACACAGTACGGCGCGAGCGCCATTTACTTGAAGAATCAGATTTAAAAATATCCATTATTTCCCATGGGAGCAAATCACCGGGATAAAAAGTAGCCTATGTGTTAATCTAAAACGTGCCAAATTTCATCCAAATCCGTTTAGTTCTTCTAACAAACATACATTATCCAAACATTTTCACAAACTTTCGCATTCGTATAATATGAGTAAGAAGTGAGATTAATTGCCGCATTGGTTCAGTAGAAGCAAGTGGACTAAAATCTGTGAAGTAATGGCAATATTTTATTGTTTTGATTTTTTATTATAAAACTAGTGACAAAGTCTCGTCAATATGGTGTTAACCTCGCTACCAATCAACGTGGGACGACAAAACAGGCAATCGGTGCGTGTATGGTGCAATAGTTCTATCACTAGCTAATGTAGAGACATAGCGATTTGTATTTTAATTCCTTTATTGGCTGCACCTATAAACTGCTTATTTAATAATTCTCAGAAGCAGGTTTGTTTTATAACCTTTAAGTTAAAACAACTGTTATTATTTATTTCCAATAATAATAGATATAAAAATAATAAGATATATCTAACATGTTTACGTAACGTGTTGTTAATAATACCTCGAACCTAGTAAAATGTAGCTAATAGTAATGCAGTTACAAATATTAATATTCTTACATATTCTGTTATTATTAAACACTATGCAATGCCAGAGTCCGAGTGGATTTTTATTTGCATTATTACCCTTCCACATATTCTTTACCACATATTTTCTATAGCTTACTAAAAACTCCTTATTAAATAAAAAATTCAAAGCTAAACTGGTTATTCTTTAGTACTATTATAAAATACTAGACTTCTGCTCGCGGCTCCACCCGCGTGAAAAAGTTTTTTATGGATAAAAATATTTTCCCGGGATAAAAAGTAGCCTATAGTACTCAGGAGTAATCTAGCTCCCTATTGATGAAAGAATTTTCACAATTGGTCGAGTAGTTTGTGAGTTTATCCATTACAAACAAACAAACAAACAATCAAATCTTTCCTCTTTATGATATTAGTATATGAAATAGACGAAACATCTTCCAAATAGAGTTATCATAATATTTTTGGCACCGCCTGCAAGTTTTTTTTTTAATATTCTTTAATGTTAATGGTGTTTTGCAACAAAAATTCTATTTTATATTCAATAATGACCATCTAGTGAAATATCTTTTATCATTATTCGAAAATTATGCCACTTATATGATCTTGAATAATTCACTCGGTTGGAAACTACAAATAACAATCGAGTTAAAGATATAATAGAGAGAAATTGATCTCTTTTAGTAACTTCTTCTATCATAAGTAACATACAAACGAATAAATGCCTAAGGATTTTTTAAAACATCCGTCTTGTAATGGTCAGAGATAGGTTCGGTCATATTATAGTGGAAAAAAAAGCAAATTAGATTTATATGTCATTCATGCTAACTAAATGGTACAGGTCAGATTTGTCAGGTCCTTCTGGAAATCTTCAAGGGAGGCCTGTGTTCAGCAGCAGATTTCACGTGGCTGATGATACGGTACGAAGTTGAAGACTAACGGACCACTCCTTCGTTTTAGAATTTTGTGGCTGAGCCAGGAACAGTGAGTATCAGTTTGTTTATAATATTATCACCCACATTAAATAATTATCTCCAAAATCATTTTGCATTAGGTTTGTCTTGTCTATTTCTATATGAGCGTAATTTAAAAAATGTAGCTCACTAATACATATTCGAGATAAAGCAAAAAAAAATATGGAAGCAAAAAGTTTGGCCTACGATATCTATTTTTGGTTATAGTAATTATCACAGATTAAGAAAGGCTTATTATTAGGCTAACCAGTTTTTTTTAAGTTACACACAGAGGAAATTTAAATGGAGCGTTCTTCCTAGCAATATAAACAATGCTAGATTTTTTGTTTATGTTCTGAATCGACTTAAAGCCCATATTGAGTTAGGTGATATTGGGTTTTTCTGCTCAGTATCAAACCAGAATCTGGAATTTGTTCACGATATGGCTTTATAGCCCCTATATGCTCGCCCTCCATCACATCATGGGACGAAAAACAAAAAGTGTGTGCACTGATTGCCTCTGCCTACCACTTCGGGGATAAAAGGGTGTTTTGGTGGTATGTGTGTGTCTTTAAGTAGTTTCACTCCTGTCCTTGAGCAAAATGAAATTAATCACAATAATTAAAGACATTATACTGCGATATTTTCTGCAAGTTTCTCCGGTGATTGGGAAGTTAAAATCTACAATTTAATGAGACCTTTAATGTATGGTAGTCTTGCAGTCAAGTAGTTTCCTGTAAACGTAACGTAGGGTAGGAACATAGTTCTCAGGGTTTCAGTTCCTCTCGGTTTAGCAATTCAGCCTTGCAAATTAATATAAATAAGTTTTTTTTTTGCTAGCGTAATTGGCCTTAAATTTATGGTGATATAGATATAAGCGGAATAATTCTAATTTCGCCGATTTTATTTCGATTATAAAGATAAAAGGTCGGTAACGATTTGATGAAAGTTGCAGGAACACGCTGGATGCAGGCCGCTTTTGATAGGTCCGTCTGGAAATCTTTAGGCGAGGCCTATTTTCAGCAGTGGACGTCATGTGGCTGATGATGATAATGAAACAATTGTAAAATATTTACCTTATTAACTAGTGAACGCGCCGCCTCTTCAATGTTGATGTTCTCCTTGGCCGAGGTCTCGAACCATCCCGCGAACCCTTTCTCCCGACAGTACTCCTCCATCTTTGTTGGGGAGTTCACTATGCCCTCCTTTTGCTGGTCGCACTGTATCAACAAAATTAGTTATTTGTATTAACTTATGCTGTTATCATGCATGAGTAGTTGAAGAATTAGGAAGACGGAAAGTATTGGGTGACTATTTACTAGTCTACGGTGAACTTTCCAGTGATTATTGTGGCCTAAGAGAAAGGAAAAAAGTGCTGTATAATTTCGGGTGTTATTTTCCACACAGAATTATTTCTTGATATATAGGCTATATTTTATCAGGGAAATATTCAGTGTGATTTTTAGATGTCGGGATGTTTGTTACAAGGAATCACAGAAACTGCTTTATATAACATTTAGTTCATGTTCTGGAATAATGGATAGAGGGCTCTTAATCTAGGCAAGGATGTTTAAACGAATGGAACAAAACTTTGTCATAAATAATTGTCCAACATCTAGTATAATTTTACCTTATTAGCGAGCAGTATGCAGGGTATGGGTGAGCCGTCGGGCAGCTGCACCTTGGTGTCGAGGTCGTTCTTCCACTTTCCCACCGCGTCGAAGGTGGCCACCCTCGCCACGTCGAACACGATGAACGCACCCACCGCCTCCTTGTAGTACACGCGCGTCATGTTGCCGAAACGCTCTTGGCCTGGCAACAACGGACTCAAGTTCTAGAGAACTGATCGATAAAGTTTTTTCGGGTCTAAAGAACTGATGGTCTTCAAGGTTATGAGGCGAAATTGGGATATAGACTGGTATTGCCTTCGAGTTTGGTTTAATTTGTAGTACATAGCGGTGCATTCACTGCAGTTATTCTTTGTAGAATAACATAGCGATTATATTGTACATAAATTACTATAGATTTAGGCTCGGCGTTTGTTCGGTCTAAGGATTATACTATTGATAGCATAAATGAAAATAACGCTATGTTACCTTACAACAAAGACATTAAACAGTATAGTTAAGAACTCTTTGCCTTACAATATATAACTATAATTATAATTATTGGGGAACCATAATAGGAAGCAACAAAAATAGGCAGCAGTAAATCACAATGACGAGAAAGAACAAGCTTGAGAAGCAAAGAGACAAATCGTCCATCATCTTGAATTACTTTATAATATTCGTTACTATGAGAAAATATCCAACAACATCCAACGTCAAATAAAAGACAATTAAACAACTGACCTTTAATTAAAAAGAAAACATAAAATAGGAATCAAGAATAAGGTATTCATAAAAGATTTATTTAATGAGTAAGAACTTAGTTTTGCATATCCTGTCTATAAATAAAGAACAGTAATAAAAATTAATCTGTTCGTTAGCGGAGGAAGAAGATGACATATTTGATTTCTTATCTTTATTTCAAGATAGGATATTAGATTTAACAGTTCCTTTTGTCGAGTGATAAACATTTAGAGCCTATTGAACCACATGCTGATAAAGTCTTTGACAGCCTAATCGAAACTTTTCCGTCATATAAATTACAACATTTGTTGCACAGGTCTCGAATAGAAATATCTGGCTGAAAAATCCATGGTAAAGAGTCAGATTTATTCGATAGATAGCGTTGTATGCCAGATAGATATCTGGAACTTTATCAGGAACCGGTGAAACTGGCCCTTAAAGCTGTACCTTTGCCAATTATAACTTTACCCCTAAATTAAAGAAAAGAAAAGAAAGAAAGAAAAACGATTTATTAGTCACAACACACAACCGAACAAAACAATTGGCATGAAATAACAGAACAAAAAATATTAAACACAAATCAAAACTAAAGAGTACCTTTTAAAACACGTACCTGCAATATCCCATAGCTGCAAACGTATGATCGTGTTTGCGTCCCAATTTAGAACTTTGAGTGCGAAGTCGACGCCTATCGTGGCTCTGTAATGCTGGCTGAAGAACTGGTGGACATATCGCTTGATGATGGAGGTCTTGCCCGTGCCGAGCTCTCCGATCACCAGGATCTTATACAGGTGCTCCCTTCGCTCTACGCTGGGTGAGGCGTGCGACTGTAACACGGAGAAATAAGGCTTAATTTGTAATGAAAAGTAAGAGAGGTTCGATAAAGCTTTGCTTGCGGTAAACGAGAAGCCGTGATTCCCTTGTGGGTATAATGATTTCGTAGTGCATGTCCGAAGTAGACACCGACAGAAGACTATAAATATCCTAGTGCGAATTATTTTTGTGTTTTTACGTATGTACGTTTTCTATACTTATAGAATATATTATGTACAATCTTATATGAGTGCAAAAATATTGTGCAGAGAAATATTTAAAGATGTCCGCTTTTTGTATGGGTGCTGGGCCGCAAAATGGAACCAGGCTCAAACTTTAGGGATATTAAAGCGGCAAAAATATGGATCTTCGATCGATAAAAAAAATATTCTTCCATTTATAACAAACTTTTTAATAAGGTTCATTTTAAGCTAAGTTTTTTAAACAAAATATAATCATATAAATCTCAAATCGGAGGACTTTAAAATTATACGATTTATTGCAAAGGCCTAGTTTTTGGAAGTACTATCCAAATATAAATAAATTATCTTGGTTAGAATTTTAAGCCTGTTTGTTTCCTTTAACTCCATTCGCCAAATGTTATTACCAAAATAGTGCAATAACTAACCGTTTTGTCATTCTATTTACCATCGCAAATATTTGTAGAGTTAAGCAGGCAACACAACACTGATAAATAGTTTAAAGCTATGAACTTTCGTAATAATATTAATTGAATTATAATATACTCAAAAGTCAAAGTCGTATGGTTTCAAATTTCACGACCATACCTAACGTTAGACCTCTAAACCAATCTATACTAACATTATAAAGAGGAAAGATTTCGAAACTACTGGACCGATTTGAAAAAATCTTTCATCAATATACATTATTATAGCTACATTATCAACGACTAACATAGGCTACTTTTTATCACGAGGAAATATAAAGCGGGTCTTTTATTCCGGAAAAACTCATTCAAGCGGGTGGAGCCGCGAGCAGAAGTCTAGTATGTACTTATTTTACGACACAACATGTTTAGACTAAACTAGGTCATTAACGTTTTGAAACAGAATTTAAATCAACCAAACTTGATTGCATTATAACGGAATTTTGAAGGCGCCAAAGTAGACTCATATGTTAAATAATTATGTACATGCTGAGAAATTTATAGTGTTCATTGACAGATAAAACATTAATTGATTTAAATCACGAATGTCACGTTGGTAAATAAAAATATCCATTTCGTCGATTTATTGCGCAATGTTGTTTTGTTTATCTAGATGAGGAGGAAATCTCTCGCCTACCACAACCCACACCTGCCCTAAATTGTTTCAACAGAATATTTTGAACTGCAAAGTAATTTATACTACACAACACTCATCACACTAAGACATCAGATAATTTCGAATGGAAGAAAACAAAACCGGATTTATTCCCTAAACTAGCACACTTAATATTGTATGATTCGGAAAGAATTATTTGTGTTAACCAATCCCTCATTGATACCCACGACACTAAATTCGATGTGGGATTAAGACTGGTGGGTATTATCTGGTGCCACGTCAGAAGATATGGACAATACGTAGTATCGGATGGATCGATGGTTATTGATGCGCTATCAACTGTAATCAACATCAATTAAACTGCATGATAACCGTTCGTTTGAGGCAATTTGATGTACCTAAGGGACATGCTGTTTGAAGATGTAAATAAAAAACTAAGACACTACAAAATGATTAAAATATCGACTCTATAGATGCATACCTATTAATTTAATTTCTGAGGCACGTTGACCACAGTTTAATGTTTTTTATAGCATAAATGTGTCTACTTTTGCTGTATCGTTCGGTATATGGGCCCAACAAACACGTTATTTTTTATAAATCGTGAAGTTCTAAAATAGGTTCCTAAATAAAGTTCACCCCTATCATGTCACGGATGAAAATAAGCTGTATAATATTACAAATATGAGAAGTTTAATTTCATCTCTGGCTACCTCTACACATGCATGTTTTGTAGAATGGCGAAGTGGTTCTAAAGTAGACCTGGAGTTGGAGAAGTTCTGAAAAATTATGAATAGACCTGAATCGTGACTTTATTAAGTCAAGCAAACTTGGATAAGTCAAAAGTTAACATAATATTTAAAGAATGGCCACATTAATATTACAAAAGCTTTATAATATTAGAGACGGCATGTAGAATGTGCAAATTCGTTATAATATTACATAACGTCTCCACTTTCTAAAAAAATATATCTTATTAGTCATAATATTTACATAAACCAATAAATATTTTTATTTGCGTGAAATAATATGATGTGATTCTATAATAAACAGTTATATTTGACTGTTGCATTTACAACATAAAAGACTTGTTTTAATTTCGTAATTAAAAAAATCTTGAGAACAATATAATCAACAAAAACATGACGATATAAAAACAAAACTTGTGTTAGTTTACGAATCATAAAATATTATCAATGTCAATACCTCACCAATTGATTACCTAAATTGTGTACTATGGACAATTTGAAGCGCAATTATAATGTAGAGAAAATACGACGTAGCACAGTTTCACACCGAGGGTATACATATAAGCAGAGACCCTAGTGCATCCACAATTCGCCTTGCATACTTAGTGTTACTCGGATCTAATAATCAATGGCAAAATCGAGCACGAACAACGATACCAGGTAATTCAAGTGTATTATAGAATGTACCTTAATAATTTGCCTCTTTTAATCGAATCCTAGAAGTCTTCAATTTCACGTTCTAATTACCAATTAGACCTACATCAGACCAATATTGTATTTATTTATGGTATTTATTTATTATTATTATTACATACTCATAATCACATCCCTTAAAGTGTTACTATAATATTAAAGTACACAGAATGTATTAAAGAAAATGGTGACCTATGTAGGCAAATCCTGTGTTTCAGGTCACCAGGTCCTCAGTTCTTTGACATACAATAACAGTAACAATGATCTATATTTAAGGATGCAAAATTAAAATTAGATAATGTGGTTAATACAATAATAATACAAGGTGTGTGTGTATTATTATAATGAACATATAAACTAAATGTAGGTATCACACAACTATCAATTTGCTTGTTTCCGGCCATAAGAACGTGTATTATATTACATGGGCAGAAAAAAATATCAGTTTAGACTGTGGTTATTGCTAAAGAAATAGTATGGATTCGTCGAAACTCAATCATAGAATGAAAATAATTAATAATTTATATAATAAAGTTCAAGTCCAATCCTAAAAACGGGTACGGATTCTTTCATAAAATTATGCGGCAAAAATTTTCATTATATGAATTACTAATGTGTGCCAAAAATATGTTGATTGTAGAACAAAACTTCGTCAAACAGAATTTTTAAATGCTTTCGTCACTATGACTATGTCAAAGCTGCATTTATAAATACTCTCGGTTACGATATTTTATTTAAAGACAGTTAAAATAAACAGAGAAATTGGCGGAAATTCTTACGTAATTCACATCCTGGCTGTACACAATTAGTTTCCTTGGAGTATTAAAAAAATAAAACTTACACTCCCAGCGCCCGACTTCTGTTTTGGTGACATATTCATTCACAAGTCACGACGCAGTACCGTCGTCAAGAAACACAGTAAGTCCAATACGACAGTTTTCGAGAACAATGTAGAATTTTCTCGATTTCTGTTAACCACATCGCACTATCAATTCAAGGATACACCATTATGTTCCGCTTGAGCGAATTAATAATATAACAGGTTTTGGATGTAATCTATTTTCGGTATTAACTTTTTAATATGCCGAACTAAGGAAGCAATACGTGCGGCTTACGAGATCGGACTATCGTTCAAGTCCGATGACCGGCTTATTTATAAAGTTAGTTTGAGTGGAGCGACGCTGTTATCGGGCACTGATAACAGACGAGTATTTGTCATTTGCACTCCTTGCTGAGCGATTCAATATTTGTGTCGATCCGGCTTGGAGACACGAATTATGTTGTACTTCCCGCGACCTTTTTAAAAGGGCGTTAAGTAACGCATGTTTGGCACCAAATAATACCACTTTGAATTAATGTTCAGCGCGTAAAACACTACGCTTGCATCAGAACTTGGAAGTAACTGACTACCACAAACGATGTGCCTAAGGTCAAGGTCAATTAGTCATTAGTAATAAAAAAGGTAATTATATATTAATGGCTGTTATTACGTAATCGTTCGTAAATAACATTCCAAACTAAATTTTATAATGATAATTGGAAATATCAATCAAGGCTATGTTTTATATTTGTAAAATCTAGAATACAAATATATTACGCTCAATATAAAGCTTAAGAGTGCCAAGAAATAATCATCATCGGCCATTATCACACAAAATATATTTTGTTAGAGTGTTGCCAAACTTAAAGAAGAATTGCAAAACCAGTATAGAATTTATTTTACTGCAAGGGTCTACGAGTAGTAGAGCTAGTAATAAAATCCATGCAATCGATTTATAGATCGGTTTGTAAAAAAAAGAGGAATATGATAGAAAAAGACAACTACGTTATGCTCATAACTTTAAAAAACATACTACTCCAGCCTATTGATAATTCAAATATTGAATTGGTTGTTTTTTAAGATGGCTATAGTATGATAATATTGTAGTTTTGAAGCAGTGCAGTGATTCAAAATCGGAATATATAAATAGGTGCTATCTCTTAATCAATGTTGGAGAATCAGAGACTAATATAACGATTTGAATGTAAAAGTGCATTAGTGATAATGTTAATGCCGTCTAGCTTTATGTTAAAAATATTATCACCGTTATATAAATAAATAAATAACTATCGCAGAGTCCAGAACCCACAGTAAAGCACAAATGTTCAAAAGTGAGTGTGGAAAACACAAATAAACCAAAAAAATAATAATTAATAAATTACTTTAAGCTCACCTCGAGTTTTTTATACATTCTTACACAATTTAATATCACGGCGTATGACGCACAAGGTGTTCACTGTTATTGACACTAAAGACCGCAGCCTACTGCACAACACCACTGAAAATTTTGAAACTAACTAATTTTAAACGTTGCTACAGTGACCTTAGTGTTCACTGTTCATATTAGGTTATTGTAGTATAGTAGGAACTGCTTCACACTTGGGCCGCCACGATATCAATGTAATTCAAACGCTAATGATATTTAATACAGATTAAAAATAAGTTTCAAATTGTTTTAACGGCCTCGGTAACGTTGTTTTATTACGATACGACTGCAGTGCTGAGGTCTCGGGTTCGATCTCCGGGTCGGGCAAAGTGATATTGGATTTTTCTATTCAGTAGGAATTTGTGCCCGATATGGCGATAGGCTCTCTCCCTATCACGTCATGGGACGGAATACGCACGGTGAAAAGTGGGTGCACTAGTTGCGCCTCTGCCTACCGCTTCGGGGATTAAAGGCGTGAATATGGGTGCGTTCAAAATGTTTTACCACTCAGAATTTATATTTAAATTTGATAATACAGATTCGACGTCGCGGAAATAATATAACAAATCAGCATTGACAATGTTTTACGGACTAGTTACTCAATTTATATTCACATATTTATACTTTTATGAGATAATTTAGGACGTTAATTTTATTTATTTATTACCAATTTGATTCTTTTAATTTTGTAACTAAGACACAGAGGACGCGTTTAATGTATTTTATACATATGTCACATAATTTCAATCCACCGGTACTTCTGAACTACCACTTACTTGAAAAACACTAAGAACCTCATCGTTCATTTTTATATTATCTTACTTAACAGAATATACATTCGTAATTGAAATAAATACATTAAGCTTAACACTACAGCGCGCTTCTATCCGTTCCTACACTTAACCTATCAAAAATGAACGCTAAGATTATTCCAATAAGATTTAAATTAATTTAGACGAGCAATTGCGGTAAACGCGCATTGCACAAGAACCGCGAGAGTGACTGCGGTAAGTCTAGCTGGGTGTTGGGTTTCCGCCACGCATCATGAGCGACCTCCCTTCAACCCTCGACGATGGAGGAATGCGCGGTATATGCTCACATTCATTACTCGGTGGCTAAATCACAGTTATTCAAACGGATGTATTGTATTTCAAAATAAGAATGACATTTTTTTTTATTAATGTTATCTCATTGGCTCCTGGTGAAAGAATATTGAAAACGGACTTATGCTTTTTTTATCTTTTGTAGTTTACACTCCCCTAAAACACCTACCTGCCCCCTTCAAGTGTAAAGAATGACTGAAATTATTTAATTTATCCTGCCTACAAAGTAAATGTTAGATCACAGAGAACAGGAATGTTGTTATGCAATGGATAAGACTATAAAAATGTAATTAAGTTTGTACTCCAGTAATCTCATTGACATTATGGATTTTTACTTCACTTCAGTTTTGTATGAAACTGAGATACTACATTAGTCCAGCCGGATATTGATTATGTTAAAATCTGTCTATTTTACAGGAAACAGTTAATTTTTTTTAACAGTTGAATGGCAAATCCATATATTTTTGCAATTAATGTGTCAAAAGAATATCCCACTGGCTACGTAAGTACTTCTTAAACATTAATAAACGAGCTCATAATGTTATTGTCTCGTTAATTAAATATGCACATTATTGTTTCAACTTGCTTCGTAATTTGTATTAGTCGGCTAAAAATTACGTAAGTTTTGTTAGAACTGTGCAATTGTTACAAGTCAAATTTTCTTAATAGTTTAGACATTATAGCATTTTTTTCTGAAAATAATTACATAATGGGTTATCAGATTTTGCTTCCACTGTTCTGTAAAACAGGATCTCTAATCGCTAACATACATAGGCCTTGAACTATGTGAATAAATGAAATGTGTGATACCTATTATAAAAAAGTGCACAATAGTCTAGTTGGGAATCGAACGGTCTGCCGAGACGGATGTCCACACTCCAAAGGTTTAAACCCCAAGGCACATACCTCTGACTTTTCGAAGTTATGTGTCACGTATTATTCAACAATTGTTATTCGCTTTAATGGTGAAGGAAAACATCGCGAGGAAACCTACATGATTGAGAATTCTATAAAATTGATTCCGAAGGTGTGTGAAGTTTATCAACCCGACAACGCCGGCCAGTGTGGTGGAGTAAGGCCTAAAACCCTCTCAGTACTAGAGGTGGCTCGTGCTCAGCAGTGGGAAGTATATAATTATAATACAGGGCTGGTATTATTATTATACTAAACCATATTTTTATTCTTGCCCAAAAGTTGCCCAACAAGATATTAAACACACACACACACACACTCACGCCTTTTATCCCCGAAGGGGTAGGCAGAGGCGCAACCAGTGCACCCACCCTTCGCCGTGCGTATTCCGTCCCACGATGTGATGGGGGCGAGTCCATCGCCATATCGGGCACAAATTTCAGACTCCGGGCTGATACTGAATTATAAAACCCAATATCATTTTGCCCGACCCGGGAATCGAACCCAAGACCTCAGCTTTGCAGTCATGCCATATTAATACAACTGCATCACCGAGGCAGTAAAGATATTAAACGTCTACAAAATATATCAATATTTAACGACTCTATTAATCTATATTTATAATCTTGTAATAATTTCTATAAATACCTTATTTAGTAAGTGGTTAAACATGATTTTTTTTTTTTTTTTTTTTTTATTGCATTTAATGACGAGACGAGCATGCCGTTCGCCTGATGGTAAGCGATACGACCACCCATAAACAGTAGCAACACCATCCAGCACCTTCACTAACAAAGTACTGTGTGGCATTCCACTGCGCTCGTCACCCTGAGACATAAGATGTTAAGTCTCATTATGTCCAGTAGTTATACTGGCTACAATGTCCTTCAAACCGAAACACAACAGTGCATGCACACTGTTGCTTGGCGGTAGAAATAGACATTGCGGTGGTACCCACCCAGACGGCCTCTTACATAATGAGAGACCTACCACCAGTAAATAATAGCTTTTATGCTACCATAAATAATAATTTACAGATATACATATTTTTTTACGCTTTCAATTCTACTCAATTACGAGACCTACATATGTACCCAATAAAATCATAAACCATACCGAGATAATCTTCAGACATTAAATATCTCTTGATGCATACTTAGAAGTTCATCTAGCACTATCGTAGTTAATCGAAATTTCCGTTTCATTATGTGATGAAAATTAGTCTTTCAGATAAAACAAATATTGATCATATAAACATGCATCTATAGTATCACGCCTCTATCCCATAGGGGTAGACGCTGTGGATTACCACTTTTCTCGATTCTGATACACTTCTTTCGCTCCCTCCACTTACTTTAATCGTCTCATGCATACCAGTAGGTTCAGAGTTCGTTTGATCTAGCCTTTACTAGGAATAACAGATATCTGACATTTGAAGGTTCTGTGCGGTCAACCCCTTGAGAACCCCCCCCCCCCCCTTTGATATATAAAGTGAGTGTGGATAGATCCACACTCGCTTTATATATTCTCTTTGTCAGGTTCCTATCGTCCATCCTCTCCAAGTATTTATCAACATCTATTAATTCAAATACGCGTCGAACAAGCCCTATGAGATAAATATCATAAAAAGCCCGTGTGTTTGCCCTCTTTAATACAGACAGTTGATAACATAAAACCGTCTCATAAAAATATAAAGAAAATTACTCTTGATTAGCGCAAAGCAGTTGGCTTCAAAGGTTCGTTCCAAAATGGAACGCACCTTGGAACTAAAAGTAAGTATAATTGCTACTCTTTAAGGGTGAGTTTTACGCGTATCAGATATACTCCATATCACCTTGTTGAGTCATTAAGTTTTATAAGAATACTAGGTGGTGGTGGCTTTATCCGCATGAAAAGCATTTCCCGCTACAAAAATCCCTTAGTCACTGTAGCGACCCACAGCGCCTTCTATACGATGCCAACGCCATCTAGTTAATAAATCAGATTATAAATTCTAATAGTTCCCATGGAAGCAAATTATTGGGATATGAAATAGCCTATATGTTAATTTTTATTACAGCAATATTATGTTAATGCAGGACATGGTCTACCCGTATATCAAGTTTCTTTGAAATTCATTCAGCGGTTACTGCGTTTATTTCTAAAAAACATCCAAACATTTTCAAAATCATCCACACTTATTATATTCGTATAGTAAGACCAATAAGCAGATACATAATTCTGTTTTGACTAAAAAACAAAATTAAGTTTAAAATGAAGCAGTACTTTGAGGAACTAGATAATAGAAAATTTTGTACAATAAGTAAAATCAATTGCGATACAATCAGCCATTAAGAATTTGAAACACTGTTGTCATAAGTTTCTATTGTATGTCGGACTTCGACCTTGGATAGAGAAAGAGGAATGTTGCCGAACATTTATTAGCCAACTATTTTACAATAATGAGGTAACTACTAACTTTCTAAATAGGTCTATTTAATTGATAGGACAGTTTAGTTAAGTACCTTATTAGTAAGATATTCGGACTGAAATTGCTTTACAAAATAGTTCAATGATGCGTTGAATGTTTATTTCAAAAAATTAGATCTATGTCCGTATTGAACAGATCTTAAATAAAACAGGAGATTCTTTATTGTTACGCATGTTTTTTAATTATCTTTCCACGACAACTTGAATGTACTGGACCTGATCTGAGTAGGTTGTAGTGTAAATAAGTTGATCAACGAAAGACGTTGCTAATCTAGTTTCACTTAAATTATGGCGGCCTGTCTCTATGGATGCAGAATTAACCCCAGCATAAAGAATAAACCACTATGTTGTGCTTTCGATCATCACTTGATTTTTTTCCAATCGGTATTATTTTGTATGTATCTTCGACAATCTATATGAGTCTACTATTCATCGATAATACTATTAGTTATTTCATATGATTTCACACAAAGGTTACGATATGATAATGGGATAAGATATAATCTTATTAGATATTTCGACACGTGTCACGATTTAATGAGTTTACTGGTAGGTCCACATTCAGTCTAGAAATTGCTAAAAAGGTAATAAAATACATAGCGCCATCTATACCATGCCAGCGCCGCTTGTGTAACAAATTAGAATAAAAAAGTCAAATCTTTAATCCGGAAGCAAATTACCGAGATAATCCGTTTAGCGGTTTCTGCATTTATTATTAACAAACATAAAACATTTTCACACACTTTTACATTAAGGGAGATTATATTAGATGCAATTTGTAAATTGATTGTTTTTAAACGTAAACCCATAAGCCGATGAATGGATTTGGATGAAATTTGAGCGATGGGGAGACCAAGTCCTGGATTAATATATAATACAGTCTACTTTTTAACCCCGATAAGTGTATAATGGAATTTTAACACCGGGAAAGTTCAATAAGAGTCGTGACTGACCAAACAGGATTACACCGCCAGAACTCCGAGTTACAAAGCACTGCAGGGTACTACAGCGAGTACTACAGCGCACGTGTCTAACATATTGGATGTTAAGACAATAGTATCTATTAGGATATTGCTTGATGGAAGAAGTAGACAAGGCAGTGTGACCTACCTAAATTGTTTCGTATTAATTAACTGTACTTCGAATACTAAACCAGTTTATAGCGGATAACGGAACGAACTATCGAACTTTGATACAGTACCTAAACAACCCGTTAGTTATAGATACCTTGTGATCATAATGAATATTATCAGTAGGTGCAATGCGATCTTGCATCTCAAGGTGGCTGCCACGACGACCCATTACAATCGTTATTGTTAAGTGAATAGAATCAGTTTTATATTGGATTGCGCGCGGCTCCGCCCGCGTGGAAAAGTTTTTCCGGGATAAAAAGTAGCCTATAGCACTCAGGAGTAATGTAGCTTCCTATTAGTGAAAGAATTTTTAAAATCGGTCCAGTAGTTCCTGAGATTAGCGCGTTCAAACAAACAAACAAACAAACAAACTCTTCAGCTTTATATATTAGTATATAGATTTGGAAATAACATAAAAAATTTAGAGTTGACAAATGATAATTGAAAAGAAAACATTTGAATGTCTTTAAAGTTGTTAAAGGGCTTGTTCGTTATAAGACAGAGACAGACGATCTATCAGTGACGTCACGCTTCAATTTGCGAAATTAGGTCAATAATTAGTCCATATTACAAATAAGGAATTGAAAACTGCAAACTTCTTTACGAAATATTCTACAGACTTATATTTATGAAGTTTATCAGTGAATTTCGAATAATTGTCGGTGTTTTTGGTGTATTTTACGAAAGTTAACAAAGTAAGTAGGTTCAATATTACTAAACCTGCTGAAAATACTTGATTTAAGACACCCCAAAGTAAATGATGATTAATAAAAAGTTGTTTGTCTAAAATGCGTTGCGTCACTAATTCGTTTGCAAGACTAGTTAACACTATCCATTTGCATATTGTGAAATAATAACCGAACAACCCTGATCGAGCCTCCACTCTCAAGGATTCCTAATATATAATACATAATCTCAGAGCACTGAATTTTTGCACTCAATCACGTACACTGAACTCGGCATGCTCCAGTATACAAATATTCTTAACTACGCGTAAATGGAACATGAAGACGTGCACCGAGCAAACAGAAAAATAATCTAAAACAAGCACACGAGCAGACAAGCGGGTCGTACTCACGAAGTGCATCGCGCGTCCCGTCCGCTGTAAACTATCGTGAAATGAAACGTACTGGGAACAACACGGTCGTCTCGGCGCTGAAGCCGCAACACTCGCATACGGTCAGGTAACAGTCGTCAACCGCCTCCTCGAAGGTCATGGCGCGCGCGCATCGCTTGAGGACCCTTCGGACACTGACGACTAGCGCCGGCACTCGGCGTGCCGCAGCGATCGCGCGTGCGCCGCTCTAACCACAACCACTCACCGGTGCGGGCTCGCTCCCCTTGCTCTCCGGCTCGATGAGGTCTCCGTAAGCGGGCATCGCGTCCGAGCACCCCTCTACCTCGGCGTGGTTGTCGCGCTGTTGTGACGGCAAGGGCGGCGCGGCCGTCGCGAGCTTTACGCGCGCCAACGCCACCGCCTCTTCTAGTGACCCCACCTCGGAGGCTCCCCTCTCTCCGTCGTCGCGATCCTCCGATAAGCACGTGGACGCTTGAGCGGCAATTGTTATGCGCCGACGCAGCGCGTTTCCCGGGCTCGGCTCTTCGACCGGTTTTTCCATTTCGGGTTCGCTGTTCCGCTTCCAGGCGGCTTTTGTGAACGGTCGGGTTGCTACTGGATGTTCGACCGCAATAGGACTCACGGGCTCGGATGCCAATTGCTCAGTATCCTTTTGTGGCTCTGGCTCAGGCGATAGGGTCGGAGGAGGTTCCAGGGTGAATTGTGACGTCTCAGACTGTGGGGGCGGCTTGGCTGCTTCCTCCGTGCGTTTCTTGCCGATACTGCCCACTCTACGCAGCAAGTTGCCGTCCTTTTTCTTTTTGTCGACGGCGGTGCCGGGCGAGCTGTCGGTACTGCGAGAGGCGTCGCTCGCCACGTCGCGGTGTTTCTTGTTCCGTTTACGCATCGTGCGTTCGTCGCGCGAGATCTCGCCGTCTGAGAGGACTGACTTTATGGAGCCGGAGCGCTTGATCGAGCCGATGTGGAAGGGCGAGCCGGGCCGGAACGGTGAGCGCAGCGTGTGCAGAGTCCGGCGGAGGCGCGAGGGCCCGCCGTGCACGGGCGCGGGTGAGGGCGGCGGGAGCGGGGGCTCCTCGTCGCGCATGGTGGTGGAGCGAGCGCGCCGCGCCGACTGCCGCCGAGCTGGCTCCCGGCGAGCGCCGCACCGCCGCGGCCTTGCTCCCTGACTACCCAAGCAGCGCAAATCTCGGATAAACTTTTGACGAGGCGATTCCATCAAGGATTTCGCTATTATCTAATTAGTTTACTTATTTGGCCAAGAGCTTACGTAGGCTCTTAATAAAACTAAAATAAAGCCGATTATCTCCGGCAAACTGGAAGCGATTCACTACTTTAATCTAAGTCCCAATTGTTTGCAACCTTTCTTTGTAACTATTGAAACGTGAGTAAGAGGTTTTGGCTCAAGAAAATTAAAGGGTTTTGTATATTTTGGCACTGGCAATTGGTAGTAATAAGTCGTAGCTTATCTAAGAAAATTCATGAGTTTCTACACCAATATTTTTTCTAATCCTTTAACATTTACAGAGGGTAACTATTTAAAAATAATACAGCTAATAATATTATTTAACTTTGAACTGTAGCATAATTCATAATAACATTGAAATTTCTTCAACATTTAATTTGTTTAATGAATGCCTCATCCATACTTAATTGTTTTATTTCTCAATGGCACATTACACACCCTGTACTTGTGAGTTGTGATAAATCAATCATCCGTGAGTAGACAATATGGCATATTATATCCACGTAATAATTGGTATGTGTGTTTTCTGCTAAAATCTGATGCGAAGAAAAGTTAACAACACATCAATAAGGAAAATTATGAAAAGTAAATTATACATAAAATTTACATCCTTATTTTGCTTATTTTCCTACAAACAACGATTCTTAACGTTAAGCGATCCTTAACTTATGGGCTGCTATATTATGTGGTAATTATGATCATCAACTATTAAACACACATCAACACTGAAAACGAACATGAACATCCTTCCTTACAAATACATTAGTATATCAAAGTATCTATACATATAATAAAATAACAGAAACTGGTGTGTGTGTACATTGAAAGAAAAGTCATAAAAAAGAAAGGGGTGACTAAAAAGAGTAATTTTAAAATAAACCGCATTAAAAGCGGCATTGCTAGGTTTGCAATGCAATGCAATCAGCCCTGTATTATAATATACTGCCCACTGCTGAGCACGGGCCTCCTCTACTACTGAGAGGGGTTAGGCCTTAGTCCACCACGCTGGACTAGTGCGGATTGCTAGGTTTACGAATTTAAAAAGGTAAAGGAAAAATACTGTACAGTGTACAGCCAAAATAAAACAACTCGCGACACTATTTGACGATAGTGTAAAGTAGGACAAAAAATATTAGGGTCGAGGACACTTCAATTACATTAATTATTTTTCGCTGCATTCGGGGCGCATCTCTACTATAATATCTTTTTATTTTATTTTTGTAAATACAAGATCAGAACAAAAACGAAAAATAAAGCATAAGGTTTTGATTACAAAGTATAATGTCGTCAATCATCATCAGCCATATGACGTCCACTGCTGAACATAGGCCTCCAATGTCGTCAATACCTTCTGACATTAAAAGGTTCAATGTTCGTTACTAAGTTGCGAAATGCAGAATGAAGATTTTTCCATTCAGGTCAAGCAGCGAAAATAAGCTCTGCATATCGTGTTTATACTGTGTCTTGCTCTATCTTCTCGAGATTATAAGCGTGAGCTTGTTTAATATAATTCTAGCTATTGTCTGCGTATATATATATATATATATATATTTAAAAGTACCGTATAGCACTCAGGAATAATGTAGCTTCCTATTATTGAAAGTATTTTCTAAATCGGTTCAGTAGTTCCAGTGATTAGCTCTACACACAAAGTCCGAAACTTTTCCTATTTATAATATTAGTATAGATATATGAATACACTATGGTCTATGACCTTGACCAACCTAGTTAACCAATTTAATATATAATTAAAGTATTTAAGCAGATATTTATTCTGAATTGTTTGTCGCCTAAGACACCCAATTGCATACCGGTTCAGCAAATAATGTCTAACCGGAGTTAGTTTCACAAGTATTTAAAAATAAGCTAATATGTATAATGTACAGAATATTCTATTAAAAAAATTGGTTATTATACTTTTTGTCTAATTTGGTACACGATATCCTAATTAAGGCGATAATAGTGTTGAAAGGAGACAATCGTAGAAAGAGAATAAAATAGTATGACCACACATTTATATGGGAAGCTGCGACCCGAAAGCAATCTTTCGAAAAAAAATACTTACACAAGAAATTTTACCACTAAATGTGTAGATTTTGTGGAGGTGGTACCAGAATCCGTTCATACCCTCAAAGTTAAACAATTTAAACATGATTTATTGACGTATAGTTTATCGCTTTTCAAAAGAGTTTTAAACTACACGTCTGGGCGCCCCTGCATGGCCAAAAAGGCTTTCACCCAGACAGGAATAAAATAAACTCAAGTAACGATACGAAAATCGGCGATAGCCTAGTGGGGAGTGGAACGGACTGCCGAGACGAATGTCCGTAGGTTCAAAACCCAAGGGCACACACCTCTGACTTTTCTAAAAAGTTATGTGTGTATTCTTTATAAATTATCGCTCGCTTTAACGGTGAAGGAAAACATCGAAAAGAAACCTGCATACCTGAGAAGTTCTCTGAATTTCGAAGGCATGTGAAGCCCGCACTAGGCCAGCGCGGTGGACTAAGGCCTAAACCCTCTCAGTTGTATAGGCGGCCCGTGCGCAGCAGTGGGCAGTATATAATACAGGGCTGATATGGTATGGTAAGTAACGAAACACTAGGTCGCTAACCTGCGGCCGTAGCCAAGATGTTTTTCTACAAGCATTAACGCTAATAGAAAACAAAAAAAATAATGCGGATGACATATCCGATCGATAAGTCTTTCGCACGGAGACGTCATTCCAATAGTTTTTTTCTAGTGGCGTTAACGCTTCTAGAAAAGCATCTTTTTCACAGCCGTTGTTCACGCTACGCCTGCAAACAGTAGCGAGACAGTCTTTAAATTACAATCTACTGCATATCGCTGTACTGCCGCCAGGACTACTTTCAGGTAGGTACATTAGCATCTATACATTATAATATTAACAGTCAGTAACACTATAATATTCGATGAATCGACCCTGAATACAAAGTTTTTTTATGATTAAAAGGGAATTGGAGTCGCAGTTGGAGTTAGGAAATGCTTCCTACAAAATTTATGGGGGTTTTTATTTGCAATTTCTGACCTTAAAAGTACTGAAACCTCTAATTGTCCCATAGAGTCTTTTGATCCTATAAGCAACAAAATCGATTGGCATCAAAAAAAGCTTTTGCATGAATTTGTCATTTTCTTGCTGACTCTCCTTTTTTTTTCAAAATCTGTGGATGCAGATCTTAATCTTCAAAAATGATGGACAGTCTCCTTAGAAAGTTTTCTCGTAGCTACAGCGGTTAAGGTAGCTGCGCTTACTGCCCCATCTCAAAAATCCAATCTGTATAGACACTAAATTCCTTATCCCCGAGAGGGTAGGGAGAGGCGCAACTAATTCACCCACTTTCATAATAAAATATGAATAATAATTTATTTATACATAATTGGACATGTATATCGGTCTACGATCGGTTCGGAGATAAGACGCAGGTAGCTCAGTGTTCGCAGAATAAAAGTAGAGGAGGACTCGAAGTTTATTGACAAGCGGATGAACTAATTTGGACAGCAATTTAACACAAAGTTTTCATTCAAACAGTAATTTAATAACAATCTTTACAATGTATTTTCTTTCCCCGTGGGATGACGAGGGGGGTTCAAGTGCACCCCCTTGCACCCTGCTGCAAGCGCCCCTGTTTAATATGCTAAATTTATCTAAAGGCGTTTTTATGGGTGCTGGGCCTCAAAATCTAACCAGTACTATCCAAATATATATAAAGTAGCTTAGTTAGAATTTTAAGTCCGTTTTTGGACATAATATCCTTTACCGGAACAGAATAGGATATTGCTATTTACCTACAGATATAGACAAAGCGGATGGGCCTTTCCAGAAACAATTTTACAAACAGATACCAGCAGACCTAGCTATTCATGGAAGTGAAAATGTAAAATCGTAGAAACATATTTTAAAACAAACAACTACTTCATACTTAAGTATCACATACGCATACTGACGCCTTTTATCCCCGGAGGGGTAGGCAAAGGCGCAACTAGTGCAGCCACTTTTCACCGTGCGTATTCCGTCCCATGATGTGATGGGGGCAGCCTATCGCTATATCGGGCTTAAATTCCAGACTCAGAGCTGATACTGATTAGAAAAATTCAATATCACTTTGCCCGATCCGGGGATCGAACCCGAGACCTCAGCACTGCAGTCATACCGTAATACAACTACGCCACCGAGGCAGTTAAGGGCGCATTTACAAATTTCCATGGTTTTGAGGTACCATTTATTGAATCAGGAGTCACGCTTATGAAGAGATCTTGGTATATAAATAAAGATTAAACATTCCTCTTTGCTTATGGCATATAGAAATTGTATGCTCCCATACAATATTAACACGTAAATACGTTTATTCTGGAGCAATAATCGCTGAAAATGACGAAAAATAGGGTCTGAATCGGAACCATTATACCTAAGACTAATGAACATTTTAATATAAAACCGAAATAATATGCTGGCTTATATAGTCTTCTTGCTTTATGGCTAAATATTTGTAAGTAAATTTAAATACTTTTCCAGTTATGAGAAAAAATATAACCTGAATTGAATTTCTTCATACATTTTCCTATTTCGGGCTGTCATTCCGCGCTGAGACGCGGCCGAGGAAGCACGGGTGTACAACTTTTTTTCAAAAAATAAATACGTAATAAATTGATCGCGATGTCATTATACTACGAATAAAATAGTTGATACTATTTCAAATTATTATTTTTCAAAAAGCAAGTATGAAAATTGAATATTACAATAAGTCAATGCAAATTTG
The DNA here is from genome assembly GCA_947568825.1 of Sphinx pinastri. NCBI lineage: Eukaryota > Metazoa > Arthropoda > Insecta > Lepidoptera > Sphingidae > Sphinx > Sphinx pinastri. The sequence continues at coordinate 20,776,161 of OX387617.1, forward strand.
ATTTAATTAATAAAAAAATCATTTATTTTAATGCGAATATTTAAATTTCATAATCAAAATGGCGGATGTATTTTTATATTTACAAAATCGACAAGTTTTGCAGTGTATGGTATTTACTATTTATCTATTTATGATTTTTAGTATCGGTGATTATTTATTTTTAAATTTTACTAGGTTTAGTTCGCGTTTTTGCCCGCCTACAAAGCCTTTCCCGCTACAAAAATATCTAAACACTCACTACTACAGTTCAGCCACAACTACTCACTGGGCATGACTGCTTCGGTGAGTAGCTGTTTCGTATCGTAGGTACGGAGGTGTCGGCTGTGTGTGCCATTGTGACAGTTGCCCGCTGGCTACGGCTTAATATACGTTTGAGTTTTTCCCAGCCTGGAATGAGGAGCGCAGCACTCTCAAAGCAGTTGTCGGAGGCGGCCTCTCGTTGCCGGCCGTGGTCGCTCCCATGGTCGGCAGTCAGGAGGTCTGGCGTGTGTTGGCCCACTTCTGCGAGATAGTCCGCTCGTAGAAGGAGAGTGCCGAGAGGGATCTGGAACGCGAGGATTCCTCCCACCGTCAGAGGAGACGTTGGAGGCGCCGGGTGGTCGACTGACCGGCGTCTCCCACCCTGTGGATTAAAGGTGTTTGGAGAATTCCACCACGGTATCCCCTGCCTGTCGTAAAAGGCAACTAATAGTGGCCACCCGAGGGTCGCTGGCAGGTGCCTTCTCTAGTTTTGTCTTTTTAGCACATTGTTGGGACCCCCCTGATGGACAGCAGTGTGGCAGGTAGGCCTCACGCTGCCGTTGACGCCGAGAGCGCCGAGATGCGTGGGGGCTCCTTAAATTAAAGCGTGGTATATTCCAGGGTCAGGCTACAGGGTACAGCCTGAGACCATTGTGGTTCTGCATGGCCCTGAATCCTCTCAGTACTCTGTTGTTGGATTCAGGATTAGGATACCGTCTATGGAGAGGGAGTGAGCCTATATCTCACTTGCTTTACATGGATGATCTCAAGTTGTTTGCATCAAAACAAAATAAAAATGATTGAGTCGTTAAAAATAACTGAAAGATTTAGCAACTCAATCAATATGGAGTTTGGTGTAGATAAATGTGCGGTTATCCATGTGAAGCGAGGAGAGGTCGTGGTCTCTGGTGACATACAAGTCTTAGAGAGCTAGATCCCTTTCTGAGACGGAAACTTACAAATATCTGGGTATGCCTGAGGCACCTGGTATTATGAGTGCCGACGTAAAACAATCGGTGAATGACCGTTTCTTCGGCCGCCTGATTTTTGTTGAATACTTTTGTATTTAACAGTTTTTTGTCAGGTGGAAACAAGATTTGTAGTTTCAACGGTTGGGTTATGCCTGTACTCATGTACTCTTTTGGTATACTCAGAAAGAAGGACTCAGACTGAATTGGACGCCCTGGATCGAAAGTTCCAGACCCTACTGACTGCATATCGTATGCATCACCCACGGTGGTCAGTGATGAGGTTATACATCCCGCGGAGATGCGGCTTACTTAATGGAGTTGCATAACCGCGAGGTATGCAAATGGATTATATCCTCCACAGCGAAGTGGGCATGTATAAGATTGTAGTCATGGTGGATAAGGGATTTATCCCACTTTCCTTGGCGAATGAGAACTGGCGAAACCCTATGGCGATGGGCATTAGGGAACGCGAGGTGATATGGAAGAGCAAAGAACTATACGGTCGGTTCTATCGGGGCGTTCAGCTCGCATCCGTATCTTGGCTACGTTTTGGTAACCTTTTTGGAGAAACTGAGGGTTTTGTCTTTGCAATTATGGACAAAGTTATAAAGACGAACAATTATAGGAAATATGAACAATTATAATACATCCTGTAGGACGGTACGGTCGATATCTCTTGGGCATGCCACCGTCCCGGTGAATCAAACGGGCATGTGATTTCGGGTTGTTCGTATCTTGCTAACGGCGAGTACTTGCATAGACACAACCTAGTAGCCAAGATCTTGTGTCTCCTGAAGTGCCATATTACCAGTATGTGCCTCAACCAGTTCTCGAAAATGATCATGCAACGCTGTACTGGGATCAATCTATTATCACGGACAGGCTACTGTTGCCAATAAGATATTGTATTGTAATAGTAGATCCTGATATTGTAATAGTAGATCGATTGGCGCGCCGGGCAATACTTGTTGACGTCACCATTCCGCATGACGATAACCTCGTTAAGGCCGAAAAGGACAAAATGTCTAAATTTTTAGATTTGGCACACGAGGTTACCGACATGTGAGAAGAGGACTCCACAATTATTGTTCTGATTGTCGTTTCTGCTCATGGGTTGATACCAATTAGTCGTTGGGTCAAGAGCCAGATGCAGAAAGCAGTACTTCTGGACACCGCAATGTCAATGTCTTTTTCTACCGCCAAGCAGCAGTGTGCATGCACTGTAGTGTTTCGGTTTGAAGGACATTGTAGCCAGTCTAACTACTGGACATAATGAGACTTAACATCTTATGTATCAGAATGACGAGCGCAGTGAAATGCCACACAGTATTTTGTAACTCAAGGTGCTGTATGGTGTTGCTACTGTTTATGGGTGGTCGTATCGCTTACCACACGCATTGTGAGGAGATTCCTCACTTTGAATCCCTGACTACCGGTGGCTTGGGTCTTGAGCCTCGCTATCGGAGGGTGATACACTTTTTTAAATTTTATATGTATTAATGTTTTTTTTTGTATATATAAAAATATTATATAAATAAATATTTGTATATGAAAAATAAAGAGATAAAAATGTCTATTACATGATGAAATTATACTAATAATTATTATTAAATATAATTGTAAACATTCGACAATTCCAAAAAAATAAATATGGATGAGTAAAATAATAACTTCAAGTATTAAGATTAGCTCGTTCCAATGGAAAATCTAGTTTAAATCGGTTTCGATGTGTGCGCGTGTAGCAAAGCGCGTTCTTGTCATTAAAATATCTAAAATCGAAGTTGTCAAAAATGTAAATGCGTCCTTAAGTATCACAAAAACCAAAAAAAAAACTTGGTACTAATTATTATGATTGATATTTAATTACATTATCTATTGAAATGTGTATATGCATTTACAATTTAACACAGTTACCTAAATGTCATTTATCGCATATGGAAATTGAATATTTCGTCATTCAATATTCTCAAGGCGCCAAGTTGCAAAAAATATACGATATCAATGTATAATGCATAACATACCATATTAATTATTTTAAGAAACTGCAGTCAATTAATCTATTTTCTTTAGAATTTAATGCTTAAAGGCTTAATGTATTTTTAGCATTTACAGCATAAACAAAATTAAAATTAACTTGAATTATATTCGTACAAAGATAAATATTGAGTAAAACACTGTCTGCAAGTTCACTGATAACCTCGATTGAATCAAACTCTTTATAAACGTAAACGTATTCTTAAATCCAATTAAAACGTTAGTTTTATAATCAATAAGTTTAACAACATAAATTCTTTTGTATTTCATTTCTGACACACACTTATACCTATATACACGGTTCTAAACAACATGCATACATACACACTCACGCCTTTTATCCCAGAAGGGGTAGACAGAGGCGCAACTAGTGCACCCACTTTTTGCCGTGCGTTTCTAGCCCATGATGTGATGGGGGCGAGCCTATCGCCATTTCGGGCACAAATTCAAGACTCCGGGCTGATACTGAATAGAAAAATCCAATACCACTGTGCCCGACCCGGGATCGAGCCTCGATCGAGACCTCAGCATTGCAGTCGTACCATAATACAACTACCGAGGCGGTCTTCTAAACAGGCAGGTTCTAAACAACTCATAAATAAATCAATAAATACATACGCATGATACCAGCAAAGTCTTCAATTTAGCGAGCTTCATCCTCCCTGTGGTTCTACACTTCTTAGATTATTTCATATTATTTGAAATAAACACAAATAAAACATAATCATACCACAGTTTCTGAACACTAAATAACACGCACAGGCACCGATAGCGAATATAATACGGGTTTGGTAAGGTCATCGCGCTTTCTTTGGACATAGAATATATTAGTAAACGAAATGCTAATTTATTTTTTGCGTCTCTGATTTTATCTAATCAACATTAAAATACGAGAGGAATGATTTTATACTAAGATTTTATAATTTAGTTCAAAAAGCCAACTGACTGTGGGAAAAAAAATATTATATAAGTTGAAATATGTCTTGAATATTCAGAAATCTCATATTTTTCTGCTCTTTTAATAAAGAGCACACAAGTCTGATATTTCAACATGTAATAACCATAACAACAGTACATGGACTTATTGTTAAAATGGTACTCGCTTAAAGAATAAGAGATAACTTTGTAAAGAGACCTGGAAAATTTCCAAAACAAAAATCCAAAGATACATAGTGTACAACTTCACATACCACATTGTGCAAGGTCGACGAAGTAATTGCTGTTAATCGTAAAGGTACGTTTCAGCTGCGGTATTATGTGGTGGAGCAGGGGTGTCCCTAGTCAGCGTTTTTTTTTATTGCAATGAAAACCCAGGAAATCGCTCGCCAATCTTATCCTCTCCATGATCACCTTTTTAAATAAACCTTCGTAGCCAAGCATCTAAAGCTTCGATTTTTTCGAACCCAAGACAACTTAGATTTCAGTTAACCACTAGACCAATGAGCCGATAGTAATTTGATAATGAGCGACATTAGTAATTGATGAGTGAAATCCACTTACTCCTCCGAATATAGAGCTTCCTCAAATTCGTTCCGGTCGGAGTTGACGGACCATGTAAGGCATTACTACCCGCATTTGTACGGAATCGGTTAACGCCGGCGAAACCATATCACTGCGCTTTGAACAATTGATTTCATTACACCAAAAGTAATTACTCATTTAGAATAAGGTTGAAAGTCGATTATTTTATGAGAAATGACGTCGTAGGTTTAATTGTAGTGAAATATAATTAGCCACTTTATTTTGCAGTAGGTATGAATGGGCCATGGTAATACTGGTTTACTATGTACTTTTATTTTATTTCTTTATTTACCGTATTTATTTATTTATTTATTCAGTTGCAACAACATTGTAAGCACTAATACAAGTTAAATGAACACTTATAAAATAACACGGGCCAAGTGCAACAATAATTATAGCTTTAAACCAACATGCAAATAATAATGGCCGCAAGAAAGACAATCAACAGTTATAAATAATCAAAGAAACTTTAAAATGAAGATTATTAAAGCATCTATATGTTTAGGTCTTTCGTATTTCGAACCCTAAGACTGCCCGTCCAGACTGCTTCCACCTACCACTATCCCAGTCTAACTGCGCGATCTGGTAAACGAACCCAGGACCTACCAGTCCATAATATGAGCTGTGAATTGTGATTGATCAAGTAGGTGAATTTTATCAACGCAATTTACGCTCTCCATGAACAAATTCTATAAATTAATGGCTCTAATTAAGAGCTGATAACAGTAATTATTTTTATAACGTGATATATACCTACCTAACCACTTATAATATACTATAAAAACCAATTTGATTGGTTTTCAGATAATGGCGTATCTATTAAGTATTTTTGCCGTTAGTAAAGTATAAATCCATTTAGGTATAACTGTTTCTAAATATTTTTTCATATATTTTCGTTTATTTCTGCCCCCGAGCAACTTTGTATAGGAACTGTTTTATTCAGGTTTGAAGGGTCAGTAGTTGCTGGACATTGTAAGACTTAAGACCTAGACTCGTGAGCTCATAGTAGTAATTTGCAATCAGAAGTTTTGGTTAATGTTCTCGGCATTCTTGACATCTACCGTAAAACTAGTGACTTGATATATCATATCATTAAAAAAATAATCATAGAAATAAAACTATAACAAATAGGTATTAAATGTTTATTTTTTGTAGCCGACTACCGAGGTCATTGTATCTACTTACGGTTGTTTACTGAATTATTCTTACTATTCAATATACACGTGTTCTTATCATAGCGATGGCTGTATGAATGGCGTACAAAAAACTAATTAGACATCTTAATTAGACATGTTCGGAATCTCATATGCCCAAAAAATCAAAAGGAAATAATATGGAGTAATCTTCCAATCAATTGACCAGGCTAAAGATGGCTATGACCTGCTAATTGCAATGCTGTTTTTAGAGATCAAACTTTTTTACGTCGCAATAATATAGGTTTTACTACATTATTACCTTTCCGTAGATTCTCCGGATAATCTATACTAATCTTAATATATATAAATCTCGTGTCACAGTGTTTGTCCTCAATGGACTCCTAAACCACTTAACCGATTATAATAAAATTCGCACACCATGTGCAGTTCGATCCAACTTGAGAGATAGGATAGTTTAAATCTCAAATTATAGTCGCAATTTTAATTTATTGCTAATTATTTGTCTGTTATTATTTGACAGTCACAATTATCTTAACTCCAAATGATTCTAACAGATGTCGATACCTTTCGACTGGGTTGAGTAAGTAATCAATAGATGGCGCTGCTATGAATGATTCTAACAGATGTCGATACCTTTCGACTGGGTTGAGTAAGTAATCAATAGATGGCGCTGCTATGGTAAATCTACGAACGTGTCATATAAGCTACATTTTAAGCGGGACTTTTATACCGGGAAAACTCATTCACGCGGGCGGAGCCGCGGTCAAAAGCTAGTAATATTATAAAGCTGAAGAGTTTGTTTGTTTGAACGCGCTAATCTCAGGAACTACTGGACCAATTTTGAAAATTATTTCACTAATAGGAAGCTACATTACTCCTGAGTGCTATAGGCTATTTTTATCCCGGAAAAACTTTTCCACGCGGGCGGAGCCGCGCGCAATGCTAGTCTCATCATAAAATACCTGGCGCCATAAAAATCTCGTAATTTCAGGATTCAAAAATATTGCTACTTGCACTATGTGTAATTCGCTTTATGTCGGATCTGTAATACTAAGACTTTGATAGTCAGTGACAGCCACTACGCAGCACAATCTTATCTTACTGGGGTCAGGGCTATGCATGACTATTTGTTATCACTGTATAGGAACACAGTAGTAGAAGTAATGTAGTAAAGTAGTAGTAGTACAATAGGATCGTTGACAATTTTTTTTAAACATTTATCAAAAATGTATGCCATCCAAAATCTAACGGTAAAATAATCGCAATAATAAGTAAGTTATAAAGCTTTGAAATTTGGTAGAAGGGGTTATTGTCAAATAACAGTAATATCAGAATGTGACGTCACCGGGTGTCACCGGCCATAACGCTGCGTGCGTGCGAAAGAGATAGTGCGATATCCCCACCACGCCCCCACTTTTACTCACGACAATATTTCAAATTTGAATAACTGCTTTATTTTCCAACCAATTTTGATGCTGATTTCAGAAAAGAATTTATTGTTTGTGTTATTTTCTGTTACGTATAAAATAATGTACAAAATAGAACATAGGAAACTACCCTATTATTATTAAAGCCGTTCTCGGCGGCCGCTGTACTAGGCTTTAAGCTTGTATCGCAGTAATGTAAACAATAAATCTTGACTTTATAAGTCTCTCATTAGCCTCTGCTCAGGGGACGTAGGCATTATGACAATTGACGATTCAACGCTAATAGAAAACAAAAACATGGATAGGAATGATATATCCCAGGAACACTTATCGATAGCATCTTCTAGGCATCTTGTCTACGGCCCCAGGGCTTCGAACGTGTATAAACGTTTTCCCGGAAATTTAGTAAAGGGGTAATATCTGTTAATGTAAGTATGTTTAAATTAAAATTATCCTTTCAAAACCTTTCATCTCGCAAGGTAGAACACATGGTAGAACACCCCAACTTTGTAGTTACCCAACTAAAATTACAATAAATCAAATTTTACGGTACTAATGCCGGATTTAATTATTGTTGCAACACGTCTGTGCGCTCTCAACGCGTCGGGCCCATGGAAGACCAGCGTCGCGTCTCGTTCGCGGCTTGTGTTGAATGGGACCCGTTTCGCACTCACACCATGACGTTCGTGACGATATACTAGTACTGCGTTTCCTTTTTTCTGTTATTAAATGTAATTTTTATTTTCTTTATGTGTACTGGTGTGTGTTTAGATTTAATTTTTAATGTTTTTTTTTATTTTATATTTGCTCGCTTGTAATTTATTTGTGTCATGGTGTTGTGCGAATAAATGTTTTGTATTTGTATTTGTATTTATCTTAATTAATATTTAATCTTAATTAAGTTAATTAAATGACTAAAGTCTGAAGGAGAGATACAGGCGTGATGCCACCGAAGCCACTGACCGATAAACCGCTACTTCTATTGAAATAACGAGAGTGTGGCGACAGACGCTAGGGTTGGCACTTTAACCAAACATATTTAAATTTGTTGTTACAAAGAATTTAATATGGGATGTTATGCGCTTAACTCGCTGTGCTCATAGTGATGATTGATCCACCACCAAATGTGGTTTATAATCCAAATCACTTATAAGAATATTAGAAAGATTTTGTCTAGCCATAAGACATTTATACGCAAATAAATAGGATTTTAAAATATTGAAAGCAAGAAAAATGTCAAATGTTTTGAAGTTAAGCGTGATAAAAAATAAAGAAGAGAAATATATTTTGGCTTATCTGCCAGGTATAAACCAGTAGCAATGGGGGGCTGCTTCTCCAATTTATGCGACTCCGAGGTGGACGACATTGCGGGTGGTCGGTCTCCTGCAGTCGTAGACGCCAAAGGCGTGCTTTAGAGGTCGGGGGCTTCTTAGCCCCCTCATTTAGAGAGGGGCCGTAATGCGGCATTGCGCAGGGACGGTTCCATGCAGCTATCTTCGTGCAACAAGATACCCCGGGGCCGTCCCGTATACGCCGAAGAAGGCCACCGCGGGTTTTGGTTGGTATGCCGATGTAGAGTGTACATAGTGTTAGGGACTCGGTTCAAAGCTCGCTCGTATGATGTTATACTCCCGAGCGTCGACATTGGGCCGTAAGATCAGTGAAACCAACATGACCATTCCACTCACCTCACAGTGGTGGTAGCGATAACGCGTTTTTTCCCGCGATAAAAAAGGTATAAACCAGTAAAGCCGTTCTAACTATAATATTTTAAACGAACATTAGGTATAATAATTATTCTAGTATTAATTATAATTGATGGAAACCATTTACTATCTTGTGGATGAAGATTACGGCAATAAAGGGATTACTAATTTAGCAATACACAGCAAGCGATATTAAAAGTTTAAACTTCGCTAATTACAGACAACCCTAACTGATCCAAGTTACTCGTGTAAACGGGTGACTAAAAACGTGGATTTATAACTCATTATAATTAGCACTGATTATAGATTATTTAAAAGTGATGTAACGACATTTTTGTATGATAAATTGCTGTGGCATGTAGTGATAATAATAAATAATTATTATATTATTCATTACTTAGTAACATCACCGATATTTAAAAACAATTAAATTGATTACACAGATCTTAAGGATGCAGTCAACATAAAAAGTCAACGAGATAGACTGCGTCCCTCAGCAATCGCAACTATTCTGCCGGCCTGTCTCACTGGATGTACCTCGCAAGCTAATCCCGCAACGATATAGTATCTCGAGGTTTCGGTATATTTACAGTGCTTGCTATCCAGTCTGGTATATATATCCGGTAGTCGATGATATTAAGTATAATTTACGACAGGATGACATGCGTCTTATCTCCGGAGGAAGGGAGAAATACAACTTTATGTTTGTATGAAAAACATCGAATCTGTCGCCAGATACAGCACGATATTTATACAAAGCTATTTATTTTATTTGAATCAAAAACTGAGTTTAATTTGCCGGAACTAAAGATTGTGACTAAAACTCGTTTAGCAGTAATCAATAAAATGTATGAGGCGATAAATATAAATTAACTCTTGTTAAAACTTTCTGCAGTCCAATTTAGCATAAATATTAAAACGATTAGAATTCGGGCACGTAATTTCCGACTTAATTTAGCTTAATTTATAGAGGTGTAATAAGGCAGTTTGTTGCCTGAACAATTAACAATCAGAACTTGAAAATTTTTACAAAGCGGCAATGTTATTCCAGATTTTGATAAATTTTAAAGATTTTTAAACTACTCTGTATCAGAACTTCCCTTACCAAAAAGTAAACAATGCTCAAACTCGTTTATTGGGCCTGGTTCTCCATCATAGGACATTGTGAAATGCTCATCTCGGTAATGCAGGAAGCATCAATGATGGTTGATACGTTAATAGTCGTATATGAATGAACGAGATGACAATGAATGACCAAATAGTGGCCGTGACCGAGGCGTGAATGGGTCATAACTCATAAATCTTAATCTATACTAATATTATAAAGCTGAAGAGTTTGTTTGTTTGAACGCGCTAATCTCAGGAACTACTGAACCGATTTTGAAAATTCTTTCACTAATAGGAAGCTACATTACTCCTGAGTGCTACAGGCTACTGTTGATCCCGGAAAAACTTTTCCACGCAGGCGAAGCCGCGGGCAATGCTAGTGTGATAATAATATAATAGAAACATGTGTATTTCGATCCAGCCGTGAAGCTATTACGACTCCCGGAGCGAAATACCCCTTTTCGGGTGTTAGTCGGAGCGTAAAACTCTAGCCTACTCTTTGCTATGCTACTATGTCTGGCAATCAAACAGACTTTTGACTGCCTTGGTGGCGTAGTTGTATTGCGTACGCGGTACGAGTGCGACTACCGCACCGAGGTTTTTTCCGTGCCTCGGAAAGCACATAAAAACGTTAGTCTTAGATAAATACTCAAATTGTATTAGCATGTAATTCTTCTCAATAATAAATAATTAGGTCTCATGTATGCTTCTATGTTCATCTGAGTAGATACCGTAATTTTAATTATTATCTATGCAAATAGTATTGTACTCCGGTTTGATTGCGAGCTAGTATAACTTATAAGACTCAACATCTAATGTATCAGAATAAGTGCAACGCCATTCAAAACTTTGGGGAGAGAGAATAAGCTTAGCGAACTGTTGGAACATTAGCTCTTTTGCCTACCCGTTCGCAGACATAAGCACGAGATACTTTTGAATTTTTTATATAACTTCAAGTGGCAATTAAACAACATTATACTTATAACACGATATAGCTATACATTATATAATGTGCCTACGCATTTTCAACACATTAAATATGAATTATGTCTGCGCATGCGCAAACAGGAACCGTTTGATAACATTTAAACTTACGGTCATGCGTCCACTGATTTCCACGTCGAGAGCTTCTTCGGCGTACATCATTGCAAATTTTAAATTACCATTCCATAAAAATAACAGTACATTAAAATTTATTACATAAACAGTAAGATTTATAAATAGCACTAAATAAACTATCACCCAAGTAACACGAGTATTTCTTCCCGAGATAATAATTGTTTTTGAATACGTAATTAAGTTTATCACTGTTATTAAAATGATTGTGTCCATAAATAGCACAAATTGATCGTTTTTAATAAGCGTAAACGTAGTGATCTATGGCGGAACCACGGCGGTACTATCGACTACGTGTAACAGTAATCTCTTATCATTATCACTTATCGATATGAACTTTGCATATGACGATATCAAATATTTTATACCAAATTTTTCCTGCGGCTTCGTTTGCTTGAAAGTTATATGTGTGTGTAGTGTATTCTCAGCTATTGAGCTTTTCCGTGCGGCTCGTTGGACTTTCGCAAGTGGTCCGTCTAACTACGCATACCATACCATACCAGCCCTGTATTATATACTACCCACTGCTGAGCACGGGCCTCATCTACTACTGAGAGGGTTTAGGGCTTAGTCCACCACCCTGGCCTAATGCGGGTTGGCAGACTTCACATACATTCGAAATTCTTATAGAGAACTTCTAAGGTATGCAGGTTTCCTCACGATGTCTTTCTTCACCGTTAAAGCGAGCGAGATAATTCTCAAAGAATACACACATAACTTTTTAGAAAAGTGAGAGGTGCGTGCCCTTGGGTTTTGAACCTGCGGATATTCGTCTCGGCAGTCCGTTCCACTCCCAACTAGGCTATCGCCGCTTCTTTAACTAAGCATATTTCATTAATATACATACTTCATAAATAAACTTTTCCTAAGGTCACTTGATCTGTAAGCTAACCTTATAAATCATTTAGTTAATTATGAATACTTTAAATTAAAATGAATACAACGTTAAATTTAAATAAAAATTACTAAATCTAAATACCGTTTAACATTTTATGGATTCGAAATAAATTATTTCATATCATTTCAATAACTTATTTTAGATACCTACGTTAGTTGGCTCTTTAGGTCAAATTCATCCTACTAATATTATAAACGCGAAAGTTTGTAAGTATGGATGTATGGATGTTTGTTACTCTTTCACGCAAAAGATTTCTATGAAATTTGGCACACGGGTAGATTATGTCCTGGATTGGCATATAGGCCACTTTTTCTCCCGGGAAAATATAGAGCGGGACATTTATCCCGGGAAAACTCATTCACGCGGGCGGAGCCGCGGGCAAAAGCTAGTTAAATAATACAGTATAGTCTAAAAACATAAATGTTTAATGTAGCCCGAGGCACCATAACTAAGATTTCTTTTTATCCCTTTAAAACAAGATTGAGTACGACTGTTTTAGAAGGAATAGGTACAATACCTACTAATATTATAAATTTGTAAAAATCTAACGGTCTATATAAAATAGTTTTATAAACTCTTTATGAATAAGGTCGTGAGAAAATGTGTATATTTTAAACATTGTTTTTGCAACTCCAACTCAGAAGAACCTACATGCGTAAACTGTCAATTTTTATCTACTTTTTAAACCTAAACAGGGAACAGTAGAACTTTAATCAAAATGACGTGATGTCTCGTACGTACCTTTAGTGTCATGAGATCAGTTTTTTCCGAATAAGGAACACAGCCAATTCAAAAACAGGATTTAGAGCGGTATTAATAAATCAATCTCAAGTAGACATAATGTATTAATAGTTCCATACATTATGTCTACTTGAGATGTAACTCAAACTTGAGATTGATTTATTAATACGGCCCTAAATCTTTAAGTATTTAACATTTAATATCAAAATACGAGAAAGTATTCTTAGAGTTCTGTACCTCCAAATGAAAAAAAGGAACCCTTATAGGATCACTTTGTTGTCCGTCTGTCTGCCTGTCTGTCAAGAACCTTCTTCTCAAGAACGCGTAGAGATATCAAGTTGAAATTTATATCAAATACTCGGGTCTACGGTCTCTTTCAGTTGAAAAACAATCAAACTTGTAAGTTAACGCGAACAAAAAATATGACCGTTTATGTTGCATAATTTATTTGCGTTGCCGCGAAGGTCTATGCTTTTTTCCTCGCGAAAAATATAAATTAAAAAAGGGGCAAACTCGCCGATATCAAGGTTATTTAAGATCCTAAATAATTACAGTGAGTTAGTGGACAATAGACGCCAATTTATCAAAGTATTCACAGACAACCAAACTACACTCAATTACTAATTTACACTTGTTATAAAAAATTTGGATCCAAATAATGTAAGTTTCTTATGAGATGTGTAAACAATGGTTGGCTGACTTTAAATAAATAAATATTTGCGCATATTTTGCAAGAGAATTAAAACCTATAGGGTACTCCCCGTTTACCTAGATTTCGCAAGAAGCAAGGTTTTACAGCACATATAAAGGAAAAAAACTGAAAACTGTAAATATGTTCCTTAATAACAAAAAAAATCAAATTTTACATTTTTTGGTATTTAATTCATTAATTAATAATTTTGGCGACCTTTTGAACATATATACTTAGATACTACCGATTTCTACCGCCAAGCAAGTGTGCATGCACTGTTGTGTTTCGGTTTGAAGGACATTGTAGCCAGTATAACTACTGGACATAATGAGACTTAACATCTTATGTCTCAGGATGACGAGCGCAGTGGAATGCTACACAGTACTTTGTAAGTCAAGGTGCTGGATGGTGTTGCTACTGTTTATGGGTGGTCGTATCGCTTACCATCAGGCGAACGGCATGCTCGTCTCGTCATTCAATGCTATAAAAAAAAATACCTTACCTACAAGTTTGTTCGGAACAAATCCCATACAAAATCCATTCACCGCTTAGAAACTATAGCTTCTTGTACAGTAGCAAATCACCCCGTGACATTGAATAACATAATATGTACTTTGATTAATAATTATATGCCTAGATACAGTGATGCGCTGCAATGAAACTAAAACAAACAGGCCAACTTTTCTTAATTCTTAAATGCTAGTATGCGTGACAGCTGTGTCATACGCTATCGCTGCATCATTCTGCGTATCCTTGTGTGCGCGCATAATGATACCAGTTCTTACATGGTTTCTATTTAAACGGGGAGAAAATTATAACCATGAAAAACAACAAAAAATAATTCACTCGAACTCATTTAGCGGGGAGCAGTTGGCCTCTATTTTTTTCGATGCGTTTGAAACGTTCAATGTCTATCTAGGTATATAATTAATGAAAGAATATGTATTTAAATATTTTAAAAGTAACAGGTCTCTCGTACGTCCTTGTCAGTTTGGGTTCGGTTCTAGGTACCACCAACTTACCTACCTTAATAGTTATGCAATGTGCAAGCATTGCTTTATTTTCAAAGGATATTAAAATTATAAACTAATATTATTACGAGGTATTTTTTTTTCATTTATTATTGCGAAAGCTCACGAATGTACCTAGACTTTGACAACATGTGAACATTGAGGCATTCAAGCGCCTCGATAACACGAACCTTGTGCGAAGACTAAAAAGAACTAAACCTTTCGAACTAGTGTAGTAAAGTTTAGTGCATAATTACAGAGGACAAATGATAGTGTCAGTGCTAAGTATATATAACACACGAACAAAGTGTGTTTTATGTTATCAGAGTCTAAGAAAGTGGCTAGAACATTATTCTTAGTTGTAGTAAACTTATCACCTAGAAAATTAAGTAAGAATAATATTGCTTATTTGTCTTATAGACTAGATTGTAATTCATTGCTAAGAACCTAATTCTTACAACAAAGGATAAAAAAAATAAAAAATCGGCAATAGTCATTTTTTAACAAATTATGTTTTAAAATAAATAATGTGTTTACAACTGACCTACAGTGCCGAAGAAATAATTCATTGATTATTTTCCTCAAAATATATTAAAATTACTATCGTATTGCTGTATTGTGGCTTAACAATTCACATGTAATCTCAAGGTGACGAGCGCAGTACAATATCATGTAGTACTTTGTAATTAAAATTTCCGTCTGCTGTTGCCACTTTCTATTGGCAGGCGTGACGCTCCATGAGGCAAACGACTTACTTGTCTGGACATATAATTCCAAAAATGAAATGTTATCAGTACCTTCATAGATATAATAATTATGTTAGTACTAACCTGCGACAACCACCGTCCATTCTTCGCGGTCATATTCCCCATATACTTGGATTTCGTTTTCGATTCGATCAGCTGCTCTTGTCGTAACAACTGTTCATGAACTGTTTGTTTGTTCAATTGCTTTATCATTATACGAAAATCACTAATTCAGTAATTTTTTTTTAAAGATGATAACAGTGATTAATCTTCACAAACATTTCAGGCCCAATACGTATGCACAAATTGCACTATTGATTTTAAACTTAGATTATTATGCCAACGATTAGTGACGTTTGTCTTATCACAAAAGACAGGTGCGCGCGTAAAACACCTCCCGCACGTCAGACACGACTAGCGCGAAATTATGATTTGATCGAAATTTAAAGTATCAGATGTTCTAGTCTGTTAAAAAAGAAAACATAGATCGTGCGACTATTTTTTTAAATTGAAATACACACTAGCTGACACAAATCGGAGACGTTCTTATTTTAATTTTTTAATTCGCATTTCACAACACAAGTGTTCTTATCTATGGAGCACAATGAAATAAGCGGGTACATAAACATTATTGTTCGCTCACTCGTCAAGATAATGGCCACTGAGAATAAATTATACCTATTTGACAATTAATTTACAGAGAGATCACACACAAGGGATAGGTCAACGTGCGTTTAACAATAACAATAATTTTATTTTGCAATATCTAAGAAGTATTAATTAAATACCACAGTGTAAGTGATTTTTTATTGTTAGGTCTACATTATTTATGCTTTTCTTATTTGTTTTACCTTTACAGTCCTTAATTTCGTAAAGGATTTCAATATAGGACACATTACGTACCTATATTAGCAGTCTAGCATTAATACAAATATCTAAATCAAATCTTCATATTACTTTTTCACTCAATCTCAATTTATAGATTCATTCTCTCTTAGATAGGTAGGTATGTGCCGGTTAAATGGTGTGTATGAATTAAGACGGATGTCTACATACATCAATAAAACGACCACCACTTGTAAAAGACCACTTTGGTATACGAAAGAAAGGCGAAAATACAAAGTGGCCAAGCTACTCTAGTTAACTACTCGTCGCAAAATTTTACTTAGGTAGGTGCCCATAAAAGATAATTAATTGCATACGTAAAAATCGGTTTAGCTGTTTCAAAGATTAGAAAAAACAATAAATACTAACGATACTTGTTTGGTTTTTGGTAAGTTATAATTAACTATCTAAACCATAAAGATTTGTATTTTTGTCTTTGTAACGAATTTAAAACTCAAAAACTACTGGACCGATTTTAAAAATTCTTTCACCAATCACAAATATAAAGCTACATTATAAGCGAGACATATAGGCACCTTGTTATCCCGGGAAATATGAAGCGGGACGTTTATCCCGGAAAAACACATTCACGCTGGCGGAGATGCAAGCAAAAGTCTAGTATTACATATTTATCTATCAGTGCCGGATTAAGCAAACGCGGGGCCCGTAGCAAATTCTTTCAAAAAGCCCTTGATCTGCTATGGGTTCTTAAGTATAGAGTGATAAAAAAAAATTGCAGTGCTGTCAAAAAAACGAACTGTCAGGAATATCGACAGGTTAATAACACAGAACTAAAACGAACCTCTTTCATAAATGGCTCACATCATGTTTACACATAGAAAGATTAAAACTTACAAAATAAAATATTCATCAATTTCTTATTGGTTGGTACTTGGTAGCTAAAAAAACTCTATTTTAATTGGCGGATTGTTTGTTACGATTCTCAATGGCAATGTCAGGGAATCCCCGGTTAATTTTTCAGTGTTACCAACTTCGATCACAAATAATTTGCATTGGCCGGGTGCCCATTGTACCGACAAGGGATCGGATACCTATCATTAATTTAAAACAAACACGCGTGAGACTCTCGCGTCTAGAATTTAAACTTCTTTTGTTCTGGAAATAGTTTATTGAATGCATTGCTTTTTATGCATTTGGTAATGATCCTACTATATCAGGATTACGAAATACCATACCATACCAGCCCTGTATTATATACTGTCCACTGCTGAGCACGGGTCTCCTCTAAAACTGAGAGGGTTTAGGCCTTAGTCCACCACGCTGGCCTAGTGCGGGTTGGCATTTTGGCATTACGAAATGTTTATGAAAAATTAAATTGGAGGAAATCTCTCTTTAAGTAATAAAAATTTTTTTTTAGTCATATCTTCTATAACTCAGTATACTTATATTCTAGAAAATAGATTTTTGGTATATGGTTACTAAATTATACTAAAAATAATGTAGACTGTTAACTTTACAAATCAATAGATAATTTTAACAATTTAAATCGAGCCATTTCAATTCTGCTACACATCCACACTAAGTGTCGGGTAAGAGTGCTTGCACATGCGGTAGACTTTTTGTAGAGCTGATTATCAGGCCGATTGAAATTCTTCACGTTTATACAAGCAACTTTTTGTAGAACTTGTGCGTTTACTGTATGATATTATTTAAATTATTTACGCCAAGGAAATAATCGGGTACCGAGTGTCTTGTTTAGTGACATCAAAAAAATTTAACGTACCACATCTTAACAAGTTTCACTCAAAAAATTACGCTCAGGCAGAGATGAGTGGGTTTAAACATGCGGGGCCCCCTTTCGCGCGGGGCCCGTAGCAATTGCTACTCTTGCTACGTAGTTAATCCGGCACTGTTATCTATACTAATATATAAAGCTGAAGAGTTTGTTTGTTTGTTTGTTTGTTTGACGCGCTAATCTTAGGAACTACTGGACCTATTTTGAAAATTCTTTCACTAATAGGAAGCTATATTACTTCTGAGTGCTATAGGCTACTTTTTATCCCGGAAAAACTTTTCCACGCGGGCGGAGCCGCGCGCATTGCTAGTCGTCTTATAAAGAGCCAGTATTCAAATTTTCAAGTGACACTCCAATATGAATATTATTTATTTTATAGAGCATTACTTATAAAAATAGAAAAATCGCCAATGGCACCTAAATGTGACATTGAAATAAAACTATTTTGCGGATTTTATCGCGGTTTATTAATTTATATTTTCTCCCCACAAATCCGCAAAATAGTTTTATTTCAATGTCTATCATTCGCGTAAATATAATAAATTATTACCTACCTAAATTTGATTTTTTATTATTTATAAAAATAATAAAGAATTAGATTCTATTAATTTATCTTCGAAGTTATAGGTAGGTAATTTGATTGAAAAGTTATATCGTGGATAAACTCTCAACAAGCAAGTGCGCTAATTGTCAAAAAATACGAGAAATATTTATTTAACAATGACAACTAAACTTGCGGAAGTAAATTAGTTAAGACCGTGTGAGACCACCGGCATGGCATGGCAGTCCGTTTAACTCCTACTAAACTATCATTTCTTCTTGTAAGGAATCCATATTATAAATGAATTAAATTTTCTCATGACATATTTGATATGTTATCACTAAGGTAGGTAACTAATCCCGCGCAACATATGTTATTGCTTGTTATTTTCCACATTTCTATGAGATATCGGTATACAATGATAATTGTTATCTAGAACTAATAATAACATTGTTCAAAAGTAGTGGTTACATAAATCCTTATTAAATTGAGAAGCCAAAATATTGGGCATGGCTTTTATGTTCTGCAACTTAACTATTCAGTTCGTTATCTTTTTAGTGCATTAATGAATACTGGCTAGTAATAATTAAATTTAAAACAAACATAAAATGTTTCCTTTTTTAAATACATTTTTAATGTAATTGGCTCCATATTTTTTTTAATATAGCCTCATCAATGTGGTGGCATAATTTTATCTGCCATGTGCTATACGTAATAATGCGTATATTTGTGATTATGTTAATAAAAATCCTTGTACCTACTAATCCATAATTGATTAGGTATCAGGAAGTTTACTTACTAATATACTAGACGATTAAAATAGTTGACTGTCTGATATTCTGAATAATTTAAACAATGTATAAGTACATAACATGTAGCAGTTTTCAAGTTCATTTACCGCGATAACCTTTAGGCGGGATGTGTAACCTAACCGGAACTTAATAATTTGCAATCTTACATGAATACTTGCAACTATGTATGAAATGCACAATTGGCCGGTCCTTAGTAGTTTGTAATTCAGTATGTGCCGTGATCACTCTCCGTTATGTGACCGACTAATTGGTATGACATGCTATTAATTTCATGATATTATGTGTTTTACATATTTAGATAACGACCGGCGTAGTTACGATGGCTTATAAAACACCTATTGTCTCAATCGTGTGAATCAAGACTTACTACCATTCAATGCATTCAGATTTACTGATCCTATTATTAGTGATACTCGCTATATAGATAAGCATTATCCTATAATAAAAAACAATTCTAGGGCTTATTCTGTCTGTAAGTTGACCAAAACAGCGTCAAGTAGTCCCTCTACAAACATATCTAATAGGTACCTACTTGTCTACAGTATCCACATATAATTATAAGGTAGCCGCGTCTGTCAGTAGGTACCCTTAGCACGAGTTTATGGGCTATCGTATAATAATTAACGTAATGTTTTCGACTAAGTAAATTTTTCTATGGAAATTTGAAAAGCGCCTCTGTGAGCGTATTTGGAACTAAAATACGAAACCGTAAACATTGCGCGTATAAACTTCGAAAGTAAACATGCAACCATGGTAACGGTAAACTTAAAATGTATGGGAATCGACGGAATTTATACGAATCTGTTTTTTTGACGTACTATAGTGTTGTCAAAGAAATACGTAAACGCTTAGAATAATAACACATAGAAACCGTGAACATACACGCTTAGTGAGGCAAGTAAAACTAGGCTAAATTAGCCTAGTAACCAAACATCCCGCGTCAGTGCTCAAGGCCGAATCCATGCAATCTCAATACATTGGTGACGGTAACTTCAGACAGATTATTGTACTAATTTTAGTTGTACGGGAGTGCAATGGAACGTATACCTAATCTTGCTTACTTTCAATTTAGCAGCCTTATAATTTACTTTTTCCATAAAACTTTTAGAGATGTCGCTACGGTTATGTTATCACAAGTGTAAATATGCTAAATGAGATATACATGCTTACAACAGTATTTTGGGTGCGTTGATGGTCTCTTTAAAATAGCCAGATAATTTTCACGACCGTTCTTTGAATTTCTGCTCTTTGGTAGAATTATTTTAAATGAAAACTAAATTGGTAAATAATAAAATCGATCGATTATAATGACCTTTTATAGGTATGCTAATTAATTTTAATTTATATAATTTTATAGTCAAATATGAGCCAAATCGGTTGCAATGTAACAAAAATCGCGAGTTTTAAGTTTACTGTAGAAGCTAAACGTAAGATTTTTTTTTTACTATCCTGGCAACATTAAAAATGTCATTCTGGTTAACCCGGTCCAAAGTAAAAACTCAAAACGATTTTGCTGTTTATCAGAATTCTCGTTTTGTTGCAGATTGCCACTTCTATATTATCATAATAATCCGTTGAGTTGAGATTTTCTCCTCCCGTTGCTGTGATAATTGCTTCGTATGAGTGTTTGTAGTGAGATATAGACTCGGAAGTGTTGTGGCGAGACAGTGACTGTTTTTCTTTTTTCTGTTGATTTATTTGTGAGATAGGACTCTGATTATGTCGATGTAGTGTTTATATTCAATTTATTATTATATTATACTTTTAAATCTATCTTCATCTTTTTAGTTCAATATTTATGGTCCAAATCTATAATATTATGTTATATTATGTGATTGTATCTAGTTCTTGTCAAATAAATGTTTTAGTTCACTTCTTTCGTTTTATTTATATTTGCCCTAAATTCAAATTTGAATAATCGGATTTTTATACATTGATACTAGAGTACCTACCTATATATTATATCATTATGTAGTGTGATATAATAGGTCTATAAAATGAGTACAGATGGCGCTGTAAATTTGTTACCAATAAAAAGGCCGGAGAGAGATCTCTATTTCAGTATATTATAAAGTACTCTGTGGCCGAATCGTAGCGCTATCAGCTCTCGATATTATATTTTAAAATGATTGTTTGTGCAATAAACTGATGTCACAGTATCTCGGATAATTTTAAGAAACATTGTAACATAACATTTCACATGCAATTATTACGATTAATCTAATATTTTGACATAAAATAATAGCTAAAGCAAAAACAATAATTCAAAAATTTTATAGACGCCATTATATCAAAATGTTGCCAAAAAAAAAAGAAAATTGATACCCCAAATGTTGATGTTCATATTCTAAAATTAATATATTTCTAAAATTAACTTATTTAATTGGTACCTTTGCATGCTTTGGAATTGTGTTGCCAGTATCATGAAAATAATATTTTTCTGTTGAGTTGATTTTAATTGACATTTCAAATTTTAACAAGCTTATATTATTATTTTAAATGAAAATAGTTCTAAAATAAGGACACCTGTATCTTTTCTTTTTTAGAAATTATGAAGTTATCATTTATAATTTTAACTTTTTTTTTTCTTTTTTTCAGCAGACGTAAGCACTAAGCTTCAAATGACGTCAATTATACGGTTGAATGGTGAATGGTGATGCTGCCTTTTTTACTATGATTCGCAAAAAAACCGTAATAAAATAGAACCAGATACATTTGATATTATTGACATAAATAAAGGCATTCATTCATATCATCATCATAAAACTAGAATGGAGGCAAAGGTAAATACCGCATTCAACCGTTTAATTCACGTCATCAACGTAATTTGTTTTTAATTTGGTACTGTTTTGGTCATTCTAAGGGATTTATTTTATTATTTTTTATTTCAGATTTTTATCATTATAATTAAGGATAAAGTAATTCCTTACTGTGAACAATAATAATAATTCCATAATTAAATAATCCTAATTAAATAATGACTTAAGGTTTTGGGGAACATCCGATACCACTAGCAACATTATTTGCACCCTTGTGTGCGTGTGGCAGAACGTCAATACGTGTGGCCTACGCCTACATCAATGAGTTTTATGCTTCACACTTGACAGTTTTTTGATATGAAACTATCATTCTTGGCGTTATTATTCTATGCGTAAACGTTTACTTACCCGATACATATACGTTACAAATACTACAAGCGTAAGTTCCTGCTAGGGATACTGAACGCGATAAACTGAAAAATTACCGAACGGATTTCGATGAAACTCACTATGAATATAATTTGAAGCCCCGGGAATATTATAGGCTACTTTTAAATAAGTAGCGGGACTTTTATCCCGGAAAAACTCTTTCCCATGGGCTAAGCCGTGAGCAAAAAATTGTGAAATATAAATTAATTGGGGTAGTATCACTAAGTAGCTGAAACAATATCAAAATAAAATGGCAAATCGCTAGTTGCTGTTGCGTTTGGTTGGTACCTATGCTTTTATTTTCGGAGAGTCAATCATCCCCCTTTTTTACTTACTTAATCTGTTATCCTTCCTTTTACTACCGAGATCCGATTGCTACTTCCTTTCCACTTTTTTTACGGAAAGCGACGACTATTCGCGTTGATGATAAACTATTGTGACCTATGATGCTAAGGTAATGTATATCATAGGTATATAGTCAAAATATTATACTTATTGCATCCACATGAGAAAACTGTATTCTACTCTGCTAGACCCTATGTAATATATCATTCTATTCATTGCAGTTTGTTTGTAACACATATTGTGTTAATTCATATAGGAACGTAAGTAGCTGAATTTTCATGGAAAAATTTCCAGAAGCTAAAGTGGTAGAGATAAGAACGTATCTGAAAGCAAAGTGAATAACGCAAAAGTAGGTATTTTGCGTTCGTAGCTTTTGAGTAGGTAGGTAAGTATTTATAAGTGTCCTAGGTCAAGTATAGGCTTCATAATATCACACTAAGGCGCACAACCGTGCAGCCTAACCGCACACACAAGTGGCTTTTACACCTATATGAGAGATTAAAAGATACGAAAAATACGATTTTGTCAATATAAACTATTATCTTAATTTATGTTTAGGAATAGATAAACAGTTTACTACGTAGTACACATTTTAATCCTATAAATTCCTGCTTGTAATGCCGGCGCCAGACACAGACAAATATTTGAACAAACACTGACAGACTTTGCTACACATTTGAACAAAGTTTTCCATTCCCATATTTTATCATTTTTGACATAATTAAAATAGATTATAGCTTTGAAAAGTTCCTTTGGTATCCACATGTGGCTCTTGTGTCGATTTTGTGCTGCCCCCTATAGTTCGTGCACGTTCCCTATATAATTATTTCTGTCATTTCTATTCTTATGGCTTTTACTTTTAGGGTTCCATATACATGTTTCAAACAAGTGTTCAAATATTGTTGCTAAGTGTGGCGCCGGCTTTACACAGATAACAGTCGCGCGGACGACACTTATCACTTGTTACATGTTAAAAGTTTAAATTATACACAATGGTACATCTGTACCTAATTATATTAAAAGTAATGTAAAAAATACATGTATTGTATCCAAAAAGTTAAAAAATCTGTCATTCATATTAAAAAAAAAACGTACCTACCATAGTCGAAAGTTGAATTCTGCGCTGTTCCCGCCGTTTTTGACAGTAGTTTGAATGTTTTTTCGGCGGTACGAGAGTTTCTTTACGATGCCTGCATCTCGCAGTTTCCCGCGTTGACACTGCCGCGATGCGCGCGACCGTGCACATGATTTGCGAACAATTTTCTTTCTTTCTTTCTTTCTTACTTACCTTATTAAACGTAAACTATTGCTTAGCACATCGAAAAAAAAAACCAAAAACGGTAGCTACCTACCTAGGACTTGAGCCGAAGTTACACAAGGAGAGTTTTTCGCATACGAGCGGCAGTTTCTTGCTATGCAATAATCTATCGCCTAGTATAAACAAACGGTGCGATTGTCGCCTCTCGAAAGTAAGTATCGCCCCATAAACTCTCCTTGGTCCACGGGTATGAAAATAAATCGTACAAATCTCCCCATCCAAATTTCGAATGGCGAGTCTCATACAAACTCGGTACAGAACGAT
Organism: Sphinx pinastri; assembly: GCA_947568825.1. Lineage (NCBI taxonomy): Eukaryota > Metazoa > Arthropoda > Insecta > Lepidoptera > Sphingidae > Sphinx > Sphinx pinastri. The sequence continues at coordinate 20,800,635 of OX387617.1, forward strand.
TAGTTCAAGGCTCGCATCAACCCATGCGAATCTCGCCCAAGGAGTGTTTACACTACGCTAGACACGTATGCGAAAATCAGCCTACGAATACTTGCCTGTAGTGTAAACAATTTAAGTGGAGCGAGTCTCGCATTTGACCGAATCCGGGTATCGCTTTCTAAGAGTTTTTATCCTAATGTAAGCAACTGCAGGCGTGAATCGCAAGGAGAGTTCCCGCATACGAAAATCGCTTACGTAAGGCTTTAGGCATATATAAAACTAGTAAGATAACCATTATCATAATCAAACTTATTAAAGTCGAGGCAGATTATCGTATGGAATTATAGTTCAATACAATAAAATGAATAAAATTAAAATGAGCTTTAAGTAATTGTGTTAGGTGTTTAAAGTACCTATATATGGCGCTAGATACATACATACACACTCACGTCCTTATCCCATAGGGGTAGGCAGAGACTATTGAGTGCCACATGCTACGATCTTGATACACCCCTTTCGCCTCTTCCACATTGATATTTCGTTTCATACATTTTCGTCAGTTAAGGGTACTCCTGAACTGCCCTTGTCGGAGAAGATCATTTATTTGGTCAGAGAACGTTCTCCTCGGGCGTCCCCTTCCAGCCGTACCATCCACATTCGCTCGATAAATACCTTTTGTGTTCCGTCTTTCATCCATCCTCTGCACGTGCCCAAACCATCTCAGCATACTTCTTTCAATCTTAGTCACCACATCATCTTTGAACTTACATCGATCTCTTATCATACTATTCCTCATGCGATCAGCAATGGTGACTCCACACATACTCCGTAAGGAGCGCATTTCCACCGCATTTATTCGACTTTCGTGCTTCTTTTGCCAAACCCAACATTCACTTCCATACATAAGCGTCGGCAACAGCACACCATTGTGAATAGCCATTCTTTCCTTTTCAGACACCGCTTGGCTACTCACTTTTGCACGCAAGGCGCCATTTACTTTGTTACCTGCTATAACTCTTCTTTCAATATCCATGTCATACTTTCCATCTCTCGTAATCATACTTCCCAGGTACACAAACTCATTCACTTGTTCCACCTGCTCACCATCTATACCTACTAATGCTACATTCAGTAGCATTTTCCTCTCTTTCTATCACCATCGCTTTCGTCTTGCTCGCATTAATTTTCATCCCCTTGTCCATAAACACAGAATTCACTAAATTAAGAATGTATTATTATATATTATTTATTTATAAACTCTTTATTGTAGATCTAAGGCAAAGTGTAAATAACAAATATAAAATATAAACTAGGCTAAACAATAAGAAGCACAAATGGCGGTCTTATGGCAATTGGCGATTTCTTCCAGACAACCTTTGGATGGACTTAGTTAAGAAGGAAAAATAGAGCGGGCGGTCATCTACAGGTAATAAGAGGGGTTAGAGAACAGATGTACATAAACATTACATCTATAATATAATAAAAACTACTTATTCTATACCTAATATAAAACTAACTACATATAATAATACATAAACTACATAACTACAATACAACATGTACATAATATCCAGTAATAAATAGAAAAAAAGGAGAAATAAAGTATCACAGTGACAAGTAGTGTTGTTTAACAAGCCTTTTAAAAATGGGGAGTGATTTAGCCCTTTTTATCGACACAGGTAACTCGTTCCACAAGCGTGCAACCTGTACTGTAAATGATTTATCAAGGAAATGAGTGGCATGCTTGGGAATCTCTAATTCCAGACTCTCTGATGATCTCAAGCATCGGGTATGGGTGCTACTCAAGAAGTGGAAACGGTTTTTAAGATAGGAAGGTGAGGAAGGAAGGAACAGAACACTATATAACAAAGATAAAATACGAGTATTCCGGCGCAGGCGAATAGGCAACCACTTGAGTTTAGTCCGAAATTCTGAGATATGGTCATACTTACGTAGTCCAAATATGAAACGGATGCAGAAATTTTGTAGTCGCTCAAGTTGATCAAATTGGGCTTCGGATATATCGAGATAGCTGGCGTCAGCATACTCAAGGAGAGGAAAAAGAAGAGACTGCACAAGAGCAATTTTAGTGGGAATAGGAAGGAAGTTACGTAAACGACGCAAGGACCCAGCAGCAGAGAATATTTTGCGACTCAGTTCCCGTAATTGGGGCCCCCAGGATAGGTTTCTGTCAAGAAGAATTCCCAAGTTCTTGACCTTATCACTAAAGGGTACCTATATATAATACAGCCATCAAAATCTATTCTCAGTCCACATTCTATCTCTTTCAGATCTGACACATAGTTGTCCATATAGAGATTGAAGAGCCATGGAGACGCAACACATCCCTGTCTAACACACTTTGAGATGTTAAACCACTCTGAATGCGCTCCATTTACGCTGATACAGGCTTTGGAGTTCTCATAGAGAGACTTCAAAGCCCGCACCAGGCGACCCTCAATCTTATATGTTAACGACAACCTTGCCCACAGGTCATCCCTCAGTACACGATCATAAGCCTTTTCCAAGTTTACGAAGGCACAAAAGACTTTTTTTGACTTATCCAAATGTTTATCCGCTATGCACCTTATGGAAAAAATCTTGAACTGTGTAACCCATTCCGCTCCTAAAACCTGCTTGCACATCCCACACTTTTCTTCTGTTTCATTAATGGCTCTTTTAATCTGGACCTTTGCATAAAATTTACCGACAACACTGAGAAGGCTTATTCCTCGGTAGTTTTTGCATTCTTGCTGTGACCTTTTGCCCTTGAAAATAGGGATGATGATGACTTTGCACCAGTCTTCTGGTACTCGGCCCTCCCTCAAGCACATATTAAAAAGTAGCCACAACAATCTTGCTACTACACCTTTGCCATATCTCAGCATTTCAACGGTAACTCTGTCACACCCAGCAGCCTTACCTAACTTCATACTTTTCATCGCATTCACTATTTGATCTTCCGTAATTTCATTGATTGCATCGCTTCGTGAATGACCCAAGTCTATAACCTCTTCCCCACCTGCTATATCCTCATCATCACATTTGAAGAGCCCTTCGAAGTAGGACTTCCAACACCTCCCTTGCATTCCTTAACACTCTTCCATCTTCATTTCTGATGACTACAATCTTTGAAGCTCCCGACTCTCCCCTGGTCAACCGTATTTGTTTCCCGAAGAGTTTAAGGTTCGCTTTGAAGTCATCAGAAAGCATCTCGTCCAGTTCCTCTTATTGCGTTTTTTTCTTTTGCTCAACCATTTCTTTAACTCTCTTCTTCATCTTAGCATACACACTCATTGCTTTCGCTAGTTGTGGATTTGCGTTCCCTATCATACACATACCTTTCGCCTTTGCTAGAAGGTATAGCCATGCCTTTTTCGTATTTTCTACGACCCCTTTTACTTCATCATCCCACTAATTGTGCTCCATCAGTCTTTCTTTCTTCTATCCTTCTTCACAAACTTTGGTAGCTGCTTCGACCAGACCCGTCTTCACAGTTTCCTAAACGTCATCCATCCCTCTTTCCTGTTGCTTATTCGCTATACCAAAAGTTCTGTCATTCAATTCCTTCAGATATTCCTCTTGCACTTTCATCTCTTTCAACTTTTCCACTTTGTTTCGACCAAGGCTTGCCCCCCCCCCCCCCCCTTGCGGTCTATGACGCCAGAATTTAAACAGACCCCTAATTCGGCTCATAACCAAATAGTGATCTGTACCCACACTAACTCCACGATAGCTTCGGATATCGACAACTTGTTTTTTGAGCCTGCGGTCTACGATGACAAATACTGCTAGATAGAAGTATATAAGGCACTTTTGTCTATAAGCCGCTAAATATTAACTATGTATTTCTATTTCTTATGTTTTATTATTATAGTATAACGTAATAATATATAAGTTGTTTTATATTTGAAATATCATATTAATATTATTAAATTCTATGTTCTCATAGTACTCTTATCAGATATTGTTACATCTAAGTTTTTTTTTAATTATAGTAATATTGTTATCAGTTAGTATACAATTGATAGACTAAGTACTTAGGCTTTTTCTATTATTTTAAAGATTGTGGTTCATGCTGTGATTGCTTATAACCAGAGTTGCAATTACAATAGATATATATATATATATATAAATATGTGTAGATTTTAAAAGAATTATTGTAAACTCCGTTAGCAATCCTTAACCAATAAATAATTAAATAAATGCATAGGTATACCGTATAGGTAAGATACTGGAAGTATATAAGGCGCTTGCCTAGAACAATATAAAGACAGTACCTACCAGTATGAAGTTTTTAATTTAGTGTAGGTAATAACTATTTTGTATAAACATACCTACTATTATATATAGTTTACGTTCTTAGTATGGCTAGGATATCATCATCATCATCAGCCCGTTGCAGTCCACTGCTGGACACAGGCTTCTCCCAAGGTACGCCACAGAGCCCGGTCTGCTGCTTTATGCATCCAGTCGTTGCCGGCCCTCTTCTGCAAGTCGTCCCGCCATCTCGCCAGAGGGCGTCCCGCGCTACGTTTGTCAAAACAGTTTCCACTCCAGAACACGCTTACTTCAGCGGTTATATGTTCTGCGACATATGTGGCCAGCCCATTGCCACTTCACCCTGCTAACTTTCAGAGCTATGTCGGTCACCTTGGCTAGGATATAGGCGGTGTGAATTGGGCGATCAGGCAACTTAATCATACCGAAGGTATTCTTTATTAGAAAAAATGATAGGTATATCTTTATAACTACATCAATTAGATTTTTGTATTTCGAGGTACGTTACCTAATAAAAAATTAAATTAATTAAGCCTAGAATTAGATGGATGCTAAAAAAATTGTTGTTTTTAATTCACTATATCACTTTTCCTTAGAAGTACTTAGTAGTTAAGCAACCTTACTCTAATACATTCAACGACAGACTATGGAACAAACCATGATGTTACTATAGTTAATCATAAAGTACAAACATATCAACATCTTACCTTCGTACCATTTTTTGTCTATCTGGGATCTCTACTATTGGGGCATGTACTCGGTCATATAGGTACCAAGGTAGGTATACCAATACATGATACCCCTAGCCGATATTAAATAAAACACAATGTATTCCATTTTACTCATTTAATAACGAAACAAGCTTTTAGCAATTAACTAACCTACCTATATGATGTGCAACAGCTAACTAAACCTATTAAGGAAGAATCAACACGCAATGCTTAGAGTACCCACCTTAATAGAATCACCAACCTTAACACATTAGGAGGCACCTCACTATAAGATTGGAAACATGAAATAGCCTAGAAATGTATGCATGCTCACGCCTTTTATCCCCGAAGGGGTAGGCAGAGGCGCAACTAGTGCACCCACTTTTCGCCAAGCGTATTCCGTCCCATGATGTGATAGGGGGCGAGCCTATCGCCATATCGGGCACAAATTCCAGACTCCGGGCTGATACTGAATAGAAAAATCCAATATCACTTTGCCCGACCCGGGGATCGAACCCGAGACCTCAGCCTTGCAGTCGTACCGTAATACAACTACGCCACCGAGGCAGTCGTAGGCAGTATATATATATATATTTTGGATACAATCCGTGGAAAATGTGTAAATGAGTTCAAATCTTATCCACAGCATTTTTTTGTTTGTTCAGTAATAAATCATTTTTCAATAATGTATTTTTAGACTGCCTCGGTGGCGTAGTTGTATTATGGTACGGCTGCAAAGCTGAGGTCTCGGGTTCGATCGCCGGGTCGGGCAGTGATATTGGGTTTTTCTATTCAATATCTGCCCGATATTCAATATCAATAAAACTCTTTTTTCTTTCTTTCTTCTAAATTACAGACTCCGGGCTGATACTGAATATAAAAACCCAATATCACTTTTCCTGACCCGGGATTCGAACCCGAGACTTCAGCGCGTTAGTCGTACGGCGTATCGCAATACAACTAAGCCACCGAGGCAGTTCTTACCTTAATTTTTAATATTACAAGTAAATATCGCATGCATTAAAATATGTATCAATTGAACATACCTACGCAAAATACTAATGTAAAAAGATGAAATATTTCACCAAATATCTTCTTCATTCTCATGTTAAACTCAAGGCTTAACTGAGTAACCTATTATTTTTAATTACAATTTAAAAATCAAGCACGCTCTATAACTAAAATAAGGTAAAACTAACTTATGAAATTAGGAATTATTATTTTAAAACTACTATAAGGGAACATGTTTTATTATTCAATATTATATTTAATTTGAATTTGACAGCATTGATTACTTATTGCAAGTTTTGTCTTTACCCTTGTCTGCCGATTGTAATTAACGATATCAATGGCTATCGAAAATGTACCAATCAGAATAAAGTTCTTTGACAAGCTTACAGATAATCGATTTTCATTGGTCGGTTCTTGGAATCAATCCGTAGTTAGCGCGTTTATGGTATTCAGCCGTAAGTAATATTGAATCTAAGTGACAAATTTTCAATTAAAATGCTGACAATATTACAATAGAATTGTGAAAACTAATATGACAATACGTAACAGTTAGGCGGTTACGTAATAAGATTTTGTGACGTACACTACCCATTTACTAATAGAAATATACTTGGAGATTAGGTTGAGCGTCCCATCCAGCTATAAATACTATCAAGAAAGTGTGAGAAAGAAAAGCAATCCTGCAGTCAGCGGTAGTCTTTTTCTTCAATTCTAATTATTCCATATCACGGACTTGAAATAAACCATTTCTGCGCAATGCGACAGACATAGAAAAAAGGACAGGTAGTGGGCCCACTGTTGCCTTGTCTCTTTCTTCACATTAGTTAATTTTGTGCGAGTATTGCTCTATTGTTTTCCTTCACCGTTAAAGTGTTTTCCTTCACTATTGTAAAGCGAATTCACCAGATTGAATTTTCCAAATCTAGTTTAAATATACTCTTTGGATATTAAATGCCTAGAATTTTAGTTTAAAAATAATAGAATACGAATTCTGAAACACAGAAAAAATACTGTTTATGAACTGAAATAAAAGTGATGTCATATAATTTGTATGTATAAAACCTTGATTTCTGATTATGTTGTTGTTGTACATTTATTTGCGTGGTTTACCGACTTCTGACGATAATATAGTATTCTCTATCGGGAAGTTAGTAATTAGTGCAATTTGAAAACGGAAAATATTAAATTAAAAACTAACTTATAATAAACATTCTATAAATCTATCACTTTCACTGTTTTATCATAAAATAGGTAACCATTTAGAATTTCAGCAAATCTCTTAATTTGACATATTACGTAAAATATACGCCTCGATATTATCTTTGAAAATATTTAAAAATAACGGTTTTGACTTATTTTATGTATTGTGCTTGAAAGAAGTAAAAAATAACGGTACAAATAATATTATCCAGGATATTTAGACCAGAAATCAAAACGAAATACGTCATAATCGTAAAACGTAATCAAAGCGTACCCATCACACTGTTATGGTAAAAATACTACATATTTGTGAAACGAAACCGCAGGTTAAAGCGTTTATGCAAAATCTATGTTTTGCTCAATTAAGATCGCAATAATTAAGGACTAAATAATCTCATATCGCTACTGTATTTAACCCCTTTTTAAACATAATTGTCATTCCAGGAACATCTTACCATTGGTTATTTATATCGACGGCTAAAATAACAATACTAAGAAGACGCACAGTTCGCCCGAACGTAATTTCATAGTTTTCTTTAGCTTTGTTCAGCTTCGTTTATTGGACAGTTAGCTGAGGTAAAGTTATCTCAATATTACCCAATCACAGTGTCCTTATGCCTACGCACTGCGAAGGCTGTCATGCCGTAAGTAGTAAGTACTGAGAAACAGACTCGTAACGTTTGTAAATACTAATTGACTAAAGCGACATTTTTTTCAAAAAATTTGAACTACGTAAAATAAACATAGAAAAATGTGCTGATTCCTAATATAATAGGGTTGATGACTACTTATTATAAATACATTCATGAAAAATGTATGATATCGCAAATCCAGCGGAAAAAGATTTTTCAAAATTTGTGCAATAATAAATAAGATATAAAACTTTGAAATTTGATTGAAGGGGAAGTTGTCAAATAACAGTAATATCAGACTGTGACGTCACCAAGTGTCACCGGTATGGTCATAACGATGCATGCGTTCGAAAGAGATAACGCGATATCCCCGCCATGTCCCCACTTTGCCCCAATATTATTTCAAATATAAATAACTGCTTTATTTTTCAACCAATTTCGATGCTGATTTCGCAGAACATATTTTTTTCCTATTTTTTTCTGTTACATATAAAATATTGTACCAAATCAAACAAAAGGGAAACTACCCTATTATATAAAAATCAACGTCGCAAAACAATGTCGCTTAAGTCAATTACTAATTACTGTGATGCCAGATTGTCGAACTTCGTATTCCGTTTCGATTTTCGGCACACCCACCCTGGTAAACATAGTCAAGACTATCATGACTTATCAAATGTAAGCCCCTAAGTGCCAGCGTAAGACGCGTTTATCTCGGCGCGTTTGAGCATATAATGCGATACGTTCTCGTAAGTGAGGAAGGTGACCATGGTCGCAGGCACCACGCGGATCAGGCTCGGCTTCAGACCCTTGTAGAACCCGCACCAGCCCTCGTACCTGGGGAACGGTTGCACTTGTAATGTCGAAAATCGCGCGGTGTCTTCAGATGCGAGACAAATGATATGATACTGCGTTTTTTAGAATGCAATCCATAGTATTTATTATATTAAAGCTAAGGCACGTATCTTGAGTACCTACTGATTGCTGACATTAAATATGAAAGAGCTTGCAGGGATCGAGCGTACCAAACCTTCGAATGTCAGATATCTGAAATTCGAAGTAAAAGCCAGGCCAAAAGTACCCTGAACCAGTGGGAGTGCATGAAAAGATTGATGAAGGTAGAGGAAGCGAAAGTAGTGTGCCAGAATCGAGCAAAATGGCAATCCATAGTCTCTGACTACCCCTATGGGATAGAGGAGTGATACTATGTATGTATGTAAATATGAAAGAAATATTCAGATTAGTTAGCAACAGGTATACCGATCTTCAAACTTCATTGTTTTGCTGGTGGTGAGATACTCGTACCTAGGTATGCTCCTGGATAGCGACCACCGTATTCGAGGTGTAAAGCCCGCCAGACTGGCACAAGTAATTGTCGCGTTTCGGGATCAGCCTTCGTATATACATAAGATCGGCAAAATTGTGTCGACACCCTATCTAGACCGTCCTCCCACCAAATTAGTAACTCTATCTAGCGCTCAAGATCCATGCCTCAATATAGCAATATCATTTCCCTTGAATTTTTCAGTGTGCGTAAAAGAAAAACTATTAATATTTTGACAAGCTAAAAATATTTTCTATTTGTCTCGTATCGAATTGACACTGCAAAAATGGTTTAACATTAACATAAAATACATTACAATACTGTATGTTGTACTTACCCTTACCACATATTATACATAAATAAATATATATAGGATGTATAAGCATCTTCAATAATTTGATGTTTCTGATATTGTACAAATAAGGCGGCGTTCAGACTGACATTTAACACGAGTTGTTTCGTACATATTATGTAAACTCTGGTTTTACGCACCTTTTGACATACATAAGTATTAGGTATGCAGTATTCCACTCGTGTTAAAAGCCTATCGTGTCGTCAAACTAGAGACAATAGACACCAAATAAAAATTTAAGAATACTAGTTAAATATTTTAGACTAAAAGTGGTTTAAGCATGAAATTATCAGTGATACTCAATGGGGATTGGTTTAAAGTTGTTCACAGTTTGGCGAGACCTATCTGAACAGCCTCCAAGAATGTGTATTACTGAACTTTCTAAGTGTTGTGTGTGAGACAACTCAAATATATGATTCATAAAATTTTGAGTAGTTTCTCCAGAATTATTAATAAAGGACTGTGAATTTAGCGTTTAAGTTGACGCACACATATCGCCTAAATACCAAGTTGCCCCAGAATATTGAAAAATAGACTTACAACAACGTGGCATGTACATTTTATACATTGTATAAATTTAGAATTGATGCGAAATTTAAATCTCGAAACGAGTAACAATTAGATTAAAATGTACCTGCTATATACTCAAAGCTTATGGCACATGAATTAAGTTTATTTTCATTATTCTGTTGAGACAACGCGGTATTGGGACGGAGTCTGGATCAACAGTACTGCCGAAATAAAAACAAACAGCCAATCAATTTGCTATCATTTATTGATTATACAAATTGAATAGGCGAGTCGAAACAGTGAAACTTTAACTATTGATAATTATAAAAATATAATAATATTACGTCTTATAATCGATATGGTGGCCAGCCACCGAATATAATCAACTAACGCCACCCCACATCGCGTGAGCTTTGTGACAGGACGCTATCTATTCTCTACCTAACAGATTTCAAACAAAAAAAAGTTATTCATTGTTAAATTTTATTTAGTCCACAAAAAGTTTTAATTAATAGAAAAACTTAATTATTGAGTGATAAATCCTCGCAATATAAGAAATGACTGTGGTATAAATAGCAATTAATATAATATACATATATTTAATTTTAGATATAAAAAGCGTTCTGTCACAAAGCGTCCCTACATTCAAACTAACTGTCAAACAATTTGTATTCAGCTTTTTTTTTCAAAACTCATCACATTTCGTTTTGGTATATTTTTTAACGATTTCATCATGTTTTCGGCCAGAACGCGTCGGGCTTCATACAACCACACATCTACAATTTTAAAACCTAATTACTCTAGAATTACTTAAAAACGTGATGAATGACAACACGAGGTTGCCAGCAACACGTGGCTCTTTGGTAGATTCCTTTTTACAAGAGTCGCACGTTTTCGCCGCTAGAAACCCCATAAAAACCAGATTGTAGATAATAAAATTACATTTAACGTCAAAGTGACAGTACTAGTCATACTCGTACGTCAAAGACAACAATTTTTTTTTTCTAAAAGTCAATAATTACTCAAACCTACATAATTTATGCTTATGAATCAAATGTGTGCGTGATTGTACTACGATTTGCTGAGGATGAAAATGAGATTATATATTTAATATTTTGCATATTGATTTTGATCTTAACATACAGGCGGGGTACATAATATCAAGCATTTTAGACAACTTTGCTTCAATCGAAAATGTACTTTAAACCATGTGCAGATTGGAACAAAGTTGTGTGTACCTAACGTCTCACCACACATGTATCGTTTAGAAAGTGTCTTTTGATACTCAAATACTTAGAAGAAAGACACCAACACGAATTACAATAAGTACATATCCTACTATCACAAAATATTCAAATTATAACTAAATTGTGCTACGCTTGGCAACACATTTGGTGTTGCCAGCTTTATAAAATAAAATCAGCCGCGATCTGATGGGATATAACGTTGATTAAGGTTATTGTCTGTAAACAAAAGAAAACACAACATATGCCGTGAGACAGATTTTACAAATTATTGTTTTGCTTTTTTATACAGTCAGCAACACAAACTTTTTTTGAATATTTTAAAACCTATCCAGCAAATAAAAACGCTGTTTTAGAGAGCCTGGCTGGTGGCTCGTCGATCAATACAGGGTCCAAAGTTACTTAGTCGCACCCACCAGTCGCTCGACACCACTCCAAAAAATCTTCTGTTTCTGTTGTGAAACAGCTGTTTAATGTTTTATATGCCGAAGTACAATAATATTTTCCAACATGGGCCGTCTTTTTTTTACGTTGGTATTACTGACTGTCACATACAAACACCTAAACACTAATCTATTGTTATACAATATTTTTTGTCAAATACACAAAATAATTTTAACCTATGATGTAGACACTATTTCCTTTAAACTTTGAACCTGTGCCAAGTCTATTGACGGTGCGAATGCCAAAATGTCATAACCACAATTAATATTAAAAAACATGACAAGTTCGAGTCATCACTAAAACACAAAATGCAAAACAATGAATAAATTAGATTAATGAATAAATTAAATTCCGCTTACATACTATAATGCTTACCTTAGTCAAACATTCCATAGCAAGAAATATAGATGAATAGATAGACATAATATTGTTTTTTAATAACTCATCAAATGACATACAGTTAAAAATAATACCTTCTGTTAACACCTGCAATGGGGTAGTTAATTCTTTCTTTAATGTTAGTATGACAAGTTACATAAAAACGAAATTATATTTTTATATCTATTCAATGAAACATCCGTTACAAACTGTTTTTGAAGTTAAATTTCGTATCAATTAACAGAACAAGGTTGCACGGCGGAGTGTGATGTCTCTACTTTATGATATGCGAGTGCGAGGGAGAAAGCTAGTATAGTTTCACCGTTCTTTCAATCTTCATAATTGAAATTGTTATTTTATTTAATAACCTACATTGACTGACTACATTTATTTTAATAGCTGGTGCGCGTAAGAACATATTAAAAAAAGATTTTAGAGATTCTGAATCAAAATCTCCATCACATTTCTACTCATATTGGTATTAAAAGGTGCTGTTTAAAAATTTAAACTTTGTCACAAAAAGGCCATTATTCAGTCATGTAAATCGCAAAACTAAAAAACACAAAAATCTGTCAAGACACGCTATAATAAATCCCATCAGAGTCGCAGACCTGCTTGGCGTGGTGTGGTGCGTGCGGTTCAATCGTTGTTGGTGAATTTCTCCCATATGAGCATGACGAGACATATGTTGGGCGTGACGTGCAGCAGATAGGGCGTGAGTCCCTTGTAGAAGCCCGCGAGCCGTTCGTACCTCCAGGTGTCGCGCACGCAGTGCCAGGCGCCGCGGTAGCGCGCGTGGCGGTGCTGCAGGCGGGCGCGCACCACCTGGTACGGGTAGGTGGCGCCCGCCGCGATCAGCTTCGACACCGCCGCGAACGTCAAGTACTCCAGCGACGTCTGTGTAGTGTGCACAACGTTACAACCCACACATCACACAACACAATGACACGACTCCTTACCAGAACACATTTATAATTATTGTACTTTATATTATACGGAGTGCCCCCGAAATTCACTAGTGGTAGGTCTCTCATATGTGAGAGTCCATCTGGGTGGGTACCACCGCAGTGTCTATTTCTACCGCTAAGCATGCACTGTTGTGTTTCGGTTTGAAGGACATTGTAGCCAGTGTACCTATAGGGTATAGTGAGACTTAACACCTGTCTCAGGATGACGAGCGCAGTGGAATGCCACACAGTACTTTGTAAGTCGAGGTGCTGGATGGTGTTGCTACTGTTTATGGGTGGTCGTATCGCTTACCATCAGGCGAACGGCAAGTTCGTCTCGTCATTCAATGCAATAAAAAAAATGCTACAATCGAAAATCAAAAGTATTAAAATAATTCGATATTCCTAGATTTTGCTAATTTTTGGGTTACTAATGTTTGTCCTATAGTTTCCTATCGTATTCTCAGATTCTGTTTCATGTACATATTTCTTGTCATTTTTTGCTACAAAGAGATGTACATGTAATAGTTATGTTTCTTAAATATACCGATATTTAATGAATGATACTATATATTTTGTGACATTTTAAGTATACATTTATATATCTTTAAAAATGTATGCTTAAAACTTCCTAACAACTGCAACATCATATTTGATTTACTATCGCAAAATCAAGTCTACGATAACACAATTTGATAACGCAATCAACAATACACAATCGACACTAAAATCCGGCGCCTAATGTTATATTACCCAGTTACAATAACAAGTGTTGGAAAGATAATCTATTAAAAAAACATTAATTTACCCCGTATTGTCCTTACTCAAATTATTTAAAATTAAAATATTATTGTAAGCCTGTGTTTTGGAAACCGGTGTACATCCACTAAGAACGTCATAATTTTCTTTGGCCTACACTGTGGCTTTGTGCTTATAGTGTTGAATATACTTCAGGCCCAAATAGTACAATCAAAACTTAAAACCTTAGCCATAGTGGCCCACGTGAGTGTGTCGCGTTCCATATATCTAATTCACACAAGCCATTTCACTTACCATCAGGTGCAGTGGGGACACTTTGACGAGCCAGAATAAAAAAAAATAACAAGACAAAAATATCTTAAACCCACGTATTAAGACAACGAAAATTGAGTGCTACCCTTTGTGCTTTAAAACTCATTTACGACTGCTACTAGTTGGTAGTCTGACTCACCAGTTTAATATCGATGGGCAGGTTCCTGTACTGATTGTACCTGTTCTTCATCTCCTCGTATGCCATGAACTGCAGCGCGCCGTGCGACACGCCGAACATGCCCGGCACGAAACCCTGCAATACACAACATACAAACATAACGTACATAATTCTGAATGTACTGGTTGAAGGATATTCGTATTTGCCCGGCGGCTATCGTACAAAATAGTGGCCCACATAAGTGAGCCGCGTGCCGGGATGAATCTGTGAATAATTGGGACTTCAAACAGGCCGGCATAATTTCAATACAGAGGATGATTGGAAGCTTGCAAAAGCTGGGGATCCTGTGATACATTTAATTAAATCGGAACCTAAAAGACCGGCTGCCAGACTTCAAGACACTGTGAGCTCATTTTTTTGGCATTGAATGACGAGCCGAGCATGCCGTTCGCCTGATGGTAAGCGATACGACCACCCATAAACAGTAGCAACACCATCCAGCACCTTGAGTTTCAAAGTACTATGTGGCATTCCACTGCGCTCGTCATCCTGAGACACAAGATGTTAAGTCTCACTATGTCCTGTAGTTCCACTGGCTACAATGTCCTTCAAACCGAAACACAACAATGCATGCACACTGCTGCTTGGCGGTAGAAATAGACATTGCGGTGGTACCCACCCAGACGGTCTCCTACATATGAGAGACCTACCACCAGTAGGTCTGCGTAGGTCGGACCGTCAACGACTAACAATCTTAAAATCTTTTATAATTGTTAAATGTAGGTAGATATTGTAACTTTTACTTTTCGGACGACCAACACCTCAGTGTACCCCGTGACCATGAAGGCTGCAAAGTCTTCGAACGTCGGGAGAAAATACAAATTAAATAATAATAAAAAACCACGATACAATATGTAAAATAGTTTTATTTCAATGTCTAACATTCGCGAAAACATAAGAAATCATTCGGCATAATCGTACAAACTGGCGAGGAATAATATCATCTCTGGTCATTCGGTACTCTATGTGGGCGCAACTCCGCTTGCCATCAAGTGCAGTGGAGTTAGTCTGCCGTGCCCATATAAAAAAAATACTCAATATAAAAAAATTGCTTGCTTATTTGCAAATCACGCAGAATACCCAGTAGTAACGTCCTAGTTCATTAAATAACGGAGTCGGAAGTAAATTACGTAACAAACAGGTTATCAGGTTGCACGATGCAGCGGCCACGCCTTCAATAGAGCATACCCATAGACCGACGCTCAGCGAAAGAAGATACCACCGTGTTATTTGTGACGTCATACGGCAGTGTGAATTCCTTTTACCCTTACACCCATCCAATATGTAGTCGGCACAAAACATTTTAATGAGCATGTTGCAGAAAAAAAAACTTGCTGAGTTTTTGCGACTGGCCGCCTGCCGAACGCACCTGAGAGGGTTCACCTTTGTTGTGTATAAAAAAAAGGTCGATTAAAATTATCCCATAAAAGCCTCACCTTAAAATCATCTACATTTTCATAAATATTCATTTCCTGTCATTATTATTTACTTTGAAGGTCTCCCATTCCATAACCACCCACTTATCGCAAGGTCAGAGTCGAAAAATCAATCAAACTCGAAAGCATTTCACAATCGATAGCCCGCACGTGCCGCCGATATCTGAACCGTAATAGCCTTTTGTTCGGAACTATCCATTTTGCTAGACTTCCTCTTACCTTGGGACATTCAAGGTCTGAACCTGACTTTTTTAACAGCCGTCAATAAACGTCATGTTATGTAATTTTTTTATCACTAAGCAGAGTTTTCAGATACTATTGTTAACTAATTAAGTTTGAAAGATGTTGTTGCCGGTGTTATTATTTGCTATGATGAAAATGATATCTACTTAGGATGACCAGTGCAATGCACTACTGCGCAGTGTGATCTTACAGCCAGGCGATCGACTTGCTCTGTTAGTCTTTCAATAGCATAAAAGGAAAAAACAATAATAAATATTGAGAATATTAAAAAAGTCTTGGTCGTATTGAATTCGTCAAGGAAATGATGTTTAACTACTTATCAGCAATTCCTCAGAACGGAATCTTATGAAATCCACATAGTTTTTCGTGGTGTGTGAAGGTAGGACGAAAATGAACAGTGAGACTAGCTTGACTCTTGACGCCAAGCGTAAGAAAGAGAGCGATTGCTCCGTGCATTTCGCGAAATTTCCTTGAAGATCAAGTGAGTTGCATACAGATGAATTCTACTTAGGAATACTGAAATCGTCTTAGGTAACTAGAATAATTATGAGCTAACCAAACTAAAACGTAATCCGAATCAGACATCTATGACTTAAAGGCATAAGTAAATAAAAATAAATGCGTGTACCATGCATTGATAACTGGTAGGAATATTGAACTGGAAAGGTATCGTGACTACTTATCTCTGCCGCCAAGCAGCAGTGTACAAACACTGTTCTGAAGTTTTGTTGTGCAAATTGAAGGATTTTGGACCCATGTAATTACGGATTACTATGAGTTTTAATATCTAGCACAGATAGAGGGCACATGTCGAGTAGACTCGTTTGATATCCAACGTGTCAATGTTTCCCGCGATTGGTTACTTAGCCGATGCTCGTTGTCTATTTTCTTACATGCACCATACGGCTACACCATGTCCACCTGTGCTCATGACTTGTGCCATTTACTGTATTATACGATAACGAGCAAGTCAACATTATGGGAGATTTTTTATAAAAAGTCTATCTAAAACAAAACCAGTTAAACAATCAAACATGCTGTCAGAAAATAGACGCAATTGGGTGCGTCCTGAATTCACTAATGCTTCAATTAGTACCTATTTAAAATGTTTTCAACGTTACTTTTACTGACAACCACAATCACGTGCACAGTAAAACGTGACATGATAGTTACCACGCCCAACAATCGTGTAATGACGTCGGCCACCTACATGTTATATTTACTAACAACTGACACAATACATCACAATAATATGCTTACGTCACTCGGTATGCAATTAAGCATATCATCAAACTGAACAATGATGTTTCTCTACTATCATGTGAATAGGTGGGTTTTTGATAGACTATAAATGGAAATGAAGTGGTATAGATACATGTTGAGGATGCAAGCATAGAATTTTACACTTTCGATTGAACTTATATTATTCTGGGAACGAAAATAAAATTGAAACAAAATATATCTATAATTATTTATACTATAACTATCGTTTGTTATCGGAGTAACTGGCAAATCTGAACAAAATATTTATTTTAAAAGAATTTACGTTAACATTCAGTAAATTTAGTCAAGAAGAATAATTCATTTCTTTGTTGTTATAGACTATACGCTGTTTACAGGATGAAGGGTTTGAATATTATGATTCGCACAGAGACCGCTGAACGTAAGCAGTTTCAGATTAAAAATTAAATTCCACAAGCGTTTCTTAACCCCTTTTCTTCTTAAAAGTAGACAATGATCACAAAATGTATATTTCTCTCTTGTATGTAACTATTTGCCAGCCTTATACCATTAAAACGTATAAGTTATTTTTTTATTGTAATGTCACCATCCCAATGTGTTCCTGCCCATACCAGCGGGCGTTGACGCAAACCAATGAGTTTATGTTAATGGCGCATAGACAGTGGACACGTACGTGATTAACATGAGATTTCCACGTGCTACGGAGTTAGCCGCTATATAAATTATTAATAGACACTCCATTCATCTACACTAATAATACACATAAAAGTTTGTTTGTAGGAGATTATCTCTGAGAACATCGGACCGATTCAAAAAAAATATTCCATAATAGAAAGTTATATAAGAAAGTTTTATTTTTAGTAAATTTTATTCGGAGAACAGACTTTAATTCGAACAGAGCCGCGAACAAAAGCGGATTATTTTACAAAGGGACGATGATTCTTTGGAAGGATATTTCAGTAAATCTCTCGTATAAAAATCGGCCTAGAGACCACAGGATTATCTATTTATGTTTCTAAATAACAATGGGCAAGGGCTCTTATGCCAGAAGTTGCACAAGACTATTAGTGGGCATGATGAGATTTAACTAAACTTTCCAGACAAGGGCACGGCCATGAAGAACTTTGCTGAATTCTTTATGGTGTTGATACCATTTGTAATCTGTCGAGGCTTAGAACCAGTGGACTGATCACTGGTCTACTGTTCTCAATTAAAAATTACCCATTAATGCAAATTGTTACGTCATTCGCGACACACGCGCAACAATGCGCTTCGACGGATCGATAATATTGTCACATTCCATGCACCGAACCGCTATCGGTAATGAACCCTGACCCATTAGACAAGAAACCAGTTCGTATCGCGTTCGAAAATGGCGCAACGTTGCCCGTGTGGCCTAATAGTTGCCATGTCAAATGGTTTCTATGTGATATTGATGTCGCGTAGTGGCGATAATAGGCTTTGAGAGCAATAAGGCCTTTATGCAATCTCCAGCGCATATAATCCAAATTTGTGTTTTCGAGAAACGCCCTTAGATGTCTGTGACTAGGATTGATCGCAATTGAGGTTTAGATCAGCCCTTACTACATGAACAAAGAAATAACCTCAGCACAGTGTGAGCGCACCAATCGGATCTTTACCTACCCTCATTTGCGTAAAACGCGCTAACAGCTCGATTGAAAATCACCTCAAAATGTATCTGTCACTATTCACATCCGTTTTTCTCAAATGTTAACGTCCCTAAGCCTATGTTTAAGGTTAATTATCCTTAGTTATTTATTTTGTCCCCAGCTTTAATATAGAGAATTGAAAATGTTAATTTCCAACTCCTCCGTTTTCGACAAAATTATCGTGGTTTAAAGGCAGCTTTATATATATTCCATACTGGGTGAATTTCCTGCTGTGATAAAAAACGTGCCAATATCGATCCACACTTAGAGGTTGTAGACTGCACTCACACCCGTGGAGGGCGGTATGTACTGATACCTCTTTGTAGGAGCACGCATGAGTGTGTGTAGGTATGTATGCATGTGTCATTCATTATGTAATCATTCACAATATTATTCGACCTTTGTAATCTGTTATTAATTATTTATCTTAATTAAAACACATTGTAATCGGTTTTTTGCACTGTAAGTGTCAATTTATGGAAAACGTTTTGACGATGAATAAGTTTATTCCACGTCACATTATCAAAATTATAATATTAGCTCCTTATAAAATTGACCAGCTTGTTGGCACATACTTTTATGAATAATGGTTAAATCGACGTCTTCACCGCTTACTTAATTGTTAACTAAACTAAATTAAAAGTTTGCAACAAAAGCCATTTTTTTATATTTCCATACTGACTAATACGGACACTACCAAAAATGTGCTTCTTATAATGACTATATTTGAAACCCGCATAAGCTACTACATCTGAACTTTGACGACATGCTTCCGTATCTGTCAAGTGCCGCGGCCTTTTGAGTGCGTGTGACTTTATCATGCCAGACTGACTGATAACCTCAAACAATGATACATAGATAAACATTTGAGGGATAGCAAAAACGATAGTCCAAATGAATAGATATATTTTGCAAAGCGGCGATAGCCTAGTTGGGAGTGGAACGGACTGCCGAGACGAATGTCCGCAGGTTCAAAACCCAAGGGCACGCACCTCTGACTTTTCTGAAGTTATGTGTGTATTCTTTGTGAATTATCGCTCGCTTTAACGGTGAAGGAAAACATAGCGAGGAAACCTGCATATCTTAGAAGTTCTCTATAAGAATTTCGAAGGTATGTGTAGTCTGCCAACCCGCACTAGGCCAGCGTGGTGGACTAAGGCCTAAACCCTCTCAGTTGTAGAGGAGGCCCGTGCTCAGCAGTGGGTAGTATATAATACAGGGCTGGTATGGTATGGTATTTTGCACTGGACTGGATAGCGACTGAAAATGTATGAAAAAATATTGCATTCAATTGAACTAACTTTTTCAGTCAAACATATTCGTCATTTTCATGGACCATCTTCGTTTGAACAAAAAATCTAATGCGGAAAAAAGGAGTAATGGTTGTTGACAGTTTTCTATATCTCATCTTTCTTATATATACTATTATATAAAGCTGAAGAGTTTGTTTGTTTGAACGCGCTAATCTCAGGAATTACTGGACCGATTTTAGGAAGCTACATTACTCCTGAGTGCTATAAGCTACTTTTTATCCCGGAAAACTTTTCCACGTGGGCGGAGCCGCGCGCAATGCTAGTTTTCTCCTAATATCCCAATTAATTAATGAAAATATTTTAAACATTATCCTTTGGATGATCAAACTTATTTATTACAAGAAAAAAAAAACAAAATCTTTTACAACCACGATACCTCTATTTTAGCTACAAGCATACATTTTAAGATGCAATTGCTGATAAGTTGCCCCGTGTATATAAAACCTTATCTCAAACGCGAAACTATAAATATATAACGATATAAATAAATGCAAACGTATTGTATTCGGATTCATTGTAGATTCAGGATAACCTCAAAAGTAGTCTATTGTCCCCAAATAATATCATGACTCTGAAATATCGAGTCATACATACATAGTATCACGCCTCTATCCCATAGAGGTGGGCAGAGACTATGGATTTCCACTTTACTCGATTCTGGCACACTACTTTCGCTTCCTCTACCTTCATCAATCTTTTCTTCATGCACTCCCGCCGGATCAGGGTACTTTTAACCTGACCTTTACTTAGAGTGTCAGATATCTTACATTCGAAGGTTCAGTGCGGTCGACCCCTGCCGGCCCTTCCATCCACACTCGCCTTATACATATATCCTCTTTGTCAGTCTCCTATCATTCATCCTTTCCAAATGCTCAAACCACCTTAGCATACCCTTCTCAATTTTGGTCACTACATCCTCTGTCAATCCACGCACAAATATTGAATCAGAATATTTTATTTGCATTTAATGTAGGTACCAACATAGGATCTTAATGTAGTCAATTCAGGATAATCTACACCAAAATTGAGACCAACAGTCAGCTCGCATGCTGCTAATGCCAAAAGTCTGATGATATAGTCCTGGCCGAACGTCGCATGTGCCATTGCCTCCTAACAAATTGGACAAGTGGACGGACGACCTTGTAAAGGTCGCAGGAACCCGCTGGATGCAGGCCGCTTCTGACAGGTTAGTCTGGAAATTTCTGGGGGAGGCCTATGTTCAGCAGTGGACTTCTAAAGGCTGAAGAAGAAGAAGAAGAAATTGGGCAATAATCTGTTTTGTTGACAGAAAGAAACATACTGCTACGAGCATGTCGCTGCGATGCTGCATCCCTGTAAGTGTAACTTCCGCGTTGTAAAATAAAGATCGCCTATAGATATACAAGAAATAAATAGACTAATGCCCACGGGAAAGCAATTTCCAGACTAAAGTATCGAACTAAGTCCTTACCAAACTTTCAGGCGAAATAGCCTATAGATCGCAAAGGCGATATTAAAAGAATTCATCAAATATGACGTCGCCAGTCAAATGCAGCGATTGAAAACAATTTATCAATCATTTGTACAGATAACGTCACAATTGTTATTGTTATTACGTCTATACAAAGAGCAATATTATGTTTTAAACAATAAAATGTTTCCGTGTTAAATTAATTTATTTATTGTAAGGAATAAACTGGTAAAGCGTTAGAATTGTAAACAAAATAGATAGCAAGTTATCCTATTTATATTTATAAAATTGTTAGTTTATTGCAATAGAACTTGCAAATCGTGTTAACACGCATTTTATTCAATATCACCTTTGAGCTATCATGGTACATCAATATGTATTATCCATACATACATACATACACACTCACGGCTTTTATCCCCGGAGGGGTAGGCTTGGGCGCAGCCAGTGCACCCACTTTTCGCCGTGCGTATTCCATCCTATGTGATAGGGGGCGAGCCCATCGCCATATTATCGGGCACAAATTCCAGTCTCCGGGCTGATAATGAATAGAAGGCGTGAACTTAAGTATATTTTTTTACCTCAATTTATTGACTCTTGAGCCTGTATGCAAATAATATTGAAAAATCTATAAATATCTCTCTACGTTATATTGACATTGTCAAGATACAATGATTTGGACGTGACCTCGTCAATAGTCATTGGTCATCATGATCAGACTTGACGATGTCAAACATCGCCCCATTGGTCTAGTGGCAACGTATTGACAGTGGACCTGGACTCTGTAGTCCCCGTTTCGATTTAATCCCGGGTCGAACATATATTCTTGGTTGGATTAAATTTCGCAGTTAGTGCACCTAGTTCGCACAGCTTATTTCTATAGGTCCCATAAGGTGTTAGATAGCAACCCTATTGGTACGTCGAACGCAAATTCAAATCCCAACGAATTAGCGTCTTGATCCTTATATTCTAATCACTATCAACGTGTGTTTCTCGAAACTAACTTAGATACAATTTTTTAATAGAATCACAGCTACACGGGCAATATCTATAAATCATTGTTAGCACTTGATTCGCTGTTATCGGCCGCGCACAATTGGCTCTAATTTTACGCACCTCACGATAAGATATAGAAAGAAAGAAAGAAAGAAAGAAAAGTATTTTATTTGTCACAGACACAACTGACATACAATGGTATTAATTATAAACTAAGAAGTCACACATTATAAACTATGGACTGTAATAATATTATGTTGCATGTCGCGGCTGTGACAGGTAGGTGGCCACTCAGCATAATGCTGTGCTGCGGCATAAGTCACAGCACAGCGCTGATTTTCAGTGGCCACCTCAAGTGACGTTCGAACGCTAGCAAAACAATTACAGATATCTGTATTGATCCGATACTAAATTGTCTGATGTCGCTTCCTGACGGTTTTATTTAACTTTATAAAAAACTAGGTGGTACTCGCAGCTTCGCCTGCGTGAAAAGCCTTTCTCGCTACAAAAGTCCCTAAAACACAGCGCCATCTACTTTAAGAAACAGATTAAGAATATCCATTATTTCAAAGGAGCAAATTACCGGGATAAAAAGTAGCCTAAGTGTTAATCCAGGACATAACCTGCCCGTGTGCCAAATCTCATCCAAATCTGTTTAGTTGTTTCTGCGTTTTCTTCTAACAAAAATCCAAACATTTTCACAAACTTTCGCATTTATATATTAGTAAGAAGTAAGATAACTTTACAGTTTGCTAAGTATTTGACTAACTGGCTCGTCCTTTCGCCCAATAATTGCA
Source organism: Sphinx pinastri (assembly GCA_947568825.1). NCBI lineage: Eukaryota > Metazoa > Arthropoda > Insecta > Lepidoptera > Sphingidae > Sphinx > Sphinx pinastri. Next base: position 20,824,043 of record OX387617.1, read on the forward strand.
CAGTATGGCAAAACACTATATAACACTGTGTCACACTAGAGCTGTTCGGCATAAGGAATAAACACTGCAATAATAGTAAAGGCTAGAATTGCCACTCGTAAAACTAAAACATTAAAAAACAAGTTTAACAAAACTTGATGTTATCTCTAAACGGTTATCAGCGGACTACCTTTAGAATCTTATTTCGGAGGGTAAATAACGGGAGTGACGCTAAATAAATATTTGTATCAAAATCTTATTAAAATTATTTTTTTTACTTGTAGACGAAATTAATTAACGTTCTTAATTCAAACGGACGAATCAGGATAGAGTTGGCCTCCTTCTCTTTATTAAGCTGCATTATTGTGCCGATGTTTATAATACAAAGTTCCTAAAATCTCTTTTTTTTACATTGCAAAGTAATATTCGATGTACACACGTATCTTTAGAGGTCGTCACTGCGACGCCCTCACTAAAATAACGCGAGAGCCATCGTAAATTGTAATGTACACAAACGAACGCCTGGCGCCGTGTATCACAATGTTTACAAAATAATGCCCGTGAACCTCTAACGATTAAAACTCTGACAACATTCAGCGGCTTCATTTTTCTTTGTAAATGAAGCTCTTGTTTTCACAGGCCTCTTCTAATGTGAAGGGGCTTTCCATCCGCCTTGTTAACCTAAAGTGTAATATATGCACAATTCAGTATTCCGAAGAAGTTGTGGACGGCTATTAGCGGCCTCAATTTACACGAAAAATAAATGTCACACATATAAATACTTCGAAAATTACTAACTTATCCTAACCTCACCGAAGTGCCCAATATACTAAAAAAACAACTCACCCGATAAAGTCCCCTGATGCCTTCGGTCCTGTATATCTTGGCAAGGCCGTCGATCATGCCCTTGTACCGGTTGTTGTCGGCGATGTGCTCCTCGCTGTACTGGAGGCAGAGGCGCGTCTTCACCACCCAGATGGGGTTGGTCATGAGGAGCGACAGCACGCCCGCCTCGGCCGCGGCCAGCATGTGCATGCCGGGGCCGAGCGGCGTGCGAGCGTTGCCGCCCTGGATCCAGGTCTTTATCGCGTTGTAGCTGGGGAATAGAGAATTCCCGTGAAGACCTTGTTAATATATATTTTTATAATAGAATCTCAAATGGGTAAGGCCTTTATGGTGGTGATCACGGACGATCACGAACACCAATGCCAGGAGCAACCCTAAACGTATTGCGGATATTTAAGGAAATATTAGGATTATAAACTGGAGATGTTGCCATAAGCAGTCTTCCATGCGAAACACAACACACAAGTTTCCTGTGAGACAGTGGACCTACTTCAATAATGCTGACCTACTTATGCTGTAGATACAAAACGCTACAGCAGCTCTGCTCTTCCTCATACCATGTACTCGAGGTTTTTCGGTGAGGCAAGGGTATCAACGTCGTCGTGGTTTATACCAGAAGTTTGTTTTATTTTGATTTCGCTTAAAATGCTCCCTAAAAATGTTCATCGACGATCATAAGGCATTATGTATAATCACATAAGGCGGTATATTCACTGTTTACCCTGGTATTATTGATTTTGCGCACATGACCGCCGAGTGCTGACACGTCAATTTGCCTCGTTTACTTTGTACATCGATCGCATCTGCTCTGTTCTCGAAACGTACCTGCAGCACACAATGGCTTACTCAGAACCAATGTTTGTGCGAAGCATGAAGCTGGATTTGACAAAAAATCATGCCCATTCGACCGTATGAAATTCATTGTCCAAGTAGATCAATAGAACGACCCGGCACGGCATACTGCGATATGCTTTGAGGAGTGTTGCCCGGGGTCACCTCACACTGGAGAAGTTGATTAAAATATTTGGAAAAAAAATATATAATTTTGACTTAGATGATTCAAAACATGGTTCGAGCCGAACATATCAGCGCTTGGAGACTATTTCACTCCCGCTAGCCAGTCGCCGATCACAGACCCACTTAATATTGTTTTGATAATATACGATCAACGCACTGATTGTTCTAAAAATAGAGTATAACCACATTCAGAGACATTCTCGTGCAATATGGATAAGCAATAAAATACGCATTAGTATCACTTTCACGTGATAATTATAACTAAGTGATGGATTACGTAAGAACTTAGATAACACAATGAGACAGTGGTATAAATATGCGAGAAACTTGTGTTTTATTAAGCATATTTTCCAGGAATAAAAGTCTATAGCACTCAGGAGTAATGTAGCTTCCTATTAGTGAAAGAATTATAAAAATTGGTCAAGTAGTTTGTGAGTTTATCCATTACAAACAAACAAACAATAAAATTTTTCCTCTTTATAATATTAGTATAGATATACTATGAAGTATAAATAGGGTTTTCACTCAACTTATTGTTGAGAATATCTGGCGATGTAAGGTGAGCACCTCAAGTCTCAACTGGTATAAACAGTAGCAATATCTTTTGATTTACAAATTACTGCATGACACTGCATTGTATCTTCACAACTCTCATAATACTCGGCAATCGTTCAAGCTACGATATTCCAATCGGGGCCTAGCAATACTTACGCAATAGTAACATAACAATTGTGTCGAGTATAGACCAAAATACTAATTGTGTATGGTTTGTTCCGTACACCTTTTGAGATATGAATGAAACAAGGTATATGTTTCACTAATGATTAAATATATTGAGTTCACAAATGATATTTAATGTTAATGATAGATGTGCGATGCGGACGCGTTATGATGGTGAACTGATTGATTTTATTGCGGTTACAATTGCAATGACAAAATGCTGAGTCTGTTGATATGTGCGGTTGGACCGTACAACTTGTATATGAATATTTAATAACCTACAATCTCTCTTTTACAATCTATACGCTAAACGTTTAAAGGAATCTTACCTAACATAATACAGGAACCTGCATCGAAATCCCTTCATTTGATTATACGTGATGCGCCAACAAAATAATGTACCAAGTCCACTGTTTTATATTATCTATATATATATATAACAAATAGATTCACGCGTGTCTAATAAATGGAACCTGGAAATTCTTTATTATAATGATAGCTTATGTTTACGCGAATGTTAGACATTTATTGAAAACTATTTTCCTTATTTCTATCTTACTGCCTATCACAGTAACACCAGAGCTGAAGAAACGGGTTCCTGTATCCCTTACAACAAATTTTAATGAAACATTCAATAAATTATTTACGACGCACAAGCAGTACAGTGCTTTCGTCACACCTTTAATATTCTGTGATTTAGTATCAAACAATTCGCTTGCACGTATCCGAGCGGCAATGTGCCAGGGAACAATTCTATCAAAGGAATTCTAGAAAGTACCATACCAACACCTTTAATCGCTTCCGTACGAATATAACTAATTATAAATGTGGAAGTTGTGAAGATCTTTAGATGTTTGTAAGAAAGAAACGCAGCTGAACGAATTTGAATGAAATTTCGCACACAGATGGACCATGTCCCGAGTTAAAATATAGGCTACGTTTTACCATATAAAAGTATATACTAGGACATTTATTCCGAGTCTATCACGCTGGCGAAACCACGAGCAACAATTTGTAAAAACAAAAATATTAATCCCTAGTCTCTACCAACGACTATACAACAAGCGAGGCTACCGCACACAATATGGTTAAAAACCCGTTATACAGGTACCGCGTTCCAGGTATATCCAAGAAGGCAGGCCAGCATAATTCTAGCGAGCGCCGAGAGTCGCAACATTTCTCGTTGGTCGATATTTTGAACTACACTTTACTATCCATGTGACGTAGTATGACCACTGTTGTACCATAGTAGAAAATAAGATGATAGGATATAGAATCAGCTAATACGACATAAGCCAAACCTTTGTTTACAAAGATTCTAGAATTTTCCAAACCCAATGATAAAAAGCATAGACAACACCAACATAATTCTTTGTTTATCATAATTAGCATCATTTAAAAACATTAGAAATATGTTGTACCGGCAAAATAAATATTTACGTGTGTTACGTAAGAAATATAGCTACTGTGACTACAATATTTGATTAACTTGTTAAAACGACTACTCACGGGCTTTTATTCTGTATGACAACTACATTCCACATGGAATCTCTAAACACACAAATAGAGAGTTACAGATAATTCTAACGGGCTTGTATAAAAGAAGAAACTAGTACTGAGTACAATATTTTAGGCATATACAGAGGAAAAATATAAAAATAACTAGCTGACCCGGCAAACGTTGTTTTGCCACATAAATTCTTTTTAGAGATTATTTTAGTAGAAAATAATGAATACTTAATTGATCAGTTACCGACCAGGGTTAAAAGTTATTAAATTAATAATATCGCTATTAAATATAGGGGATGTTGGAAGAAGGTAGAAAATTTAGGGTAGTATGTATTTTTAATGTCACATGATAAAAAAAAAAACTGTCCGAAAAATTTAAATTAAAATTTTGGGGTGGGCCACCCATATTACTTAGAGGTATGAAAAATAGATAACAACCTATTCTCAGACCTACCAAGTGTGAATATAAAATTTCATAAAAATCGGTTCAGCCGTTTCGGAGGTGTATGGTAACAAACACTGTGACACGAAATTTTTATATATATAGATTGGATTAATCATTCTAGTACGAGTAAACTAGGCCATTAAGAGCTGATTTAAACGCTTCCTGATAAATGCTACTCGTCACATAAATGAATAAGTCGACCAAATACAAAAGTCACACTCTAATCTATGCTCTCAAATAAATGTCAATAAAATGAGACTATCTACATTAGCTGTTTAATATGTTAAGTGTTACTTGACACCTGTGAAACTGGCCCTAAATAACGTATTTATGAAACAAAGTATTAGCTATTGTAACTGACTGGTGGTAGGTCTCTCATATGTAAGAGACCGTCTGGGTGCGTACCACCGCAATGTCTTTTCTACCGTGAAGCAGCAGTGTGCATGCACTGTTGTGTTTCGGTTTGAAGGACATTGTACTCAGTGTAACTACAGGACATAGTGAGACTTAAACATCTTATGTCTCAGAATGACTAGCGCAGTGGAATGCCACAAAGTACTTTGTAACTCTAGGTGCTGGATGGTGTTGCTACTGTTTATGGGTGGTCGTATCGCTTACCATCAGGCGAACGGCATGCTCGTCTCGTCATTCAATGCCATAAAAAAAAAAGTAACAAAGAAATCTATTTGGTCATAAGGGATATTCACCTTAACCTTCCGAGTAGTAATGATTCCTTGCTTCTAAACTCCAGGGAATCCACGCACTTTGCCAAAATATTATCGTTTAATAGGTACATTAACTACGCCACAATAAGTATATTTGCGGTAAAATTGAATACTTGTCATTGTTAAATGATAAGAGTTAGTATTGGCAATGTTTCAACATACTTTTTTCCTCAAGTGTCTGGGATTTTTTTTAACATGTCAAATGTTATGATCATAATAAATATAATAAATTCACATTATTGTTTACTTCATAACATCAATAAAACGTTTGTAAACCAAAAAAGTACATAATAATATTGACCCAGAATACTCAGGACGAAATTGTTTTGAAACTAATGCAATATCTATCAAAACACATGAAAAATAAAGAGATCCCTCACTTCAGTATTCCATATTATATTTGTTTATATTATTTTATATTTACGAAACCACTTTGTCTATGGTTCCCGGAAGTTTCATTGAAAATACATCATGCATTTGATATTTTTACCCGACTGCGAAAGAAGGAGGGTTATGTTTTTTCAGTGTATGTATGTATGTTTGTACGTCTGTATATTTCTTTGGCACGCCCTACAGCCTAAACGGCTTGTCGTATTTTTATGTGAGTGGTGTCAATAAGTTTGTCTTAGTCGTGAGAGTGATACTGGGTACATCAAAATAAAAAAAAAAACAAAATTAACGATTTTCGGCGGCAAAAAAGAATGTAAAAAAAAATGTTTTCACAATACATCGAGTGTATCAAATAAAGATTTTTTAACGGTGATTACGAATACATATATAACTTATATGTTTTATTTGAGGTTGGAATAGGAAATGCTAATAAAGGTGCTTGAGAACTAAAAAGATGGAAATAAAAAAATATATTTAAGAAAAACAAATACCCGACTGCGTCTATATCTGCCATCTTTATTAAATTAATTGAAGAACTGAAAAGATAAAAACAAGATTTTTATTTGAATATTTTATTTTGGTTTTGAATAATCTTAGTACACATCTGCTAACTCTGAGATTTTGTTGCTCTAGCTATATCGAGCGTGTTATGCCTCCGACAGCGTTTGTGAACACTGTCAACTAAGATTATTCAAAACAAAAATAAAATATTGAAATTAAAATCTTGTTTCTATCTTTTCAGTTCTTCAATGAATTTAATTTCATATACTAGAGACCAAACAGTTAACGAAAAATTATAAATTGACATGATAAAGATTTTACTAAGAAATCTGTGTGGTCATATTTAAATGGTGATAAAAAAATGCACAGCATCTATATCCCGGGCAAATAATGGTGCTTCTTTTAGGACTTGAGCAATTACCACTGAAGAGGGTAATTCTAGTATTTGGAAGTATTGGATAAAAAATTGTATTAATCACAGCACCACTCTAAAAATAAAATCTTTATTTTTATAGCCATGCTCATATCAGAGATAAACCTCACATCTATTATGCAAGATATGTGTTGCAAAAGTCCATAGTCCCTGATAAACATAAGTGTGTAATTCTTAAAATGTTAGATGATGTTCTTACTGTTAATATCACTATTGACAGTAACAACCCTTACTATTATAGTGTAAATAAAGTAATAGGTAGTGAAAATGCTAACTATTTAGCAATATATAAGATTATACATACTTCTAACTCAATACTCACAATAAGAAATAGAATCCCCAGGCTGAGCCTGAGCCCCAGACGTTGGGCGTGACGCCACGATACAGGCCGCGGATGCCTTCTTGCTTGACAATCGTAACGAAAGCGCTGCCAAGCCCGTCGTACCTTGGAACTGCTGCAGTACGGCCATCGTTTACTGAAAATATAGATATTGTTAATAACTGGGAAGAATACTTACTCTTCTTCTAAATGTAGGGTCAACACATTAAACCAATGGTTTCCAAAGTTGACTGGATTGCAACCCACCTAGCAAAAGTTTTCAAATTCTAGACTCTTTTCTTGGTTATTATGAAATGATTTTTAATACCTAATTACATAAATTGATACAATGTTTTTGATTAAACTTCTAATTATTTTCTCATACATCAGTGGGTGTTATCCATCATATCTTTCAAGGTCCACCCAATATTCCCTTGCATAGTTTGGGAGCTGCATAAAACAATTTAAATTAGAAATTAAATCCAAGACCTCCCAGTCTACAGCCCATATATGGTGACATTTGACTTAGGAGGCGACAATTATTTATTTATTTATTGTTTATTAAAATCCACAGCCCTTAATACTAGAGTGATACAAACTGATAAAAATATCTTACGGCCAATAACGGATTTACATTTTATTAACACAATCAAATAACAGGCAGTCAAAAGTGAGAGAGTATTTTTGAAGAGCGTGTGTGTGCGCATGTATGTGTGTGTGTGTGTGTGTGTGTGTGTGTGTGTGTGTGTGTGTGTGTGTACGTGTGAGTGCATGTGTGCGAGTGTGTGTGTTTATATGTGTGTGAGTATATATATAAACACCATATATATATATATATTTATACATTTATACTTATATATTTATTTTATTTATTTATACATTGTCTTCGTGAAGGATTTTTAAAACCTCACATTAAAATTAATTTTTGCTAGTATTAAAAATATCAGCTGCGATAAACCTCTTATTGTAAACTCCTTGTAGCCGGCTTACTATTGAATTTTGCGCGTAATTAGTAAACGAGTGAGGAACAGCAAATAGGCTCGGGTTTCGTGTGAGATGTTTTGGAGTGCAAAAACGTAGTATTTTACTTGTGAGAGAAAGGCAGTCTATGTGTCCATTGCATACACCATGTAAGAAAGCCATATCTATTAATTTGCGTCTGTGTTCCAAGCTAGTGAGTCTGTTATAACTACAGGAATCTTTATAACTGTTAAAATATCTGTGTTTCCTATAATTAAGATGTTTGAGAAATTTGTGCTGTATGCTTTCAACACTTCTGATGTACGTTATATAATGTGGGTTCCATACAATACTGCAATATTCAAGAATGCTTTTTACGAATGAGTTATAAAGTAATTTTAAACAACTTATGTCTGTAAAAGGTTTACTTACTCGCAAGATAAATCCTAGGCATTTATAAGATTTTTGAACTATAGCATCAATATGTTCAGAGAAAGTAAGTTTAACATCTATTAGTACTCCCAAATCTTTAACTAATTGTTGTTTGTTTATGTTTATTTTACTTATTTGGTAATTAAATAATATGGGACTTCTTTTTCGAGTGAAAGAAACATAGTGACATTTACTAATATTTATACCAATACGGTTTAATTCGTAATATTCACCAAGTCGATCAAGGTCACTTTGGAGTTTGATACAGTCTGAGGTGTCCTTAATTTTTATAAATATTTTTGTATCGTCAGCGTACATCAGAAATTTTGCGTGCTGAAAGCATTTATCTACATCATATAGATATGCTGCATATAGAAGAGTTCCCAAAATGGAACCTTGTGGGATACCAGACGGGATTTCTATAAAGTCAGAACGAAAGCCGCCTATAATGACTGCCTGAGATTGTTTATGCAGATATGACTCCATCCATCTCAGCAGATTCCCCCGAATACCTAGCTCATAAAGCTTACGTAGTAGTATAACGTGATCTACACGATCAAAGGCTTTCTCAAAATCGGTGTAGACCACGTCAACCTGAGACCCACCGTCCATGTTAGTAGCGACGTAGTCAATAAAGGTACCTAGGTTAGTTGCTGTTGACCTTCCCTTTATAAATCCATGTTGCTCGGGAGGAATTGAGAGTGATATTACAGGATATACTTTTACGTGGACAATTTTTTCTAACAATTTACTGAGAACATTAAGTATAGATATTGGCCGGTAGTTTTCAATCAAAGTTTTCAGACCTTTTTTGTAAGTAGGAATAACATGGGCCATTTTCCAGGCATTCGGAAAATATCCATCATGTAAACATCTGTTAAATAACAACGAAATTGGTGCAGCTAATGCCTTGGCACACTTTATGAAAAATATAGGAGGCAGATTGTCACAACCGGCACCCTTATTTATATCAAGATTGCTTATTTGTTTTTGAACTTCTTCTGGACTAATTAAGATGTCGTGTATTATATTCAAATGTAAACTGTCGATATTATTTAAAGGTGATGAATAATTTTGTGAAGGTAAACTAAAGTTTCTTTTGAAAAATTCATTAAATGCAAAACAAATATCTACTGGGTTATTAATTTGTGTGTCACCATAAGTCATTTGTTGAGGGAAATTGGAGGAATTTTTGCGCTTTGACTTTACATAATTCCAAAAGAATTTAGGGTTGTATTTAATTGTTTCTTGAGCAAACTTTGTATATGATACATAACATTCTTCTTGTAATTTCTTTTGTCTGCTCCTTAGCTCCGAAAAAAGTTCATAATCAAGTTGATTTTTGTGTTTTTTCCAAGTTGCGTGCAATTTGCTTTTTTCTTTTATTAAATTAATAAGTGCCCTGCTGTACCATATTGGGTAGGAATAAGTACCACCACAGCGAACTTTCGGGATAAACTTGTCAATTACATTATTTATGATTGAGTAAAATTTTTATAAGACAATATCCAAATAGCGATCATCTGAGATAAAGCTCCAATCTTGTTTAGAAAGTAAGCTAATGATACTAAGATAGTCTCCTCGTCTAAATTGGTATTTCATTTTTGAGCATGGTTTAAGAAAAGGCACAAAGATGTCTGTGGCAGTGATGTAAAGGGATGGATGATAAGGATTTTCAGGTACAAGCGCCGAGTTCGACCTCTGAACGTTTATAGGAAAATCAGAAAAGACTAAATCTAGGGTATTATTATTGCTATTTCTGAGTACATTATATTGTGAAAGGCCTATAAAAGAAAAATGTGATATCAAATCTGATGCTGCGGTCTGAACGTCCACAGATCCTTTTTTAAGTATTACAGGTTGTGCAGATGTCCAATTCACACACAACAAATTAAAAACACCTGCTACAAGCAAATGATCGTGAGGGTGTTCATCTGAAAGCATATCTATTAATTCTTTAGTTCGCGATGGTATTTGCGAGTTTGGGGGAATATAGACTACCGCAATATGAAGATTAAATGTCGAGCCTATAGTTAGAATCTATATTATCCATACTCATGTACCAAAAAGCTTTATCTTTCTCCCCAACCAAACAGCGTCAATAATCCTCAATTTTTCAATATTTTGGTGACAAACTTAGCATTCTTACACTCAAAGAAGCAAAATTCACATGCTCTTGATAAGACAAGCCTAATTTTCTTAATGAGTATAGTAGAAGGGTTAATATACCACAATTCACTATGATATTAAAATTGTTTAAAATTGGGAACTGTCCCCTTTTGCAGTTATTAAAAAAATAGGGATACATTGTTTACCACATAAAACAAGTGACACAAGTAGACCTATCTATTATTTACCAGGAAACATTATCATTTGATCCACATGTTTATAAACAGTTACAATCAAAACAACACAGATCTGCAAAATAAGACTTGCTAATACTTTTCAATTTGCTGATTGAATGACAAAAGTTGTTTTGCCATTCTGACCATGTTATATTTATACAAATTGTAATTAATTAACTAGTGTGAATTGGGACGGACTTAGTAATATTTACACAAAACTATATCTTTAATAACTTTATAGAATGCAATATCAAATGAAAAAATATTTAGTTACCTTCCTATTCACTCAAAGTAAATGGTAGTAACCAAACTAGTTGTTGCGTCAGATAGAAGATCTCCACAATGTAAACAAAGCAGAACAAACTTTCACCAAACCAAGTTCAAGGTCTAAAGAACTTGCTGATGCGATCATTTGCACTCCTAATAATTGTTGAATAAAGTAAATAATAAAACTAAGGTTTTATGACGCATTCCTTAGTTTTAACCTCAGAAAACAATCACGAGATTATACTCACATGGCAATTGCACACTGAAAAAAATCGATTGGCACTTACCAGCAAATCTAATTTTGATTAAATCCAGAGGATGCAGAATGAGTGTGGAGGTGACGCCACCTGATATACCAGCTACCAGGTGCTCATATTTGATGTGACTGAGGAGTGCGAGCTTAGAAGACGATGGATTAGGATTCTTCATAGTAGTCATGTTGAATTGTACTAAATCACAGATAAAACTTTTAATAGCATCTTGCAAGGACCCTGTTCACCTATGTCTACCGGCACACACTTTCCCAAAAATCTTTGGCGAAACTGAATAATGTGGAATCTTCACTAAACATTATTGCTCTCGTAATAATCCCACGAAATTACGTGCGATAAAAAATGAACGATATCTCGAGTAATAGAGCGTGTCGTTCCGTTTTACGCTATTTTTATTAAGATAACCAGAAAATATTAAATGTGTATTATTACTAAAGTTATTATTTAGACATAAAACTTTACTTTTAATATCGCAAAATTCTTTTTAAACAATTTTATGACAATAAAATATAAAAATGTATTTAAAAACTGGAACGTACTTGGGTTATAAGCAAGTTATAAGTCAAGTTACTCTATGGTTATAAGCAAGTTATAAGTCTCTACAGTCTGCAATGCGTTTACTATCTTTACTCCTTCATGAATCGAGGTTTTACATAGAACACATTTGCAATTATAATAAGTACAGTTAATGAAAAGTTACTAAAATCAATGAATGCAATATTTTTGAAGTGAAAACTTATTTAGCGGCGTTGAGCACTTTTGGGATGGGTAAAAAATGTTAACCTCGCGTCAGAATCACGTGACCCCCATCGAATGCGTTGGAGGTTTCACCATCCCTTACTAATATGAACCTTAAATACAATGCGCAGAAGCTATAATTCTTAAACGTCTACATTTTTATTTATTCACTTCATTAAAACCATCCCCTACTAATATGAACCTTAAATTCAATGCGTAGAAGCTATAATTCTTAAACGAAAGAGAGTACAAAAGAGCGTAACATTCTTTTTTCAAATTTTTATTTATAAGCAATGAATAAGTATCGATGTCGCAATAACAGCCACTCATTCAGTTTTGTTTTTTCAAATGGGCAAAGGAAATCGTATTTTTTTTTTAAAGTGTCGAAGAAATAGTGAAATTGACATTTTTGTTTACGATAACGCAATAAATAATTTCCAGGTCAGTCTCCTATCCAGGTACATGCCAAGATATCTGATGGAGTCCATCTGGCGAAGCGTGTTATTTCCCAATTTTACTTGCGGGCAATTTCCCTTTCTAAGGGCAAAGGTGACATGAGTGGGTTTAGATGCGCATGCGCATGCTCACGCCTTTTATCCCCGAAGGGGTAGGCAAAGGCGCAACTAGTGCACCCACTTTTCGCCAAACGTATTCCGTCCCATGATGTGATAGGGGGCGAGCCTATCGCCATACCGGGCACAAATTCCAGACTCCGGGCTGATACTGAATAGAAAAATCCAATATCACTTTGCCCGACCTGGGGATCGAACCCGAGACCTCAGCCTTGCAGTCGTACCGTAATACAACTACGCCACCGAGGCAGTCAGTCAGATTTAGATGCACTTGCTTGAATTCACCATTCTTGTAGCCACTTATCTATTTTGTCGAGTGGAATGCCACGCAGTGCTTTATAATCCATAATTCTGTTTCATGTTGGTACTTTTAAGACGATTATTTTATTAACAATCATCATGCAAACAACGTTATATTAGATTCATAAAATTTAGGTGAAAGGATTGCGTGCCTTGTCATTCTATTTTAGGAAAAAAAAAACATGGCATGCAATAAATATTCCTCGAGTAATGTAAACAGTTTTGCAAGAAGTTGCGCAAGTTAGCTAACTTGCTAGTCTAAACTCAGCATGCTGAGTTTAGACTAGCAAGTTCTCTCAGCAATATGTTGCGCAATAACTTTCAGATGCGTTTACACTAGCGGCAATATTTCTTTAGCAACACGCTTTTTCAAGTCATCCACCAAGTTAACTTGCTCAATTTCTTGCAAAGCTGTTTACATTACTCGAGGAATATTTATTGCTTGCCATGTTCTTTTTTCATAAAACTGAAAGACAAGGCACGCAATCCTTTCGCCTAAATTCTATGAATCTAATATAATGTTGTTTGGATGATGATTGTAAATAAAATAATCGTCTTAAAAGTACCAACATGAAACAGAATTATGAATTATAAAGCACTGCGTGGCATTCCACTGTGCTTATTATCCTGAGTCATAAGATGTTAAGTCTTATGATGCCCAGTAATTACGTTGGCTACAGTGTCCTTCAAACAGGAAGACAATAGTGCATGTATACTACTGCTGGGCGGCAAAAATAGACATACCGGTCAAACTACAAACTTGGCAGTATAGTCTTTGAGACCTTAGCTGCTTCAGAATGGAACAATTAAAAAAAAAAGTTAGCTACTAGCCACTGACCTCTATATACCACTGGACTGGCGGCTGTTAACAGTGCTTTTGTGCCCGTTTGATATTCGCCATTTTGGCGCTGTCGGCCGTAGTGAGTGTCTTCGGTACTAAAACTAGTGATGTCGACCTCAGTGAAACATATTATATCGATAGCTCTTGGTAGCCTCTTACAATAAAAAAAAAAAAAAGACATGATTTAATTTATTTATTAACTTTTGTCTCAATCAGATTGATTTTAAAATGCGATAGTTTAGATGGATGTTTGTTACTTTTCCACTCTTTAACTAGGTAATTAAATTCAGTTGTTTGGCACAATGTTAGATAAATGATGAAACCTTGATTAACATGTCGAAAGATTTTTGACGTTTGGGTTCGAGAAGCCGTGGAATAATAAATACAGTAACAAAGTCAAAAAGGTAAAATAATACACGTTTTATATATTTTATTTATATTTTTAATTACTGACGTGCCCAAATTACTTGACGGGTTAAAAAATGTCGTATACTTTGACCTGTAATCGACAAAGAGTAATTTTTCGTAGTTGCAAACATTTTAGGAGTCCAGTTGCTAGTTTTCATATTCTGAAGCCAAACTTTTCTCTCCTCTAAATCTTTTGGAAATCTGGAAAAGAAAATTTCTAATGTCGTAATTCTGATTTGGCGTATCCAATTAAGGTTGGACATTTCATATGCGTTAATATCGTGTTCGAGAAAATAAATTGACTACATAAACTGAAATAGGTCAATATCACGGAAAAACGTGTTACAAATATCGATAATAAAACTATGGATATGATGCGATCACTAGTTGAAAATTGTAAATAAAAATAAACTTTATTCAGCGGAAGTTCATTAAATGCATGTTTTAAGTTTAAAATAAGACATGATTGAAAGTATGACATGATTACATTCTAAGTAATATGAACATTTTGGATGAAAAATATGACTAAATAAAGTACATACCTGTGGAATGATATTTCACTGCCTTTATTGTAGCGCCGCTTACAATATACACATGACCTCATTTTTAATAACTTTTATATAATTCTTATAACAAGAATAACACTGAATTCTAACTAAATTAATTAAATATGCAAAAATACTTCACAGTACTGTCCACTGCTCACGCGCCATTTGCAATTTACGTCAAAATTATTTCTCAGTACACTCGCTAGTGGCGCTTCAAATAGGCACAAAGAATTTGCTGTCAAACGTATGGAACAGCCTATCCAGTGGTAAATAGTACAGATCAGTGCTACTAGCTCAGCAAGTTGAAACTTTTATCTGCACGCAGAATAAACTGCAAGTTCTCGCGCAAGTTGCACAAATGGTGTTTACACATGCGACTTGCCAGAAATCCTGCAAGCTTCAAAATGTTGCAGAAGTCAGCTTGCCGTGACTGTTTACACGGTAAAAATAGCTTGCGCAACATAACTTCTCCAAGTTTTATTGCTAATCTAAACCTCGCTTAACAGTTAACGCAGCTTATAATGTCGAGTTAGATAATAGATAGCCAACTCCACATAAATGTTGGTGAGTTATTGAGACCAACCGTAAGTCATATTGATTTAATAATAATTAAACTCATTATAATGAGTAGAAAGGAAAAAAAAACAATTGATCAACAATAATATGTTACTTTTCCAATTCTCTTTGCTAGCCACCCATTTAACTTCCTTGTCTGTGGTCTTTTTACAATTTTGACAGCTGTACCGAACTATTGCCCATTTATTACGTAAATCTGTAAGGAAAAATTCTCTCATTATAGTGAAAGAATCTACACAAAATGTTGAAAGTAGCAACTACGTTGAGATTAGTCTCCAAACAGGGCAACCAGGTGCGTGCCTTGGCCACAGCTGCCGCTTACAAACAGGCATTAGTCAATGTACCACCGACAAGGCTTACAGTACTCGACAATGGTATCAGAGTCGCCAGCGAGGACTCTGGCGCCGCGACCGCCACCGTAGGACTGTGGATCGACGCTGGCTCAAGGTACGAAGACTCCAAGAACAATGGTGTCGCACACTTCCTCGAACACATGGCATTTAAGGGTACCAGCAAAAGATCACAGACCGACCTGGAGCTCCTTGTGGAGAACATGGGCGCACACTTGAACGCGTACACGTCCCGCGAGCAGACGGTGTTCTACGCTAAGTGCCTCGCCAACGACGTGCCCGTAGCTGTAGAGATCCTTGCCGACATCATCCAGAACTCATCCCTCGCCGAACCCGAAATCGAACGAGAACGCGGAGTCATCCTCCGTGAGATGCAGGACGTGGAGAGCAACCTGCAAGAGGTGGTGTTCGACCATCTCCACGCAACAGCCTTCCAGGGCACCCCATTGGGACAGACCATCCTTGGCCCCACCAAAAATATTAAAAAAATCTCTAAAGCTGACCTCCAGACCTATATCAGGACCCACTATCAGCCTGCAAGGATTGTGCTTTCTGGTGCAGGTGGAGTAGAACATGAGAGGTTGGTGGATCTTGCCAACAAGCATTTCAGTGGGCTTAAGAACACTGCTCTGGACATCCCTGAGCTTGCACCGTGCCGCTACACTGGCTCAGAAATCAGAGTGCGAGATGACTCAATGCCTCTGGCGCATGTGGCTATTGCCGTTGAGGGTGCTGGCTGGACCAATGCTGATAACATTCCTTTGATGGTTGCCAACACACTCATTGGAGCCTGGGACCGCTCTCAGGGTGGTGGTGCCAATAATGCATCATTCCTTGCCCGTGCTGCATCATGTGAAAACTTATGTCATAGCTTCCAGTCATTCAACACTTGCTACAAAGACACTGGACTCTGGGGCATCTACTTTGTTGCTGAACCTATGCAGTTGGACGACTTTGTGTTCAATCTCCAGAGGGAATGGATGAAGCTGTGCACATCTGTCACTGAGGCAGAGGTTGAACGTGCAAAGAACCTGCTGAAGACCAACATGCTGCTGCAGCTGGATGGAACTACCCCAGTGTGTGAAGACATCGGCCGCCAGATGCTGTGCTACAACCGACGCATCCCCATTCACGAGCTAGATGCCCGCATTGATTCTGTCTCTGTTCAAAATGTCCGTGATGTGTGCTACAAGTACTTGTATGACCGTTGCCCTGTGGTGGCTGCTGTTGGTCCCACTGAAGGTCTTCCGGACTACACCAGGATCCGTGGTGGAATGTACTGGCTTAGGGTGTAAACACTCATCATAATTACCATTTAGATGCTTTATTTAAAATCAGTTAAGATCAAAAACACATTAAAAATATGTCCCAATGTCTTGTAGTTTTATTGTAATAAAACACAATGTCTTTGGTGGAGCTGTATTTATTATAGACAATTAAGTAAAATGTGTAAATAAACATTTTTTTTTAATTGTATTATCATTTCTTTGTTTATATATTAATAATTTTAAGCATTAAATTTAATAGATTTAGGGCCGATTTTAATGCTTGCTGATAAATGCTATTTGTCATATAAGTATATAGGTAAACTGACCAAATATAAAAGTCTCACCCTAATGTATGCTTCTAGATTAGTGTGACTTTTTTGTTTGGTTGGCTTATACATTTATGTGACGAATAGCGTTTATCAACAAGCCATGAAAATGGCCCTAAGAGAATTAATCTACTAACTACAATATTTTCTGATTAATCAATTTCCATAATATTATAAATGCTCTTTGTTAACAACCAATTGAATAAAGATGTTCAAAATGTCAATGAAATATAATAATATTCCTCCAACTGTACTGTAAAACAGCCCTCCTGAAATTTTTTTTGTCTTGCTACTTCAAAAAATTTGGATGGGGCTACTAAAATTAATATAATTACAAGTATATTCTGAAATACCCTCATACGTATTATGGAATTGAATATTTGCTTAGCAAACCATGCTAACCGTAACTTTACATGTCTGCCTAGCATTTTTGGGATATAGGCGTACAAGCTTGTTATACTAATGTTACAATATGAATAAACTTTAAAACATATATTTTTTAATATGTTACACATTAACAATATTTTTGTCTGTGGTTATTTCTTGTGTTTCCTGAACGCTGGTAACACTCGGCTTGCGGATGACGTTGGGCTTGGCCTTGGTGCCGAACGGCATGACCGGCTCGCTGTGGCTGATGAGGCTCGCCGACGAGATGAACACCGACACCTGCTCCAGTGTTGGACACGCCACTATCAGCACGTCTTCTTCGGTATAGCCGGCGTTCGTCATAATTTGTTCTATTTGCACGAAGTAACCGACTACATTGTTCTGTAAGCAAAAACAAAGAAACCTAATATATTTGTTTAACGTCTTGTATATATTAAGGAACTCTGGTTGATATTGGATACCGATTACCGTAATGTTAAACCATTACCGTAAAGTATATCCAACAATAACGAATCTTGAAGATAATAATCAAAATACTGCTTCGGTGGCGTAGTTGTATTACAGTACGACTGCAAAGCTGAGGTCTCGGGTTCGATCCCCGGGTCGGGCAAAGTGATATTGGATTTTTCTATTCAGTATCAGCCCGGAGTCTGGAATTTCTGCCCGATATGGCGATAAGCTCGTCCCCTATCACATCATGGAACGGAATACGCTTGGCGAAAAGTGGGTGCACTAGTTGCGCCTCTGCCTACTCCTTCCGGGATAAAAGGCATGAGCATGCGTAATAATCAAAATATTTTTACATACAAAATTGAGGCCTATAAAGGCCTTGGTATAAGGCAAGCCGTGCATTGCAAAGGCACTTTAGTGGGATTTTAGTATGTCTAAAACTATATGAGGTACAAAACAACAGCATGTGACGTGCTTCATCAAGGAAGCATTTTAATTATTCCTCTGGGAAATTATTATATCAGGACAGGCTGAACGCGATGATTGATATTAAAAACGTACTGACCCGTATTGGTCGGAAAAGTATAAACTCAGTCTCCTTGTTGGAAAGGTAGAGCTGCATAGACCTCTGCACGGGCGCGAGGTGTGTTTTGATCCTCTTCTGGGCTTCCTTCACCAACACTGCGAGCTGCTCTGGCGTGGCCCACGGCTGGGCTTTCAGTTGCTCCATCGGCGTGAACGCTTGAACCTGAACAGTAGGTTTTTGGTGAATCCACGTGATTTTCAGAAGTAGCTACATAGTCCTTTGTTGGCATTCTATTAAAATATGCAAGAAAACTAGGCAAATAATACAGACCTTTTCAATAAAATTAATCATAGGCCCAACTAATATTTCCGTGGCGTTCTTAATGAAGCTCTCACAACAACTCTTCAGTTGCCTGTCGACCTCCTTGCGTGAGTCCAGCAGGTGTTCTCTCACCATAGGCGTGCCTTCCAACAGGAACTCTAGTAATGCGTTATTAGAGTTCAGCGAGAAGATTTGCCGAGGCTTCTGTATTAGGCCATACGCTGCGTTCTTCATATTGCTGAAGTCCAAACTGGTTTCTTTCACTACAAAATCTACTTGAAAAGGGGCGATTTGCTCTCTCAGTATCAACAGATGTTTGATCTGGAATAGCTCTCCATCTATGTTGGTGGTGTTTTGCGAGATCTGCTTTGCTGCATTATCTATGCTTTGGACGCATAGCGAGATCGCTTCTTGGGCGAGTCCTTGGAAGACTCTCTTCTCTAAGCAGCGGTAGAGTCTAGAGAGGGCTGCGAGGGTCCTCCGTACGGTCGGATACCACATACCGTGAAGGTCCGCGGGCGAGGCTTGTGGTCTCCTCTGGGCCTCCACATTGATGTTGGCAACTTCCTGTGATGTTGCCGAGATGTCCGATATCATGGAGTTGCGTGAGTCGCTCCGTTTGAGGGAGGCCTCTTGGATTGATAATGCGATTTGCTGTAGGGAGAAGGAGTTTTATATAATTTTTGAATGTTGACTGGTGGTGTGTTGGTGGTGGTGGTGGTGGTGGTGGTGGTGGGGGTACCTCCATCATGTGCAGCTTGTGCGGGTAGGCGAGGTCGCCGGGCGCGGGCGCGTACCGCAGCACGTCGGCGCGCAGCTGCAGCTGGGCGCGGAACACGAGCCGCTCCTGCGCGTCCTGCGCCAGCGCGCGCGCCGCGAGCCCCACCGCGCGCAGCCGCACCGCTGTCGAACCGATATAACCGTTATAACCGTTTGCAATCTAAATTTATCTTTATTATTCCTGATTTATTATGTGTTCCGCCAGACGTCCGAAGTCCATTATGAGAGAGTACATCGTCCTTTTACCATTCATTTCGCTAGATGTCGCTAGTTTCCATCTCTAAAAGCTTGTTTAACGCCCTCTAGCTTAAAAATGTGAACTAAAAATTTCTTACCACTGGTTACCAGCCGCCATGTTCAATCATTGTTGCGTCGTTTTTCGAACCGTTCACATCGTCGCTAAATAAGCAGTATTCTTTTAAAAATATATTTTAAATATTCAAAAAAGATTAAATATTTAAATTTTCGAGATTTAAAGTAGAAAATTTACTTAATAAAAATAAGTTTCCATCTCGCTAAGTGTAAATTAGAACTATGGAGAATGTTAGTCAACCCGCATTATCAAGATCGCCGAGAAAAAAGTCGCGTTCAAAATCAGTTTCATCGGATACGAGTGGCAAGATTTGCAATGGCGATGACTCATCGTCGTCATCGGAGTCGCCCGCGCCGGCACCACCACGTGGGAAGCGGCGCCGCACAGCTTCGCGGGAATCTGATTTAGAACGGAGGTTTGATTTATTATCCCAGCAATTGGTGAGTCAATTGAATAACATTTTATACACCAACTATTCCTCTACCACCGCTGCACAGACGAAATATAACGTGTTAGATAATGCCATGCAATCGACCTCTGACGTACCGGCTTCATCTTACATGCCTACATCTGCCATGCAGGGTGAAAATTTTTTGCGACCACCAGCAAGTAATATTAATAAAATTGCCGATCTTAATGTTTCTATCAAGGAACCGGCGGTAGTCAAGGCTAATCCCGGCCGCGTCACAAAAATTAATAGTATGCAAAGGTTCGATTCTGTAGACTGGAAGGCCGTCCGTTACGTAGATATACAAAAGAAATATGTTGCTTCTCCAGCATTTAGCGAACTGAAAGTCAATGAACAGTTACGAAGATTCGAGGACCCCTTTTCTCCTATAAAATGGCCCCAAATGGAACGTAGTTTCGCTGCTCTGTCTAATGCTCTGTAAGCACAAAATGAAGTCGTTAATTCGGCTTTACAAGGTCTTATTGACTGGTCCGCGAACACTGAAGTCCATTTGAATCCTAACTGCCTTTATGATAAATTGTGCGAATTATTTGGTAAAGAATCTAACTACCAGACAGTTTCATATGATATTTCTCAAATAATTTGCGGTAAACGCGCTGAAGTTATGGAGATACGCCGTCGAACAATCTTGAAATCATTGAAAGATAAGTATGCACGCGAAGACATAGAAAAAATACCTCCATCTTCAGAATATTTATTTAATCCACAAGCTTTGGAGGCCTATTTGCAAAAAATTGGCGGATTAGAAAATTTGGATAAAAATAAGAACCCCCGTACGACGCGCCCTAAGTCTCCACAGCCTTCGACCTCCTTTCAAGATAGACCATTTCATGCTCGGTCATCGAAACCAACGCGGTTTGAAAGAAATGATACTGGGGGCCGAAAGAAACACGATGATTTTCCAAATAGAAAGAGAGGGGGGCGAAACATCAAAGGAACCCGTAAATCAGCCAAAAAGAATAAATGACATGGTGAGTTTTTCTGGTGGGTGTCTAACGCATTTTCAAAAAATTTGGGCGCGGTACAACCCGCCCAAGGCGGTCTTAAAAATGATAACCGGCGCTCGAATTCCATTCAACCAGACACCACCCTTAATCTTACCAACACAAGATGCGATGACTCGATTTCAAACTCCTGTCACACCAGAAATGTCGTTGGAAATTCAAAGAATGATTCAGGCTCGTATTTTAGAGCCTGCCCCTCTAACCCCTTCATTTATATGCCCTTTATTTTTGATTGTAAAAAACAATGGAAAAAATCGTGTAATATTCAATTTGAAAGCTTTGAATCAGTTCATGAACCCACAGAAATTTCATCTGTTTCATTACTATCGCCTGCCGAATTTCCTGCAGCCAGGCGACTGGATGGTCAAACTAGATATCAGCCAAGCATATTATCATATACCAATAACACGTCAGCACCGCCGTTTCTTGCGTATCAGTTACAACGGCCGTCTCCTCCAAATGACTTGCCTACCATTCGGTTTGGCTGCAGCACCAAGGATGTTCGCAGCCATAACAAATTGGACAGCCGAAGTTATGCGCTCCAAGGGAATCAGACTGGTAGTTTACTTGGACGATTTTCTAATCTGTCATCAAGACCGGAATTTGCTTCAAGCACAAGCAAAGACTACGGTAAGATTTTTATCCAGCCTGGGCTGGTGGGTAAATTTAGAGAAATCTATCGTAACACCAACAACTGGGACAACTGGGACACACAGCACAATACGAAATCCCTGCCACAGGAAAAGATCGACAAAATACGTCGGTGCATGTCAACTCGTCTCGCTGCTGGCAATTGGACTCTCAAGCAGGCTCAACGCCTCTTAGGGTGCCTAAACTTTGCGACCTTCGTCACCCCACGGGGAAGGTTGCATTGCCGTTCAATGCAGTGCCAGAGCAATTTGCTTCGGAAAACACCTCGCAAGCCTTCTCTGTTTTCAGACGAAGTGCGCCTGGAACTCCAATGGTGGCTAGAGAATGTTGCTCAAAAAAGCCCAATACATCAAAAGTTTCTTCCAACGAACTATATAATAACAGATGCATCAGATGTGCAATGGGGAGCTATGGTAAACGACAGGAAAATACAAGGGAAGTGGAACAGCCGTCAAAAACATTGGCACTGCAATCGGAAAGAAATTTATGCCGTAATTGCCGTTATATCGAAACAAGCGGCAGCACTCGCAAACTCGACAGTGATTTTACAATGCGACAACAGGACAGTAGTATCATATATCAGGAACGAGGGGGGAACGAAGTCACATCTGCTACAAGATTTGACCAAGGATTTATTGGCTCTGGTGGACAAACTAAATATTGTACTCGTCCCTCATCACATTCCGGGAATTTACAATACCGAGGCCGACCACCTCTCACGCAATCGAGGCAGCCCCGAGTGGCACCTTCTAGACGGGGCTACGTCAAAGATTTTCGAACGCTGGGGAACGCCAAGAATCGACCTATTTGCTTCAAGAACGGCACACGTCGTGCCAAATTATGTTACAATCGACTTGTTAGACTCCAACGCCTGCTTTCACAACGCTTTCAGCAGATGCTGGGAGTACGACCTGGCCTGGGTGTTTCCTCCACCGGGACTAATACCGCGAGTACTGCGACACTTCAACACCGCATCAGGACACTTCATACTGATAACTCCCAAGTGGAAGAGGCCATTTTGGCGTACCGACATCAAGCTTCGCGCTTTGGGACGACCAATCAAGATCCGGAATCTTCAAACGTTTCTGGTAGACACTACAACAGGCCGATCCCCGGCCCACATCAACAATCTACTGTTGGAAGCTTGGCACATTTTGGGTGGGACGCATTAACCACGACGTGGTCATCCAACGAAAAGAATCTACTCGCATCGTGCTGGAGACCATCGACCCTAAAAACATATGCCCCCATTTGGACAAAATGGTCAACCTGGTGTCATAATAATAGTGTAACGCCTCATCGACCAGACCCTTCACAAGTAGCTAGATATTTGGCTCATTTGTTTTTATCAAATAATTTAGCGTACCGTACAATTCTTGTACATAAATCTACCATAGCTTCGGTTTGTGAAACTATTTCGGATGTAAAGCTTTCAAATAGTCATATTGTGAAACATATTTTAAAAGCAATTTCGCTATCTAAACCAGTACCTCCAAAAGTACCGATATGGGACGTGAGATTAGTTATTAGGCATTTAAAAAATACTCTCCCAAAAAATACTTTATATGATATTTCTAGACGTACTGCTATGATTTTATTATTAACATCAGGACGTAGAGTACATGATTTGTCGTTGTTGCGATGTGACCCTGATCATTTTATCGATAATAATGATACTATTACTTTGCATCCCAATTTTGGTTCAAAAACAGATTCGGCTACATACCAACAATCTAGCTGGACTTTCTTAGCCTCTCCTAACGAAAACACCAATCCAATTTTTTGGCTTAGAGCCTTAGTGGAGGCAACCAAGGATATACGAGGTTCTATTACAAGTCTATTTATCACCACTAAGAATCCCGTTAGGCCAGCTACGCCAACAATTATTGGCGGTTGGATTAAAAGTTTATTATTGGATGCGGGAATACATGCATCTCCTGGTAGTTGCCGGTCAGCTGTTTCATCCCTAAATTGGGTAGAAAACTATCCTGTAAACGAAATTCTGGCGAAAGCTAACTGGAAGCACGAGATTACTTTTAGAAAATTTTATCAAAAAGAAATTAGAATTACAGATACCAGCATTGCAGAAAGATCTTTATCACAATATTTTTCTGTGTCTAATTAGTTAACTAGTTAATTATACATCAATTAATTTATGTACTATTGTTGCTAGCATTAAACCACTAAGATTTCCTTTTTCACATTGTTGCATTTATATTGAATTTCTTACATGCCGCCAGGAGATAACAAACAGATCTCTCATAATGGACTTCGGACGTCTGGCGGAACACATAATATAAAAATTTTACCTTCCAATAAAATTTGTATTATGTTTCCTCAGACGTCCGAAGTCCAGGTAAGTCCTTCCTGGGCTACCTATATTTACATTATGAACCGAACAATGATTGAACATGGCGGCTGGTAACCAGTGGTAAGAAATTTTTAGTTCACATTTTTAAGCTAGAGGGCGTTAAACAAGCTTTTAGAGATGGAAACTAGCGACATCTAGCGAAATGAATGGTAAAAGGACGATGTACTCTCTCATAATGGACTTCGGACGTCTGAGGAAACATAATACAAATTTTATTGGAAGGTAAAATTTTTATATTATTTTACTTATAAAACTCCCTTTAAAATCATACAATTTACTTTTTTGAAAAATGTGTATATTTAATATTTTTTTCTTTCATTGGTAATATATAAATGGTCAGTCCAATATGTAGTTACCATATTATAACACCCTGTATATTCATATAACATAGTAATATTATATTTTATAAAATACTAGCTTTTGCCCGCGGCTCCGCCCGCGTGAATGAGTTTTCCCGGTATAAAAGTCCCGCTTAAAATGTAGCTTATATGACACGTTCGTAGATTTACCATAGCAGCGCCATCTATTGATTACTTACTTAACCCAGTCGAAAGGTATCGACATCTGTTAGAATCATTCATAGCAGCGCCATCTATTGATTACTTACTCAACCCAGTCGAAAGGTATCGACATCTGTTAGAATCATTTGGAGTTAAGATAATTGTGACTGTCAAATAATAACAGACAAATAATTAGCAATAAATTAAAATTGCGACTATAATTTGAGATTTAAACTATCCTATCTCTCAAGTTGGATCGAACTGCACATGGTGTGCGAATTTTATTATAATCGGTTAAGTGGTTTAGGAGTCCATTGAGCACAAACATTGTGACACGAGATTTATATATATTAAGATTGTACCAATATTTTACAACAGTATATAGGTTGAATTTTTCAAGTGGGCATGGATAGCGAAATCCGAATCTATGAGAAATAGTGAAAAATGCTCAAAGGAGTCTCGAAGCTGATTTTGATGGAAATTAAAACTGTATGATTGGATTTAAAAAAAAAACAATAGGCGTAGTCAATAATTAGTCTTATAACTTAAATATTTAGGTTAGAGAATAAAAGGTCCGTTATTCACTTTAAAAAAACAACATTACATTTCATTGGTATAAAAACGTGGACTGTTATGAATAAGCTCATATTATAATGAAGTACAAATAGTGTTGGTGAACTTACGGTCATTGTTGACTTGTTCTTCAATTACTTCCACTCGCAATATGATGCATAGTTCAGTGAGCGTTTCCAGGTGATTAATATGAATTATTTGAGGCCTGAGCGTCTCATATAAACTGTTGCATAAAGACTGCAGATATTCTCTGCAACAAATAAGGCACATTGTGTTTATATTGTTTGCAATGAAAATATAAATATTTAAATTTATATTTTTTATTACGGATTCAATATATTTCAATGAGTAAATGAACTATATTTTTTTTTCAATTTTGTCTGCTTTTTCATGAATTACAATAATTGTAATATAGTAGTGTTGTAGTGTACAGTGAATACCGGTTATAACGACATAGAAGGGACCTAATCTGTACGCTATATCCGATAGTCGTTATAATAGATGTGGTTGTGGTGTAGTAGTAAGTAGTTCCATACTCGAGCGCAGGCGAGGGCTCTGAGAAGAAGTGCAGGTAGAGCGCGTGCTCGTCGCGGCACGCGTGCGACACCGCCGAGCACGCGCCGCGCACGCGGCCGCATGCGTCCGGCGCGGCCCCCGCCCCCACCACCCGCGTCACACCCGCCCGCCGCGACGCGTACTCGCGCTGGATGTCCGACAGCAGAGATTCATAACTAAAATACATAACAAATTTGTTGATAGAATCATTCATCACTCTTCTACTACTAAAATACTAAATCAGCATAAATTAATTAGTAGCATTTACTTGTTTACGATAACTTACTCAGCATTACTCTCAGCTCGGTTCTCTATCTCACTGATAACCTTCCTAAGCTTCGGCGCCGCTGCCTGGAACTTGCCGAAATACACTGCGTATGCAGTGTCCATGGACTCCTGATCGTTAGGGTCGTCTTCTTTAGATGTTAGTATCTGCTCGGTCGCGTGGTTCAACACGTGCGTCACATATGAACGTATCAGAGAGATGGCACGGCTCTGCAGGTGCCGGTACTTCACTAGGTAAGTGTGAGATTCTTTGTAACTGCTCTGGAAGAATATATAGGATGTTGTAGAATGGTATCAGCCATATAGTCAACTCTAATTTTATTTATCAAGTGTTTGTGTGTGTGACTGTGTGTATGTATTATTTGTATTCAAAAACTAGGTGTCATCTTTACTAATATATTAATACATTATTAAAATGATATACTAGGTTATGAAGAGTTAATTGTTAGAAAATAAAGTTTGTTTTTCCAACAACCTACAAGTTTTCTGTAATAGGGGGGTAGTTTCCTATAGCTGATTTTGTACCATAATTTATATGTAGCATAAAATAATACACAACCGAAGTTCTTCTGTAAAATCAGCATCAAAATTGGTTGAAAAATAAAGCAGTTATTCATATTTGAAATATTGTTGTGAGGAAAAGTGGGGGCGTGGTGAAATTATCGTACTATACCTTTCTCACGCACGCAGTGTTATGGCCGGTTACACCCGGTGACGTCACAAATTGATAGTTCTGTTATTTGGCAGCTACCACTTCCACCAAATTTCAAAGCTTAACTTAATTATTATTGAGAGGATTTTGAAAATTCTTTT
The DNA here is from genome assembly GCA_947568825.1 of Sphinx pinastri. NCBI lineage: Eukaryota > Metazoa > Arthropoda > Insecta > Lepidoptera > Sphingidae > Sphinx > Sphinx pinastri. Next base: position 20,851,128 of record OX387617.1, read on the forward strand.
TCTGTTAGATTTTAGATGATATACATTTTTGATGAATGTATTTTAAAAAAAAGTTGTTAGCTACCCAATTACTTACATTGGCTTTCATATAATCGAGACACTCGTCAATTTTAGCCAAAACAGTGAAGAAAGAATCACTGTTCACAGACATGGTGGGGCTGTTGAGACGTTGCGACAAATGCTCCACTTGCGTGAAATAATGTAATTTCTGTTTTATATCTTCACCTGAAAACAAGTAGAAAAGAAACCACTCAACAAATTCTAAGGCATGCCTTTATTCAGTTCTTTTATTTACGGTTTCATACATTTTATATCCTCAGCTGATCAATTGGTAATTATAATAACCAATGTTTAAATTAATGTAACTAATATACGATGTGTAATGAGTTTCTCATTTCATAATCATTTCTCTGTTTCATAAGAAAGCTTTTATTCTAGAATTTTGCAAAGGCATATTCAAGTAGAATAAAATATTATAACTCTTTTATTTAGTTTAGGTATGATTAATAATTTACCAATGTTGCTGAGTTTAGTTTGATCGGCAAGTAGCTGCTCACTCATCATGTGCAATGTGTTAGTTTTGTTTGACACAAAATTGTATTGTTCTGATAGTTTATCCAAATCAGACACTGTAGCACCAATCTGTAAATTATAGTCAAACTTCAATGATTTAAAATTATGTATGAAATATTTAAAGGTAATATTGGTCTCAAAAAGAGAAGTCCAAAGTCAAAATGCAGTTTCTTTAGGTATTAGGAGTATATTTAGATAATAACCATTCAATATTATGACAGGTTAAGAATGTCGAAATGAAAATAAAATATAGTTGAATGACAGCCTTGATGGCATAGTTGTATTACGGTACAACTACAATGCTGAAGTCCCAGGTTCGACATGCATCGGGCAAAGTTATATTGGGTTTTTCTACTCAGTATCAGCCCGGAGTCTGGAATTTGTGCCCGATATGGCGATAGGCTCGCCCCTTATCACATCATGGGACGAAATAAGCATGGTGAAAAGTGAGTGCATTAGTTGCGCCTCTGCCTACCCTTTCGGGTGTGGGTGTGCTTGAAGAAGGGAAATGAAAATAACATCATACTAAATGGATGTCATAGAAAGCATTAAGTTTTTTCTTGTAATATGTTTTAGTGCCCAAATCACTTACAAACAATGCCATTAAATGAACACAATGATTTCAACAAGTATGCCAACACAAAAGTCACACACCACATAGGATGGGTAAAACAAGTTATGGTATTCTATTGGTCAGTATAACCAAGCATATTTCTTTAAAAATAGCTCAACATAAGCATTAAAAGTAATTCTACTTTTTTGTCATATTAAGCACTAACTTTTGCTCGCGGCTCTGCCCGCATGAAAAGCTTTTCTGGGATAAAAGTCCCCCTTTATATTTTCCCAGGATAAAAAGTAGCCTATGTCAGTTCCAAACTATTTCCATAGCAAATTTCATCAAAACCCATTCAGTGGTTGGATATGTGCAGTAACAAACAAACAGAAAAGAATTATAAAAATCGCTGATTTGTTTTCCATCACTCTTCTTTAGTCACCCCCTTTCTTTTCTATCACATTTCTTTCCACCTCGCTGATTTTAGCCAATGTAGCCCATTAAGGACAACGTTTTTTTAATGATTATGAAAGTTGAGAGTTTGGAGAATTTTTTAGACCTACCTTGGAACCACAAAGTCACATGTTTAGATTTTTAATTTAAAGTTGAAAATTTAACTCATAATTCATAGAACGTAAGTTTTTCATTTACACCAACATTTTCATCGAATTTACGAAGTTGATTATTTTTATCAAAAAAGTAAATCTAATGAAAATTTTGTTGCAGAAAAAACATCTAAAAAATGTTCAAATCAACAAATCTCAAAAATTCAGAAAAATCTTCATAACTATGAAAAATCGCGGAACATACATGGGGGTGATTCGAGTACCCCAAAGGGTGGTTTATCTCTGGCCCTCCGCTTGACAATATTTTTTGGGACACACTGTATATATTTCTTTCTGTCCATGAAATAAAATTTTTATCTTATCCAAATTTATACCTCTGGTACTTACTCTATCAGTTAATGCCACACATTCATTCCTTCGATCCTCCAGCTGCTTATAATATGCTTCATAAGGAGTGTCATCAGCCTTGAGGTTGTTGCTGAACAGGCTCTCGTACCACTCCATAAAATCATATGTTGTGTCCATTGAAGGCAGTACACTCATATCTGCTTTCTCAGTGTCATTTTCTATTTTTTCCTGACATACAATGATTTTAATGTAGGTAAAATGTAAGTGTATAAATTGTACATGCCAAAATTTATATTAATACTAGCTGACCCGCCAAATTTTTTTTCCATATAAATAATTTTTAGAGATTATTTGAGTAGAAAAAATTAATTAATTATTGTAAGTACGTGAGGATGTAGTGTATTAGTGTTAGAAGCATGGACCGCTGTAATTTAATAATTATTAATAAGATGGGTTCTCCCCAATCTTCAGGGTACTCCACTTGCAAAGCGCAATTGCCTCAATATCCTGGGCATGGATATTTGCTGCGATCTGAATCCAGGGAACCACATCGAGGGCGTAATATCTGCCACTTCTCGTAGAGTCTGAACCCTGAACAGGGTGCGGAGGTATTTCACGCCCGATATGCTTAGCCGTTTTTATAAAGCGCAAGCGTGGCCGGGTATGGAATACTGTTCGCACTTCTGGTATGGATGCTCCAAATATCTACTCGATGCCTTGGATGGATTGCAGCGAAGGGCTATCCGCATTGTAAATGATACAGACGTGCCAAAAACCGAGAACCGCTGCAGTTGCGTCGGGATATAGCCTCACTCAGTGTATTCTATCGTCTGTATCATGGGGAGTGCTCTGAAGAATTGTTTAACCTTATCCCATCCTCACCATTCCTCAGCAGAACCACGCGTGCTGGCTTACGGAACCATAGCTTCGTGGTCTCCTCTATCCCGGCCCATATCAAAAGGTTTGGAAATTTATACTTTTGCCGTACCATTAAGCTGTGGAACAGTTTGCCGGCACGCGTGTTCCCTCCGTCTTACAACATGGGGTCCTTCAAGCGGAGTGTGAAGAAGAAATTAGCAGGCCGGCATAATTGTGCCAACCGTTAAGGGATAATCTTGTCCCTTACTGGTTGACATTTTTTATGGACTTCACTTCGCTTAACATCAGGTGCAGTGAAGTCACTTTGCCGAGCTAAGTATAAAAAAAAAATGGGACAACATTATTACAGCCCTCCAAATTGATAACGAATTTACTTGAAAAGTACAATGAAGTAGTAAAATGATTATTGTAAACGTCACTACTACGATCGAAGGACAAACAATAACAATGACCTAAAACAGTAAAGGGAGTGACAGAGGGCTTATTGTGTAAGAGAGACAGGTGACCGGCGCTTCAGTCTCATCCCTACTCCAAGCTGCTTAGTCAATGAGAAGTGACATCGGCAGACGCCTAGCAAGAATAATTGTCAGAGATAATAATGGATCAGTTACCAAACGCAGTTAAAAGATAAAATTACTAATATAGCTATTAAATAATAAAAAAAATAGGGGTTGATTGTAGAGAGATGAAAATTTAGGATTGTATGTATTTTTAAATGCTGTATCATAAAAAATATAAAAACAAAAAATTTTATATAAAAAATAAAAAAATAAATTTAGGGGTGGACTACCCTTAACATTTAGGGGGATGAAAAATATATGTTGTTCGATTCTCAGACCTACCCGATATGCACACTAAATTTCATGAGAATCGGTGGAGCCGTTTCGGAGGAGTTTAACTACAAACACCGCGACATGAGAATTTTATATATTAAGAGATTACGTTTATGGCAATACAAGAAAATGTTGCACAACAAATTAAATTATTAGAGTGGATAGATTTCCAGAGAACCAGCCACGGTTTGAGATATAAAACGCATGTCCAAGTAAATTAAAGCCATTTCTGGTTATTTACAAGCGAAATAACGTCGCCATTTTAGCATTATAAAGAATAACTCGAGAGCCGGTACTCAACATAAAATTAACAGTTGTAAAACAAGTCCACTTCATAAACTATCATCATTTATTTAATTTTTCAATCACACGATACCGTGCTGCTAAGTGTAGATCATTTTTAACTTTAATTTCTTACTTCATCAGGGTCCGAAGATACGCCAAGTACAAGTGACTCCAAATCCAGTATTGCCTCTCGTTGGTCGGCATTGAGAGGTGCCAGAGGGTTTTCTGCAGCCTCCCAAAGTAACAACTTGCTTTGAATCTCTTTTAAACTCATAGTATCCATTATTAAAACTTTATTTAAGCGCTTATACTGAATAAAACTTTATTATCAAATTTTATACATTACAAATATTGACAACTGACAGGACCAGGAGTGACAGATGACGCAAAGAGTAATATATACATTGGGAAAGATGACGAAAGCAAACTCCGTTCCAAGTCAGAGCTCACTGGTTTATGTATATTTAGCTTGAAACTGTAATAGACAATCCGTAGATTGATACAATTCTATATCTATGAGACAATTTGATTTACGAACAAGAGTACAAGACGTATTTTTCGCCTTGCCAAAGAGAGAGAAAAAAAAAAAAAAAGACGTATTTTTGATCCTATGCATTTTGTGCAAGTTTTGTATATATGTGTATCATGAAACGTGATTTAAGCGGAAAGTATTTGTAATTTATTTGACTCGAACGTTTAAGAGATGATGTCTATAAGATGTAATATTGTTGAACAAAACGCTATCTAGCAGCTAATAGCAAATGCAAATTTCGGTACGAAATCCATCTAGTATTCGTATTAATAAACAGCTGCTATAAAAACTTTTCAGTTTAGCTTGAAAGACGTTATAATTTATTGTTCACGATAAAACAACGCCATCGATCCAGTTTTATACATACCAGTGAGGACATAGTATGTGCATAGTGCCATCTAGTGTTACTGATAATTAAATTTAATGCGTTAGCACTCCACAGATGGCGTTATTAAAAAAAATCGTAGCCACGTGTAAACATGGCACATGCCACCAAGTTGTAGTTTTTTACTAGTTTGAACTCGTATATCCAGTTCTTCCTTTTCATACATTAATTATTGCAGGTTCCGTCTGGATACCTTTGAGCTTTGTTCGTAAACTTGAAATTAAGTTTTGAGGTATTAAGGAAATAAGAGCTGCCAAATTTTTGTACAAATATAAGAGGAGACTAAATAACAGTAGTTAAGATTGTATTTTAACAAATAGTTAGAAGTACTTAGTACATAGATTTTTTTTATTTTGAATTTTCTAAATAAAATCAATATTTTTTCTCTTAAATTCGATTTTACTATTAATGCTTTGTAATTTTTGTCTTGGTGGAAATAAGTTCTATGATCCAGGATATCGGATATTTAGGGTAACTAATTAGATAAATTTAAAAACATTATTTCACACACTGCCTTGGTGGCGTAGTTGTATTACGGTGCAACTGCAATGCTTGGGTCGCGGTTTCGATCCCCGGGTCAGGCAAAGGGATATTGGATTTTTCTATTCAGTATCAGCCAGGAGTCTGGAATTTGTGCCCGATATGGCGATAGGCTCGCCCCCTATCATATCATGGGACGCTTGGCGAAAAGTGGGTGCACTAGTTGCGCCTCTGCCTACCCCTTCGGGGATAAAAGGCGTGAGTGTGTATGTATGTATGTATTTTACGAAATATTGTGCGTGTATCGATCAATAAAGGTTTCTGTGGAGCCAGTATAATATTGTTTTCAACGGCACAGTTGGCAGCCCTAGGTGGTTGTAGCAGGGTAAGTCCTACAGCGGAACAATAAAATAACAACATTTTGAGTAGTTTTGCATTTATTGGGTATGAGGAACCTTTGTGGTCAACATAAGCTACAATGGACTTTTCTGTTTACAATATATTTACAAATTTCCGTATTATATCATATAGTTTGTATCATCTAGAACTAGGGTAATGCTTTAGGAGTAAATTACTGTATATTCACAATAACCACGAAGAGCTAATGAAACTCATCTATACACATATTTCATTTAGTAGCCTTGTACAAAACACTAAGTATTATCTATTAGACCGCGAGCGAGGAGTGGCGGCCGGTCCGTGACCGTGCCGTGACGGCTCCGTGCCGGATACGTGACGGCGCGTGCCTTTGCCCTGTCCCCGCTCGACAGTAACACAATCCAACGGTCAGTCGTCAGCGCACTTTGTTCTGCTGTTTACAGTTAAACAACGTATGTAACGTATGTAGCTACATTAAATACAGCGAATATTAACTTATACATTTTAGATATATAATAAAGTTTCTCAGGGATTCGATCCTCTCGAAGGCAGACACTAACGGAATCTGTTCCTCTCATCGCATACTCTCATTATATACACTCTCGTCACTATCACCACTTGTACTATATACAAACAATTTAATTATTAAAAAAATACAATGTTAAATTGCTATATAACCTCTATTTACCGATATAGGGTTGGAATATAAATCTTTTATATCAGTTTCAGCGTGCAAAATCCACTAGCCAGCGTTCGCACGAGTGTACCCTCTCGCAACGACTCTAACCTACAACGAACCACTCGCGCTCGTTCACTCCCGCACGTCACTCACTCACACTCACACGCACACCCCGAGCCACCCCCATGAGGGCTGACAGGCGTACACCGTGCACACAAACATTAATATTTAATTGTAAACGTATTATTAATGTATCAACTAAATGAAAACACTCCACACTACGCTTTACAAAGTCTGCTCCGACTCGAGACTACTCGAGACCGGCGAGTGACGATCACTTCACGATATAACGTAAACATTGCTAAAATGTCATAAATAACTTAATAGTTACAATTACAAAAACAATACATGTATATAGGAAATAAATTAACACACAGTCCTTCAATGCGTAGGAATATTTAACTATTTCGTTACATTTAGTACAAACACACATCTTACGAGTTACCTTAAATGGAATACATTACGCGGGTAGCGACACTTAAACTTTAAACCGAACGGAAATAAACTGCGTACATCGAAACACTAAGACTCGTTGCAGAGACGCGTAGCAAAAGCATGGCAGTTAGCACGAAATTCTGCACCCTAAATATTAACCACGGCAAATATATAATCCTACGTATCCGAAGCGTGATAGAGTAGAGTAGCCGCCGTCGCGGCGCTGCGGTGCGCTACCGATGCGTTACCGGTACTGGTGCGCCACCGCACTGTTGCAGGCTACTGGACACTCGGTGCGACCCTCGGCGCTCGACCGGTGCCACTCCGTGATAACCTACGCATTAACATAGCACAGCCATAGTGTGTCCCGGGAGCGGGTCCAGTGCGGCTCGTGCAGGTCTACGAGACGGGCGGCGGCGGGCCCTGCGCCTGCGCGGGCGGCTTGCTGCCCGGCGCCGGCAGCTGTGCGAGCGTGTCCTGGCTGGCGTGTGCGCGCAGGTATGTGTTCTCCACCTCCAGCTGGTTGATCCTCTCCATCAGTTCGGCGATGCGCTCTTTCAGGACTTCCACTTCTTCGCGCACCGCGAACATCAAGTGGCTCTTAACCAGATCCTGAAACAATTATAAAAACAATACGTTAATATAAAAAAAAAATACAAATAAATTAACTGCAAAGTAATACAATATATTAAATCCTGTACTTAGTAATAATTATTTAAGACAACATTAAGTTTTGTTTAGTACTAACGGAGCACGACAAAATTAATCGGTTTAAACTCTAAACGAAGTAACACTATAACGTACTTTTGTATCAGGCAAATACAAATAAATTAACTGCAAAGAAATACAATATATTAAATCCTGTACTTAGAATAATTATTTAAGACAACATTAAGTTTTGTTTAGTACTAACGGAGCACGAAAAAATTAATCGGTTTAAACTCTAAACGAAGTAACACTATAACGTACTTTTGTATCAGGCAAATACAAATAAATTAACTGCAAAGAAATACAATATATTAAATCCTGTACTTAGAATAATTATTTAAGACAACATTAAGTTTTGTTTAGTACTAACGGAGCACGACAAAATTAATCGGTTTAAACTCTAAACGAAGTAACACTATAACGTACTTTTGTATCAGGCACGACCACGTAACAGGGCTCCCTCTGTCCCTTCTGCCTGATCTCGTAGAGACAGCCATGATTGGGTTTCTGCGCGACGTCGATCATATTTAGTGCGCTGTGCGGCGCGGAGTGTAGGCACTAGTGAAGGTCACGTGAGTGTGAGCGTTGCCGGCGCCGGCCGTAATGCGACTGGCGATAACACGATAATGTGACTCGCGAACTTGCCAACTGCGGTGCGGTGTAGCGCTCGCGTCCTGGCGGCTGGCAGGCGACTGATGGTCTGCGCGTGCGCACGTCCTATTTAAAATGGCGGTGACACGTCATCGCCACGCGGACCGACCGTGCACCCTGAGCTCGGTGACAGAACCGACATACGTATCTACACGGGCCCTTATTTAATGTATTTTATATCGATACGGCGGCGACCCGAACACTGAGCAAACAAAAAAAATATATATATTCCGATTATAAATAAGAAGGCGGGCGAAATTGGGCTTGACCGTACACTTGTGAAACATTTATCAATTTTCTTCTTCTATTTTTATGTCTTCCATTTAAAAATATTAGATTTTATTACAAGGGGGAAAAGAAAATCAATTGTCAAATGAATAAGTAACTGACTTCTTGTATCGGGGTCATCAGGCTGTCCTCTACAATGTTGCTAGTTATTAACACGAATTTAATAGTATCGGTTTAAAACTTATTTCGTATCGGAATTTTTATTGCATTAATATTTATTTTATCATCAGTTACGTCATATACCAAGGATAATATTCACATATTAATAAATAATCTTAGGGGGAGGCCTATGTTCAGCAGTAGACTTTTAAAGGCTAAAGAAGAAGAAGAATTAATAACATTATATTTTAGAAATTAAGGACACTTTTTAGGATATTTGATGATAGTCAATATTATTTTATTTTACTGGCAATTCTGTACAGCGATCTCGACGTAATGTCAAATTGAAATACTTATTATTATGGCTCATTTACATTCTCGCTTCGCGGCTCGTATTGTGTTAGCCTCGCAGCTCCCGTGATTCGAGTTTCTGTTTATATTCTCGCGGTGGGTTCATTTGTTTCAAGCGAGCGCCGCGAGCCGCAAGCCAAGGTGCGTGGCGAGTCGCGAGCACACCGTTTACACTCACATCTCGTGGTTCGCCTCGCGACTCGTCTCACCGCTCGCGCGAAAGTGTAAATGAGCCATTATATATTTATATCAGTCCTTGTCGATCCCATGTGATAAGTACAAGTCTGGTTATTATCTAAGCTAGCTGCTCACTAGTCAATACGGCAATCCATTAGGTGCTGTGAACATCTTGTGTTATCAGGTAAATAAAAAGTTACACACAGAAAAATGATTTTTACGCTATACTCTATAGCGATTATTTTTTTACTCCCATTGCACAAACAGATATTTTTTTTTCACTTTTGCAAATGGTTATATTATACCTATCTATAAAATAATGCATAAATTATCTCTGTAACACTAAGCCCAAGATTCTATGAAGTTTCACCCGTATCCTTTAGCCTAGACAAATAAATAAATATTCTTAACATTAATACACTTGACGCAATCTAAGATACACGTAATATACTGTGGGTATCAACAACAAGAGACTTTCTTATATTTTATGACACTCAGACCAGAAGCAAATATTTGCAATGTACAATCTAATCAATAATCTAGTTTATAATTGACATTAATGTGTTACAATGTATAAATAAATGAGCAACATAATAACATTTGCAACAAAGTATGCGGATGTGTTGCGGCGGCGTACCGGCTACCAGCGATTGACATACAGCACGCATTATATTGCGGCAAATAAAAAGTTTACTGCGAGTCGCGAGTGGCGAGTCCGGACCCGCCGGCCGACCTCGTTTCGCGTGCACCAACAATTAACACACATCTATCGACGTTACCAAGCGCCACCGCTGCGATAGTGGACTCTTATAATTAAACCGACTCCTTCAAAATAAATAGCTTTCGCAATCATAAGTGATTAATAATATTTATTTAATAGAGTCAACTATTACTTTTCCTGTGCGACTCTCTTGTTTGCTAGTCTTTCTGCCACCACTTAATCAAGTAACAGTATGCGAGCAGTCTTGTGTGCTGATTTGAAGGATATTGTAGTCAGTGTGAACACTGATCCTAGCTCTCTAAGATCACTATGCAGTACTCTTTGAAAGTATTGAGGCTCGTGGCCACTATGGTTGTTATGGCGCTTATCATCTGCCGAGTAATCTGCTCGTCTCGTCATTTAATTGTATAAGTATTTGGGCTGGCGCCTAAAGCTCCGTGCTATAGAGTGTATGTCACGGAGAAGTGTTTACTGGCGCCGCGCCGGGCCGGGCCAACTTCAATTGAATAAAATTTGCGCTCTCAACATTGATGTATTAAAAACCCGCTCTCAATAACAAACAAACACACGCACATACATCTGGCGACCAAAATAAATGGCAAGATTTATGTACAATTTACGTGAAGCAATGTTGAGACGTGTTTTACATTTTTTGTGTTATAAATATTGAGTAAAAACAAAGCGCTCTTATTATGTATTTAAGTGACAAAAATATAAACATTTTGGGAGTACGAAATATATGGTAGAGCCTCGCAATTTTGTAATTCAAATAACACATACGAGTTTTGCCGTTTTGATGTATTAGATTTGTTATGTATCATTCGGACAGTGAAACTACGCAATGCCCAAAATTTGGCTCACAGAAAACGAACTCTTCAGAATATTTTGGCGACTCTCTGACAGCGCCTTTAACTTTATAGACGTTTATCTTGATCACTTACCATCCAGTGCCGTAACTAGCCATTTATGCATCCAATACAAGTTATTTCAATTGCACCCTGTGCCTGGACGCCACTGGCACCGCCCTAGGATCGCTGCTGTTACCATCAGGCACCGCTATCATTTACTCGCTAATCTTATTATGCGTTAATGCGCTACCGTAAGTCAGAAATAGACAATGAGGTCTCCGATGATAATTGCAATAGTTAAGGGCATTGCAATACTCTACATAATCAATGTAATGCATTAAGATTTTTATGGTAATGTTCACAGAGAATGCGGATAAAGTTTATCATCAGCCAGGCCCGTTCATATTTATTGCGGTAGACATATCGTATTTCATATTTCGCCTTAGGTCTAGTGGCGGCGTGTGTACGCTATAATAACAGTGAGGTTGTAGTCCCTGCTTTGGAAAAGCTTTCTGGTAGTTTCTATGAGCTTCCTGATTTTGTTTTGCCCAATATGGCAAATATTGGCAAACTCGATAAACCGTGGGTAGGTAAAGTAATTCCTCCTACGACTCCGACGATTCTAGGGAATATAGGCGTAAAATAGTTTCATGTATGTCGACCACATAATAAAGTGGACATTTAATTCACAACGTTAACAACAGACATTTATGTACAGTTTTATTAAAATTTCCAATGGAATTAGATTTTTTGCAACGATGTATACATAACGTCGGACGTTTTCTTTTTTTATAGTCGACATTGGACGCCTACGGGGACATGCGGTGCGAAAACAAATATAAAAATCATACGGTCTAGACTTTTACGTTGTGGTGAGTAAGTGCACTGGAAGTGTGTCTAAACGTGGTGTGAGGGGGGAACTTGTGCGTGGCTATAATTAGATTGGTATATAAATAAAGGCTTCATAAGACGTTTAGAGTGGAGCGTGTGGGAGCGACCTTCAGCGGCAGGAGTGTTGCCAGACGCCCCGCTTTCCGCGGTATGTCCCGTTTTTCCCCCCAATCGCAAAACCAGTCGTAATAAGTGAGGCGCCAAACTTCCTGCGATTTTATTTACGTGATATCAACGTGGTATAGATATCTGTGAGCTAAAAACAGCAGCGGATAAGGCGACTATTTAGGTACTAAAAGCCAATAGAGGCAAAATATTAATTTAAATTCACAAAATGTGCCTACATCTCTTCACCGTTCTCGTCCTGTGAAGCAAGCAGACGCTTTACAAAGAACAACTACATAAAAGGCGGGGTACAGGAAGGTGTAATTTTTAAACAATTAGACCTGTTTTATTCAATTGCCGTTATTTGGAAAAATATCTGGTAAGACTAGATGAAACCGTGCCGGTGTGCGCCGGTTGAGGCATCCGGCGCTCAGATTGACGAGGCGCCAACATGCTCATTGATACTTCACAATTGGTGACTGTTTTTCGCTACCACGATAATACCTTTCATATAGTTCACAAAGGACCGCTCAATAACGACAAATATTTTTATTTATTTATTTATTTGTACTTCATACAAAATCATGTAAAGGCGGACTTAATGCCGAAGGCATTCTCTACCAGTCAACCTGGAATGGTGCAGAAACAAAAACATAGTAGGTGCACGAAACAAATTTGGATCATAGTGTCGATTCAATTAAAATACTAATATTAGGTAAACACTACGTCAATACATACACTAATATATTTATATTATAATTAAATATCAGTATGCTTATGGACTTTAATGGCCCAAATCATACCTGAACTAGTTTTGAATAGTTGCATGCAGCAGGAATCGACAGACCCCCCAAACCCGACTCGCCTACAATTAACACCTTCATAAAACTATCGAACTGGATATGCATAGTGATACAGTTAGGCGTAATTTATTAGCACATTGTCTGCAAATTAAACACTGTTATCAAGAGAAGTAATTTTCATGTCAGTAGGTAAATGTGATAATGATTGAAAGCGTTAAAAACAAATTGCGAGGCCGCGCTGGCACGTTCAGATGCTGATAGCGAGAGATAACGTGCAACTACCGTTGTATGATTGAATGTATTGTTTACGAACATATTACACGCAGAGATATTGAAGTTGATGCAGATTTAATTAACATTGATAAACTGATAAGTGCGAGTGAATACTACAAAATTGAGGTTTATAAACACATGTCTAGCGTAAACAAAGGTGCAACATGTAACGTCGTTCTTGAGTTGTATATAGCGTTAGAAACATGATTACAAATATTATTGTTTAAGTTTGTAAGCTCCGCCATGCACGGGCACATTGAATAGCGTCGACGCATGCAGACTGCACGGCGGTGCACGGTTATAATCCGCGATCGAACCATATTGCTTTAATTGGCTTCCTGACGTCACAATACTAATACACGGCTCAATGACACGCGTATGGATGCACGATTGTTGTAAGAAGCAGAACATAATGTGGCAGATTGTGAATATAGCAAATGACACTTTAGTCGAAGTGACCTTCAATGAGATTTAAGACTGGATAAAAGAAAACAAGTATTTCTTTTACACTTCTTTTTCAACAATCGACTGTATTAGCATTTCTGTGGATTCCATAATAAATTGTCGGTGCGAAGATCAATTTCGCGACATCTCGTTTCATAATCAACGACTCAGTTTACTACGTAAGCTATTAACAGCTTCACCGCACTCGTATCTAAATACCCATTATCATTGACTTGTACAAATGTCATTTTCTACAATAACATTATAAGATTTTATCATAAACAAAAACCTATTATCGTAACATAACATCCGCCTGGCAGCACCGTCGTAAATAACACTACATGTGCGCTATCGAAGGATTAATGGCACAAAAAAACGATTAGCAATTCAAACTGCGTCGTCTGAGCAACCGGTCGCCGTGGCCGCATGCGTAAACAAAAGTTTAAAGGAGCGCCATGGAGATTTTATTAAAATACAAATGATATCATCACCATAATATTAATATTGTAGGCGTAATATTGTGTGGTTGTGAAGGTACCGAAAGGTGACCGTACCGTGCGCTGTTAGGGTCATAGATCTTAAATAGTTGAGCCAATTTGTAGACTATATAATCTGTAGCATAAATTGTCCGACTGGACTACAGTGGTACCACTGTTTCAATGATAATTGGCATGTGTTACAATTTTAGTAATGGACATTCTACACCTTGAAAGTCGGTAACCTACCTATTATTCTTCTAACATTATGTATGTTTTATGGGCGATGGTAATCATTCACTGTTCATCATCTCCAGTACAGCCCACATTTTACAAAGTATTGCACACATGAGTGTTAAATGTAAACAAGCAAGTACAAAGTGATCTGTTACCGCGCCGCGCCGCGTAAACAACTGTGATGTCGTTACATTAGCGCAACTAGCATCACACAGTAAGCCCTAGCTAACCGACTGTTACACTACGCTGTTTTACATGGCTCAAGGATGGTTACACAGTACCAGCTGCTGAGATGATATGCCATAGCTCCCGGCATCGTGTTGGTTGGAATGTTTGCTTTAATCTTACTGTTTTGGTATTTGTTTTAAAGTATTAAGTAAGTGGTGGTTTACCTGCAGGTATTACCGTTTTGTTTATTTCTGTTGTAACTTGTAAGCCAATATGAACATAATGTTGTGTTTCGGTTTCCAGTTTCAAAGGGCATTATTAGGGGCATCGTGAGACTAAACATCTAATATTTTAATGACATAAGTGGAGTAGAGTGCCATGCAATAATTTGTATTTCAAAGTTTTGAGTCATGTTGCTTCTGTTTATAGGCAGCTGTGGCGCTTTAAAAACACATAATAAATCGCAAACAAATAATAAAACTAATATAATATCAATTAAAATCCTTACACGTCGCAAAAATTTACATAATCATGTGATTTGTATGCAAATAAATTGTTTAAATTAAATTTATTAGAAATAGGGGACACAAACGTATCAAAACAATATTATTTATTCCGAGAATATAAAAAGGATGTTTTTGTTATCAAAATGTCAAAGGGTTAAAGAAAACTACTCATATAAATAGCTAACAGTCGGCTCCAAGTATAACGACGCGTTGAAGAGAAAACCCATACTGCTCAGATATATGTACAGTGCTTATCTAAAAGCGACAACCATGTTTTATAATTTCGTATGCCCGCAAAACGAGCTAGATCCTCGTGAGACTTATTCACGTAAAAGTGGACAGGCAGGCGGGACGTTACGCGCACACACCTACAATTATCATTTTCACTACTACATTATACGAACTATATTCTTTACGGCTACGAAAAGTCTCTTATTCGATATTCACCCTTACACAAATGATTGCGATGCATCAATATTGTTTAGGTTGGAGTTTGTGTTAATGTTTTCCTTAGTTGACATCTACGATATAGTGTATGTAATATATTTATTAGTTACAGTCAAGAGTATTGAATCACAGTTGGATTTATTTAGGTTTACAGTTTAACAACATTTAATATATCTAGGCTATTGTGCACATTTTGACTAATCTAAACTTAGTTATGAGCGGTGTCGCTGTTGTTTTTGGACTCTACAGAGGAGGGGCGTAGAGGGCGGGTGTAGCGACTAACTTCACTCCGGCAAGTAAAATGTCAAGCCAATACGATTGCGGTTAACAACACCTAAACAATGCAATCGCTCGGCCCTTAAAGCCGCGATGATCCCCCTGCGTTATTACTACACAGATAATATTGATTAATTATAAACAATGCATTGCATATATTACAGCAGTTTATATTGGAAGATGACAAAATAGCGACACAATGAAGGTAAACTGACCGCTGAGTAATATTATGAGTTACTATTGACAAAGAGGATACACTAATTGTAACATTTGAAAATAAAACATGAGTAATCAAGTCATGGAAAATGTACGAGGTTTCTTTGAACATATCTAAGAATTTAAATTATTCTTTTATGCAAAATTTTCTACGTTGTACCAAAAAAAATATCACACAATATTTATTTGAATATCAGCATACAACCTACCAATGAAATTTGTAAGTTTGGTTTAGATTCCGAAAGGGGTTGTTGGGACTTCTTATGTAACCTTGTATAAAATATAAATTTACAAAAAGAAAGAACCGCGTAAAAATGTGTATCAATCCACGGGTTGGTCGGTAATATATTGTAAATGCAATGAGAACAACAATTTATATCGTAAACAACATGACACGGCGGATTAACATAAAACAATAGAGTGCATCATGTATCAAATGCGAAATTACTGCTAATAAATATTGAACAATACGAGCTCTTTACATAGATACACAACACTAGAAAACTTTTTACTAAAAATACGTCTCTAACGGCATAAATACAAAATATAACCCAGAGTAGACAGAACGAACAATAATTTACATAAGAATAGATTAGAAAAAAATTACTTTCTCGCAAATAAGAGTTTTCTACTATATTCCTGTCTGTTGCGATATCAATAATATAATAAATTGTTATTGGCTTATAGCGGTAGCTTTATAATTACAAAGACTATTATTTTTCCCAAATATTTTGCGATGATCGCAAGCAGAGTGGTTATGCGCAGAACACAAGCCACACCTGCAGCGCGGAGCGCCACATGCCCAAACATGTACAACAAGACGGGTTGTGTTTTTTTACTTCGGCGCTTTGTATTTATATTAGCGCAGTTGTTTTTGGCTGGAAACAATGTTCTATTAATATACGTGACACATTTAATAAGTTATGTTATATCGTACACCGCACACATGTGCCCCCGGTATTGTTTTTACTATTTGTCATCTTGTGTAACCCGACTAGAACGTGTTTGTTTTTATATATAATATGTATTTTAACTGTGCGCGTAAAATAACTTTGAATAAAAAACAACTAAATCAAACTAATGAATCTGCTGATATGGGCCATATGGGACGGAGGTCTCGGCTGCGATCCCACGGCGTGCACGTGATTTCCAAAGGTACGTGTGTATTAATTGTTAATTATAATACACGAACGTCGGAGGGAACAATTTTTAAAGAAGATAATTGAGAACTTTTGATAAGATTTTAAAGGTACGTGAAATCTACGAACCTGCATGAAGCAAATGCGCTGACAGAAAATAATATAATTATTAATTGAATGAAATAAAGAGGCAAATATAAAATCTAATAATCTTGTATCGTTCAAGGCGAAGAGCGTTATCAACGGTTCATATTTGTTTACTGATTCTTTAATCAGAAGCACTTTACAGTTATCAGGAGGATAGCATCTTAGCCATTCCACGTGTACGAATAGTTATATAATCCTGCAGTAGACCTCTCGGCTTTTATTGTTAATATTAAAATGAGTTTCTTATGGAATTCAAATTGTATAATATGGTAACAAACACTGAAAAGCTATTTATATTTTAGTTACACAAATATACGCGAAGCTAGTCTCATACATGTGTAATGAGAATTTTACATCGTGCAAGTTTCTTTGTCGTAATTTGCTTTATATTACCCGAAATAATCTCGCAGAAATAAAAAACAAATTATCCCATACCGTTTTTCAATTGATATAATCTAACATCTGATAACCCTATATAAAATCTGATATAACCTTACCTACACGGGTTCAATAATTTCCAAATACCAATAATATTATTTAAAAACTCGCTATCGTAACAATTACATAATAACCTTACAATGACCGTGCACGTAAACACAGCCGCTTATCCTAACATCCATGCAGACATCGTTATCGACACCCCAACACGTACACAATTATTATAAAAGCAACATTAAACCATAAACAACGCGCAAAGACGGTTTGACGTCGCGGGGCGGTCGGACGGTTATCGCGAGCCGATAAATTGCGCAAACAAGTGAAAAAAAAAACAGGGGTCATATTAAAAGGTAATCTAAAAAGTTCACGACCTGCCCGAGTTGGTTGCCAATAAAAGATATGTGCCGGTTTGTTTGGTCACGGCACACCAGCGATCGGAGATGGGGGTCTTTGGACATAGAGTCAAATAGCGCGTTTCTGTATCAAGTATTCGAAAAGCGACTAAAGCATTAGTTAACTCACGATCTCCTAACTAAAGCAAATTCCAAACGGTCAACCGAATACATCGGTCTATTTTGAACATCATGAATTTAAAAAATAATTAAATTTTATTAATTTGCTGATGCTCAAAATATCTATTGAGCACAAAATTTGTACACCACGCCATTATGTCGTGTCTATAATAAATTCGAATAAATCGCCGATGATAAAATATTGCGTTTGCTGCACTGTGGCCAGCGGTCCTTAGGCGTGCACTATCGAGTTAACCGCAAACTCATGGAAAACTGTGCGTAAGTCAACACACTAACGCGGCGTTGTTATGACATCACTTGCATCAGCTGTTTGTTATAATACTGCTTACTTATCGCCACTGACACATCTTCCTGTGTCGAGAACACTCTGGCGCTATTGAGGAATACAGAATAGGTAACCACAATAATATGCATGATTTTATGACGGGTTAGTACATGACTCTACAATTATCATTAGATGAGATCCTGGTTATCTACTTACCCTCTTACACGAGTGTAATGTGCTATGAACTA
This sequence comes from Sphinx pinastri, assembly GCA_947568825.1. Taxonomy (NCBI): domain Eukaryota; kingdom Metazoa; phylum Arthropoda; class Insecta; order Lepidoptera; family Sphingidae; genus Sphinx; species Sphinx pinastri. Next base: position 20,869,569 of record OX387617.1, read on the forward strand.
TGATCCAAACTATTCTGCTCATCAAGAGTTTAGGGAAACCGTTGCATGGCATTGGGACTTGTAGAGACTGGTCTGTGGTTCTAAATACGGAATGTATCATGTTTATTCCGTGATTTGAGAGATAGTAACACACGTAATTACATTTGATACTAATTAGATATTAATAATTGTAATAAAAATCACTATCGTATTAATACAAGATAATTAAGTATAGAAAGGGCTGCGACAATGTATTTTGTGAAGCGATAGAGCAACACAGTAGCCGATTCCCTATAGTATAGCATTTATGAACCAGCTCGAGCGTGCTGTCAACCTCCCTGCTACCGTTTCTACCATGCTGCAGCGTGAGATACGTTGTGTAGGCCTCGTAAGTCTCCAGTGGCACACCCGGGAACTGTGAGGTTTATGAACAGCGATGGTCTCTTAGCATCGGTGAAGCATATGCCCGTTTGCCTAAATTGAGGTTAGAATAAAATAATTAGTTTTCAACAGGCCTACAATTTTCTTTACATAATTTTACAACAATAATCCCGAATGTTCTCTAGGGATAAACACGCCATGCAACCGCAAATAACTATAGTCCGTAACACATAAAGACATGTACAAACAAGTAACAAGCTTCACACAGGACATTCTGTGTGTAACCTCGACACTGAAAAGCCGCGCTAGGACTCAAACTGACGCATTATCGCCACTCGCGCGAGGCTTACTCGCAGATCTACAAAGCAACATAGAATTAAGTATAAGTCGACCTCAAAAACGGTCAAATTGCATTAGGCTGATGCTCTTATCTTGAGAATATTAGCAACAAGAAACTTTCGGACTTCTCCTACACAAAATAATAATTTGCATGTCTTACAAATATATATTACGGTGCGGGAATCGAACCCGCATATTCATATACAGCCGAATCACCGTCCGCTGCGTCACGGAGGCTGTCAAATTGTTACGGATTGCGAAAGCCGCCGGGGGCGTTGCGCGAGTGTAGTAATTGGTCAAATAGCAACTGATAATTACACGATAATTGTTTTGTTGTGCGGTATCGGTCGTTAGCGGGACTGGTTCAGTTGAATTATAGTTATTTATGAAAAATACTGTGTTTCCTACATTGCTGTTTCTAAGCTAGGCCATGTAATTAGCGAACAACATTTCTTGGGTGTTATTAAAGCAGCTGGCTGGATTTGATAGTGCCAATTGCGGTTTCTACTTCAGTTGACTAATATTTGTAATTGCCTTCTACATTCAGCAGTAAAAATATCAAAGATTCAGTTTGTGAAACGGCATAACTCTGGGTATGAATTTTAAGTTCGATAATTATTTCGTGTCAAAAGTTGTCAGTGTATATGCCAACAATAAAGAGTATTTGCCAACAGACCTTGGAGTCGCGGTCGTGCATATATCTCAATAGACTAAAACAAATCGGAATGTGCTCCTTGTGTTCAAACACAAACTAGACAGTTAGTAAGACAATGTTTACGAGCCGATGTGTGCGTTCTGAATGCCAATATTTGCGCCGTTCGAGACGCTTCCATCGGCGCCGTCGCTTATATTTAATGTTTATAAAGCATATCATAAAACACGTCGGGTTTGTGAACGCGCACCTCGCAAATTTACCGTAAATAGTGTCATAACGTGATTTTCTTTATGCTTTGAAGTAAAAAATCGGAATTTATTTATTTCGCGTATCGCTGATATGTTTAATTACCTCTTCACCGAGATTTTCAGTTTTTTAATGACACTGGAATGTGATCTGAGTGGCTGAAAATATTGGACATCCAGACAATAGCGCTACATAATATGGCAACATTACCTAATGATAACACGGATCGCATAATGCGATAACAGCTGACAGATGTTTGCAAATTCGAACCCGCGTACTTTACAAAAACATGTTTACTGTGAAATATCGCAAATCGCTCGCACACGATGTTATCGAAATAATCTGTCGATTATTTGAACGATGAGTACATTTCCGTGAACGGCGTGTTTTTCCTGAGCTTACATAACTATTTAGCATTGACAATACACAACACTGGTGTTGCAGCAATCACGATAAGAATATACGCACATATACATTTCTGAACAAGGTCAACGATAGTGCTTTGCTTTCAGATCCAGTCATAGTAAACATATTATCTCCTGGATGTGAGCAGGAATTGCTAGCGTAAAGTTTAAATAGCCAAGTTTTATTAGAGCGATAATACTTCGGCAAGATCAAGAAACCGAGGCAATGACCACGAGATATAAACAGAGTGCGCTTTGTTCTACTTCATAATTCATCCAACATTCGTAAACATTCTGCCGGCACATTGGGATATAAGTTTTGTATCTCGAGTACCTATTACACATTACAAGTTTTATATCTACGACCGATTATCAAACATCTAAATCGTGTATTAAACATTAATGGGATAAAATCTCCGAGTTCTTGTTTCTCAGCCTGTTCCGCTACACTCTACACAGGCTAATCAATACATAAGGTGAATAAATTAAGTGCTAAGTGAGGAAAGTTAGTCGGTGGCGTGAAATGTAGGTGTTACGAGTTCATTAAACAGCGTCGAGTTTGTACCGCGGCTCGGGGCCGCAAGTGCGGACAAACAACACGGCTCCCTCGGCTCGTGAGGCGATTCCGATCGGCCGGCGCGGCGTCGCGGGGCGTGGTCACTGCTCTCACGGCGACACCTTAAAGTCTGATTTACATGACAGGGATTTCTCACACGACCGAGGCGACAATGTAACAGAAAAACGTTTGCGGAATGCACTTGTCGCATGCATTTGTTTAAACGGTTGCGTTGTAGGTACATTAAAATCTAACTTTGGTTAATTGTAAAATCAGGTCTACGACAAAAACGGTATTTGATTTATTTCACGCGCCTCCTTACAGAAAAGAGTCGTCGTTGTAGTAAGAAATACAACATTAATGTTATTAATTAAAAAACCATGGAATGCATAAAGTTTATTCTTATTATATCCTCAACTCTTGGTACGAAAAACTTAGCGTTAAACTGGCTTTGGTCACAAACGATCTCGACGCGGGTCCCTCTTGGGCGCGGATGGCACGCGACCGGGTCGTGCGATCCCCCCACGGCAGGGTCTCTGCACCGCCCGCCGGAGTGCACGAATCGACAGGGCTATCAGCTGAGCACGTGGCTGCGACGTCGCATGAGCCGCGCCGGGGCCAGCTTTCCTTCCGTGTCTATTCTTGGACGGTTTAATCCCATCGGGTCACGTTTGGCCAATGCAAATCACGTATGCGACTAAGGAATAATAATTAGCGTCGGATGTGAGGGTAGGCAGTTACTGGTGATAGGTCTCTCATATGTAAGAGTCCTTCTGGGTGGTTACCACCGCAATGTCTATTTCTACCGCCAAGCAGCAGTGTGCATGCACTGTTGTGTTTCGGTTTGAAGGACATTGTTGATTGTAGCCAGTGTAACTACTGGACATAATGAGACTTAACATCTTATGTCTCAGGATGACGAGCACAGTGGAATGCCACACAGAACTTTGTAACTCAAGGTGCTGGATGGTATTGCTACTGTTTATGGGTAGTCGTATCGCTTACCATCAGGCGAACGGCATTTCTTAACGATCTTTCGAATTAATGTGTTTAACATAACATCACGTCGATGTTTCCGAACGATTAGTGACCACTGTTGCCGAGGCACATAAAAATGTATCTTAAGAATTAATCCCGCACGGACACGGTATCCCGCACGTATCTACTCCAAAGGCTAAATACGTTACCATTGTAAACAATCTATCTGTAAACCTATACTTTTCCACAAGCAACTGCAGTTACAAAACAGACGGCAACACATCAATCATGTTAGCGCAACATTAAAAACTGATGGGACGCGAGCGTTTCAAGAATCAAAGAAAAGTGTGTTTGCGCAGATGGACGAAACCGGGTCAGTGGTGCGTGGTGCCTGGTGCGAGCGTGGTGCGCGGCCACCATACACCAGCGGTGCGCGTAAACATATCTATTGTGGTGACGTAACGCCGCGATCTTATGAAATCAGCCGACACCAGCCGGGTGCCTCTGATACCAAAACTATATACGATATGTAGGTGTGTACGCTCGGCGTGAGATGGCGTGCCCAAGGTGGACCGGTTCCTATACTTGTCCGGCGACGTTAGCACGATTCTTTACGTGTTATTATCACTCGCATTATAAATGGTAATAGACGCCGGCTCGTGCGGTTAATACAACTTTTGTGTGCCGATTGTCAATTTGTCAATCTAAATAACTACAACTTCGTATTATTAGGAACTTGATGGTTGTATATAAGTGTCCATCAATCATGTTCAGGGTCATTGGACCACGTTGCTAAATACACTTGTTTTGTCAACCGAATTCGGTGCTATTTTCATTCATTATTCGACCATAAACTATCATATAGTACATTAGGTATGGTGGTAATCGATCTGATTTAAAATATTTTTTATTATAATATAATATGTAACGTTCGTTGTACTTAAAATTCACAGAAAAATCTAAGTAGGTGAGTTAGTATTTAATACACACCTCGGTGCTTCATGCAAGTTGCTTTTCAACTGCGTCAAGAGAGCATAGGAACGTGCTTTTTTACGAAAATCATTCGGTAAAGTTACACCGTTCTGTGAGTATTGATTAGGATTAAAATTTGAACAAACTTAGTTTTGTTATCAACGGGTCACCACGCGCGGGCTCAGTGTTTTGTGGTTCTTAGTGGGTGATATATCAAACAGGTGGAACGTGAATAGTGTATAGAGTTTAAATTTGCATAACCGGCGTCGCCAGCTTGTTTGTCCGTATGGCGCTTGATAAATGAATAAATACACCCGACAGTATCCTCACATTTATCTCGACATTGTATGGTCCAGCATCGAAGCACCTTCGACTTTGCGTAGTGTATCGCTGTCATATAGAATGAATTTCGTCCCTGACAGCGAGCGGCACTGCCACTGCGCGGTCCCTGCAGCATAGCATAGCATGACCTCTTATTCCCTTTTAAGAGAGAAAGAGAGGTTCATAACGCCTACATTTCGACGGCTAGCTAGGCCCCAAGTAACAGATGGCGAGCCTATTGAATGTACCAGTTACATAGAAATATCCTTTTTGCACGATAAGTTCATGTTAAATAATAGTAAGTTGTGTCGAAAATAACAAACTAGTTTTAACACATTATTAATGAATATAATTCAACTCTACACTAATATTCATGAGTCTTTAAATAAAATCATTTTAGGCGTTTAATATTTTGTATCGTATACATACAATGTAGGTCGAAATGGGATTCAAATTATATACAGGCTGTTCCTTAAAATTGATTCAATAATAATATGCACTTTGAAAGGATTAGTCACATGCCAGTAAAAGTGGAAAAGAAGTAAACAAAGTAATTTTTTGATAATTTAAAAGTACCAAAACATTCATTTAATAGCGCTAGAATTAGCTTATAAAGTCAATGACCCATTTTTTGCCATGACGGTGTTCGATACACAGTTGGTTGACATTTTATCATCGATATTTTAAATGAATAATATAATGATTTCCGAGTCGCAATATGAAAATATCGATAAATATCAGGAAAACCTACTTTAATTGTTTGCCCTTATAAATAAGGTTCATCGTAGTATCAGGTAGCTAAGAAATAAATCCATATAAGTCGCCAATAGATCAAACTGTTATAGGTCGAAGATTATGACAAAACCTTCTCGATTACAAAATAAACAAAGAAATTAACGACATCCGAGACATGAGTTATTTTTTTTTTTATTTTATTTATTACACACAAAACAGGTTATAATCAGGTATACATTATATATAGAATTGTTTGAAGTTTTTTAACATAATTATAACCCAAAAACTTGTGTTCCGGAATTAATATTAGGTAAGTGTTAACGAAATAAAAAAGGTAAAATTAACTAAACGAAACTGATAATGCTAACTTCAATGGGTTATACCATGAATTAAATTAGGAAGTTATGTTTAAAATAAGTTTGTGAAGTGGAATACAGAATACAAGCAAAAGTTAAAGTTAAAATGGTGTATGACAAAGTTAAATTGGTGATAAATTTAGCTTATGTTGAATCCTTAAGGACATTACGGATCATATTCTTATAAGTAGTGATATTATTGCTATGAAATAAGTCTACAGAGGGATTCTTATTTATTAGTTCATTATATTGCCGACACATACGAACAATAGGATTAAAGTAAGATGTATATTGTTTGTTTGTGTTATATTATACAATAACCAATAAACTACAATACAGTGGAGGATTAATGCACAACCGAATCGAAAGCACAATTACATCAAACATTTTATGGTACAGTTGTTTCAAATCATTTGTAGATGTTCAGATTTATGTGAGAAGCTCAAGAGGATTATGAGTGAATAAAATTAATATTTTTTTGTACTGTAGTAGTTAGTATTGGAACCTTACAAAACCTACTAACATATTGTACTTATTTTCACAAACAAAATACAAACTCTAAAACATTAATAAAAGATTTCATAGTTGTGACTTTATACGGAGCTTGAGGTATAACGCGCGGAGCCGCGATAAAAATACTGATGTCCGATGGTGGTGGGTATTAGGGCCGGATTGGGGTCAAACGCTTGAGGCCATCTGCGTTGGCTAATTATAGACGTCGGGAGAACACATCAATAGGGAACACGATGAATATCAATTGCGAACGCGAATGCATTTGTGACTCATTCAAACTAGTGAAGTACTGCGGCTGTGAGGTCGGCGGGTCCGGCAAGTATTTGGGTTGTACTTTCAATTAGCACGTGCCATTTACTCTGGATTGGATTCTTATGCGATGTGGCGATAATGTTGACCCCATTATATGGTGCGACAATAATTACTGTTTAGTGCTAGTCTAGCATTACAAAGTTCACTCGTTTATCCCTAAAGGGATGGGCAAAGTTATACAGGGAAAAACCATTCTGGCATAAAAAATGATCTTGAAGTTATGAAATCACTAGCAAAATATTAGTATGACCATTTCCACAAACAAGAGCCAACAAGACTGTATGTTGACGCAAATGCCGAGATTAGCGCAAAGTAGACAGTGTCACGAATTGTCAAATACTAAGTGCCACTAAGTACTTATCTAAAGGTGTACATTACGCGGCCGAAACTAATGTAACGGTGTGGTACTTTTTTATAAAAGAAAGAAGCCGGTCATGGCTAATGACATGTGGTCACCGCAGTTCATTACTTAAAAGTATCATACAAATTCTGGGTCTGTGGCTGACTTTCCAGGCGAAGGATTAGGATTATAATGTAGACGATATTTGTGATCCTATAAAATGTAATAGTGGAGCTGGTAAACCTCAGTCGAGCTGGCCCATTCATGCGGTAGGCTGTTTATAACATGGTACTACTTATACAATCATTTATGTAAACGGCACACTTGTTTACATGAGCGGTAAAACTAAAATATTTCGTAACAATTATAACTTACTTAAAATTATAGATGCTAATCTCGTAGCCTAATAACCTAAACGAGGGTTAAAGCCCTCCGCAATTAAATTAAACGAATTTTGAAAAGCCGTTGGTTACGATAAAAAAATATTTTTTTAATAAGTAATGCAAACCGGCAATAAGGCATTGACTATTTCCAATGAGACAGAGTCACCACTTCGGCTCTACTGCACTCACGATATAGACAAAGCTGGCTGCAGCGCGACTCTACATATAAAATCGATATAGACAGGTGGGCATGTCATTAAACAGCGTGTTGGAACGGGACGGGTTTCCTGGACATTATACGAAGGAAGTCATTAGAGATTCAAAGAATAACTTGTATCCAATAACGGTGTTCAGCAGCCGGGTATTACTATTATAAACACGGGCAAACTCAGCAGAGATTGCATCTTTACGCAACCGCTGCGCGCGCCGCGTCTAACGGAACGAGTAATGCGCGCGCGCGATTCGCTCCGGCGAATTATGCTCTTGAAATTATCCTAAATACATTAATGTATTCGAATCTTCAACAGGTTAACTGACCTCTTTCCGTTTAATCTTTTCATTTTCAACGTGGCATTAAATTAGCAAAAGGCCTAGTGAAGATGTCGATTTCTTATCCGACTTTTACAAGTTACTTATGTATTCATTGTTAATTATCACTCACTTTAACAGTAAAGAAAAAGTTGGTAAGTATGTGAAGTCAGCAAACTTGCATTAGATCAGCATAAATAATTGTACCTATTCATAATAAAAAAAAATGGACGAAACGCTTTGCTTTAATCGTGAGAATACTTAAATCCAGCAATAGAACAGTACACAATAGACAGCTATAATATTATAGAAAACAATATTTGGCGTGCTTGCGATACAGATAACGTTTATTATAAAAGATTCCGTATTGTATTATCACAAACAAACAAAGGAAAATTTTCTCAGCAAATAATATTTTTAGCATTTATAGAGATTAAGATTACATACGCATGAATTGAGCTGGTGTTATGATATAAATACTAAATACAGCATTATAATCCTTACCCATGACAGATAGCAGATTCTGTCAACGAGTCATTCATTTTATAATAAATCGCATCGAAACCTTATCGCCGTTCGATATCGCAGCGGTCGGATCATTTGACCGATATATCGTAACATGTCCTCGAAATGAAATCGATCGATCAAGGAGACGAATGATTTATTAGATCGGTAACACTCAACACGATATCGATGTGCCAGCAAGCTGATTACGGTTGCTAAGTAAGTTTCCACATGATTTATCTATTTGGACTGGTTTCAAGGTGTTAATAATAACGCGTTCATTAGAATTAATAACTCGCTTGACGCTAATCTAATTCGTTTAAATATAGCTCACGAATTCTCATGTCATGTGTTAGGATTCTTTGTAAACATTTTTTTTTTTATGTTTGTTGCGAAATCCTGCACACTGCCACGACTTAATGATAGAAGCATCGCAAACAGACTCTACATGAGATTATATGAATCAGACTTGTTGACCCACAGTTGATCAAAAGCCTCCTTTTTAGTCCTGTTAAAATTTCCTACTGGATTTCATATCATCGCTCGGCACTGTCACTGATTTGACGGTCGAGGGAACGCGGACCCATCACGGCCGGTGACACGCCGGCGCGGCGGGCGGATAGGTCTAATACCAGCTCGACTAGACCCTACAAAAAATGTGCCACTGTCATACATTCCCTGTGGTACGTGGAAGACGCGCGATGGAGACGTGATTGCTTATTAGTAATTACAAGACGACATTTAGAAAGCAAGTGTAATGTATTTTACTCAATAAAGGGCACCACATTGAGATGGCCTTACAGTTATTGTAGAAACAACCATACTAGTGCGATGTAGGCCGGATTTTTAGCCAGTAGCCTGTATGCTTAGTAGAAGGTAGCGAGTACTACGAAGTGTTGTTACTCATCACGCTCCATTATTGACTCTACATTATATTTGAATATTTTATTACTATGCATATTCAAAACTGATGACAATAGCAAATTCCTTACCAACAAACAAATGCATAGCTCGATATTGTATTACGTTGTATCAGCATTTAACATGATGGGTCACGTGACATAACACGTGGTATCAGGAGTTATTAACATAGTCTGAAACCCAAGCTTGAAGCCAAGTCCTTGATATTATATAGACGCATGAACGAGACTATTAGGGATCATCAAGCTGCACTAGACAAACGCGGTGACTTATTGAATCCCTCTCTTTAAAACGGTGATGTTTCTTCTAGAGGTGACACATCCGTGCAATAATTACAATGAATTTAAATAAAGAATAGATTTGAAATCTATACTAATATATAAAGCTGAAGAGTTTGTTTGTTTGTTTGAACGCGCTAATCTCAGGAACTACTGGACCGATTTTGAAAATTCTTTCACTAATAGGAAGCTACATTACTCCTGAGTACTTTTTATCCCGGAAAAACTTTTCCACGCGGGCGGAGCCGCGTGCAATGCTAGTATCCAATAAATGGATCACGTACACAGATCGTCTTTGTGTTCGAAACGATGGACACTTTATTATTACGATTTTGTGCCGTTCCGTTCGATACAGTCGATTACTTACATTAATTGTTTAGCGGCGAGTACAAAGGATTCCGGTGCGCATGTCACGTAACCATTGTCAGTCGTCACTCGGACGGATATTAAGGACTCATACACATAAACACGGCACGGCGTTGCGCCGTCCCACGACGCGACGCCGTACCGTGTTTACGTGTATGAGCGGTTAAATCGAGTTTTTAAAGCGTCGTCCATCGGCAATTGCGCGATTGCATCGATTTTGCACCGAATTTTGGCGACTAATTTTAGCGTTGTTCCAAATTATTGACAATGGTGTAGGTCTTTTTGTGGTGGTATCATTTGTCTATTTTTCCAAACAGCAATATGCACTTATAACTGTTGGGTTGGCTTAAAGGGACTAGTGTACCTTATTTTTGAGTATTGTCAGTTAGAACCCAGTGTTTCAAAATGGCGACTGCATGGCACTGTCAAGCCATATTTAGTGAGTCAAAATGATGAATGATGATGTTGTTTTTGTGTTAGAACGTTATTTCTACACGGTACGATTAGTTATGCATCTTTTATATTGTTATCGTGCGATATTTTTATAATTTTGTCGTAAACAACAATGTATTCTGACCTTCCTACACTAATTAAGTCTAACATTTCGTCATGCTCCGTCCGTTACTTAACATTGCATTGTGAATTGCTGTATATTTAGACTTCAACATTTGGGAACTAACAAACATGTCACAATATTTTAAATATTTATACCGTATTTTTCAACCGAGCTTGCAGTCAGTGTAAACTAACTGATTTATGGTTTATAATTAGTTAAGTTTTGCAAATTTAGAGTTAAATGTTAGTTTAAATAGTGCGCAATTTATAATAGAAAATGAAAATAGTTATGCCAAAGGGAAGCCACTCTATTTAAAATGTATTAAGGTACACAAAATCTGTTAACAGATTTTTGCAGAGATTTCAATTATAACAAATTTTGCATTCTGTGTGTTGGTTTCTCTTAGCATAACCATATCCAAATATTTTAAATGAATGCGGTACTCACCATAGCTTGCTCGATCTTGTTGTCGATGGCCACCGCGCTAGTGCCCGATGCGCTGCAACAACAAACAGAACAATTAGCCAAACGTTCACATTCAGATCCGCTCCGTCCGTTCGAAAGTGATATCGATTTCTACGTCAAACGGTAGCACAAAATAAGACGCTCATTTTAGAAACTCGATGCGATACCTCTAAACGAACTGCGCTAATGGGCACGGTTATTAACTTAGACGCGCAACTTAAAGTTTACAATACAAATTAGATATCTTTGGTGTGTGCGAAACGAAAAATTATCGACGATTTTTTGTTAGTTTTCTTGTATGCGAGAGACCGACACAGTAAAAACCACGACTATTTTTGCTTCCAAAGAGCAGCATGCAACCATTGTTGTGTTTAAAGTACATACACTGAAGCCAGCAATTATGCTCTTCGATACCTATAGTATGTCGCAAGGTGCAAAACGTTGAATGAAAAACGCGCACCTGATGGTATTTCCATTAACAACATCAACATCACGCGGAACTTTGAAGTACAAAGCTGCATGTCTTTGCTTTGTGCTCGTTATTGTACAAGTGCTTAAAATACGTTGTCTTGAGCTTTGCTCTCGAATACAAGCAAAGTACGTGACGTTATATGTGTAAGGAAATTCGATGGTCCATAAAAATACATACATATTTCATAATCCATTCGTATGCGGATGTCCATGGAGCACCGTCCTGGCAACAGAGACTTCACATGCCACGGCTCCCAAGCGAGAACGTTTCCGCCGCGATACTACTATTTTAATTTGCAGTTGCATTATGTACGTTTACGTAATTACCGAGTTTATTCATCTAATCGTGTTGGAATGTGTTTATACGCTTCCAAAAACCACAACTAAGATCTGTAAAATAGACATCTCTTGTGTTGTACACTCATTCGACGTTGGCTTTATAAATCCTAATAGACAATAGTTCGACATATTGTAGTGACCGGTCGTCGCGTGGACGGTTCTCGAATCGTTTTGAAAGGCGCAAGGGCATTCGATCGCATTGAAAGATAATGCATAATACAATCCATAATGTGGGCGAAGTCACGGTACGGCGGTTTGAAGAAAAGCTTCCTTCGATTGCCGATCGGCTGATAGTCACATGCAACTTTGTATTTCTTAACAGAATTTGCAGATAGTGAAAACAATGTTTATGGGTAGACATGCCAACAGCCGAGGAACACAGTCATTCTTTTTAGTATAAAAAATGTTTGCATATTCTATTAAAATAGTTGAGATAATTGCAAAAGCACCTCGCCGATCTGTCCGGCACCACCTCCGGGAACAATGGAAAACGAAAATGAGGTCCGTGCACCATTTACCGTATACGGCGAGTCAAACAATGAAACTGTGTTTAATAAACGCCAAGTAAACTATCGCAAGTCGGGGCGCCGCGAGTCACTGAACTAATAATTACATTGGAAACATATTTTCGGCGGCCAGATGTCGATATTTGATCTAGAAAGTTCCATCAACTGACACGGACTTGTCGGTCGTCGTGTTATACGGCGAGAAAATTCCATTTCCTAAGAAATTACACATTTAAAGTCATTGGACCCACGATGATTAGCAAAATTAAATGTGCAAAAATGCATTGAAATTTGTAAACGTGATTTAGGTTAGCATTTGCTTCGTCTACGATTGGCTAAGCAAAACAATGGCAAGCAGACGAAGCAAAGTGAGTCGAAAAAAAAGACCGGCGCTTACGGCCACGTGCACTCAGAGTATGACGCCACAGTCTAGTTAGCAACTGGAGATGCTATTACTGGCCACTATTGCCGGACTTACCCATTATGATCCAATCTGGTTGGAGTAATCGTACTCGGCCAGTATGTAGCACGTCGTACGCCTTCGTACTTGACTTTCTCCGGACGTGGGACGGATTCCGTGTCGCCTCACCGAGCCAAACAACGCGGCGGGTAAAGTTGAAACCGCCCGAGCGTTGAGAGCCTCTCAGCGGATTCGTTACGATAGATCGTCGGAAAATACGTGTAGTGAAACAGACTGGCATGATATTGACGACAGACAGAATTTCGTTAGCCAATATAATGGAGTGTATTTTACATATCATTGTACAGTCAGCAGCATAAATATCTGAACAAATTCAAAATTTCAAATAGCCTATATACGCGTTAAGTTAAACTGAAATATTTTTTCTTCGTTTGAAGTAAAGTAAATCTCTTTTATTTTATTTTTGTGAAGAGAAAAAAAGATTAGTAAGAAAACAATTATTTATAATAGGCAATTTGAAATTTTGAATTTCTGTAATTAAATAAAATTCGATAAAAAAAAAACAGAATGTCACTCAACTAAACATTGCGATGACTTGCTTGAAAGCAAACAATTCTCGGTGACAAATAAATAACAAAATAAAAAATTAGCTTTCTCTAACTCCAAAGCGGAACTTGTGCCGAAAACAAGTTTTAGCATTCTGCTAGTGATTACGCAAGTTTTAAAGTTGACAAAATTGCAAACCGCTGGTATCCGGGGCGTATAAAAAAATTGAAACTTAAGAACACGAAACCCGAGATAGCGGAGAAAGTATATCGACAAGGTGACGAAATTTCTCCAACGACGGATCACAACTAAGCGATGATAATGACATTGACAGCCTCCGTGATGGTGCGGGCGACGAGCCGCCTGGAGAACGACAAATCGCCGACTCAACTAGCACCGAATGTTTTCACAAATATCTGTTTCGAGTCTAGAGTACCTGGTGGTTTTCGATACCCACGATACAACACTATTTTTTATCTAAAGGAGGATTGCGACGCGTTCCTCTCATTATTTTTAATAAAAATGATTTATCTTTTTTTATCTCCTCTTTCCTGCCAGCCTGAGCTTGGCTTCTTTATTTATTTTTCATTGATTTTGCTCCCTATAAAAATGACTGTAGTTATACATATAAGTGACATTTTTTATATAATAATAATTATTAATTAAATGTATTTTGACTTATCATAAGTGCAACTATGTTCGCCTACGTGATGAATAAAGTATTTAATTTTGTTTTTTTTTTTATTATAAAGTACGTCTTCAAGAGCTTGTGTGTTGGGTGTATGTATTTATTACCCAACAATAGCCATCTAAACGGTGTAAAAAATATCCCACCGGAAGGCGGCAGCCGGTCTAACATAAAACATTAAAAATATCTACTTTCATAGTGCAGTGTTGAGAGGCGATTTGCTAAATATAGACACAGACGAACTGGTTTCGTACATGTCAGTCAACGGAGCGGACCTGCCAACAAAGCGCTGTTTGACACATACATACATACAAAGCATCGCGTCGGTCGCAAATAGAACGAGAAAACTGGAGGAAAACTACCAAACGCGAGATGTCAACGAGATATTGCGCAGGTGATGAAATATACACACAAAGATGCGAACGCCTTAAAATAATGAGCATGTGTGTGAGTAAATAACATACGAAATTCTCTTAATTGATGCATTGAATCAATCTGGTTGTTTCTCTCTATAGCTGAATGGCGAGACCAGCTTGTAGGTCAGATGGTAAATACTACATATACCCATTGTGCATTTAGAATTTCAATTTTAATTCTGAGTTTACTCCAGGTTATTGACCGACCTCCCAGAACATGAGAAAATGGGGGAGCTCTTTATCCACAATACAGTCTGGTAAATACATTCATTGACTATTAAAAAAAACGCGTCAAACATACGGCAAATAGACGAATACAAAGAGATGTGTATGAACGCACGTGTGTGTTTGCACGGATAACACGGCCGTATCGCTGGCTAAACAGACCTGTGAGACAAAGACAAAGCATTCACGACTGAACCCTTTCACGGATCGACAAAAGATGCCCTTATAGAATAGGAGATAAAAATTTACATTGTGTAAGTACTCGCTTTTGTCACGTGTTACTAACAAGTTTTTCAAGTATTACAATTTGATGTCAAAACTTGACCAATGCTTATCAAATACACTAATATTTTATGGGTTTCAACAATAATAACGCTGGTCTAATATGTGTCCAGTCAGAGCGTGGCCTGATAACAGCAGGGTTTAGGTGAGGTTAGGCTATCATTATACCTACCTCCAACAATTATGCCTTCATGGAGAGACATGATCAAAGTGTACGTAAAGATCTTTGTCATCAGTCACCACGATACCAAAATAAAACGCGCCTGAAATAAAACGTCGTTGTCACCAATTTGGTTAATTAAGTGCACAACGTACAGTGGAATTGACATCTTTTATCAGTTGTTAAAATTTACACGTATCTTATAAAGTAAACCAAACTATAATGGTTGATGAATTTCGTTCGTTTCTTTTCAAGAATAACATTTAGCAGCATACTTCGGATATGAATATGGAAAGTAAAATAATTAAAATAAAGTGAATTTAAAAATAGTTACATCAGATTAAAACAAAATTACCACGTGAGATGATAAAGATTGTATGCAGTATGAGTGCACCACTACATACAACTTCTATCGATATATGCGTGAGCTTAAATTATGCGGATGTTAAATTATTTAAAGTTGATTAACTATAACCAGCTCTGGACGCAATCCAGATAAATCCGGTTGAGTGAATTATATATAAAATGTCTTCCACAAATCCAAAAATGTATGAGTTATTCTGGCATCGGCCGCTGAATACCTGACAATTATCACGTATGTGCAAAAATGTGACATACGGACGCACATTTCACGATAAGTATATCTACAAAAGGTGACGATGAATCATTGGGATCGATTACAGTGGAAAAACAAAACAATAGAGCGGTACAACAAAGGTCACTGAAGAAATTATACCGCATGTAAATGTAATGTTGTTAGTCATCGATCGGGTGTTGGGACATCGACGCTGCTAATAACTTATTATAGAACACTGGCAAATTAATCTTGTCAGCTGATGGTATATGATCGAGATTGGATATGAATTTACAATGCCAGAGATGTGTAGAAATAAAAGGAAAATAATTATAGTCCTCCTTGCTTAGTCGACCCATCCGTTCTGTAAACGAGACTAAAGACTGGCTCAAACACAAAAAGAAAGTGGGTTATTTAATGGCGTAGAATATTCTAATTCTATTGTGACTAGTTGCGTGATGGTTATATTTTTATATTTACACCTTTAACAATTGCAACGTGGGAACATTATATAGCTACCATAGAGTATTTCCCATATTCAAATTTATTATGTAATCTGCACGTATATTAAGAACAACAAGATTTTAATAATGAGGGACTTTGTAATGCTATACTAACATTAAAACTCATACCAGAAGGATGAGGCGCCCATGAAATATGGATGTTTTTTTAATTAGGTGTTCTTGGTGCTTCTTCTTAGGCCCATGGCAATTTTTGATGCATCAGTGTCATTAACACAATAACAGCATTAGGGTCAGTTTCACAAGTTTCAAGTAAATTTGATTTGTCAGTTATCGTATTAAACAGCTAATATAGATAGTACCTACTCATTTTATGTCTATTTATTTGGGAGTATAGATAAGAGTATGACTTTTGTATTTGGTCGGATTATATTTATTTGACGAGTATCATTTATCAGCAAGCTTTAAAAGCGGCCCAAGTGTCGTACATATTAGGGTAAAAAGTTTAATGTATAAAGTCGTCACGAAAGTCTAATTACCCAATAATTTTAAATACTGGTAAGTTGATAATATCTGTATTATGAAATGACGACAAAGAATACTGCATGGAAGATAAAAAGGTACCTTTCTACTATCGCACCACTCGTCACCGCAGTAGAGTTCATTCCTACCACCTGGAGACGTACCGTTCCCGAACGGAACGGTTCCAGCGTTCTTTTTTTACCACGTACGTGTAAGCTCTGGAATGAACTACCTGCGTCGGTGATTCCTGAGCGCTATGACCTGTCCTTCTTCAAACGAGGCTTAAAAAGAGTATTGTCCCTACGGTAGGCAGCGGCTTGTCTGTGTCCCTGGCATCGCCGAGTCCATGAGCAGCGGTGGCCGCTTACTATCAGGCGGGCCGCTAGATCGTCTGCCTATACTGGCATTTAAAAAAATACATATATCTATACTAATATTATAAAGAGGAATGATTTGAATGTTTGTTTGTTTGTTTGCATTGAATAGGCTCCGAAGCTACTGGGCCGATTCTTTCACCAATATAAAGCTACATTATCAGCGAGTGACATAGGCCACATTTTATCCCGGGGAAATATAAAGCGGGACTCATATCCCGGAAAAACTCAATAGCGCGGGCGGAGCCGCGAGCAGAAGCCTAGTATCTCATATGGTGAAATTAGAAACAGATTGTGAGTTGCAATATGCCAAACGATCGATATTCATCTCCGGCCGTGTCGCCTCATGACAAACTTCAAGTGACATTTGCGTGAAACATTGTATCCACTGTCAGCTGCCGCTGCGCTAGGTTGTACGCTCGCCAGCTTAATAGAAACACTAGAGCATAATTATCGGCACAATGCACAGTCGCGCATTGTTATCGTACGGCGAGCAGCGCACGCGCAAGGTCATTGAAGGGAAATCGTCGAGTTTAATGTCGAAACCGGTGGCGCCGGCTCGCCAGCCGCTCAGCGCTGTTACATCTCGCAGTCATGTTTCATAACGCGAACTCCTTTCGACGAATCAAACCAGTGCGATATATAAGGATTCAATGCAATACATTTAGAGCAAAGACAGGAGACAGAACGAATACCAAACGTGGTTGTAAATTATACTCTGAGCTAAATTAACATTTGTGTAAAGTGTTGTAACACTGGTCACGTCAATGCGCCAGTACATCAGCAGCTGGAGCCGCGGCCGGCATGGCGCGTGAGCAGCGCCGGGACGCGGACAATAGAATCAATTGGATACAAAAGGATATTAGTGGGACAAACAGGGATTAATGTGGCTGCGAGTGTTTGTCACGCGAGACGGTCATGCAACGGTGCTTTCCCTAGGATCCGATACGACTGCGCAGCATTTGTGAATGACTTCATTACAACCGCGCCGCGCCGGAGTCGAATGACCACGATTATATTGAACTGAACACCAAATCTAATCTCCGACACAGTTATAATATATGCAAAATATCAAACATACGCATTTCTCTAACACAACTCTACAAAATAACAAAAAATAGCGAGTATAGAAATAATTGTTAGTCATCCGAACATCCTCGTAAAACTAAATATAATAGCGAAATATGCGTGCGTTTAAAATTTGAATGTTTATTGTGCAAACCGTATCGTAGAGTCGATCGAGTTGCAATATAACATTGTAAAAGAGCGCGAGACAAATGTAACGGCCAGATTCGCAATAACCTAGACCTTTAAAGTAACACGGGTGTTAAGTGCAGCCGATCGATACACAAGTGAGACGATAGAGACGAGCGGGATCAATAGGCGGCGCTGACGTCAACCGCCACCGTTCGTCTAACTGCAGCCGGCCGTCCTGCCGGGGACTCCGGAGCCTTCACCGACTTACCGGCTCGGTAATCATCTCAACACTGAGAACATTTGCACCATCACCGACTCTACAAAAAGCACACTGACACCAAAGTGGTGCAATGCGTCAACACGATGACACGTCGCGGCCGCGGCGAGCTCGGCCTAGCGGTACTTACACCGGGTAGAAGTAGTCGATGTACTTGACGACCACTTCTCTCAGGAGATCTTGCTTGTTCATGATGGAGGCGTAGCTTCCATTTATCAGTTTCGTTTGCATGGTTTCAACTTCCTCTAGGGGTATCACGGGCCGGGACTTGCGAGTCCCCGGTGTTGGATTTAACGGAGCCGTTTTGGTTATTTTTTACACGGGACTACGGTTGTGCGTATTTAAGCAGTGGGATTGTTAAAAAAAAAATGGTCGTGTCGACACGCGGGCAACCGAATCGACGCGTTGCGGCAAACTGGGACCGGCCCAGCCGTAGTGAGGCGGGGCGGGGGCGGCGTGCAGGCGGGGATCCGAGCAAGTGGCGCGCGCACCACTGTATCTACTACGGGCTACGATGGCGCCTGCCGCCGCGCAACACCGAGGCAACACTTTTGCGACACCGGCTACACCTCGAAAACTAGATTGACACCGAGGCGACGCGACGCCCGCCGCACACCGGCTATAAACTATAATCCAAATGCACGACGCGGGAGATCGTTTCAATTGTACACCGTGTGGGTTCAAGGTTGTCCACATTTGGTCAACAGTTTTTTGTTATCGAGCCGATTCGTATAAATAAAACAAAGCAACCAATCAGTCGAGGACTGACTCGACGGATATTTGAGTAGACGGTCGTTGGTTTGATGTTCAAATATTAAAATGTAGCTCGCAAGTCGCAGCCTGGCCGGTGTACTTGAAATGGCAGCCAAGTTTAACGCATGAGATGGCTGGACGCAGGCCAGTCTCGCCGGTTGAGCTGGGCCGCCACCAGCGCTGCGCCGCGGCGAGACTAGACGAGTCTCATCAGACAATTGTTGGAGTCATTATAGTGCGCGCTTCCGCGTATTGTTTGTTACAGTTCAGGTTTCTGCAATAATACGAGGGGAAACGTTACAAATAATTATCATACGCGTTTATTGCACATTCAATAGTGTAATAACTATAATAAAGCTGTAGTTACTTGACATCCGCATACGTTGTAACTTGTAAATATTCAAACATATTATCATAAGTCATTTTAATATCAATATTGCTTTGTATTAATATGTCTTTCAATTAAAGCATCGTGAGGACAACTGCATAACAACAAAGATATCTAAGCTTGCTAATCCAGCGTGTAATACCAAAAGAGTATCTTATCCGAAACGTCAATAGAACACGTGTCTAGCAGAAGTACCACTTAATCACTATTACTACTAGTATGAAATGAAATGAAATGAAAATATATATTTACGAAAGACAACCATCAAGAAAGTATCAACAAAAACTTTAAATAGTCCACAGGAATCGATCAATTGGCAACAAATCACACTAAAAGTGGATAGCGCGATTTAATCATCAGATTTGAAAGGAATTTTGTGATTCAAGATACCGAGTGGGCGAAGTATATAACTTAGAATATACATATTTGAATAGTAATAAGTACTGTATTCTAATGGCATGCGTGTCACTCGACGGTCCTCGTGGTCTTCTCCTTCACCTACATCCATTTGTTTAACTAATAATGTTGCATTTTGGCGATTAGGTACTATCAAATGTGTTTAAATCGACTTTTAATTACCAGTAAAGAGATAATGGTACATAAAAGCAGAAGAAATTCCTCATAGTTGATTAGAATTAACTTAATAACGCATTGAACTTTCAGGGACGTCCACGTCGTCCATCAAATCTCTTGTAGGACCAATCCAAAAATTACGTGATTTGTCAGTGATTGAAATAAATTGTATCCAACATAGCGATAACTTCGTTTGCGTCAATAACTTTACCATTGGGTGGGTGCATTAGGAGCATCTCTGTCTACCCATGAGCTTCTAAAATAACCTTGAGTCTTAAAGTTGCTTAGTAATGTCTTATACGAATGTAAACTTACTAATTTCATGAGATAAATCCATAGAGCGTTGTTTGCATGAGTTGTTAGTAAGAAAACATCATATTTATAAAATTACATGGAAGTTAATGTTTTAAACGCAAACCACACGTAGTTCGGTTCACCGACGCAGTAAATCCGATGGTTAATTAAATATTTCTCCTAAATATAAAGCAGATTCTAAATATATAAATTCATTCACGTACATTTATTTATGCGCTTGATGTTTTTGTTTCAAAACGTAAATATATTTAAGAGTGAATCAGAAACTGTTTTTATTTTTTACATTAGCGCCGCAACGTCATTATCCGTCAATTGAAGTTGAATATTGGGTTTAGTGCTATTCGCAAAACAGGTTCCTATATATTGTGTGCATAACAAAGAGACTGCAATGCACCTGATGGTAAGTACAAGTGAAAAAAAAAATACCCCGTTTGAGGTAAGTTTACTGATCACCTCTACACTCAACCTTTACATGCCGAAATAGTAATATGCATTATAATTTTTATTAATGTTCCTGTAATCGGCAAACATTTGTAACGGATTTGTAATTTCTGATACATTTACAAGTCTGTGTTATTAATTGTGTAATAAAGTCTCTATAGCCACAACGACTTGGGACAAAATTATCGTAAATTAAAATCCACAATCAACCGTAGCGCCATAACAAGCTGTCACACAAAGACAATAGGAGATCGTCCAGCCGCCGACGTGTATATCGCCCAATTTGCATAAACCGAGCACCGTGACAACCTGAGAGAGAGACAAGTGGTCCGACGGGAATGCAAACTACCCACATTATAATTCCAATAACAACTGACTAATATACATAACGATAAATCTTCTAATTGATCTAATGACACTGGACTTAGGATATGAATCTTAATGCGAATTGATTCGATTCATGAACCAAAAAGAAAGATATGTTAGACGATCGAGATTTCAATATTATTGACAATATATAGATCTCGCTCTTTATCAATCCTTTGAAGCTATAGCCACACTATAGCCATGAATATACTCTATGGTACAAATAAACATACAAATATAATGTATATTGTGCGGCATGTATGTACGTGTGAACATATTATGTATTTTGTAAAATTTATAGTAGCAGCACGACGAGTCGCGCGGTACAAAATACATATATTATTATGAAACGGTTACACTAGCTTTGGCCGGAATCGTGTTTTCGTTAAATTGGTATGGTATTGGTATGGTATGGGTTTGGTATAACACATTTTATATACATACAGAATAAATAAATCAACTGAATAGGAACCCTAACCTCCCTATATTCCCACTATTATATTCGGATCTATTCCATTGGCCTTATGGATAATAGGCATGAATGAACCTATCTTTAATGAATCATTGTCAAAAATACTTCATATTAATCGTTGTCTAATGCCTAATATGACTACTATTATTCAGGGATGGAAAACAAAATTTAAACAAATAAATATTTATTCGTGCAGATATTTGTTTATACATAAAAATATCGTTACTAATAATTCTATTAATAAATTACCTAAAAAACATATAACTAGTTCAAAATTGACGTTGTGTTGTAAAATGTAAGCATAAGACGTTGTTGCCCTTTCAACACTAGGGGGGAACGCTACTTAACCCGACCTCGGAAACATATGCAAATATTATTTGTATGCGTTATTTAGTAGTTTGATATAATAGAGTAGCGAGAAACAGTCGGCCGTTTCAACTTTACCCGCACGTGACGACCTCGCTAAATTTTATACAGCGCTTTGGCGGCCGATCGAACCGGGCTGGTACCAACACATTATTGAGAATATAAGTGTTATAAACAAGTAAAATACACGAGTTATGTGTTGCCTTATTGGTTAAGAGCACTTGAAAAAAAAAAGAGAATAATGTTTTAAGATTGATGATATCATAGTATTCACAATTGTTTAGTACTGGCAACATAAAATAAGTGAGATGACCTGTCCTGTTGTATCATTTTTTTAAATAACGAACGTTTTTGTAATGTAATAAATTAATTACAAAGCCATTAATATTTTATTCAAACTCAGACTGCACTAACAGCGGTTAAATTAACGTATTTGCCGTGCAATTTCCGTCAAGTTTACACCATTAAATCGATCAACATTTTATCTACTACCGTCATAATTTAATTCCCTGTCGCGTTTTATATTACGAACCTCATTTCGCTAAAATATTACAAAAGCAGACAAGCTATTACGATGACATATGATAAAATTGTTTTTGACGTAACATTTGCAATTAAACTTGACAATTTAACATCTCTTTACATAAACACGATAGCGTTCACTTTGACGCGCGTATTAATAATTATGTTTTAATGTTTTATCATAACATAGAGGATAAAAACACCCAGCAGTCACACTAATCTTGACTTGAGTAAGATATCAGTTTAGTGTTTCAGGTTTTTACTATGAGGGCCTTTTGCTCTAACAATTAAGGATTGTGAACACTTTTCAAGGGTAAAGCAGGTCGATAAGACCCTAAACTGAGAAGAAAGCACGAAAAGCTTAATGAAGCAAAAGGAGAATATTATAAAGACGTGTGGAAAATAGGCCTTCGTCTGTGAGATACATACACTATAGAGTTACACCGTACCGGCGTGTCATAATGTAAGTATGGACACACAAACATTTACTAGCCGTGATTGAAACTGCGTGTTCTGTTCACAACCAGCTCATCGGGCCGAGTGAGATTCGAATCCCATAACTAAGACATTCACTAACCAACACTTATTTATTTTACGACGCATTTAACAGGATAGTAAAACATCCATAAATTCCTATGAAATGATTTCGTCCGTTAAGAATCATATTCATGCGGTCGGATAGTGTGTTTAATCTTCATGTACTTTGTATACTATTAAACTACGAGATGAGTGAGTCTGTCGTGGTGTCATGAGTGTCACAAAATAGGCTCAGTACTTCGAATTTTAAAGCACTCCATGGCATAACTCTTCGTTCGTTGCCCTGCGATATGAGATGTTAATTAAACCTGTTGGTTATCTATTAAAACGGACTCTAAGAGTCATCTAGTATTTAATTCAATGATTTCCATTTTATTTAAAAAGGTTTGCCTATTGCCTACCAATTTCAGGAAAGGATACGTAAATAGGAAATGAAGGGGAATGTTCAAATGCTTTCACACCCTTTCAAATGTCAAAGTTAATACTGCCCATCTCCTACCTTTACGGCCAACGTCAAAGCGGTGGAACGTCCATCTATTTCGGTATTGCGTCTACCAATTGCATCGTGTGTTCACTATCACAACAAGACACGTTGGACGAAAACGGGAACAACTCATGTAAAATGCACGACAGCGAATCAAATGGTCCTCATAGTTAGAAGTAAGAGGGGGCTCTTGTAAGACGTTAAAAAACAGGAAAGGTTGAAAGTTGAATCAAGAGGAAAAACAATGACTTGCGAAATTTCCGCCAAAATATTTTTTACATTATTTTGTGGAGTAACGACACGAACCGACAGGAAATCTCTGATTTAGTGTTCAATAAAACATGTGAAATAATAAACAGGACATCATTAAGTTGACGCAGTAAACGTGTCTGGACAAAGAGGCGAGCCGTATTACAAAGTTTCATCAGGGGCGGCGCGGCGGCCGGCTGACGCCATGTTGTAAAAAATCGGAACCAGTTTTCACATATTGACCGCAACTGGCGCTCGTCACTTCACATTCCTGACACGGTAAGTAGAGAGCATAAAAAAATCACTTCCTTTTGCAAGCGTCCGTGGTGTGCGTTCCTGAGTAAATATTTTTTTCCTCAACACGTACGTAATTTGATGAAGTCCTATAATAGTGTATTTTTCCACAAATTTTTGTTTCTTGTCATAAGTACCAAAAATTTACTAGGTATTCAGTTTTTCGAAAGCGTCTGCGCTATAAAGCATTATGCGTCTTTGTTTTCCGGTTTGACGGTCATTGTTACCAGGTTAGTATTGAGTAATAAGCGGAGTTGTTTATTTTAGACCGTAGCTGCACTGTTAAAGCGACTGCGAAGTTTGAAGTTGTGCACGGTGCTGCAGTTCGGTCATCGCCTATCAATTATGGTTTATACGACCGACGTTGTTTTGTCATAGCGTTTGACATCAAGCGAGTACCTTACTCATCGCAGCATCAACTATAAAGAGATAACCAACGATAATTAACATGCCTATGATGAAGTATGCAAATTAAAATGAATAATATGAATAAACGCAGATACTCGCAATGGAGGTACCACAACTCGTATCTGTATACGGAAAACCGCAAACTGAAGATACATCTTCCACACAAATAATGACGCAACGATGCAATTAAAACCTTACACATGTGGAATTGAAGACCAATGTCATGGTCATCGGGAAGAAATACAGAAAAATCATGAAATAACTAACTTTGAAACAGGCTACTGACACCATCCTTAGATCCCATCGTCTCTATCTAGTTCGGAAGTTAAATGACAGTATGTATGGTATGATGGGCGGCTCTCTCGTTGAATCCTGCGGTAATGAAAGTATTAGTAGAGCCACGTTGTATCCATCAGCTTTGATTGCAGCATTCATGGGCCGACACGGCGGGGTTGGTATCGCTAAATCACATTCAGATATGTCATTCGACCGCATTTCCCATTTCCCTTATTTTCTGCTCTATCCATCATAGGATTTCAGGGTCAAAGTCAGAACTAACAATAATCATTTTGACCTTAATAATCAACTGCAAGTACTACTATTAACATAAGTAAAGGCGGTTAATTGATGCAAAGTACTGCGCGCTGGTGTTGTCATTATAGCGGGAGTCACGTGTACTCACCACTCAGTACCCATCGACCTTTGACCACCGCTGGCACTTGTGACGGAAAATCCATCGTGAGTGCATAAATTAATAATTGCAACCTTTGATAGGTTTAAGTGTGTTTATGGTGTTGAACACTAAAGCGGTTTAAAAATATGTATTAACGTAATATTTTCTCGCCATCATTTATTTATTTATTTCATTAAGACGCAAAACAGAGTACAATCATGACAGTTTTATATAACATGCAGATTTACATTAAAACTATATTGCATTCCAAAATAAGCGCCCTTATATGGGTAAATTACAGAAGGTGTGGACTAACATAAATTAAACCTATTGAGTTATATAGTATGTATTAACAATAAAAATAAAACAAAGAACAACAGTATGTGGGTAACTTTACAACAACTATTTCCAGTAAATATTATTTTTTGTAGACCTCTTGAGAATGATCCAAATCAGCCATTCATAACGTGAAGGTGTTTGTGTTTTTCGCCAAATCATTATACGAGCGACACATACGAATTAAATCTATAATACAAAAAAAAAGTGTAGACGAAGATGCAACTAGCGCACCCAGTGCATCGCTGAGTTAATATAACATGACCTGTATTAGAAAATTACTGCATTGAACAAAATATCCACATTTTGGATAAAAATATGACAGAAGAAGAATAGATAACCTAAAAAATATTGTATGACCTGAAGCCTGCACCTCGCTGATTCCACAACCCCTAAAGTAGTGTTTCCGAGTCGGGATTAACAAATATTGCAATTAAATCTCATACACATCACAAATCACTATATTGATGGAGTATGTAAATTAAAATCCATTGCTAATAGATTTGACCTCTGCCAGCTTTAAGTGTATGACGGCATCATTTGAATGATCGTTGTACCGGTAAAAAGTAATATCATTAAGTTTTTACTGCATTCACACATTAAGTTTTTAATGTACACGCGCATATACACATTTACTCACACCTATAAAGCTGCAATTATGAACAAATTTTTATTACAAGTTTACAATCATTTCTATTATTAGCATTAACTACATCCTTATTGCAATAATAAAAACAATATTAACAAAAAAAAACTGTTGAATTGACGAGGTGAGTTGATGTGAACACTTCGGATGATTTAGATCAGATAGATGTGGTATAAAAACATTCAATACATAATCATAAAGCATATCAGGTCATGCTTATTATTCTTTTCGTAGAATCTATTTCACTCTATGTACTTGCATTATAAAGCAACATTTTCTAAATTTAGGAAATTTATGAAAAGAAGATGAATATATGTTATTTTAAAATAGAAGTAAAAAAAAAGACACCGTAAGACATAATAGTTAATCATACCACTGTGCAACTATGGATAGTCTAAGCCCAAGAAACATTCTTTCTCCGTCACGAAGAATGAATGATCTCAAGCGACGAGTTCCTGATTTTCTTGCATATTGCCTTAATAGGGCAGACAGTGCGGACAAATTGAAATTTCCGTCAGTTAAGAACTGGTCACCGTTTTGTTGTACTTTAGCTCGTCTGCCCTTATGTGCTCAAGGATTAAAAATACCATTTTATATTATTATTTTGATTATTGCCAAGTGTCAGTCACTGTCGATTCATTGGCGTCATGGCACTGCGGCTATGGGGCTATATCTTAAGCCGGGGCCCTAAAATTCGTGTATTATAGGATTTGGAATTTGTACCCCACGTGATGGACCTCTCAGTTGTAGAGGAGGCCCGTGCTCAGCAGTGGGCACTGGGCAGTGTATAATACAGGGCTGTGGTATGGTATAATGGATTACCACCTAAACATCAGACGACGGAAATATGCTTGCTGAAACTCAAGTTTGGCATGAATTGCGACCCCACCTACCCTTGGAGAATAAAGGCGTCAGTTTTGATGTATATGTCACCTTTTTATAATGGTAAAAATTTACCATTAAACACGACTTGGAAATATGTCATGAAATACGAATGATTTATTTAAATAAATTGTCATTGTTAAAATTATTTACCAAACTTCGAAATACGATAAGAGAAATGGAACACCGTTTCAGAGTAAATCTTAATTTATCAGTGTTACACCATTAGGAAATAATTTCCAATGGACACTATCAGTCGCTCAACTATTTCATTATACTATTTAAAGATAATCGTATTTCATATTATACTATAAATAAAAAAAAATAGCACGAAGGTCTCTAGCGTAATATTGCATCAAGTCGACCATTATCTGAGTTACAAAATCCAAGAGATCGCAATCTTCGCACGATACTACACATTATTTTGTAAGATTAATAACACTAAGTACAAATAATTTGATATAGCCGGCGAGTGTATCCACGGCCCGTCAGCTCCAAGGCTGTATCGATTAGTCTCGTTACTCTTGGCGAAGGCACCGAGTCTGAGGAGCCTTCGCCTGTCCCCAAATATACCATTTATCATTTCTTTTAATTTCAATTTACAATACATCTCAAGGTTATTACTTGTGTAACAAAACGATACATCGAGACTCTGTTGATACCATTCAAGTGCCAGATAACAGATAAGGCTGACAAACAATATGTGTAGAAATCATAAAAACAATCACGTAATCCACATAAAGAGACGATAACGACAGGTGTGATACGGCAGGTATCGATATAACAAGAAAACAACCTTTCATAAATATACGTGCATGCGCCGGTACAACAACAAACACAAAGTGAGCGTATGATCTCAACAAAGACAGCTGTGCATAAACAATTAAAATATGGTACATCCAGAACTTACGAGCACCACGTGTTTCTCCGAGCGAAAGGTGAGCGGGATTGTTCGTTCGTTGCCTGTCTAGTTTGTAACTCCGAGGACAAGTTCAATTTGAAGCTGGCGATAGATTTGCGCCTCTTGGCAGCAAGAGCTCGAGAGGCAAGATCCGTGTTGTGAATCGACTCCGTCGGCGAGGCGTGGCAGCATGTCCTCAGGTGCGCCTGCGCCGTTGCCACCTGCAGCAGCTTGGTGGAGAGGCTGCGCCGGCTGAGGGCTTCGCACACAGCGCACCGAACGTCCTCCATGAGGGATCTCGTGCGTCCCGCCCGGCCACGGCGCGGACACTGAGCGCGTAATGTTTGCAGCGGACGTGGTGACTTAACTGATGTCATCCGACGAACGATACGCGCGCGCCGGTACGCGTTCCGCGCACGAAAAAATACAACAGCTTTGGGACTTACGACGCAATCGATCGGCTCTCGAACGAAATAGGCTTAATGCGATAATGAGAACACGATAAGGTACACGCGAATAAGTGTATTGACCTAGACTGTGTGGCATGGCACGGCTTCGGCGCGACCTCGGCGGGCGGCCGTGCGCGGGCGGCTCGGGCCAGGCGACTGCGGCCATCACTACAAACCACCCCCGCCGCCTCTGTAATACGAACGTTAGCAAACGATATCGATATTTGCGGTGAATAATACCACAATACGTGCGCATCGTATGATTGCGTATGGTCGAGACGGTGAAGAGACGCGTCGCGACACGTGAGGTGCCATTCCATTGGACTCGGTCCAGGCGATCATGTCACCCACTCGAGGCCATCGGGGAGGTTATACTTACGGAATGCACAGGACTCCCTTCAAAATTGCCGTTGGCGGCGCGGGGCGGAAGTATGGATATGTCGATGTGACATTTTGTCATTTGTGACATACATAGCCGCATAAATTACAGTCTAATTGCCTTTAAGCGGCTGTTGGATTAATGTTATCTTTGTGAAGACATATCAACCGTACCCAAACAGCGTCACGCAGCTCGCCCTCATACCGGTATTTTTTAGGATTAATTACAATCTACGCAAAATCTATTGCTTTTATGACATGACGTTTGCTATGCCACAGTAGCATTAGCAATATAGCGCGGTTGAATTCTTTTTGCGATTGTGATCGGATTCGCAAGTCGGAGCAAGCTTCGCGAATTACAAGTCAAGTAATTCGGCACAAGGTCGCCGGTTCCACTCTGGAGCAAGTCGTTATTTCTAGATGCCGACCGACTTGTAAATCTTTACGTGTGAATTAATCATAGTTAATTTTCGTCGCGCACAATATTAAAATTGTTCAACTTGTGTTTATTACTCACTTTTGAAAATATGTATACGATAATAAAACAACAGTGGCGATATTTATTTTCGTTTTGAGTAAATTCCAAAGCTATATAACATTTCGTTTGATCTACGTATTTACGCAATACTACATTGAATAATTTGAATGTTGACTATTATTATTTTAACGTATACCGCAATAATGTATATGTAATATGCGGATTATTAATGTAAACATCAAGTTGGCATAGATGAAAGGGTTTATATTTTTGATTAAGAAGACACGGCATTACCCATCCAGTGATGGCAATAGATAGGCAATATAAATCTTAGTAAATTCCATTTTGGCGAGAGAATTATAGAGATAGTTTAAAACAATACTGGTAAGAGGCCGTCTGGGTGGGTACCACCGCAATGTCTATTTCTACCGCCAAGCAACAGTGTGCATGCACTGTTGTGTTTCGGTTTGAAGGACATTGTAGCCAGTATAACTACTGGACATAATGAGACTTAACATCTTATGTCTCAGGATGACGAGCGCAGTGGAATGCCACACAGTACTTTGCAAGTCAAGGTGCTGGATGGTGTTGCTAGTGTTTATAGGTGTCGTATCACTTACCATCAGGCGAACGGCATGCTCGTCTCGTCATTCAATGCAATAAAAAAAGAGCTTATTCGGAACTAAAATACAGCAGCATAAGCATTGCGTACGTGTTAACTTCGAATTATAAATGTGTAACCATGATAACGGTTAACCTAAAATATTGTATGGAAATTGACAGTACGAATCTGTTGTTCTGACGTATAGTATTGTCAAACAAATACGTAAACGTTAACTTACTCGATACGAATACGTCACGATTACTATACGAAACACGTAAATTCCTGCTGGGGGTACAGCTTATTGTTATTTTTCACAGAAGTACATATAATAAGTTGTCTATTTCAATTTATTTATTTATCTACTCTACCTCTTTAAATATAAGTTCGAAACCGAACTTATTAACTGGTGAGAGGTCGTATTACAAATGAAACTGAAGGTATAAACCAACATGTCAATTAAACACTTCCTATGACATTGCTTTCAATACAATTTGACCTTCGATAGCATGCGATCGAATTTGTCAATATTGTTTCTATGTACGAACACCAAGTAAATTGGCATTTATTATTACGGGCGCAGACATCGCTGACGGTTCGGGAAATGTCTCAACTGCGTAAGAGACTATGTTCAGGACAAAACTTTAAGTCGCTTAAGACGCTTTGAGTATGATGATATGACGATTAACATAAGCAGTTACTGACACTTACTTAGTTGAATAAACATGAAATCAATGTTAGGCATTCTACTCAGAATGCCACTCGGCAAAGAAGTACTCAAGCGTTCTTTTTTTTAAGATAAATACGCCAGAGAAATCACTGTTTTATACAAAACGGATACGAAGTAGCTGTTTGCTGGTAAGATTCAGTGTTCAGACGATTTTACTCACTTTTACATGGTCTTTATTAGCTCCTTTGCCGTCAATAGAAACAAAAATTATATATTTTGAAGAAACCACATTTTGAATCACCGTCGCTGCCTGTCGCGGAAATCGTCACAGCGAGCGGATCTAATTCGACGATATCCATCGAGGTGCCGGTAGTTGGCCCTTTATCGACACTCAATTCGACCTTAAGTATCCATTAAAAATGCCGGGAAGCGCATCAACGATTACTCTAAATCACGTATGACATGCCCGTTGGGGAATCGACAGGTGCCAAGTGTTCAATCATTCTGGCAGCAAATAAATTTATGTATTGGCTTCCTATCGACGCGGACCGGTCCCTTGCACGATGCCCACCCACTCCACCAATACGACAAATTGGTATAAGTGTGTAAACAAGACATATGTTCATTATATCTATCAATGTTTGGATGAAGTGTGGCAGGCAAATAAGCGCAGTCATATTATGTACCGCGATCTCATAAAACATTATGTTGTTTTATAGTCTGCCGACCCTCAAATTGGTGTTCGTACAAGTTTTAAACAACGGAATCAAATAAAATTGTATCTACATGTACATAATCATATAAATATCCGCAGGCACATTGTATAGCGATGACGTGTTTTTCACACGTAACACAGATTACCTATCATTGAGAATAATGATATAATTATGGTGTTATTTTTTTGTTCTTTGCACTGACTTGTGATCTTATTTGCGGAAAATACCCATCGTAATTTATTTGAAGATAATGTTTTCCACCACGGTCTCCAAACGATATATGAGCCTACTTTATAGCGTAGTGCAATGTACAGTAGAACTATGTTAATTTTAAATGCTGTAAAATCTTGATACTTTTATTCATTTTATTGCCTTAAGCATCAGACTGATACTATGCCTCGGACTGACAGCCTCGGTGGCGTAGTTATATTACGGTTCGACTGCAATGCTGAGGTCTCGGTTACGATCCCCGGCTCGGGGAAAATGATATTGGGTTTTTCTAATCAGTATCAGCCCGGAGTCTGGAATTTTTGCCCGATATGGCGATAGGCTCGACACCTATCACATCATGGGACGGAATAAGCACGGCGAAAACAGTGTGTACCAGTTACGTCTCTGCCTACCCCTTCGGGGAAAAATGGCGTCAGTGTGTGTGTGTGATACTATGCAAATCATAATAAACGCAAAATACCACGAACAGACATAGAAAAAGCTTTTAAATAACTACGATACCCTTTTAAGGTAAAATAAAGAATTATAATCGAGTGCGTCAAGCAAGAGCACGCCTCCATCGGTTTCCTGGAGCTCTCGCGTCGCGTAGCTGAACAATGACGGCGCTCGCCAGGTGTGCAATTGCTCGCTAATTACGCAGACGAGCAAAAAAAATGCAACACGACGGCCGAGATGCGGGATTGCGGGCAGGATCTCTGTATCCGGAATAATGAGAGTTAAGAAATGTAAGCGCTGATTAACAGCACCAATGTTGACGGATTTTTTTGTTACGATAATTTATATCTTGCCCTTAACAGCGGAATTAATTTGAATTCGGTGGAATTCATAACGATATATACAAGCATTTAAGATTCGTCAATGGATAAAATTTGTACTGCTATATAGAAAAGCATAATACATACGGCACTGTAAGTACAATTAAGATACATCATTATCACACATAAATACAAACATCAGGCGAGAGAAGTTTCCCAATTCGGTAATTTAAAGTCAACAATAGAGTGAGGCAAACTATCTGACTGGGGCAATTAAAGCGCTGTATTTTTAAAGAATACATCAACCAACACGTTGGCAATTTTGATGACATTGAAACGCGAGATTTATCACAAAGATTTTAAGTTATAGTTGTTATGGTTCATGAAATTTACAAATTGCTACAAACAATTCAGCCTTAGGCCTTAGCGTACTTAGAATGTTTGTGTAAAACAATTTGTTACGTTGTAATAATTTCGCATGTCAATCAAAATGTCTACACAGCTGTTGCGACACGGCAAACATTTTTAATAAATTTAATTCGTTTGGGTAGTTATGTTTAACAAATGCACGTGGTCTAACCTTGAGCATGTAATTTAAACTGTATTTTTCGAAAGGTTGAGGTTGATAAACAACTCTGTATGGTATTTAATATTATGTTAAAACAATCAACTATACACACTCACACACTCACGCCGTTTTATCCCCCGATGGGGTAGTCAGAGGCGCAACTAGTGAACCTACTTTTCGCCGTGCGCATTCCGTCCCATGATGTGATAGGGGTGAGCCTATCGCCATGTCGGACATAAATACCAGACTCCGGGCTGATACTGACTAGAAAAACCCAATATCACTATGCCCGACCCGGGGATCGAACCCGAGACCTCATAATTGCAGTCGTACCGTAATACAACTACGCCACCGAGATAGTCCACTATAATAAATTAAATAATTTGATTGTTGAATGATTTCAATCGTTAAAAATCTGGGGTATAATAAAATAATATTAAGGTAAACCAAGCAAGTGGGTCGCCCCATGATAAGGCAGCACCGATCCTGAATACCAATATCAGATAATCGTGGTTGCGAACATAATTATAATAATATTATACGAGAATTATTATAAATGTTCTACTAATGATTTTAATGTTTACGCAAATGTTAGATGTTGGAACATTGAATTCTTGAAACAATTAAATATTTCAACATGTTGTACTTTTGATGCAATATTGAGTATTTACATGGGTTGATGCTATCATTGATAGGCTGCCAATATTTTTGAAAAAAATTACAATGAAATTTCCATTATCAAATAAAACGTGTCTCGAATCGTATTTCCAACAGATTAAGACGAACTTTCAGAAGGAGGTCAATCGTCAAATCCAGCTCGGTTGGGCAGCATTCGGAAAACTAAGCAAGGTCTTCTCGTCCAAAATACCTCAGTACCTGAAGACAAAAGTCTTCAATCAATGTGTGTTACCAGTGATGACATACGGCACTGACACGTGGCCTCTGACTATGGGCCGCTAAGCCGGCTCACGGTCACTCAGCGAGCTATGGAGAGGGCTTTGCTAGGTGTTTCTCTACGCGACCGAATCACAAATGAGGAGATCCGTAGATGAACGAAAGTCACTGACATAGCCCAGCGGTTTAGCAAACTGAAGTGGCAGTGGGCAGCGCACATGGTTCGAAGAACTGCGGCAGGTGGGGTAAAAACGTTCTCGAGTGGATACCACGTACTGGCAAGCGCAGCGTCGGCCGTCCACCTGCAAGGTGGACAGCCGACTTGATAAAGGTCGCAGGAACACGCTGGATGCAGGCCGCTTTCGACAGGTCCGTCTGGAAATCTTTAGGGGATGCCTATGTTCAGCAGTGTGTATTATGTAATTCAGTATACGGATGACTGATTCACTTATTTTAATTAAGCTGTTGTAAATAATAGGTAGTTGATTGATCTTGTATCATGTAATATCAAACGTAAACGTAATTGTAAACGGGATTTCTCAAAGCAGTGAACTCTTAAGCCATTTCTCATTATCGATTCCTTATCACTACCCTAGATCCCGCATAACAAAAAATTTTCACACTATTTCATCACGAACTAACCTTGGATTGCAAAATCCTATTACACGCATGTGTATCGAATACAACGACTTCAGTAGCAAAATTGAGGAACTGGATATTTTTGGCGATAAATATCAAAATTTTAAAGAAAAATTAATGACTTTCTGCAGTCCTCCTACATAATTTATTATAGTTTGTATTAGAATTTTAATTTATTTTTTCACTGAAACATGTAATTTTTATACAATAGATGCGTTTACCTGTAATGGACATATATATCGGCCTGTGATATAATGATAGAATGTTCTTTTCATGATTTTTTAATATATATGCCGTTGGTGTACCATAACAAATAAATAAATATCGTAGTCAGTATATACATGACATAGTAAGGATACACATGTCAAGATTGGAAATCGTGTGATGTAAGGTGAGATACATGCTGTATGCTCCCGAGTCTTTTTGCAACAAAAATGTTACTCGAGTTTGTATCGTTTTAGTCTATTATAAACAATGTAGAGTTCATAGAATACGATGACATACGAGAATTTACCTTGTGTTATTACTTCAGGTGTTGGCGAAGGATGCTCCGTATTCCATGGACCGCCAAGAGGATGAACAAATCCATCCTCGAGCATCTACACATAAGAACTAGACTGTCAACGCTCTGTTGCCGAAGGATTCTCGGTTATTTTGGACATATTGCCCGCCGTCAGACAGATAGCCTTGACAAGTGTTTGTGGTGGGCAAAGTAGAAGGAAAAAGACCTCGCGGCCGGACACCTAGCCGTTGGTCGGACCAAGTAACTGCCTTCACTGGATTGTCTGTTACGGCTGCCTTAAGAGAAGACGAAAACCGAACGAAATGGAAAGGTATAATAGATACAGCCACGAAGGCCTTTCAGGGACACGACCTTCAGTAATGAAGCACGCGACCAAGAAGAGAGAAGAAGAGATTACTTCAGGTTTTTGAATGCTATATTTCCTCAACAGCAATTTATAAAATGATTCCTTGTTTTATAGATTTAGACGAGAGTTTCTGTGTAACATTAAACTCCATATTTTAATTTCCTACTTCTCTCGTAAAACATGCACAGTGTTATGCGGGCCGGGTTCGAGCGATGAAAATAAGGTAACGCGTTAAAATATTTCTTATAAACGTCGTGTCTGTAATTTATAACGAGAATCAAAACACTCGTAAAGTAATCATCGTGTGAATATATTCAAGGTTGCAAATTAGCACTTGTATGTTATATACAATTTTGTATACATATTTTTTATTATGTAAATGTAAAATAATAACAGTATCCGAGGCGCAGAGTACGATGGGCGAGATGAGAAACTAGAGGCAGTAAGTAGGTTTGAGCCGTGACATAGACTTATAATTGTGTGATCCGCAAAGATTTGTTTCGAGTTTGGGTAATGTAACATACAAAAAAAAAATGCGATAATCTTGCTCGACGTTCGTGTCAAAACTATGTAGGCGACAAAGGTAACCGTAATATTTGCGAACACAAAATAATTTCTTGATGTAGAATCGAACAAAGCTCTTCGTTACCGGTAGGTTACCACACAGTGCACTACAGAAGCAGATATATTAAAAAGTCTATTGCAACACGAGGAACGTGTAAAATGGAAATTTTATAATCTTCCAACTTACATAAGAATTCAATTAACTGGTTGTGTTTTCGACAGAAACTAAGATTACGTACACAATAAAAATATATATCGACTACGGACGTGTGTGATTCCTACACCTCGGCTTCTAATTAATTTAATTAAAACTTAAATAATATTGAAGTCGTCTTCGTTATAGAGATAAGATTTTGCGTCAGACGGAGGCTTATGTTTATACAAATACAAATGTAGGGCTATACTATTTTCGCTCAGTATATTATTTCTTCTAGAAATTTATGTTTTCTGTATAAATTAATTTCTTCGTGTTCAACGTTACAATGTAAACAATACACAAAAACATATTTAATCAACGCATTTAATCAACAAAGAAACGTAACCTCTGCGATGTCAGTTACCCCGATACAAACACGCAGCTCGCCAAACGGCGGGGAGGCTTCGATATTGATCCATCAACATAGCACACGAGTGGTACGCCGGATCGTGATGGGGCATTCGCTGACAATTTACATTCATTACTCATAACGATACTACGGATATCATGCCCTTGTATTATTCTCTATCATAATTTTATCTTACACTAGGTGATGCTCGCGACTCCGCCCGCGTGAGAAAGTTTTTCCGGGATAAAAATATTTTCCCGGGATAAAAAGTAGCCTATAGCACTCATGAGTAATGTAGCTTCCTATTAGTGAAAGAATTTTCAAAAACGGTTCAGTAGTTCCTGAGATTAGCGCGTTTAACCAACAGACTCTTCAGCTTTACAATATTAGTAATTATAGATAGTATAGATTCAGCATGGAAGTTTTGTAATAAACAACGTAGATAAAAGCTATATCGACACCTTGGGGTAGAAAGGTCGTATAAACCATTTTGGCCAAAATGAGTTATGAATGCAGTCTTATTGAGAATTTTCCGCTGTATAGATTGGTCTATATGACGCTTTCAAATTCGCAAAAAAAAGTTTTTTACGACCCAGATGATTTCAACGTCTAAACAATGTTTTTGTTGTAATTTATGATGTAAGAACCAAAAAAAATATTATTGCTATGACCATTTGGAGTAATGCCATATTTATTTAAAAGTTCAGGTTGTAAAAGATAGTAGATTTAAATGAAGTGTGGTGTACTACCAAAGTAAAAATTGTGCTTGGTTGTAAAAACCAAAGTTCAGTACGATTTCGATTTGAAGCCTTTTAACTCCATATTATGCTTAATACAATTTGGTTTTTACACCCTGAGCTCAAGAAGATCAACTAACGGCAAAGTATTCACACCCATCCGGAACAATTTCGTGCAGTACAAATTGGCTTTTACATTCTTAAACATTTTTTTACAAATAAATTGAAAAGTACTTACTCCGTTTGAAAAGTTACGTCTGAAACCAAATGCCGCGCCGAGAGCCGCGGTGATAGCCGAAATACCTACATCGTTGGCGACTCGTCATAGTAATTTAAGACGTTATGATTCAAAATGAATATTGCTATGTATGGGGAGAGTGTGATGTGAAACGGGGCAGCCGAGAAATTTCTACTTGTTTATATAAATACTTTCAAGAAGTTGATAAAAGAAAGGTGAAACATTTGATTCTTTACTGTGATACTTGCGTGAGGCAAAACAAGAGCAAGATAGTCTTGTCTGTTATTAATCAGTTCCTGAAGCAATCTCAAAGCTTCAAAAATATAATACAAATATTTTTTTTGCTACCCGGACATACGTACACGCCCGTAGATTCAATGCATGCAACAGTTGAAAAGGAAGTTCAAAACCTCAGAGTATGGAGCCCCTCACAATGGCTACCTTACATTTACTCAGCACGAAAACGTCCTCGACCCTACCAAGTCAATATTTTGTAACATGAAGACTTCATCAACTGGGAAGAACTTGCATCCAAAACCTTTACAAAAGAAACACAAAAAAATGAAATTTCAACAAATCGGGATTGCAACATTTAAAAAAAGAAGTACAAATCAAGTAGATATTAAGTACTCATGTGTGAAGACGCACTCGAAGAACCAATCAATCTTTATGAAGAATCTACAAAAAGGAAAAAGGGAAAGGGGAAAGAGAGACGAAGACGATGAAGACCTAGATGAAAATTAATATAAATATAAAGTGCCGTCAAGTTTTATATTTTTGTTAAAAATAATAAGATGATGCTCTGAGCAACTTAATTGATTGCTGACGTACAAAAAATTGTGAACTAGATATTCAATTTGCTTTAATGCAGCAACATACCTACGATTTCATTACATTTTGCTCATTGCGCTTAAGAATAATGTTATTGAAAGTTTATAGTTTTTATTGAAAGTATCTCGTCAAAGTTTCAATGTTATGTTATTAGAGATAAGATAACAAGAAGCTGATTCTCTAAACTAGTTTGTTGATTAGGTAGGTACTTGATTCATTTTTCTTTTTCGGTCTTAAATTTTGAATCATATTGTAATTCATTATTGCAAATTCGTTAAATGCTAAATGCTCTAAGGTACTACCGCTTATTAACTCAGACACAAAACTCAAACAAAGCACGACTCAAGTACAAGAGCCAATTAACTTCCTAGATTTTAGTACTGCCAGACTGTCACCCACCTTTATAGTACTTAATTGAAAAGTAAATTGAAGTTTTACTGGTGGTAGGTCTCTCATATGTTAGAGTCCGTCTGGGTGGGTACCACTTCAATGTCTATTTCTATCGCCAAGCAGCACTGTGCATGCACTGTTGTGTTTCAGTTTGAAGGACATTGCAGCCAATGTAACTACTGGACATAATGGGACTTACATCTTATGTCTCAGGTTGATGAGCGCAGTGGAATGCCACATAGTACTTTGTAACTCAAGGTGCTGGATGGTTTTGCTATTGTTTATGGTGTTTACTGGTTACCATCAGGCGAACGGCATGCTCGTGTAGTCATTCCATGAAATAAAATAAAAATAAATGAGACTGATAGCTTTGATCTTAATGATTGTTCTTCGTATAGTATTATAACTGTTAAAATACGTTTGCGTTTCGTTGCCGCAATTATAATAAATATTTTACTCTATTTTGAGCTTTAAGCTTTTAACGTTGTAGGTAATAACTGTTACTGTATCGTATCGTTAACGTTGTGTTTACGTTTTCTTGAATAAAAACAACTTGATTGAACTAAAAAATGTTTTGTTTTGTACCTAGTTTTTAATAAATTCATCATTTTGAAAATGTTACTAAATTTGATTCATTAACTTATTAAGATTAGAATTAGTTTACACAAAGGTACTAGTACGTACAATGGGGTATTTAGGTATAATGGTTTTTGTTACTCAAGTTTATAGTAAGGTATGTAATATTACTATAAAGCTATTATCATAGTTAAGACACCCAACATTCCAAAGGTATTTTATGTGTCTTTATTTTATGTTAGTGGTTTTTAAGCTCAATAACAACGAGTTACATCTAGTTACGACTCATTACAATGTAACAACTCAAATAATTATGGGGTGTATAAACCATTTTTAAAAAAAAACTTGGTGGTAAATCCACGCTAACTTTTAAACTAAAAGACTGACAATAAAATAAGGTTTTCCACTGTAAAGAACATCAAAAATTAACAAATCTCACTTAATAGGGTCAATATACCTATAAGAACAAAAAAGTTATTAGCCAAAATGTTTTTAAAATTTTGTTTTTTGCTCGTCCTGTAAAGTAGGGTTTATGGCTTTTACGACCTTTCTACCCCAAGGTAGCGATATCATGTATAAGTTATCAGACTTTTGAATTATCTTGGTGAGCCCCTAAGTTATTGGTAATTCGTTGTTTCGAAACCTCGGAGAATAGACGCAGAATGTGCTGGGTGTCCGCTCGGAGCATTAATACAATGCGTTGCAGGCGGGGACGCGGGACTCTGCTAGGTGCTGTGTGATCAGTGCCGCGCGTGCATACTTTCACTTATCAATAACACGTCTAACGTTATCAACATGACGGTCTTTATACAGTAATAATCTACAATCTGTAACCAATTTGATGCAGAATATTGTCGCTATTTATCATTGTCGATTCGAATTGACCGCACCTGTATTTAATATAACGTCCAAAACACAGTTGTTCCAGAAGCGTAAATTGATAAGAAAGGCCGACTGACCTGTCCAATACGATACTCATGTGCTTGTGCAGGTTGGCTTTTAGATCGCGCCGCGTATACTGTGGGGCAGGGGGCGGCGGCGCGGCGCTCGCGCCCCCGCCGGCCGGGGTTCTCTTCCCGATCAGCACCTTCAGCTCGGCCATCAATTTCTGCACCATACGGACGCACGACTGTCCGCAACCGCGTTACGTACACTATTGAGGACGACACCTCTATCAATCGCCGTCAACTTGCCAAGAGCCATTGGCTCGGGCGATGCAGGCGTGCGTGATGTCACTGCTGCACGTGATAAAGCACCGCCGTCGCGTCGGTGTCCGGCCCGAGTGTTGCGTTCGGCAGCCGCGCGGGTGCCGCACTTTGTGCCATGCTGCGACCTCGCGCCGCCCGCTTTTTATAAGTACGATGAGTGCGCAAGGTGTTGTTCGAGAGATAGATTAAGCATTTATATTTAGGCGCGGACGCACGGCACGCATTTTTCATACACTTTCAACGCCTTTTTACGTGTCATTGAAGTTACATCGATGCTGGGGACGATCGCTGATGGGCAAGGTCACGTGACGCGCCCTAG
Source organism: Sphinx pinastri (assembly GCA_947568825.1). Taxonomy (NCBI): domain Eukaryota; kingdom Metazoa; phylum Arthropoda; class Insecta; order Lepidoptera; family Sphingidae; genus Sphinx; species Sphinx pinastri. The sequence continues at coordinate 20,910,378 of OX387617.1, forward strand.
CTGTCAGTAAGTGGGCGATCCACTAATTACACAGTGATAAACAATTAGCGCTGTGGGTCGGTTGCATCGACGATACAATAAGTCCGAGGGGAAACGGGGTCATGCGAGTATTGTTCGAGTACCAAACGCAGTTGTGTTAAATGGAACGTTTCCTACTCGAATCGGATCAAGGACACACGGAGTGCTGCGATAAATTATTTCGAGAACCAGGAACGGACGCCTTTCGATGGTATTTATAAATAATATTATGGTGGCAACTGGCGACTGGCAGCTCTGAGAACGTAACTGACGCGTGAATCCTTGACTCGTTATTCATTTAAACGAAAAGCGAGATTGGTCTGTTGGACTTATAAATAATTGACTTTGAACGTGAATTTCGAGCGGTTCGGTTCACGGAGAGGTGGAAATAGCAGCACCTGACGCCGGCGGGCGGGGCGAGGGCGGCGGCGGCTCCGGAAGTGAGCACGGCCCACCGCCGCGAGTCGCGCCGTGTGATCGGAACCGAGGCGGGACTGTCGCTGCACTCGCTATGAGCCTATTTGTACTGCAACTTGAACCATACAGCATTCGTTGTATGACGTAATACCACGTCAGTATTACGGTACGACTGCAATGCTGAGGTCTCGGGTTCGATCCCCGGGTCGGGCAAAGTGATATTGGATTTTTTTATTCAGTATCAGCCCGGAGTTTGGAATTTGTGCCCGATATGGCAATAGGCTCTCCCCTCCCCTATCACATCATGGGACGAAATACGAACGGCGAAAAGTGGGTCCATTAGTTGCGCCTCTGCCTACCCCTTCGGGTGTGTGTGTGTGTGTGTGTGTGTGTGTGTGTGTGTGTGTCATCATCATCATCAGCCACATGACGTCCACTGTTGAACATAGGCCTCCCGTAAAGATTTCCAGACGGATCTGTCTCTCTCTCTCTCTCTCTCTCTCTCTCTCTCTCTCTCTCTCTCTCTCTCTCTCTCTCTCTCTCTCTCTCTCTGTGTGTGTGTGTGTGTGTGTTGTAAAATGATCTGTGGAGTTTATGAAGTATACCTAGGCTTTGTATAAGATAAATGTAAATTTTACAATGAACAGACCATTTAAGACCATTTTTCATATTGTATTGTACTATTTTTCGAGAGGCCATCAACATAAAATGCTATTCGTCGCGATGTTGTATAGGTTCGCGAGGCGCGGCCGGTAAAAACTGCCATAATCAACTTTACACAACACTATCAAAAACTTTCGACACAACACGCGCTCGGATCTGGTTTTCGGCAATAAACTTTGTCCTTCTCGACGCGAAAGTGACCGTTTGCCGTTTTATAGTTGCAAACTCGCACACATATGCATAATACACAGGTGTGTACTCAGTTTTTATTTTCGGATTAAGTCGTTCGGCCCGGCGTGGTTATTCCGATAACGCCTAAAGATTTTTTATTGTATTGTATCGAATGACGAGACGAGCATGCCGTTCGCATGATGGTAAGCGATACGACCACTCATAAACAGAAGCAACACCATCCAGCACCTTGAATTACAAAGTACTGTGTGGCATTCCACTGCGCTCGTCATCCTGAGACATAAGATGTTAAGTCTCATTATGTCCAGTAGTTACACTGGCTACAATGTCCTTCAACCGAAACACAACAGTGCATGCACACTGCTGGTTGGCGGTAGAAAATAGACCTACCACCATTTTGTACGTAGAGCGAGTACATATATATATATAGATAATTATGTTGTTACCTCATCTATAATACAGTCATGCGTTTTTCGAACTTGCGTACAGCCAACTTGTTGCCGGCTTCTATGAAAAATTATAAGAGCGTTACAAAAAGAGAACCACTGTTATCGTTACATTCGAATGAATAACGCACGTTACGTGGACTACGAAGGAGGTTGCGAACGGCTTTATACATACATGTCGAAACCTACACACAGTTATATAAGGTTGTATATAGTATGTTAATGCAACTAGGTAATTAGCTCAATGCAGAAGCTGAATTACTAATGTATTTGTGGATTGAGTGATAATGCGCAAAGACTTGTAATTGCGATGTTGTGTATTATTAGACAGCTCCAATAGTCTGGACGCGTAGCCTTTATGACATAATTAAATAGCACGCGGATTTTTTGTAAGATACAAACAATATTATATTATCATTTTATAGATTATCAGATATCATAATAAATATCAAAATACACACCACATACAATTAAGGCCACATAACGCGAATAATAAGTGCTCAGGATTATGGGATTTGTATCATGAAACATGTCGCAGGTTTTTCTATCGATGCCATAAAACGCACCCATTGGCACAAAAGCTTTCTCCAAGGAAAAGATACAACGCGATTAACCGGAGATTAACCGTAATCGACAAGTGCTAATGCTTCCGGACTCTGTAGACAATCGAGAACAGCACAAACAGTGCTGCGGAACTGTTACAAACACTTGTCTGTGTTGCAGTTTTATTGCTCGCCGTAAATTGTGTTCGGTTATTAATTATGGCACTACCGAACGTGATTTAAGTGATAGACGTTATACCATAGTTGAAGAGAGAGTAAGGGTACCCGTGTACCTGATATCTTTCTGTAATCGCTTTCATAATCGCTGTCCGTCTGGGTGGGTACCACCGCAATGTCTATTTCTTCCGTCAAGCAGCAGTGTGCATGCAATGTTGTGTTTCGGTTTGAAGGACATTGTAGCCAGTGTAACTACTGGACATAATGAGACTTAACATCTTATGTCTCAGGATGACAAGCGCAGTTGAATGCCACACAGTACTTTGTAAGTCAAGGTGCTGGATGGTGTTGCTACTGTTTATGGGTGGTCGTATTGCTTACGATCAGGTGAACGGCATGCTCGTCTCGTCATTCAATGCAAGAAAAAAAAATAAAAAAAAAGATCAATAATATGCAGGGATAGTAGGTATATAAAACATGGATGATTATTTTATTGTGATTCATTCATTCATTTAGGAAAAAGGAAGTGCACAGCTAGCTGTATCAATTTTATTTCTGTTTCGTCATAATGTCAAATGTGTCGAGCTAGTCTAAAACCGTATTTAACATAAATTTAAGTCAACTTGTATTTAGATTAGAAAAAATCACGTAGTTCTATTAGAGATCGGTCATCGGTCCCAGGACCTCTCCAGTTTAATATCTTGAGTAGGCCAGCACTAGACAACAAGCGATTGTTTTGTTTGAATTATTTGTCGTCTAAATTATGAGTTATAAAGGTTCGTGGTTGGCAAATTAAGGAGAATGCTATTTCGTGAATGGTCAGACAAAAGACCGGCGCAGACGGAACAATGCTCTGTCAAAAACCATAAGAATTACATTTTTGGACGACCTATTCTTACAATAATTAGTTGTGCTCAAGGATTTATTGTTTTGCTTCAAAATCTGCTTTTGTGCTTTTGTATTGAATAACCTTTTGGGAGCGTTATAAGTTTCTTGAGTGCATTTTATTGTTTCTCCTTTGTAAGAACATTGAAACGCTGGTGACGATGAGGATTTAAGATTCTGACAATGTTCCAACAATTAATACATGTTTAATTAAGGTTGGCGATGACGTCATGTTAGGTACAACGACCGCAGGCACACAAGGAGGGGACGAAAGCACACACGCAACCACACCGATGACACAGAATGGTAAAGCGGCTTGAAACAATCGCTGCAGATGCGGTGTTAACACATACACGCCCATTCATAAATAAATCCCTTGGTTCCGAGGACGCGGAAGCTTGACCTAGTTTGCTTATCCAGGGCGCAGTCGGTGCGAGGCTAGGAGGTACTCACCGGTGGTGTTTCGAGTCTTCTCTACATGCACCTGAGTGCGTTTTATGTGATGAAAACACTTTGAACGCGTTTTCGCGGGTGTAACAATACGATGCGGACACGGAGCGTGCTCTCCGGTCGATGCCCGTGTACACACTGAGGCGTGGAATGGTGAGTGTGCGCGCGTCCCGGTTCCCCGGCGTCCTTGCGTGAAAGGGGACGTTTTGTGGGGTGGCACCATGGCACCACGTCAATCAATATGCGAGATGGGTTGTCAGCTAATCGCTCGTTGCGCGTTTGTTACGCCTCATGTGTCCGTTTAGGTTTTTTTTATAGGACAGGTCCCGGCACCTGACTGTGCGTTATCATCTACGGTCATGAAGCTTCACAGTAAAGAAGCAATGATGGGTTAATTGGCAATCTTTATAAGGATTGCGGAATTCAGAATTCCGGCAATTTATGGTCTTCCAAGTGGACGATAGCCTAGTTGGGAATGGAACGGTCTGCCAAGACAATGTCCGCAGGTTCAAAACCCAAGGCACACACCTCTGACTTTTCGAAGTTCCATGTGTATTGTTTATCAATTATCATTCGCTTTAACGGTGAAGGAAAACATCGTGAGGAAACCTACATACTTGAGAATTCTCCATAAGAATTTAGAGGGTATGTGAAGTCTGCCAACCCGCACTAGGCCAGCGTGGTGGACTAAGGCCTAACCCCTCTCAGTAGTAGAGGAAGCTCGTGCTCAGCAGTATATAATACAGGGCTGATTGCATTGATTGCATGGTCTTCTATGAAACAGGAGTGTTGAACATACACCTTATAGCCACACACAGTCGTGAACTAATAGCATAATAGCCTAGTGTCGTTGGATCAGGAACTAATTGTCATGTAATGAGTTGAACCAAAACTGTAAGGATTGTTTGTTGGTTACCGTAAACAATTGTCTTGGTCCGATGATGAACTTGCAATCTGTCGTTCAGCCGGATCCGTTGCTAAAATATATGATTGGGTTGCGCGTGCAAGATTAAAATGTAATGCAACAGGTATTGAACACGTGATACGCACTTATAGGCACATCGCGAACGTGAATGAATAGTACGACGCTACGTTCAAAACATTGTATACCCGACCGCCTCAGCATGTTTACAAATCTATAAATAATATTATAATCAAAAATTTGAGATTCATACGGGTCCAGTATTAGTTGTAAGACTATACGTACACGCTCTTTCTAATCTATTATTTTCTTTAAATTGCATTGCATCCGATCAGACATGCACGCCGACATCGTAATCAACGGCTTCATAACAAGAATTGGTGCTAACTAAAGATACTTGGCAATTGTCAACCTGTGTTGACGCCACAGAGAAAGCAGAAAACGCACCACGTACGTTCCCACCATACCATACCCATTGCCGTTACGCAACATCCTAGTTACATATTGGCATAGACACGAGCTATCCGATATCGTATCAAAACCAAAGATTATGATAACCGACAGATGATAGACAGCAATCAAGCGCAAAACGACATTGCACTATTTTCTTATGTAATAATTAAAATAAACTAGACAATAATCTAATTATATTAAATTATTAAGTTTTCCTATCGTTTCAATTGTTTATTGGCAGCGTACTACTACGAAACTCATGATGGAGTGAATCCTCGATTTAATAAAACTTTAATATTTAAAATTCGTAAAATGACCCGGTAGGCACGCAGCACGCCACGTAAATATATATTCTAGATACTTATAAGTCAAGGAACCGAAAGAAGTTATTTGCATCACTGCCCACCCTCATAACAGGCTATTATTAAGACCTGAGGAGGGATATAATTTTATGACTAATTCAAGAGACACTTTATTTTAAAATATACAAAATACCTAGAACAAAAAATTATTAAACGACCTAGAAATCTTATGTTTACAACAATTTTGAATTCTTTGAATGTGTGCCAAAAAATAACATGCATCATCAGTGTGGTAAAGGAAACAACAAGTGAAGTACCATCATAAAACAAAAAGAACAAACACTATGTTAACGAACTGTGAAACATAGGGTCGCTTCTGATATATCTTTTATTTATTGCTGTAAATACAGACAAATGTGAAACGGGAAAAATTTATGAGGTTATCATACAGAGTCAGTACTCTGCGTCAGTACAAAAGTAAAAGTAAAAGGAGGAAAACAACATTTCGAGCTAAATGACATTTCGGTGATAAAATTCGGATTGAAATGTACGTGCAAATCTATCATCTGGTTGAAGCGTGTTGACCTCAAAATAATATTAGTTGTTATTATTCTGAGGTGTTGACAAACATTAAACATAAGCCCACTGTGATGTTTTTATAATGAAAGACGTTAATGGGCTTCGTAATCATCTATTAATCACTCAATACAATTATTTGATTTTTAGACAAGACAAATTATACAATCATTGCAGCCATTGCAATGCACGGGTCGAGTGTCGTAATATTGGCACTCTTGATAAGGCTCAATGCATACATGTCATTTTATAGAATAAGGGGTAGTTTACAATATCACATGTCCCCCTTTAAAAGACAAGACTATTATTCTCAATATTAAACTAAAACAATAATTTTCAAATGTAACATTTTGACAATAACTTGATAGAGGTGGGACATTATTAATTAATAATTAATTTACACAGTGACAATTCTAATGTATGACATTTTTACCTTAAGTTGACAATTTATTGTTTCAAATGAATTAATATACAATGACAATTCTTATACATGACTTTTATTTTTTATAATTGGTACTTTGTTTTATTGACACATGAATTACAAATAAATGACAACATAATATTATGTTTCATAATCATTTAACCATCTTGGGCGAACTCTTTCTCTTTTTGTTCTAATATTTGGATTTTCAATTACTTGACTATCGGTAGGCTGGATCGACACATCTACAGGAACTGAATTGTTTGATTTTAACAAGTGTTCTCTATTTCTATGATAACAAACACCTTCAGGAGTTTTTACTTGATAGCTCCTTTTAGGAATAATTTCTTTAATGACAGTAGCAGGAACCCAATTGGATTTAGGATTATGCTTAAATAATACATCTTCTCCCTCTTTAATTTCAGATAGATATTTAGTTTTCCTGTCATGATAATATTTTACTTTCATTTGTTTTTTTACAAATTTATGTCTAATGTTCTTATGTGACTCTACAGATGGTTTTAAAATTGATGTAGAACTTGGTATCAAACATCTAAGATTTCTTGACATTAACATTTGAGCTGGTGAGGCAATGCCTTCTGCTTTAGGAGTATTCCTAAATACAAGTATGCCTAGATATATATCCGAGCCAGAATCTTTACATTTTCTAAATATATTTTTTACTGTACCTATAGTACGTTCAGCTAGACCATTACTTTTCGGGTAATGAGGACTTGACGTTATATGTGTAATATCCCATGATATACAAAAATTTTTAAATTCTGCAGAATTAAAAGGTGGACCATTATCAGATATGATCTCTACTGGGATACCATGACGACAAAAGATACTTTTGAACTGAGTTATAACATTTTGACTATTATAAGTATTGATAGGACTTACTTCAAAATATTCTGAATAGTAGTCTACAACTAAAAGATAATTTTTTGACTCAAATTGAAAAATGTCAGCACCCACTTTTTGCCACGGAAGGTCTGGGATTTTGTGAGATAATAATGGTTGTGGTGTATTGTTTTTCCTATATTTTAAACATGTATAACATTTTTCTATATAATTTTCTATTTCACTGTTCATATTAGGCCAAAATATGACACCTTTGACAAGATTTTTAGTATTTGTTATTCCTAAGTGACCCTCATGCATACGTTGTAGCATTTCCTGACGTAAAGACATAGGTATTACAATGGAATTAAGCCTGAAAACTATATCATCAATTACGTGTAATTGATCTTTAAACTTATAATATTGTTTGGTATCATCGGAAACCATTGACTTTTTACATGGCCATCCATTTTTAATGAAATTGACAATTTTTTGCAAAGTAACATCATTGGATGTTTCTGACCTTATTTGACATAATTTATTTTTACTCACATGAATTGAATCGATGAGAAAATTGGCATGGACTTTTATATCATTATTAAGACTTTCTAAAACTTCATCAGTTTCATCATGACTGATGTCATCTTTAAATTTAGCTCGACTTAAAGTATCAGCAATGTACATATGTTTTCCTGGTACATGTGAGACAGACAAATTGTATTGTTGCAAAGTAAGCATCATTCTTTGCAATCTTTGTGGTATATCGCACAAATTCTTTTTAAATATAGCAACCAGCGGTTTATGATCAGTCTCTACTTTGACTGTATGTCCATAAATATAATGGTGAAATTTTGTACAACCAAATACAATGGCCAAAAGTTCCTTTTCAATTTGACTATAACGTTTCTGGGAGTCATTCATGCTTTTGGAAGCATATGCTATTGGATTTTTATCATGTAAAATGACAGCTCCTAAGGAACTCTGTGATGCATCTACAGACAAGGTAAGTTGCTTTTTATTGTCATAGTAAGTTAAGACTGGGGCTGAACTTATTAACTTTTTTAGATTATTAAATTCATGTTGATGATTTAAATTCCAACACCAAGGAACATTCTTTTTAAGTAATAACCTTAAATTTGTAGTAGCCTCACTAAGATTTTGTATATATTTACCAAGGTAATTAACAAGACCTAAAAATCTCTGAAGTTCTTTTACAGATGTAGGTGGGCACATTTCAACTATTGCCTTGATTTTAGATTCTTGAGGTTGTACACCCTCTGGACTTAAAATTTGACCCATGAATTTTACAGAACTTTGACAAAGTTGTATTTTATTTTTATTTAATTTTAGACCAATTTCTTTAGCTCTGTTTAAAAATTTGACAAGAATTTCGTTATGCTCTTTTTTTGAATTGGCATAAATAAGAATGTCATCAATATAGACTACTAAGTTTGGTATATCAGACAAGAGATTCTGTAATGCATGTTGGAATTGTTCCGATGCAGTAGAGATTCCAAATGGCATTCTAAGAAATGAATAAATTCCATATTCTGTATTAAAAGCAGTTAGTTTGGAACTCTCTTTATCTAATTTAAGTGACCAAAATCCTGAGCTAGCATCAAATACAGAAAATACTTTAGATTCACTTAATTCTGACGTCAATGATTCCAGTGTGGGAATATTTAATTTAGGCCTAGTGATATATTGATTAATATATCTTGGGTCTAGACATATTCTTAGACTTTTATTCGGCTTTTCGACACAGACAATTGAACTGACAAATTTACACGGTTCATTAACTTTTTGTATTATACCATTCTTTATCATTAAATCTAATTCGTTTTTAAATCTATCTTTTAATTTAAAAGGTAATTTTCTTGGCGGATCTATATGTCCATCAACATCTTGCCTTATATTGATTTTATGTTCTCCAGGTAAAAGACCAATGCCCTCAAAAACTTCTTTATATTTGGTTATAATGTTATCGGCTGAATCATCTGACAAAGAATTACTAATGATGTTCACCATATTATAACATTTCTGAACTATTTTTAACCTTTCACATGTTTTGAGACCCAAAATTGTTTTTTGGTTCAATGATGTGATGACAAATTCAATATTTTGTTTGACGTTAGGCTTTATTTCACAATAAATTGTAGCTCTGCCAATTACTGGTATTTTGTTACCACAAAAGGAAATTAGTTGAGCACTAGAGTATTCTATTTTGTTCATAGGAAGTCTCAATATGCTTGAGTATATTTCTTTTGACATAATATTAATTGGACAACCTGTATCTATTTGCGCTACAATACACTCTGAATTTATAGAAATATTAACTTCCCATTTGTCTGACTTATTATGATGAGTTATATGACCTATAAAATACTCATTTTGACTGTTTTGTTCAATATTATCAACAACTTTGACATGACTTACAGACTTATGAGACCTGCACATTTTAGAATAATGGTTCATTTTACCACAATTTGAGCAAACTTGACCTTCTGCCGGACACTTGTGATGATGCACTTGACCACATTTTGGACATGTCCTCTTCTTTTGACTGGAATGATGTGCATCCTTGATGTGACTGGAACGACTATAATAATTATTTCTGGAATTGGTTGGACGTTCTTTGATATTTGACCTAAAGTTAGACTGCCATTGACTTGACTTCGAATTTACTTGTAAGACTTGACTTGACTCCAACTCAGCTAAATTTTTTCTACTTATTTCCAGATTATGAGCAATCTCGCTACATTTATCAAGTGTGATGTTGCCTTCTTCGAGTAGTCTTTCCTTGATATACGAGTTTTTGCTATTAAGATTACAGATGAAAATATCTCGAATCATATTTTCTGGTTCCTTAAATTCACATGACTTCGCTAGATTTCTGAGCTCCATTATGAAATCTTTGATGGATTGCCCTTCGTTTTGCTTAAATGTAAGGAACTTATGCCTCTCCATTGTTATATTTTTCTTTGGTGAGAAATGACTGTCAAATTTCTTTAGTAGTTCTTCATATTCGACTTTATCCACGTCGACTCCAAATGACATAAAAATTGGGATCGCACTCGTGCCCATGTGGTGTAGAAGAAGAGATACCAGCCGCTCGTTCTCTTCGGTATCCAACGCTGAAGCTTTGAGAAATATCGAAAAATACATTTTCCATTTCTTCCATTCGGCATCTAGGTTGGTTGACTTGAAATCAAAATTTTGTAGAGTAGTTGAATACATGGATTCACGTGGATTTCTTTTGGATTTGCACGCCTGTGCTTTTTGAGATTCCATGACTGAGTTTTTATGTGATTACACCCTTTACCTGACACCATGTGATGTTTTTATAATGAAAGACGTTAATGGGCTTCGTAATCATCTATTAATCACTCAATACAATTATTTGATTTTTAGACAAGACAAATTATACAATCATTGCAGCCATTGCAATGCACGGGTCAAGTGTCGTAATATTGGCACTCTTGATAAGGCTCAATGCATACATGTCATTTTATAGAATAAGGGGTAGTTTACAATATCACACCCACGATTCTATGTATTTTTAATAAGGTAGGCACGAAGACAATTCACAGCTCACTGAGATTATCTCGTCGTCTTTTCATCTATTATGGAGCGTAGCGCTAAATCTGAATCAAATTAAAATCTGCGTAACTCATTACTGGAAATGTCGATTGCTCGAACTGGGGATCGCAGCCGTGGCTTCGCCGGTTCAACAGAGTAAATACGTTGCGAGCAGATCGATCAAGCGATGATGTTGATAATGGAAAGCGAATGTGACACGGTCGGATCGCGGAACATCCCCCGCGGAGATTGATTGCGATAACAACGGACGTGCTGTCGATATAATCACAATTGCGCAACGACCTACAAACGTACACGGTGCAAATGCAGATGTTACATAATTATTAGTGAAATTGACAGGTTTCATAACAAAAAGAACTCTCATAAACGGGAACGGAGAGGTAATTGAAAGAGAAAATTTTGAATTACCGTACTAGCAGTGAAATCGGCAAAGATTAGTGTGCAACCATTAGTGTGAAATGAAATAAACAAGAGGAATTAGCGGCGGCCGATAGCCCGAGTCAATCTGACCGCAAGGGAACCGGCGCCACCTACACTTTCCCTTTTCTTGTGAAAGTGATGATGTGCAAGGCAACAAAACAACAGCGTTGCATCTGAAATTAGCCAACGAACTAAATATCTATTGCGAACCCGTAGAGACCTGCAGTGAAACTGCCACACAGCGTTCTTTTAAAATTTATAAACGAGCGTTAAGGAAAAATATATCACATATATAATCAAATCTCTGGAACTATAAAGCGTAAAAAAATTAAGACAGCTTGGAATCTCAAACCGTATATATGTGCCAATAACAGACACTAAGCATATTCTCTAAACATTGTCAAAAGATAAGCGCTAGTAGGTCGCTAAAGTTTAGGGTTCCGGAAGATTCGCGCAGATAGGTCGCCAAGGTTTAGGGTCCAGGATGATTCTTATTATGTTTACGATATTTTTTCGTCTAGATTACTCATCGTTTGTGCGTTACAAATGTTTCATACAGTCTAAACGTGGAAGTAATTGCTGTTGGAAGAGATTGAAGTGCAGCATATCAAAATCGGCCAACGCATCGGCCGTAGCGAAGTTATCTAGTATATCTAATGGGCTGGGTGCTTATCTCGCCGCTGGCAAGGACCATGGCGCGTGGACACGACAACAAAGCAAAGCGTACTTTCTAAACTATGACTTTCTCCTAACGAAGTTCGGCACGGCTAATGTCCGCCCTTTATTGCCGGCAATTAGCCACGGACAGTAGGCTATTTATGGTGCATGCACAATTATATAGAGCTGCAGACCAATAGGCCTGAAGATGAAAGACAATGTTTTGTTTTACATCAAAATACTGATGTTTCATCAAGTTAGGACCAATATGGTGAATGTGTTGGAACTGCATCATTGTGCGAACAATGTTCAATATCGTGTCCACTTTTATGAAAATTGTATTCTCGTTTAAGTGACGGTAGTCTTTTCGAGAATAAATTTCTTTAAACATTAAATACTAAAAATTTGGAGAGATTTGAATTAAATACTAAAAAAGTCACATGATATAACCAATACAATAAGGATCGAATCTAAACTGTACTGTGGCTATGATTGGTAGGAATAAGCCCTGAATGTCGCGTCTTGTAGGTTTACTGATCTATGCATAAAACGCAAACAATTGCGGATACAATTGAATTGGTGCGTTGATTGTCTATGGGCTTTTGTTAATTGACACCCAGTAAAACTCTCTGTGGGTCAGCGTTAATCTAAACTAACTTTTAATTGTTATGGAATGTGTTTTGAGCAAAATGTGTTTTCTACATCGGACTAGTTTTAAGTTTTTTTTAAGTGATAGCAAGTTATTTCTGTAACCCAATGCACTGCCGCATTCCGCAAATCTAGAAAAAAAAACATCAATAATGCGTTATCATATTCCATTGGTAGTAGGATGACACAGGAGGTATTAACTGCATATACAAAAACGAGCAGAACGCTGCTCTAAATATCTACGTAAAAAAAGTTATCCTCCGCATTCACCGCAATGTTAGTAAACCGTTCCTACAGTTTTAAACTTCGCACAACATTTGTTGCTCAAATAAAATATAAATATTTGAATAGAATCGCGCTATATAAATGTATATGTGTCTGTATCGTGTGACATGTTATCTCGCTTGGAATATATCGAATGTGATAAAAAAACGTAAACACGGGAGCGGCCGTGTTGTGTGCCCACTACCCGGCGACCTGCCCGCACTGCTCAAGGTTACGTGCCAACCAATGTGCCATGTGTTTTCTATCTAAGTTTACATTATAGGCAGATTTATTAAAAACAAACTACATTCATGATATGCATACAAAACTGCCACGGTGGCGTAGTTGTATTACGGTACGACTGCAATGCTGAGGTCTCGGGTTCGATCCCCGGGTGGGGCAAAGTGATCTTGGATTTTTCTATTCAGTATCAGCCCGGAGTCTGGAATTTGTGCCCGACATGGCGATAGGCTTGCCTATCACATCATGGGACGGAATACGCACTGCGAAAAGTGGGTGCACTAGTTGCGCCTCTGCCTACCCCTTCGGGGATAAAAGGCGTGAGTATGCGTATGCGGTTGCATAAAAAATATTATAAGGAGATATATTTTTTTGCATGTTTGCATGTAGGTGATGTTGTAACTACTGAACTGATTCTACAAATAAATATGCTATACGATATCTATATTTTCCCTAAATAATAAGCGCCTAAATAATTTATCGAACTTATTAGCTTTACAAAATTCCACGTGGAAACCAAATAATAACCATGAAGAATGCAGGCCCTAGCGTATGGGAAACCTTATCGGTATCACATATAATATGATTATGGGGTATATAGTAAGTATAACACATCATGTACGAAATACATCACCTCACAATGTGTGAAAATTTCGGATCAAGGTGCTGTTGTGGCTAGCTTTTCGGCCTTACATTACATTACCTTTCAAGTAATGCGTTAGTAACAAAACGCATTGTTTCTGGCTACTATACACGTACTAGTAAACAGAAATAATCTTTGACTACGAATCCGGCGCTCAAAGCTGAATAGGGTAGTTGACTACTTTTTTTTAATACATTTATCAAAAATATATGCCATTCAAAATCTACTGGATTTTTTTTTTAAATTGGCGTAATAGTAAGTAAGTTATAAAGCTTTGAAATTTGGTGGAAGGGGTAGCTATCAAATAACATCAATACTAGGTTGTGACGTCACCAAGCGCCGTCGGCATAACGCTGCCTGCGTGCGAAAGAGATAGCGCGATATCCCCGCCACGCCCCCACTTTTGCTCACCAGAATATTTCAAAATTGAATAACTGCTTTATTTTTCAATCGATTTTGATGCTGATTTCACAGAAGAATTTCTTTTTCGTATTATTAACTGTTACATCTAAAATAATGTACGAATCAAACATAGGAAAATACCCTATTGTCAAATAACAGTAATATCAGACTGTGACGTCATCTGGTGTCATCGGCCATAACGCTGCCTGCGTGCGAAAGAGATAGCGTGATATCCCCCACCACGTCCCCACTTTTGCTCCGGATAATATTTGAAATAATATGAATAACTGCTGTATTATCAACCAATGTTGATGCTGTTTTCATAAAAGAATTTCTTTTACGTATTATTTTGTTACTTTAAAATAATGTACAAAAAAGATTATATATATATATTCATTGTATTGTGTGTTTGAATGGAAATATATATTTTTGTTTATTTTAAAATAACACTCGTGTCATTTCACCTCGTATTAGTAATTTAACATTTATTATATTATGCTAACAGGGACTCCTTGACCGATTACTAGATTTAAACGTACCTAAGCGATGGCTCAAATGCATTGGTGATAAATAAATTGACCTTGCAAAGTTAATATTGCGATATCTGACTTGTACCTCGGATTGAAGTGAAGGTCGCTAAAAAAAATATAATGTGGTGCTATTAACCATTATATTCAAACTACAGATAGTAACGAATACTAAACACGAGGCTAAATTTATTTGAAAACATAATAATTATCTCCAGTGCGACATTCGTGGTGTGCTCGCAACACACTGCTAGAGCATAGTAGGTGTGCGTAAAACGAACTCACCCAATGAAATTCTTAATGAAACAATAGACGGCGAAGAGCGTGGCATCATTGAGGCCGAGGTCCGGCTTGATGGTGGGCAGCACAACGGGCGGCGAGGCGTCGTGCGGCGCGCGCACCTCCGGAGTGGCGGCGGCGGCACTCATGGCGGGCCGCGTGCCCGACGCGTGCGGAGCGATCGTGACGGCCGGCCGGCACTCAGCACCACCACTCACCACTCGGCACCACCGGCCCGCATAACACCACTCGCGCTCCCGGCACGCGGCACCGTCGCCGGAGCGCCCAACGCGCCGAACCACCCGCGTGTTACACCGGCGGCCGCCCCGCTAGTACGGCTAGCCCGCTACCCTCGTGTATCGATCGCAGCGAGCGGCGCGTCTGCGCTCTCGAAGCCCGCACGCGCCGGGGACCGCTCAGAGACGTGACCTCACACGTCCAGCATCAGGAAACCCAAGTAGATCACGAGAAAGAACCAGGGACAGAAGAGGTACATGCAAACGGACATCATTCGTTTGTTTGTATGGGGACGGTGTGTTGTGGGATAGCGTGTGGCACGTGAACACGCGCGTGCGGCTGGCGGCGCGGCGGCACTCAGACTGGGCGCGCTCGCGCCGGCCGACGCCGCGGCCCGCGTGCTCACTGCTCGCGCCTCGTGCTGCCCGCCCGCCCCATATCCTCTCATAGCGCTATCTATACACCATACCACGATACCAGTACCCATAACATCACACACGCATAGTCTTACACACACACACACACACCCTCATTTACATATCTCCGATAGCCATAAACTAATAGGAAATGCAATATTGAATTTGAAACACCTTTGAATATTTTTAGATTTTTCTTAGATTTTCTTGCTTAGATTTTTCGGCAAATATACATCCTAATCAGTTGTGGAAATTATTCGATGGTTACATAAAAAACAAATATACGTTACCCTTTATTCTAAGATAACCACATTCCCATTCTTTAATTTTAATAAAATCAACGCCAACGAATGATACATTGTGTAGTTTAATTTCAGTTAAATAAATGTCTATACATTTTCATAGGTTATTTGAAATCCTACATAATTGGCCAGAATAAAAATCTAAATAAGTAAATAAGTGAAAAACTTTGTTGATGGATCCCACAATAATTCCAAACTTTTTGCACGCACACGCTCGGCTTTGAAAATTCCAGAAAACTTATAAATGAGATCGGTCACGGTGACGGGACATTTGTCTGCGGCTGTGCAGTGTGCATATTAATCCAGTTGCAATAATTTGCACGATACGACACGACATTTAGCTTTCCAACACACAAATTGCAACCTTAATATTATTTACGAACAATAATAATAAATAATTACAACGTAAGTAACAAACGAGGAAATTATTATGAGCAAAATGACCTGTGACTCAGCAAATTGTGCGATAAGTTGCAAGCGTGACGCTATAATACCGTTTGGGTCCTTGGTAAACAAGAATTATCATATCTTGTAAGGAGTTCTGTACACAAATACGTGTCGTCTACTCGAATCCAATATTAAGAATATGGCTCCACGTATACCAAGTGGTTCACATGGTAACTGTGCATGTAAAAAAATATGAATTACGGTCAATGTCCGCGTGTCAGACGGATAGATCTATCTAGAGAGGCAACAAAAAAATACCTCCACCACCCATCAGCGTAGCGGCGAAATGACGCAAAACAGTTTTTGCCGTGGCCACAAGCGGTGCTCGGAATTCTCCTAATGAACTGTTGGCTCTTGTAACATCTGACCCGCTTGCCGCAACGCTCCATGAGCTTCGCGTATCGACGACATATCAAATTTCTTCATGTACGCCGAGTACGTCGACCCGAGACGCGCCAATCTATTGCGTATACATTGATCTAAAGATTACACTATTTTCGGCCTACTACGGTACATCGAAACTTTCCTTAACAATAGTAGTGACGTTTTTTTCGGTACAAAAGACATCGATTTCGATTTATAATAGCACGAATACAATTTTATTTCGAGATTAATTTAGGATGAATTCTAATTTGTAAAAAGTATCGATTAACTAGGTCAATCAAAAATGTTAATTTATTTCAACGTTAAAAAATCGAGAGTCTGGTGAATACACCACGGATCCACCGTCCACAGATGGTATTCCTCAAAGTTATCGATATAAATATCATTATAATAATTTTGAATCCGATTTAAGGAAAAAACAATGTGATTTCAGTTAGCTTGCAGTCAGCTTAAAGTACAGTCACTGGACCTAACGCATCCAGTTCAAAGTGAAGGACATCAACAAACAGTGTTATTCCACGAAAAATATTCCCACCTTTTCGACGCGCTCCCGGTTTATTTTCTGAGAATATCCACATTGTTTAGCCACCACAACTGGTATCATAAATCGCGCCTATTCTGAATTATGGTACAATTCCTGCTACCGCTATCTTATAACTCCAAAGTCAAACACCTTTTGATTTCCACCGCAATGGATGGATCAACAAAGTTATAAAAGGGAAATATAGTTTTAATACAGTAGCGACTAGCGTGTTCTTGTTTCCTTCACGGCTTGTTATGATTCTAACATTTCCGGCAACTTTATTATACTTTAATAGAGTGTTGATTTTCCTCGTGTTTCCATATTAAGTGTAAACTTTAATCATATAATTATGCCTCCCTGGTCTAATGCAGCGTAGTTAGATTCAGAAATCAATGACTTCGCGGAATAATCATAACGAGCAGTCATAATCTGTGTGAATATTTCGATACGGAAATCATGCACGAGTTTATTCGGATTGGAATTTACGGCCATTCCGATATAGACCCTTATCACGGGTCGGAAAAAACCTCCACGAACTTCCCACTCACATTTCTACCTAGGATTTTGAAGGTACAAGCATAAACTTTTATTTAATATTTTAATTGATTTTCTCCGGCATGTAAATTAAAGTCGAAGTTACGTTATACTATTGCTAATGTAGACAACTCGATGAAGGGTTAATCACTCTTCCTTCCCCTCGCACTGTTTCGTTATGCATAGTTAGTTATTTATGTTATTTGCCGATGTATGCGGAGGAGAAATCGTTATTAATATGTGCATTTTTAACACAAAACACTAATTACATGTATTTTCATTTACAGTGCTGCCACGTGACCTAGTTTACCTATTTATTTCTAATTTAAGACATCAGGTTAGAGACTGTCTAAAAGTTTCAGGAAGTAGCAGGGCTGTGAACCCTATATTATTATATTGATCCTTAAAGCGCATAATTTTCATTCTATTCGCGGATAACACATTTCACCCCAATATCCGGGGCTGCTGACACTAGTCTACGGGGTCAAATTGTTAACTGTTACCAGGCCCTGTTACGTCTGACAAGACACGTTTAATGTAACAAGCCGTCGTCACGTCGGTTTTTTGCTCGCAAAATGCATGTGTCGTTGCGTTCGTGACACGAGATGATTACAAAGTTGCGCTAGCGCTATGGTGTCTAGCGCTCGCGTGCATCGCCCTGTTGATGCAATGCGACCTACTTTTAAGTTCCATGGAATTGTATTTACATAGATATATCAAAATCAATAAGGTAATTTGGCCAATAGACTACAAGGGACTTTTTAAATCATGAATTATGATAAACAGACTCTACATAATATGGTTCGTAAATATGTACACATATATTAAGGTCTGAGAAGCATCAGGCAAATTTGACGTAGGCCTTCTGAAACAATAATAGATTTTATATCGTGCAAAACATGTACGCCACTGCTTGGATTTATTTTTTTATAGATGTATCATTCAATCCCTCGTTCTTACCTGATTGAGGTAAATATTTATTACCATTTACTGTATTTATCGCGACACCAATAGGCATGCCCTCTTTTAAAGCATCGATTATGTTTTGAAACCGTCAGCAGTGGCCAGTGGGTAATAAATTGAGTGTCACATCTGGTTGGGTATTAATTTAAACTCTGTTGGTGAATCTAACGTAAAGAGCTGTTGCTGCCGTATTTACGCAAGTATCGACGATTTCCCGCCATCGGCAAGCTGCGCACGCGCACTGACTGATCTATGGCGCAAGCTTCCATCATTATTCTCATTACGAACTGGCGAGCGTGTTTGCAATTGCGGCACACCCGTCTAGTGCCAAATGGTGACTTGACAATATTGCTGGTTTCATACGTAATTTGTATAAATTACAGCCCGCCATCCATTCCGTGCTGCGGACGATATACCTACTCACAAGGACAGCGATCATGCGACGATGGTAACCGTTGGTGAACTATCCATACTGACGTAAATCAATATCTTACTTTTTACTAATACTATAAATGTGAAAATCTTTGGATTTTTGTATGTTTGTTAGAAGCAACTATGACTGCCTCGGTGGCGTAGTTGTATTACGTACGCGTTACGAGTACGATTTGCGCGATGAGGTTCTGGGTTCGAATCCCAGGTCGAGCCAATAAAACACTGTGACTGGGATTTTCCATCTTAAAAATTACTCAGTCGCAGCTCGAATTCAGGAAGTGGGCGGTGTGATACCCTCGTGCCTCGGAAAGCACGTAAAGCCGTTGGTGCTGATCCTGATCTCTCTCCGGTCATGTCGGATTGCCGTCTCACCGGACTACGAGAGTGTAGGAATAGCGAGTGCACTTGTGTATTGCGCACACACTTGTGAACTATAATATCTCCTGCGTACCTGGCTGCTCTCAGTTGAGATTGGCCGCCGTCGCCGAAACTGGCTAGGAGGATTACGTAGAAATAAACGCAGAAACAACTGAACGGATTTAGATGAAATTTGGCACACGGATAGATCATGTTCTAGATTACCACACAGGCTACTTTTTATCCCGATAATTTTCTCGTATGGGATATAATGGATACTTTTAATTTGATTCTTTAAGTAGAATGCGCTGGTATCGTATTGTGTTTTAGGGACTTTTGTAGCGGGAAAGGCTTTTCACGCGAGCGAAGCTGCGAGCAACATCTCGTATTCTATAAGATTGTGCAAATCCATTTGGAGTTTGTTGATGAATTGAAATTTGATACCCTACGAGAAATATGTAGAGTCAGGACGAATTTTTCAAAATATATTAGTACAGACACTGGAATCCGGATTAAACATCAGACTACATAATTATAACTTCAGAAGCGTAAGCAAAATGATCGCGGTGATGACTTACTATAAGAGGACACATCGGATACATCCCATCAGATCTGATCTGTGTTCTAATTATAATCAAATATTCAATGTGAACTCTAATCTTCACCACATTTATTTATGATGAATCACAAATACAAAACTTCGGCAGAATAAAAACTATCTCGAGCACGATAAAGCGCTTGTTCGCGGCACTCCACACGCAGACGCCACTTGATGTATGCGGAGTAATCAATTTTAGTGTGTGCAAAACACGCCGTGAACCTACACGTCATCATAAATCAATTGTTTTGGTAACAAAAAACAAGTCTGGCTGCAGTGAAATGAAAAGGATGATGTAGAACAGAAACGCAAGGGTCGTGCGTAACCCGCTGTAGCGATAACGCAGCTTTTGGGAATAATAATTTGTGACGATTTCTACCACACGCGTGATACGTGCAGGCACAAATGTGTAACGAGGGACGAATGGTAGGTTGCAATGGTACGATACATGTATCGGTTTAACATTCGTAATGACACATTTGGGGAAACAATTAAACAGGTAAAGAAACTTATAAACACACATTTTTAAGCGCAGTAATTTAGGGCTATATCAATCAATCAGCTCAATCAGCCGTAAATTCATTTGTTTACATTAATGCTGCCGCCGGGCACTTTGATTCACTCATTTCATTCTAAAAACTACGTGGTAGAGTATTCAATTTTACATAAAGCATATTTGCATTAATATGCCATCATAAACGTGGTCCCGCTGTTTCCTAGAGAATCATCGGGAAGGGACAGCTTTTCTATGAAATTGTTAGAAACCTAAGACAACCTATTTTCATAAAATATTGGCACAATCCAGCCCGACCTCGAAGAAATTATGGATGATGGCAACCAATGGTAATCTGGCGACCCGCTCACTAATTTATCCCTTGTCGATCTCGTGCACTCACACGTGTGCTGACCGCCGCGTTTATCGATACTGACTATTCCCGTCTATAAAGTTTGCAATTCCCCGAAAACAAACAAAGGTACTTTCGTCAACAGCGCGGTCGGTTTTGATTTCAATTATGAGTATATTTCCGCGGCCCCGAGACCATCCACGTGCACAATATCGATCGTATGCGAGGTTCCTACAGTTTACAATTTAGGGCGATGTTGATTGGTGCATAGTACTTACTGCATATTAAAGCGGGGTAAAGAATATGGAATAAGAATATATAAGGTGGACAGACGACTTGATAAGGGTAGCAGGAGCGCGCTGGATGCGGGCCGCTTTTGACAGGTCCGTCTGGAAATCTTTGGGGGAGGCCTATGTTCAGCAGTGGACGTCATGTGGCTGATGATGATGATGATGAAAGAATATTAAACTGAAGAGGTGATGTGGACACATGTTACATCGCATGATGTGTTACATAATCGCTTCTTTGGTCTAATGCACTGTGTTTTTGCGGTGTGGTGTGGCCCTAGGCACGAAGTCCGGCCCAAGCATGCGAAAATATGCGAGGTTTTCAATTCGAACAGTTCGAATTATTTTAACCCCCGACAGAAAAAGACGGGTGTTATAAGTTTAGGGTGTGTATCAGTATGTCTGTCTGTGGCATCGCAGCTCTCAAACGAATGGAACGATTTTGAAGCGTTTTTTTTGTTTGATAGCTGATGTTATCGAGATGGTTCTTATCTATAATTTATGAAGATCTGTTCGGACGTTTTAAGATTATCAGCTCATTTCATTTCCAATTGTCACAAGTCAGATTGATTTTAAATTTGGTGTACTGTGACTTCGGGAATATTTTTAACACATGTTAACGTTGAGCTGATGCTGCAGCATCAAGTAGTCTGCGTGATATCCAATTTTTTAGCAACTTATAGCAGATATCGCGTGTGTAGGCTCATAAGACTGGTCTTAACGAGTAGGAGTTAGATAGTTGATTATTAACCAAACACAATAACCACCAGCTATCAACTATATACTAATATTTAGGATATCTTTAAAACTTTGTCTCTATCTACTCAATTAATGTACACCTCAACCCATACATTCACACACCCAAACTCACAAGTATAATATGTAATGAGGCTTCATAATGTATAACTTAGATCTTTGAATTACGTTGTTTTGTTTATATAGAGTCATAAGTAGATAGCAAACCACAAATCACGTTCTAGATCTGTATGCAATATAATCTAGTGTGCAAAATTTGTAAGGGCGTTGGTACCCATAACACAAGTTAAATCTTACTTTTGGTACCAGTGTTCAATATACTTAATACTTATTTTTGTCATAATGCATTTTACAACTGAGTATATTATTTGTAAGTGGTATCTGTAATATATAAGTATTTAAAGTATCTAAGTACTACACTCTTTATAAATTACTTTATCACTTTAGCCCAATAAATCAAGCTCCTTGTTTGCGAAATTATTTCTATATCATCAAAGGCTTCAAAATAAAACAACAGGCGTAATGGTAAAGGTACAAACAACAATGGTATAGGCGCGGGAAGTCGATGAGTTAATCACCATAAACGTAACAAAGTGGGACATAAAAACGTCCAAGTTTTTAGTTCTACTATGATGTATGAGATGTGATATAAAACGCGATAACAGGTCATTGATCTCAATTTCTGACGATATCGTACTTTATAAAATGTTATTAATACCCCAGCCAACACAAGCATTTTCCTAGACGGCGGTGACCATTCACCCTCACCGTCCTACTTGCCTGTTCTTTCTAACTGACCATCTGCTATCTTACTAATATTATAAATGAGGAAGTTTGTGAAATCTTTGGACGTTTGTATATTTGTTAGAAGCAAACGCAGAAACTACTGAACGGATTTGACACACGGGTAGGTCATGTCCTGGATTAACACATAGGGTACTTTTTATCCCGGTAATTTGCTCCCATGGGACATAATGGATATTTTTAATCTGATTCTTTAATAGATGGCGCTGGCGTCGTATTGTGTTAAGGACTTTTGTAGAGGGAAAGGCTTTTCACGCGGACGAAGCAGCGATTAACACCTAGTATAAGGATTAAATACAAAAGTGCACGATGAGAAAGAATGTGGAAATCCAAGCTTCATTGTCGTTATATTTAGATACGACCGGGTCTTGTTACTGTAACATTACTTGCCCTACTGCACAGACACTTTTATTCTAATAAATGTGAGAAACAAAATACTATACTCAAGCGACATCATGAAAAGATGTTTAAATGTGCCAGCAAGGCCCAAAATAATAACGAGGAAAATTATTCGCGTTTTAACATATTTATTCTTAAGATTAGACTGAATTTGATATTGCCTATCAACTACAGATGCACATTTACTAGGTAAACTCGACAGTAAGTCGAGAGTTTCACAAAATCCTTGAATGATTTTAACCACAAAAGTGTACGCATGATGGTAAAGAACATCTATATTGCCTGATGAATAGTAGGCCTGTTGTCAACCTTTGAAGAGAAAGGTAGGTCTATTTATCTATGATACTGAGGTATTGGCACCGTCGTTGTAGACAAAACAGACTATAGTATGGCTCTACGGCATAATAATTCGGCATCAAAATCAGCAAATAAAAGGTTCTCCTATTTGAAAAGATAAGACAATTATTTAATATAATATTTTTTATTTTTATTCCATTTAGCCATTTTGATATTGTTCAATTATTACGACCGATCTTTTACTATCTGTTACTATCTAATATGGTGTAAATTATATTTGTAAACGTGGTTTAATGCATTCATGAACGCCGATATATATATATTTTTGCTTTTTTAGTAGATTCGTATCCTAGGGCTACATCCATGCATGTATTAAGGTGTAATAACTAATAATATGATAAAAAGAAAACAATGTAAGAAAATTATGAAAATTGATGACGAAAAAATGAAGCCTGGAGTTTATTTCTGCCCCGAAGGTCGTCATCGCTTAGGTAGCTAGTGAAGGGCTGGTAGGTTAGTTAGCCTAGGATCTTTATTTTATTTCAGCTCCACTTCTCTTTTACTAGCCCTATTCCCGTCCCCAATATGTCCGTGTCCTCTGTACCTATCAGCCCGTGCTGGTTGTTCGTTGTTTAATGTAGCTACTTTAAATTATTTAATTGGTATATTAACCTATTTAAATTTGTGATTCTCTAACTTGACATGACTTGTCATAAGTGCTTTTTATAAGCCTACTTGATTAATAAATGTTTTTTTTATTTCGCATAAAACTAGTCGTTTGATATGTTTTCAATCAACCATATCTCATATCTGTACCACATCAGAGATAGGTATCAAAACATTTCCTCTACAAGCATGGCATACGAGGAAAACGTACAACAAATGGAAAATGTAGTTCTAAGTATACGTGCCAGTTAATCAAATACAATGATTCGTTGAATTTTATGTATTTCATTCAGTTTTATACAATATCGTATTTAGCGATGCTATCTTTAACTGACATCCAACATTACTATAATATTATTTGTGTCTGGAAAAAATAAATAACGAATGAATTTCGTCTGATGCCCGGCAACAGCCCTGCCACTCGTGAGAGATGTGATTAGTGACTACTAAATATCAAAATACATTCATATTAAATGCTGTACGAAGCATAGAAATTGTTTTTCCTGATAACATCGCCTACTCAAAGCATCGTACACCTGCTGATGACCCACTTGCTCATTTGCTTGCCTTTTCCTAAACAAAATGTTCACGAGTTTCAAAATATGTAAATATTAGCGTAACAAACCAACTGTGTACGAGAGAACTAGACGATCCAATTCTGCAACCGAACAAACGTTCTTTGATCGGCAAATATTTGTTATGAATACAACAAAATCGTAGCTATGTTAGGTTTGTTTATTCGCAAATGACTATGTTAAGCACGTCAATTCCCGTTTCCATCCAATAAAGGTCTTGAGTATTGAAAAGTTCGCAGGGAGTGGCTAAGGCGCGGCGTCAACAAGTGGCCCCGGGAATGCCCGTGCCGAGCGGTCGGTAGTCGCTGCCGGCTGTCGGCGGCCGGTGGGCGATTTTCTCACGCGATGTTTATATTCCACGGTGCAATTAAAACGATTCGATGCGTTGGCATTCTACTCACAATTCCGCTCGCAGAGCTTCTAAGAATTTCGGCAGATAATAAACCGACGTGATAATCACCGGGGGCAATTTCTTAAACGGAAAACAACAAAACACGATGGAATGCTCCTTGTTCTTTTCATATTCGGAAACTGTTCTTTCACAACATGAACGTGTAAAAGCAGCATTCTGCTTTCAGACTTGTTATAAATAGATAACTTTTTAGCATGGTAGTAAAAGATTTCGTAATAAAACTTGTGTATCCTCAAAAAAAACAAATAACATCCCACGCATGCAATTAATCAGAGATTGCGCGTTCGGATGTTAATATGTTAGTCTTTGCAAATGTTTTAATCTGAGAGAAATGTGTGTGTAACCCGGATTAAAGTTTAAAATGTTTACTCCAAAACACGTGTACATTTCGATAAATAATTTGATGCGGCAGCCAACAAGCAAAACTGACGCCCCGTATTGGAGATTAAATGTGCAACATAGTATTCCAATATGCAGATGACATTTCTGCGAATGTGGCAATAAAATAATCACAACTGTTTAAGGTTGCAGAGTTCTTTTGGCTATGTCTAGCCACACGTAGCCGTGCAGTGTCCGGCCAGTGGAGAAGCCGTGACCGTGTATATAATATTTTTTACAAATGATTGAATGACGAGTCACTGACAGACCTGACGCTCCGGAGATAAATAAGGACATTATGATCACGATATAAAATAAATGTTTCCTTATGTTTACGCGAATGTTAGACATTGAAATTAAACTATTATAACGGATTTTATCGCGGTTTTTTATTTAACTTTTAATTTTTCTCCCGACGTTTCGAAGGCTTTGCAGCACTTTTTACCACCTGTCAAGTGCCATATACCTCTACAAGAACCGGGCGTATACAAGATAGATTGCGACTGTGGCCTCTCTTATATTGGACAAACAAAAAGACATATAGGGACCCGCGTAAAAGAACATATAGCTGATGTTAAACACCGACGCTCTACGAAGTCTGCAGTAGCTGAACACTCAGAAGAAGGCTCCAACCATTACCTTAGATTCGACAAGCCACAAATCCTTGCCAAAGAACACCGATTCCTGCCTAGGATGACCCGCGAGGCTATTGAGATCAAAAAACATCCTAATTTCAATAGAGAAGATGGTTGGAAACTTGCACAAGCCTGGGACCCGGTCATACATCTAATTAAATCGGGCCCCAAAAGACCTGCTGCCAGACCTCAAGACACTGTGAGCTCTTACTGCGTAGACCGGACCGCAAACAATGACTAACATCTTTAAATTGTATAATTGTAAATTGAAGGTAGATTTGTAAGACTAACTTTTCGGACCACCAACACCTCAGTCCGCCCCGTGACCACGTAGTGCTGCAAAGCCTTCGAAACGTCGGGAGAAAAATTAAAAATTAAATAAAAAACCGCGATAAAATCCGTTATAATAGTTTAATTTCAAAATAAATGTTGATACATTATTTGGTTATGACAGTGTACAGTACGGCCGGGCCACCCTTCTTTGCCGCGTGAGGCCGAATCTTTAGAATTATATACCTGCACGTCAGGAGTCAACAATCAGGTTGGTTAACAATTTATCATACGGCTGCGGTGTTGCAATCGCCCCGAGACATAGCGGCCATTAGTTACAATTCGCAACAGTTGCTCTGCTATTTCGAGAAAATAACTAACTTCGGCCTTCTGGCATAGACTAATGTATTAATGCATAGTTTTTCTTAAGCTTCGAGTGTCTAATGGATATACCCATACAGTAACATAATCCGTAGAAGACTATTAGATTTCAACAAATAAACGACTTTGAGCTGTGATTAACATAATATTCTTACTGCGCGGCTTAGAGCAAAAAATAGTATTTAGTATAAGACGCGTGAGACCTAATAAACATTTTCGTGATTTCTCGCTTCTATATTTGACACTTTTACTGCAGAAAACTGGCGAACGAGTAACCGGAGACAAGTTTGTCGATAAGGGGTAACCATCGCCCGTGGAAATCTATACAAATATTATAAATAGGAAAGATTTGTTTGTTTGTAATGGATAAACTCAAAAACTACTGGACCGATTTAAAAAATCTTTCACCAATATAAAGCTACGGGCAGAAGCTAGTTTACAATAAAAGTAGGGTATTTTAGGCTTCACAAGACGATAAAAACTTTTACACGTAAAATTATTTTAAGATTCATTACAGTTTATGTTTAGTTTGTAGTTTCCTTCTTATTACTTCCCCAGAAGAGAATGACAAGCGTAAAACAAAAGATTAACATACAATTCCACGGAAACGTTGGTCAGACATATATACGATATTAATATCGTAGGTAATTAATTACCTACATGATGTAGAATACTAAGTGACGAAGACAATTATCTTTAACAATTAAAAGGAATACGCCAATTAGGATGACGTCATTCTGGCAAAGAGAATGGAAAGTGAGCCAAGTGTGGGGATAACCCGGGAGCAAATCGTATCGTAATGTTGGTTTCTAAGAACATACACAAAACGAAACAAAGCTTCGGGGAAACAGCCGACATTTTAATGCAGTTCATGGATGTGAAAATGTAATCTTTGAGTCATTGACTACACGTATTTGACAATAGGGTAGTTGACTACTTTTATAAATACATTTATAAAGAATGTATGCCATCCAAAATCAAACGGAAAATTAATTTTCAAAATTGGGACCATAATTAGTAAGTTATAAAGTTTTGAAATTTGGTGGAAGGGGTTGTTGTCAAATAACAGTAATATTACACTGTGACGTCGACGAGAGTCGCCGGCCATCACACTGCGTGCGTGCGAAAGAGATAGCGCGATATCCCCTGCACGTCCCCACTTTTGCTCACAACAATATTTCAAATATGAATAACTGCTTTATTTTTCAACCAATTTTGATGCTGATTTCACGGAAGAATTTCTTTTTCGTATTATTTTCTTTTACATATAAAATAATTTACAAAATCAAGCATAGTAAACTACCTTTATTGGCATTATCCTCAACCCTAATAGACAAACTTTCGATACAGCTAAAATAATATAATAAGCACAGCTACTATAGTGTGCAGTTATATCTTCATAGAAAGATGGATTACAAGAAACTGTTGGTATGTGATGCGTCTATAGTATGCGAGTCAGTTTGAGTAGTTGCCGAGGTTTGTCTTGTATTCCGGTTTGATGGAGAGTGTAATCAGCGTGATTACGGATGAATATACTTTAACATATGCTTCTAGTCAGAACTCAAAGCTGATGGGTGATAGGTACTAACTACGGGGTGAGCGACCCGATAGTTTCATTATTGAGTCCCAAGAAAAAAAACATGTACAAAACTACAAAAAAGCAATAAATATTTGTAACATAACTACACTTAATCAATTAAAGAACATTAAGCGTTGTCTGCGTCACAACCACACAAAACGAAGACGAGATCAAAGCTTACAAAGTATCTCGCACGCGTCAGCCACGTTTGACGTAGCGCAACAAACGCGCGACTGTTCTGCGACAAAAGTCCGACGCTCTCTGTAAACCGACCAATTATTGCACGCGTCAGTTTGAATATGGGCCTCATACCGTCCTCTTTGATCAGCGTGCGTCGTGCAAAATGAGCACCATTTTCGTCGCTAAAATTACGCTCCCGGTTGTTTGTCCCGGGACTCTGGGGTTATTAACACGCGACAAAAAAACAGATATAACAAACGCGTGAACCCGTTTCTAAGAATACACCGTTGAAAATCTGTGTCACCGTTTATAAAAGAAAGTAACTTAAAACCTAGATGCAATTAAACTATACGAGTACGCCAGTAATAAACCTCGATTCCTTTAACACTTGATATATGATACCGAGATCGAAGACGTGTCTATGATCTGCCAAAGAAAAAAATATCTAAACCAACATGTCGAATAAATAGGCTGCTCTCGATTATTTGATCAGCGAAGTTATACAAGTGAATTTAATTGTTACCGTTAAAGGACATGTCCAAGAACAGGCTTAAAATTCCAACCAAGGTACTGTATACACATATATTTGGATTGTACTCCCAAAAACTAGGCCTTTGGAATACATCGTATCTATAATTTAAAGAGCTCCGATTTTGAGATTTATGAAATATAATTATGTTTAAAAATTACACCTAATATGAACGTTTTAAAAAAATGTTAGTTATAAATGGAGGAGTCTAAAAATATTTTTTTAATGGATCCAAGATCCATATTTTTATTTTTTATTTTCCCCTTGAATATCCATTAAGTTTGAGCCTGGTTAAATTTTGAGGCCCAGCACCCATACAAAAAGCGGTCATCACCTTTATATGTCGGTCTATGTATCTTGTCTTCATTCTTGCGTTACAACAAAAAAAGAATGCAGTTGATTACCTTCACGATGATGAAACAGATACGTTATAGCTAGATCATACCTGCAATAAAGAAAAATACAACATTAGATTAACACACAAAGATTGTCAGCGAACAAGAATGATCAACATTTATTACATAACACCGATTGACCATTACTGTTATAAACTGGAGCACCAGTTAAATTAAAAAGCGTATAAAACTTGTAGGCGAATAAAATAAGTCGCATTAATAGCAAATAATTACTTTCAACGACGTACATTTCTCAGAAAACAAAAGGCATAGTTAAAAACAAAATGTTGCTTCGTCAGTGCGAATTCGACCAAACATACAAAGACCACAATAAGAAAGATTGGTATGAGGAAACCGGTATAATATACCTCGCACAATGTTACCACAACGTTGTGCACTATTTCAGCGTTCAAGATAAAAGATATGATAAATTAGCTTTCATTGTCACGAAGATGCGAACAGATCATGTGACTAAAATACGCGAACAAAGTAAACTTTATAGTACTTCGTTGTGGCGGTAGTTATTATATATGAAAGTGCAATAAATACGTGTAACAAAGTGTATTACGTACTATATAAAAATACAAGTAGAAATAAATTAACGAGAACGCCATTAAAGATTAAAAGGGATAATCAAATTTTAAAATTCATATCATGTTATAATGTGCATAACATTCTATTACCAAAAATAAAAATAAAAACACAAAGCCGTACAATATTATTATAACAAAAGCTTTGTTACCGTGGGCGGTGGGACATTTGAGGACTGTTCCACAAAAAATTTGCATTAAATAGATATTTTTTTTTCCTTTATTTAGGACAACAAACAATTGTGTAATAAAAAATAAATAATAAATGATAATATATAAAAAAATAGATGATAATATATATGTGTAATTTACGCGGAACTGACGCGAAATCACAAATTCTGTAATAAAATGAGAGCATTTAAAGAATGATTTATTATATCACGATGGTGCATTGTAAAAGGAAAACAATTTATGTTGGCAACTTTGAATGGGGCATGCAGCAAATTATGGTTAAAGAAACTTTATTCTCAAAAGAAATTACATTTAACTTCATGAGATACACAATTTTAGAAGTAATTATGCTAGTATCGTATAGAATAATTTATAATTTAATACTGTGAGTAAAACGGTTCACTACTATACAACTATCACAGCCAATATCTTCGGTAACAATATAAAAATACCCACAAGTCAAGATTTTTGAAAAAATATTTTTAGTTTGGATTTGAAAACATGGAAGCTATGCGTTGCTTTAATGATTGTAGGTAATTTGTTATACATTTGTGCTCCTTCAAGTTTAATGCTTTTTGACGTAGTTTGTGCGTGGTATCGGAACACAAATTATATTAGAATTTCTAAGTAATCTTAATCCGTATTCTTTTAAGGTTTGGAAAGTTATATTTGAATTAATTTTATTTCCTATTCTTTTTCTTATTAAAAGGCAAGTGTTGTATTTATATAGCATGGTAATGTTCAATAATTTTGTTTCAGAATAAATGTTGTCTGTTGGTATTAAGCGATCATAATGAAATAATAATTTTATTAATTTATTTTGTTTGGTTTGCAAATCTTTTAAAATTGTTTTACTAGCACTACCCCAAATAAATTCTGCATACTCATTCTCAAAAATTGAATCTGTGACCTTCGCTTTTTTATCGGGCTTAAAGAACTATGACTTTAATTAATTTTAATGTTGACTGCGGCACAACAACTTTCATTTGAGAAATCAATGTTATTCTCTGGGGCCGTGCTGCGGTTTAAACTTTCTGGACCCAAGAAGAACATTCTAGAGTCAGAATTTACTTTGGTCGACATGGTTTAGGAGTTTACAAGGTTGCCGAGGCAACTTGCAAGTTTAATGCTCGGTTACAACAAATTACACGAATTAACGTGTCTAAAGGCACCATCGTGAGGGCACATCACGCGCAACACTGTCTTCAAATACAACCGGCAATTTGCGACTTGAGTGCGATTCATGAAAAGCTTTAAGTACTACTTAATTAAAAAATATTTTATAAAAAGGAATATTGATACCAACACACAAAAGATTGTTAATAATTTTACGAGTTTAGATTTTAAATGATCTTCACAGTGGCCATGCTACTACACCGAATTGCTTTAAGCTAATTTCCGAAAGCAATTTCGACACGTGTCACCTTATCATCTTGGTTTGCTATCAGTTTATTTATGGAGCCTATATAAATACAAATAGAATACATTGCGATCACCCGTTATCTCATCATACATCCTTTTCGTTCATATATTTCATTGCATAATTATTCCTTCTTACATCTCTACTCACACTTATGACTTATCCATCATCTGCGCTGAACACTCTCCTAATAACGTTCAATTCATCACACATCCCGTACTAAGCCAACCATTCTCTTTTACTGTAATATCTTTCACTATTAAAAAGCAAGCGTACTCTGTTTAGTTTAAAGGTGGCAGACACAAAAAGTTCAATCAATTTATCCTTGCTCAATCGTCCGGGGCAGGGTCATTTTGAAGCGCTCTCCCGCCCATTATGAGCGAGCGTAGTGTCTGAAGGTAATTAAGCTTTCGTCACAGACGTCTGCGTGTCCAGAAATGGAAAGTGAACGTATTTTTCTTAGTATCACTATTTATAGTTTATTCTAAAATGAAACTAATTTAACACGGCGTGAAGAATATGATATGAGAATGGTATGGAGTCCTAGTAGCATTTTCGGGATCCAAGATAATGACATTTGTGGTACACACGAACAAAGGAGATGCCGCTCACCAAATCTTATATAATTCAAACATTTTAAGAATGAGGGTTTCGAGACCTTCAGGCGTAGACACACTGACTAGTAAAATTATATAAAAATAACCAAAATACATGAGCCAGTTGAAACAATGTAATATGATAATGTACAAATATTTGATAGAAATCGAATGCGCACCGACGAAATCATGGTGGGAAGTAATAAAACAGAATTATGGCCGGCTGACGATTGGAGAAACCGACCACCACGAGTTTCCTGCATCGGCTGACAGCAGCTGCGAGCTTCCCGATGCGTTTCTAACACCTAACAACCTTGACATCGTAATTTGCATAGAGTATATTAGAGCCACATCAATAATGTTTACAGCGCCGCACCGCGACGCGCCGGTTGCTTCAAACCGTCAGTACACGTTAAAATACCTGTATGAAGCATTGGCAGAGTACAAAAATGTGTTTTAGTAGTTCAAAAACAGATGACGCGGGTTTCGATTTTTATAAATATTGTGAATCAATGCTTTTACGGATATTAGAATGTGTACAATGATTTAAACATGAAGTCCATAATATACCGCAACAAAATTACGATTCGATAATTTTCGGATTTCAATCAGCAAAATCTGAACAAAGCTAGCACATTGGTTTTAAAACACTAACCACTATATTTATTACGAGGTGAAGCTCGCGGCTCCGTCCGCGTGAAAAAGTTTTTCCGGGATGAAAATAGTTTCCCGGGATAAAAAGTAGTCTCTAAGGAGTAATGCTGCTTTCTATTAGTGAACGATTTTTAAAAATCGGTTCAGTAGTTCCTGAGATATAACTAATCTGACTTTGTATGCAAAAGACTTGAAAAAAAAGAATATTATAAAGATTCAATGGACAAATGATGACAAAAAAGTAAGCCCGGAGTTTCTTTCTGCCTTTCTTCTTCGGGTAGTCATCGCTTAGGTAGCTAGTGAAAGGCTGGTAGGTTAGCTAGGTTAGGGCCTGTAGTGTCCTCACCGGTGAGGATCGCGACGCGTTCCTTCCATTATTTTATTATTATAAAAATGATTGTTTCTTTTTTTATTTTATTTTTATCTTCTCTTTCCTGCCAGCCCGAGCTTGGCTTCATTATTTATTTTTCATTGATTTTACTCCCTATAAAAATGTCTGTAGTTATATAAGTGATTTTTGGAATAATTATTATTATTAATTGAATGTATCTTGACTTATCATAAGTGCAATTATGTTCGCCTACGTGATGAATAAACTATTTTATTTTTATTTTTTATCATTCCAAAATAAATAATATAATATTGTGAAATTGCCGAACAAATAACTGGCCTGTGTATCGTGATTGTACCCTTTTAAACAAGAGAAACAACAACGTTTAACGGATAATTCAAACTGGTTACACATAATTTCAATAATCTTCGTGATGTACCTATTCCGTCCAAGTGAATACTTTCGGCGGTGTATTATATTAATAATCGGTTTCGGGGATTTGGTGGTCAGTGTGGGAGCGGAACGCGCATGCGTGCCCGACACCAAAACAACCGGTCCAGTTACACGATACTAACGAAGTTATTTCAAAATGTAAACAAATAGTTCGCAAACAGAATATTATGTTCTAAAACTAAATATACGACACAAATATGAGAGCTTATTCAGTACAAGCTTCTGATACTCTCCTTCCTTTTACCTCGCTGCGGGTCGAGGAATGTTTTCCTTAATTCCCGAGAGAAGTGTCTACTTGATGTATTGAATTACTTACTACGTAACATTATCTACTTATAGTTTTATATTTATTGCGAAAGTTACGATTGTAGCGTTTCTATAGATCGCATCTGGATATCACATCAGAGCTTTTATCAACATATGAATGAATATAGCTGGCACCGTAAAATGATTTTATATGTCAGATTTACATCATTATTATTTTAAATTTATTTTGTTAATTAATTTTATTTTATGTGTTTGTTGTTGCTTTACAAAAATAAACAATTATTTTCCTTCAATATATGAAACAATAGACCGGCCCAATTATACGTTTATTATACAAGCTCGTTTGATGTTGCAGGTAATCGCCGAATTGAATTTATGTAAAAGAAAAGGAAGAAAAAAGTTGTTTACGCTTGTGAAATGCTGCAGGCGGTCCGTTCGGTCATTAAAGAAAGCTGACATCATCGACCAAGTTAGAGCTATATTGTTATTATGCGGCGCGGCGTACGGCGAAAGGAGCGAGATGGGTTATCGCCCACCGCCGCGAATATTAAAAATATCAATTTGACATCACATAGTTTGTTACGACGGGTACCAAGTTCAATGCCACTGGAATCGAATTACACGCAACTATTTGTCGGTTCAGTGGTTTCATAGCGAACAAATTTGCACGCATTGTGTTAAATGATAGACCTACGGACGAGTTGGATAGCTGAGCTAACAAACTTTTTTATGTCCGACAAATTAGCACGTACACGAAATGTTTGGCATTCATCATGCTCGTGCTTCTTAATAATATTTGTTTTAATCAATGCGATTAGATGAGCTCGCTCGCCTTATGATAAGCGCCACATTTCTTCCCGTAAAGGGAGCCGCCCAGAACCTTAAAAAGATCCAATACTGCGTGTTTAGAAAAATATTAAACTGACTCAAGGTCAACAGCAACCGTTATCCCCTCAAAACAACGGCCACACTCAAGCCTGTTATTTATATTCTATTAAATTATAACACTGCCTCGGTGGCGTAGTTGTATTACGGTACGACTGTAATGCTGAGGTCTCGGGTTTGATACCCGATATGGTGATAGGCTCGCCCCCTATCACATCATGGGACGGAATACGCACGGCGAATAGTGGGTGCACTAGCTGCGCCTCTGGGGATAAAAAGGCGTGAGTATGAGTAAATTACAACACACAGAATAGAAAGCTGGCATTCCGTTCTTTATGGGTATTGTGAAAGCAATATTTGCATTTTGCACGGAGCAAAGTTATTACAAAATGTTTATAAACGGGTATCGCCTTCATAACCAAACTGATAATAAACAGCACCGACTATAAATTTACAACAATCATTAATAAATATACTATCAAACACTACCAAAACAAAACATTGGCGCGAGTGGCGCTTACTTTACACGTGAACTCATCTCATGATCTGTTTGAGAATATAGCTACTTCATAACATTAACAAAATTATAACATTAGATAAGTAGTAGTCAGTAATTACTGGGTATGATAAGAATTAACACCAAATATTTTCTAAAGATTGGTTCAGTGTGGTGGGTTGTTGTATTTCAATATTTAGTCATGGTGTTGCCGCTTAAATGAAAGTAGTAGAGGCTTTTATCACTAGACGAGCGACCTGTTCCTTTCGTTATCCACATTCAACTGAATTAGAAAAGTTTAATTATAAACAGAAGCGAATAAAATTAACTGGACACTAAATTCACACACAATTATATTTCTAAATATAATAGTGACGGAAGTGCGAATAAATTAGCACTAATTACAAATGCACGAGTGAATTTTGTAATAGACAATAGTGTGGGTAATAAATTTAATTCTTACGATGAGATGAACTCATTAGGTAAATATAATAAAGCAGTAGATCCTGGTGTGTCTGTACATTCAGCAGAATAAGTAGCTGAACAAATTCAAAATATCAAATACTTTGGTGTTCTTACTAATCTTTTTTTCTCTTCACAAAAATAAAATAAAAGAGATTTACCTGCTTTACTTCAAACGAAGAAAAAAATGTTTCACTATAACTTAACACGTACTGGGAACAACTTTTTCACGCGTGCGGAGTCGCGAGCAAAAGCTAGTTAGATAAAATAAATAAATACCTTCGGTAGCCAATTAACATTAGGTACCATCCAGTCCATCCACCACACTAAATGTCATGCCTTGTGTCGTAGCTATCATCAGGAAGTAGTAGGTTTACAAGGGACTTTCGTTCTCACAACACCCAAACTTCAAAATGTTTGGTTGTCTTATATTAAGAACTTGCATTAGTGCAGGTACCAAATCTACGTCTACTTCTTTCACACACGGCTCCCAGTCCGCTGCGCCACGGACCCTACACAATTGTTCATTCATTCATACGCGTCTCTTTTCGTAAATTGTTGATTCTTCGAATTTACGTTAAATTTAAACAAACATTTCCTGTTAATTGAAATAATAATAATACAATGGAGATTTATAAAGAGCGCATGCGTACCATTTGTAATTGATTGATCAAAGGCAACATTCTCAATGGTTAGAAAAAACACCTTCTGTATAGTATAAACAGGCACAGGCTGGAAGCAGAATCTTCGACATGTTAAATTTCTTACAAAAACAAACCTGTTTATTTGCTACACCGCTGCTGGCAAAGTATAGCTATCTACAAGTACTCTGACTCGGCCGTGTCCTTGAAATAATTACCTACAGCCGCGCGGTACGTAAACACGCGATAGGGCTGCCCGTCTACAGTATTTTCATTTAATATAAGATACTTGAGTTTCTTTCTAGTGTTGAGATTGTAAAAGATATTATTTAAAAAATGAAATTCTTTGTAAATGAAATATGAAGTGTTCAATTAAAATACATGTTATGTGTTTGATTAGTAGATTTAATAAAAAAAACCTTTATAAATTTGAGACTGATAAATATTTGCGCCTCGACTGAAACGTACGAAAAGCTATATTGTTAAATTTAATAGTATAAAAAATACGCATTCGGATAAAAAGTTTAATTAAATATACTTTTAGGAAACATGGACAAGAATACAAGCAATCAAAAACAGCACAATACAGTCTATAATTGCTCTTTGCCATATTGAGTAAGTACTTGTACTTATATAATTCAAATATTCACAAAATGCACGCTTACTGCTTACAAAACCATCACACCGTTCGTTCGTCACTGCGGCGCACTCGCGACTGTTTGTGTACTTAATGTGTACCAAACTCGAGGCGCGTAGGTATCACTCGCGTATAGATATGTATACTGTGCTGCTGGGGAACAAAAAACAGAATGAAAAAAAACGTTGGCAGAAATTGCACGTTGAAAGCGACGTGAATTTAAACGTTCCAGTACCAGCTCCGAATATTTCATGGTCAAACGATATTACATTAATTGCAAGTTTTGGAAAAGGTATTTTTCCGAGCTGAGTAAATTTATCCAACATATCGTGGTTTGAGGTTTTCAACTTTCTCTTATATGTAAGAGTCCGTCTGGGTGGGTACCACCGCAATGTCTATTTCAACCGCCAAGCAGCAGTGTGCATGCACTGTTGTGTTTCGGTTTGAAGGACATTGTAGCCAGTGTAACTACAGGACATAATGAGACTTAACATCTTATGTCTCAGGATGACGAGCGCAGTGGAATGCCACACAGTACTTTGTAACTCAAGGTGCTGGATGGTGTTGCTACTGTTTATGGGTGGTCGTATCGCTTACCATCAGGCGAACGGCATGCTCGTCTCGTCATTCAAGGCCATAAAAAAAAAAAAAAAAAAAAAAAAAAAAAAAAAAAAAAAAAAAAAAAACTATACGCTGGTATAATCTGAAATACTTTGCGGAAGATTAATACAAGCTAAAAACTCATTTGTTTTATAAATCTGAATTGTGAGTTTTAATTAAAATAAGATTTAAATTTTAGAGACATAAACTCGATTGTTGCGTCAAGCAATGGAGGCTGTAGCGGCGAAGCGTTCCCTTGTACAGTAAATGTATTTAGAAAATAATTAAACGAATCTACAGCCACCTTACACAAGGTAATTTATTTATTCATTAATCAATGACGCTTTATTTTTAAGTGCCAATATATTTGAGCGATATAATTAAATATGTGCAAGGCGAAGCATAATCATAATACATTCTCATTTCTTGAAAATGCTGAATTTATAGACATATACAACTTTGTAAGGTCTTGAAAGAAGTGGTTTGTCAGTTACAGAGTGTTAGCTTTGAAATATTCGGATATCTATACATGTAATAATGTAGTAGAATCGGTGTGTTTGTGCATTTAAAGCAATGTGATAAAAAAGAAAGGGGATGACTAAAGCAGAGGAATGGAACACAAATCAGCAATTTTTGTAATTTTTTTGTTTCTGTTTTCCTGTTTGTTTGTTACTGCACATCTAAATTACTGAACGGATTTCGATGAAATTTGGCACACGGGTAGATCATGTCCTGGATTAACACATAGGCTACTTTTTATCCCGAGAAAATAAAAAGCGGGACTTTTATCCCGGAAAAAATTTTTCACGCGGGCGGAGCCGCGAGCAAAAGCTCACTAGCTTATAATAAATGTAAAATACTTATGTGAGTTCCTAAATTATCGATTATAATAAAACAACCACAATAACAATATACTATAACGTGATTTAAAAACTATGCAGTATGTATGCTTAAACAAAGCGTCGTATTTCATTTAATAATAACACAGCAATTATTTTTAATAATAATAATAACGGATGGTAAACAGCTCATTGTTTGAAGTAATGTCTAAAATTAACAGAGAACATAGCTGTACCGTGACATCAATATCCACCGTAAGCGACCAAAGCGGTTTATGTAACAATAAAATTGACGCTCAAAAAGTTAACGATTGGCTTCAGGCAAACATTGACATTTGGGTCGAAATAGTTGTTAATGTAACTGTAGATTCGCGTTTAGTGATTGATTCAGTTGCCGGCCGCGCCGCTTCTAACCCGTTCGTAGCACTAAGCCGCACTTGAGGCGAAATAAAAATGACGTTATACATTTTTTGCGAGTGCCCCGTAACACACACAGCCCGTAACGTTAATGTAAAATGAATTACTTTTTGTTCGCGCTCAACAGATGGTACATCAATGGATCGTTTGCATTTAAATTCAGTCTACACTCCTACACAGTTCGGTGAGCGCGCAGACCAGTGATAGTATAGAAACCACATAGATAAAACATTCCTGGAAAACACGACACACGTTGCTGAGATTATCAGATGACCAGGATAAGTGCAGGGAATACGTTCTGGTTGGATGGCGTTGCTAGATTATGGACAGCTACGACGATTACAACAAACTACTCGGTTCCTTTTAAAGAAAAAAAATTGAGTAAAAGTATTTTAATTTATCCTATAAAAAATATATTGCCGTAGTGGTCCAAGTATAATATATTTGACAAGGTAAATGAATCAAATCCAATCGCGTTTTAGATAAATTTCATACTTTCGGAGCTAATTTCTATTAATACGGCCCACAGATGCAACTCAATTTCGCTATATAGTGCGATATTAGCTGAGACCCTGTCAAATTAAGGTCAGCACCTTAAGATAGTCGTTATTTAATAAACCCATATTAACATCAGGTGAAATGACATCTTAATTTACAATATGTGACGGATATTGACAGTTAAGTTTTGTTTATGTAACAGCGCTTACTTAGCTGAGAATAAGTTCTTAAATTAGTTCAATAGATTAAATGCCTACTTGAGATTTTACTCAAACATGAGATTGATTTATTAATACCACCCTGAGTGAGTGATGTTATATTGTAATGTGGCGGCTAGTAGGCTTATTAGTCTGTGGGGACTGTGGGTGAGTCTACTCATAATATGTTTTCTCTAACTCTTTAAACGTGCGAGTTAAAAATAAGAACTTTGTTTTAATTTCTACAACTTTTAGACAATGTAGAAAATTAAGAAACTCTAACACAAAGCGTAAACGGAATTCAAAACAAAACAAATATGGAAATCGTGTCATTTAGTTTTAAAAATTACATTTAAAAAGATGAACAAAGTCTAACCAAAGCGACATTATCTATTTATATACGTAGGTGTCGTTGTTCTGTGTTGGCTCTTAAAGCGACACCTACACGCGTTCGCGGCCAAAATAATAGCATTTGGGAAAAGCGCTCAATTAACAAAACGTTTGACACTTATTACAAGGGCAGAAGGTCTGTTTTGGGTGTGACGTAAGATGAAAAGACCGGCAGGAAGACATCCGTCAATCAACGAGGCGATCATTGACGCTCGAGCTCATTCCGGGAACAGTATGAAGCCACGTGCCGTGAAACTCTAGCGCTGTATTGTGGCGGATGACAACCGAGATGACGTTGATGGAACATGAATGAAACTGAAATTGAGAGCATGCTTTTACCAAGTAGTCGAGCAAGCTCCGGCTGGTGATGGTATAGCGCGATGCAATGAGCGAAAATATTGGAGCATACTGTATACAATGACAAATGAACGCGAACAGGCGTGCCTACCAGCGGAGCACCGGTGATGTCAGTGGGTACTGTGTGGTCACAAGTTTGAGTTATTTATGCCAATACATTTCTGATAGATTAATCTGTCAAAACACATCCTTCAATAAAATAAACAAGGCCATTTCTATGTGCACGGCTTCCTATTGCCGCTACTGCACCGTGGTCGAACTCTACATGTGTGTGGCACACACACACACACACTCACGCCTTTTATCCCCGAAGGGGTAGACAGAGGCGCAACTAGTGCACCCACTTTTCGCCGTGCGTATCACGTTCCATGATGTGATGTCGCCCCCTATCACATCGTGGTATGTGTGTGGCCATACCTTAATTATGACACTTTCCTTCCACTAATAGAAGTAGTCAATTTCAAATAAAGCCCGCGTGAGACAATAAATATATCGTTAAAAGAAGGGTAGGGTCGCCACTGGTAACGCGAAATCAATCATGGCGATAGACATCCGACGCAATAAAACGTTGCCGTAAAACTCGATGGCCGTAAAGCGACCCGTGTGAGTCGGGCGTTATTTAAGGGAACCCATAAAAACCTGAAAACGAAACAAACAATAAAAGACCACCGCAATGAGTTGATCCAGTCGCGATCGGCCGGCACGACGCGGTGGTTCACCACTGCTAAAAATAATTTCACCTACATGTTGCCCGCATGGATAGGGAGTTTCCCCCAAATTACATATCACGCGAGTCTCTGGTAAAGTCTATAAACATCATACATTTACTTATAGAATCCAACATGCCGGTCATCCTTTTTACATCACATAGGTACTTTAATATCCCCTTCTTACGAGTTTGCTATATTGTCAAGACATTAAACTTATGCTACCCTGACTTTCAAGAGATGCACTTTGCTGTATAGATACCAGACGAGTTTCTGCGAGTGGCGACTTGCCATTCACCAATCCACCAGTGATGAGTTATGGTGTATATAATTATAAGAGTCAGGAAGCTACATTACTTATAGGCAATAAAAAAAATCGCATTACTTGGTTCATGTGTGTATTTCCATTGATTGATCGTCGAACGTGTGTTTTTGTTTTCCTTTAACGAACCAAATGATTAGCATGTTGAGCAAAATAAGAGAGCTTGCAAATTCAGAGAAACTCGATTTGCAATCGGCTTATTGATTAGGTGTGTGATAGAGGATATCATATACATCTATACATATCATACTCTCATGACGTGTTCATGGTGGATGGTGCTCGCTTACTTGCAGGAGACCCAATATTCATTACCGGCATTCGGAAAAACTACAAATGTCCGGTCACGGCATCATTTCTCATTAGGAAGTGTTGTTGGTCCGTGTCCCGTTAACGATGCTATCACCAATAAGATGTTAATGTATTACTTGGCACGCTCGCCGCCCAACAGCGCGCCCTATCAGATTTCGGTATTATTAGCCGTGAGTAAGGGCGGGCATGGCCATTGTTCGAATTACTTTTTCACGGTCCCGAGTTTTTCTGCAAAACAATACCAGTTTCGTGTTAAATTTCCATTAACCTTGTCGAGTTTGACGGCGGGAACGTTAAACTTGACTTCTATAGTGATCGACTTAAATTACTTTTGTTTCAAATAGGTACTACATTAGTTTTATAAAAACACGTTTTTAAAATTCATGAGCTTTTTATACATTTATTACTGAAATCGTAACGAAGAAAAAATTAGATTCACATACATAATTAGGTTTCAACAAACGTTAAAAAGCAAGTGAACTCTTGATGCGCTTAAAATTCAAAGCGAAATTCTATTATTTACGACAAATAAGACGTTCACTGCGAAATAATTAGTATTCCACTTGAAGGCCGGGCCCAAACGCGGCACAATCGCGAGGGAGTACTAAACAAAAAGTTATTATACCAACTGTGCATGTATACAAAAACGTGTCCAGCGTCCGTGACCTAGGGTTCCGTTTGCTTTGCCACGTCCGATCGAAAGAACCAGACTGCTTGTCGCCGCCGGTGTTGAAGGAGGACGCGCATACAGCTCGCGATGCGCGGGAGCGAGACGGCCGCTCCACTATGGCGTGGATATAAAAACTCGCGAGCGTGAGTAGGGGCAAGTGACGTAACCTGACAGAGCATAAAGCGTAGTTTTATGATGATCAATGTCAGAACAGATAGTGGCCGATGCAAATTACCTAGCCAAGTGCGGAGTGCGGAGATGGTTCGGTAAACTGCACGCTTATGCAACTTCAATGCTAACAACAATGCTTTTATCGCTACCACGATTGGTATTATGTTGAGGACATAATAAACAGTCACGTACACTTGAGACATCTTTCGAGGTAGAGATTGAGCACACATTACTTTTCCTCATTATGGAAACTACAATTATACTTAACTAAACTTCTTAGTTCTCTCGTATACGAGTGGCCGTCTGTACTATGCAGAGACACCATCGCTTGAAGTATGTCTTCCACTGAGCGGTGCGCAAGCACTGTGGTGCTTTGGTTTAAATAACGGTACAACCAGTGGGTATAATAAGATGTACCTATTACTAATGAAGAATGCGGTTCTATACTTACTGTAAAGCACTATATAAGACACTACTAGTGTGGACATCACTGTTAAAGAGAATTATATACCTATAATTTTGATCAATAAATAATCTAAGTACTGGGTTTATCAGGCGAGTGGCTTGCCTGTCGCACCATTCACTTGTATTAAAAAAGGCAATTAACTATTGGAATGAGTAATCCCTGACCCTGCTTCACTTTGTCGACCGCTTGATCCCTGCGCCGGCGCACTGAATCACTCGTGACGTGTCAACCGCAAACATCGTACGATGCGATTCCCAGTATGTCGAGTTTATTTAATTTTGTTCATCGATGATGCAGTCATTGTTGTTGGTCAAACGTGTTTACATGCATATATAAATACATAATGGGAAATGGATATTTTTTTGTTATTACCGTAGCTCAAGAAAATCAAATACTACCCAAAAAAAATTTTGTCTCCAACCGTCGGTTCTATAAGTACTTAATTACAATCCTTGACATGGCTCAGCGCATAAAAATGGCATATAATATTATTTTACTGCTATTCGTTCATATTAATGAAACTTGAGAAGGTCTCATAGAGCGCGAATTGGCCCAGTACGACGGAAACTGGCTGCCCTCGAAGCGATTGACCCGGTTTTTTTTACAGCGCCGCCGCGCCTTCTACGGAGACCAATCGGAGAACTTTTTTCCAAGAAGTCGGTTCCGTTGGAGGTTGCTTTCCCTAGGAACTTTAGAACTCTATTTTTGATGGCTTTGTTAAAGTTAAGACTATATACAAGTGAATTTTAAAGACAAATTAGAATGTTAACTTGATAATACCAACTGAAGATTAGAAATACTAGAAATACCCACTTTCGAGACAAAGTCACATTTGCAATATTAATATTTTCTGGTACACATTTGAATGTAAATAAAATAATTTTCAATGACAACTAGTTTTACGATTTTTATATAACTGAAGGTCGCCAAACAATCAAGTAGGTCAAGT
Organism: Sphinx pinastri; assembly: GCA_947568825.1. Lineage (NCBI taxonomy): Eukaryota > Metazoa > Arthropoda > Insecta > Lepidoptera > Sphingidae > Sphinx > Sphinx pinastri. Next base: position 20,954,441 of record OX387617.1, read on the forward strand.
GATGGTAAGAAATTACCATTCCCCAAGAATATTCACAATGCTGGACTAATGCGTGTATTGCTGACCTTTGAGGGAAATAATGAAGAGTTTGGGTATCAATAGAGTTTCAACATCTCATTAACATTACAAAAAAAAAATGCCAGACGCTTGATGATTAAAAGTACAAGGAACTATAAATTTGATTCCCGGTACTCGATATCGCCATTAAATAAATGTTTACAATGCGGTTTAACGTCACTTTTACACTTTATTTCACACTCATTTTGTAAATGCAGCGTATCTAGTGTATAAAACACATAATAATCATACTAATAATACTGCCTCGGTGGCGTAGTTGTATTACGGTACGACTGCAATGCTGAGGTCTCGGGTTCGATCCCCGGGTCGGGCAAACTGATATTGGGTTTGTCTATTCAGTCCGGAGTCTGGGATTTGGGCACGGTATGGCGATATGCTCGCCCCCTATCACATCATGGGACGGAATACTCACGGCGAAAAGTGGGTGCACTATTTGCGCCTCTGCCTACCCCTTCCGGGATAAAAGGCGTGAGTGTGTGTGTGTGTTTTCTGAAGCAAAAATAAATTAAAACTGGCTTGTACACACAAAAAACCAAATGACCAAAAAAAAAACGGTTCTTAAAATTCTCACCGGTTCATGAAACCCTAGATACGACCTATTCACGCTGCAGCTAAAACTACTTCCATCGCAGCTGCACACATGCTGTTTGCAATACTATGCAAAATCACCGCGTTTTCTAATTTCACATAATCTTCTCACTCGAGTCAATCTGAGTGGTGGTAGGAAACGAGGTTCGAGAGTAAACCGGAACACGCGCGACACGCGCCGCAAACAAATTTCAAGATTATCCCATAATCTATTATCAGATGTCGCGTGCTTTGCTCGGCGTAGAGTGCTGGCCGGTCAGTGAAATCGTCGGTGCACGTGATGCATCGCAAATTGCATGTGAGGAACAAGGCGGGCACCACCGGGGAATGCTACGCGGCCGCAACTGGACCTAGACGTCCTAGACTATCGGGGACACGAACACTTGGCAACTAAGTTTCCAAAGGACTGTTATGAAAACGATCACTTCACGACGGGGATTTTAAATAGATTTTTATGCAATTAGATGACAAAACGACCACAATAAACACCATCATATAAACATAATAGTAACACCACCCCGAACGCTCCTCAATGCGAAAAACATGGTGTTTTGGGTAATATTACGATGTATCACGTAACGCCCAATTAGATATGCTGGCTACAGAATTCAAATGAATTACAACATTGTGTATTCACTACTGCTTAGTGACAGAAATAAACAGACCGACATCCGAGAAGTCTATCACCTAGTAAATGTAGCTTGAGTATAAATAAAAGGATATTAGGAATTATTCAGTCAATTTTATGTTAAAGCATTGTTGAAAGACATATTAAAGAAATACTCATTACTTATTTCAATTACTAGCATTGCGCGCGGCTCCGCCCGCGTGGATAAAAATGGCGCGTTTTCCGGGATAAAAAGTAGCCTATAGCACTCAGGAGTAATGTAGCTTCCTATTAGTGAAAGAATTTTCAAAATCGCTCCAGGAGTTCCTGAGATTAGTGCGTTCAAATAAACAAACTCTTCAGCTTTATAATATTAGTATAGATTTGTACAATATTTGTCACAAATCACAATACGCTATCATGTTAAATACAAAAACACATGTAATAACATATTCTTATTTACTTTAAAATGTAGTTTAATTAGTTGAAGGGTACAGATAAAGCTGACAATAATACATCGTGAATAAAAAACAATAATAACATTATAGCAGTAACGACAGGTATTTATAACGTCAGAGAAGGTTTAAGATTGCTAAATCACATAAAACCAACAAAGTATTTGACAATTGAATGAGTAATTGTGATATTTCCAACATCAGGAAAGATAATTTCTTTGAAGCGGAACTTTTGCTTGGTGAATTGAGTTGAGAACTTTTATTCGCATATTAATGAACTCTCGTCACGACTAGAAACAAACTGTTGTTTGCTGTTGTCACGCGTGAGGCGCTGCGCTGTTTACTACTGTTGAGTGAACCTAGGTGCGGCGACTGACACTGTACAAAGTGATTTTGTATTGGTGAAAGTAAAATATCGACAGGCAGAAAGTGGCCAGTACATAAGACACGATTGGAAATGAATAAATTTGCAATATCCTTATTAATACGAGAGGAAGGAGTGAGCTCATCGCGTGTGAAGGAGCTCGTTGTTGCGGCGAGTGAGGGCGCGGGCCGCGGGCTGCGGGCTGTGGGCTCTGAGTGACGCAACGTGCTCGTACGATACCACCGCTCGTTTTTACTGCGATTAGGAATTGCACATTTTGAAGGGAAACCAGTTTGATCCTCGTGCCTAAGATGTGAAGAAACGGCGAATGTTTTATTTGTTGCTCTCGCGTCGGTTTGATCGAATTGCTAAATGAAATCGTTTAACCAAATTATGCTATTATAACGTTACTAAAGCGTTTGAGACATTTTTCGTTCATTATTTATTGTTTATGATATGTATAATCGTTTTTCTGCGTGTTGATAAAGCTATAGGTACTTAAATATCGTAATATTTGGGCTGTTTAAATGTAACGGAATAATGATTAAAATAATCACCAAGCACCAAACATTTACAAATTCATTTTGAGCACCTCGGAATACAGAGTACGAGAACACGCTCGCCTCCCAGCGGCCTTACCCTTGACACTCTATTTCATTTGAAATTTAGGATTGGGTTCGAAAACTCGGTACTCTTGAACGCGATACTAGCGCACGATTTAACACGATTCCATTGGAATTTAAAGGAACTAAATGAAATTGAGTCCTCACGATCTCAAATACATTTCGGCACTCTTGACTTCATTTTGACAGCGACGTATCGAGTTAGAGATTGTGATTGAAATTGGATTAACACAGTTTTAAAAAGTTAACTTTTTGGTCTTCGATTGAGTTATTATGCCTTTGTAAACTAAAAATAATGACACGGCGGACCTTACTCTATGATATTTTTGAAAAAAACATCAATATATTTACAATTCAATAGCCAAATTTAAGAACAAATGTGTAAAATTACCAATGTCGTGTTCAAAAACAATAATTATTGCTTAAGTAAATAAAAACTTTTAGAATTTCTTCATGAGGCATTATTGTGTATATTAATTTTTTTCCATGGACACTGTCATGCTATTTCTAAAACCAATTGTATTTTAGTGGCACTGTGCTCTCTTTATGCAAAAACAATACTGAATAAATGGTTCAAGTATCCACAACGCCGATATTTCACTGTAGGGTGCGCCGCGCCGCGCTGCGCCGAGGCATACACCGCGCCAGTATCACACATTTGAAACTTAAATAAACACCACACTTAATAATATGTGTTTCTCATAGAAACGAGAAATTAAAATATATTAGAACGATTGCGTTGCATATATCTGTATCTCTGCTTGATTGGAACTTTGACGTTTGTACAGCATTACTTTTTCCGTAACAAATAGATGAGACAAAGACAACACACTTATTCTGCCGTATTGTAACACTCTTTAGGTATTTTGCTTGAAAAATACAGTTCCAATTTTATTATATGAGTTCCCAGAATAAATTCGTTAAAACTTAAATTATAGGACACGTTTTTGACTGGGATAATCAAAATTACACGTGTTAAATTATTTACTGTATTTTTAGTAGATCATGTATGGCCACACAGATATCCGATCGCATACTCGATTTCAATTTCAATCCCATAATGTTCTCGATTTGGTCAAGAGTACCGATAACTTCTAGATTGGAATTGAAACTGTTTCGAGTTCGTGTTTTCTAGAGATTGGAATTGGTATCCAGAGTAAGCCCACAGGTCGTAGTGACGGGACACGAAAATTAGCAAAGATTTAAAAATAACCCGTGACATTTCCGAATGACATCACACGCTGACATCACGCGAAACGGTGAATGCTCGCGAGTCTCGCGACGGAAAGGAATAAACACCTTTTATGGAAAGTTTAATGCAAATATGATGTTACCGCAGCGAGGGGAGTGTAATAATTTCATACAATGTCGGGGAAATTGGTGTTATTGTAAACAAGGTGTTAAACTAAACAATAATGTTTAATGCGGCATGTTGAACAAGAATAAACTGTGTAGGCGGTGTAGGCGCGGAAACCTTAGAGTTATAAATAGGTTAATTCTAGTTAAATACCTCGTAAGCGCTAAATCAATCAACTGGGAAATTGAATACTAAACAATAAAACGATGCATAAGTTTTTTTATATATATCGGAATCGGTCAACTATGAAAACGCCGAATCTAGTTTATTTTAAAGTGACTTTCTGCCCACGCGGCCGGTTTTTGGAACACTTACATAAACCGCCAGCGCAATGTTTTCAAAATCTATTTAAACGGACATTTATTATAAAAGCAGTATCATAAAGAGTGTAAAGTTGGTAATTCGGGTCGGGCGGTGTCGCGGCGCGGCGTGTGCGTGAGATGGATCGGTGTTCACAACATTTATATCAGATGGCAGTTATCTCAAGAGCACATAAATCGCGCGCTGACGGTAGCGTTACGCAATGCGGTAGCGAGGAGAGACTTTTAGCCACACTTTTGGATGTGACTCACGACGCGATGCAATCTCAACTAGAATCAACAACATAATTTACGGTGTTATGTAAAATTTGCATAATATTCACTGAACCTGACGAACGGCTAATAAGATTTAGGCCACTTATCGCTGTTAGCACCGGTGGCGTGTTTCGACAATGTTGTGATAAACGTATAAAGTACCAACCACTTGCCGTATCTGGGTATGATACAGCAGGCCACGCCGCACGCGCGCATTGTGCTAATAATAAAGGGCGAGCTCACTTATCACTTCATTATGCAAGAAGAGCTAAAGGTGCAAACAAAACCTTTAGTAATACCACTCTTCCAAACAAGCCGAGAAGCCCAGTTATTCTTTGTAGCTTTGGTAACAATGCTAAATTGGTATTTTTTTCGCTACAATTTTTCGACGATGACCATGACGGAGCGGTCGAATAGGCCAACTAAGAAACGACAGATCGTAGATTGAACGAGGCAATGAAATTCTGCAGTCAAATAAAATCCTGTATAAACAAAATCGGGATCGCTCTCCTAACTCCTAGCAGACGCGTATTAAGGGCGTACAAACAGAGCGTTTTGAGAACTTCCAATATATTTTTGTCTTGCACAATTCCTAATAGAAAAACATATTGCAAAACGTAAACTCTAAAATCGATTGAGAAATATGTTGCCTCGTGAGTTGAGAGGATAATAAGTGTGGGCTGAGCCATGGCAACACTCATGACGTAATCAAATTTGGACTATTAGTTTGTTTGAGTAAACAGCGGAGATGTGGGTTATCGGTGCGCGGTACTGATAGCGACGGCGGCGGGGCCGAATCATTAGCAATACACATGATAAATGCCGCTGATTGCTGCATAAATATTGGTTGCTTGACCATGTGCTTTTAGCTGATAAGTTGCAAGTGATAGAGCTATAGTTTTGAATACAACAAGCACTTTACTAGAAAGGTATCCATGACATGAACGCTTTGATATTGTTTTGTATGATTGCCATAAGCAAAAATTATTAAATCCCATTATTTTTTAAACATCGATAGCAATTCCTCCGGCATTCATTAGCGCTTCCAATCACGTAGCACAAGCTGACCTACATGCTGTGCTCTTGCTATAAAAAACTGGTCCTCTGTCCGAAGAGGTATATAAGGAGCGAGTGTGTAAGCGTTCTGTGTAGAAAGCTGTCCGTAACGTTGATTGACGTCAACTAGCCACGTGCCGAGTGTTGGGTGACCTAAGACCCGTTCTCTCGCCGTATCCGCCTGTGTCGGCAGTTAGCGCGCTGCAGGGCACAGCGATAAAATTGATTTGACGTTGCATCTCGGCTTAGAGACTAGATTCTAGATATCTTGTTTGCGTTGACCTCTAGTGGTTGCGTACTAAAGGCAATATATATTTGTAATTGCTAAGAGGCTTACACGGAGTCGCGCCTTTTACTAGCTTATAGCATGTCCCACTGCTAAGCAAAGACTTCAACCTCTCTTGATTAGACACATAATTTGAACCATTTAATTGTGAGTTAGTGTGTTGTCAGATCCTCTTCTGTTAGCCATGATTCACCACTTTCAGGAGACGCTAATTTGGCCCCGAAGATGATGATACGCACAAGAACCTCTAAAAAAACTAAGGCCCTATATAAGTTACTAGACTTCTGCTCACGGCATCGCGCGCGTGAAAAAGTTTTTCCGGGATAAAAATATTTTCCCGGCATAAAAAGTAGCCTATGTGTTAATTCAGGACAAGATCTACCCGTGTGCCATTTCATCGAAATCCGTTCAGTAGTTTTTGAGTTTATTCGTTACTAACATACAAATCTTTCCTCTTTATAATATTAGTATAGACCACGGAAGACTAAAATTGGCAAAGATTAACAAAATCCATATATAAAGCTACGCATTAAGACTTTTTGTATGTTTACGTATACTATCGATTTAATACAGACTTAGCACATCAATGTTAAATCACACAAATTAACATATTTTATTGCTTTTTACCATTAATTGACATGAAAACATTTGTAGCGACAAATAACATGTTCCATATTTTGACGGTGTCACAATATTTGAGTTGTTAAACAGGTGCTGTTTGCGACGCTCACACACTGATGACATTGAAAGCCACTGACTGAACTAACCGACTGCACAGCAGCACAACTATAGTATGTGTACGACAATAATATGTTATTTATGCGCTAATATTAAGACCATTAAATTAATCGACCTTGTTCCATCTCGACACTGAACAAAACAGCGTTAGTGAGTGAAGCGACATTTCCACAGACGCCGCTTCGCCGGGGATATCATTTTTAGGCACAGAAACTTTACCATCTTGGCGACCTACGAAAAGAATCCACAGGAATGAAGAAGCAATAAATGCATACAATACATGAGTCTTGTTGGTTCCAGGAACTTTGATTCATGGTGATAATGCCTAAAACGCTATATTATAATATATTTCTACGCCCTCCTATTGCGAACAAAGAAGGTGCTATTTGAAATTACCGGAAAACACATTTATAAATTAAAAATAATAAGACTCAAAACATTACTTTGAATATATTATCTGAATGTTATCGGCCGATATATTAAAGATATTAAACTACTCAATGCATTACTGCATTGACGTCATCAAAAAGGCATTTTGCTCCCGGATTTCTGTTGATTCATCACTCGCGATGGAAACGTGCAAGTCAATTACCGAAAAAACACATATGAATCATTATAACGTAAACCATTATTTCAAAATTGACTGCAAGGTGGAGCTCAGAGTTAAGAGTACATCATTAGTTTTATCAAGTATGAAGCAAATGTAAACATTACAAAAGTTAAGCATTTGATAAAATTATGAACAAACACTCCTCACTACAACAAGCTGGCTGGGAACAGGCTGGAGAGCAAGAATTTGCAGGTTCAAACACATTGATTCTTATCTCCTACAACATTATTATGTTCGATGTTGAACATTCATAACTTTTTATAGATTATATAGAGTATAGACAAATAAAAACCTTTCATGACAAATCAGCACAAAAAGAAACATAAAGAAACAAATAACTACCTACTTTTACATACACTGAATAAGTGCGTTACTGTTCCTATTTCATTATAAATACGTTATTTCATGTGAAGATTACCGAGGTAGGTACTCATAAGTAGCGTTCTAACTTCTACAGTACGTAAAGTGAGTTAGGGCACACCCATTAGGTGATGCGACCCTGGCGCCCACAGCGGGGGTCATCAGGCATCGCCAGATAACGAAAACAAACTTTACGTTAGTTTTAATTAGCTAATTTGATTGTTTTAGCTGATAATGGAACATTTTATTATGCTGCTTGGATGCTTTACGCACATTGTACAAGACTGTGCATCTTAATGCGGGGTCAAGACTGTGTCACTTTAGAGGAATAAATATGAACCCTGTCCTACTGCTGTGAATGAGCGGGCCCATCTAGTTAGGCATTTCTTTTACCAAACTGGCATAATCAGTGTCGATAATATTTCACATATCAAAGTTTGATTAGCGCTCTGTTCGGGGTTAATACACCCTTTCGATGACACTTAAGTAAGTCTGTATAAGGCATGTAAATAAGGTATTCGGTACGTAATACGTATATTCACGGGCTATACGATGATGATGATATTAAAACTACATATAGTTGTAATATCCGTGAGTGCGTATATGAGAATCTTTGCGAAAATCTTTGTGAATAAAGTTTAGTGCAGGAGGTAAAGATACCGCTCAAGTTAGAAAGTCACCAGGGTTTCTACAGCTTACTATCAAGAATCATAAGTTTAGAAGACGTGGTCACAGTTATATGCAGGTAAGGAAAATGCGTTAAGTATGAATTCTAATCGTAATGAAAATTGAATGTTCTGGTTAACTATTAGTGCCTCTGTGGTTAGATAGCAATCCAAGTGACAGAAAGGTAGAAGGAAGGTGATTATGTCAATATTGAGACCGGGCTGATAAATTCAATAACCTAATTAAAACATTTGCAATGTTACAGTTTAAGAAAGAAAGAGAAAATTCATAATTGCGTAAGAAGATTAAGTAGTCATACGCACAACCGAGCCAAGGCTCAGCCTTTAACTTTATAGCTTACCGTAAGCTTTAACCACACAAAGCGGTGACGACATAGGTGGATAGAACGAACGTTCCCTCATTTTGTCTACATACTCTCTGACCAGCATCAAAGTTGCGGTACTGATCGCAATATCCGCAATGACGTATAAATACCAGGACATATTGTATTGTTGCTGACAGACGACAGTGTATGGTCCCAACAAAGAACGCTTCAACAAAGATTATAAAATTATAGCAAAGATTTTTATTTATTTATTTTATTACAAGTTAAATAACTTCATTCAAGGCACGCCCTCCTAAACAATAAACGATTCAAAACATGTACATAAAGGCGATATCGCATCCGCGCATCGACGCGATGCGAGCGGTCAGATAGCTGTCATCCAGTCCCTCAGTGATAAAAAAAATAACAATAGCTTATTGTCGACGTTTACTGTTCTAATTATACGAATGTAATTGCAAATTATGCAGATATCAATATTCATTTGGATATAAAACAATGTTAAGTGACATCTATAACCACTTTTGTCTATGGTTTGAGAGAGAAATAAACTGAGATGGCATCACTTTCTTCAGAAAACCAAAGGAGCAGCTTTATTGTTTCATATTAAACAGTTAAAATATATCCGGAAACCCTTAAAAATCCCCTGCCTTTTCGCCATTCCTTTTATCGAGTTGGAAAAGAGCTCACAACGGGCATTGTTGATGTTCATGGCGATGAAGCGGCGGTGCATTTGCAAGTCTCTTAAAGTTCAGAGACAAAAATAAATATAAAAATTATGCGACACCAAAAAGAAATTGGTAACAACCGTCTCTAAAACACGCAACATATAATACTAGAACAAGCTTTTTAGTTTTTATGTCATGCGAGAATAAATGACACACTTTATTTTACATTACATTCGTGTGATAAAAACATGACTTACTCAAACTGCACGCTCCTCAGATTGTAGTCTCGCGTTTTATTTGAGTTTGACGCGGTCTATTAATTCGCGACCTATATTTTTTTATAACGAACGCTGTTAATAAAATGCTATTTTCAAATTATCCACGGACTTTTGTCGGTATAGCGAATTTTACCGTGTTCTTGGTAATCTGTGGTATTCTCCATGGTTTTCTCGTCGTTTTTAAACTAGGATTCATGCACAAGTAGCTAAAGTTTAAGATTATGTTTAACTAGGTGTTGCTTGCGGCTTCGCTCGTGTGAAAAGCTTTTCCCGCTACAAAATCCCTAACACATAGGACGGCGTCAGCGCCAACTATTTAAAAAAATCAGATTAAAAACATTCATTATATCCTATGGGAGAAAATCATGTGTGTGGCAAATTTCATACAAATCCGTTCAGTTGTTTCTACGTTTACTTCTAACAAACATCCAACCATTTTGACGACCTTTCGCATTTATAATACCTACTAGCATAATATGAAGTAAGATAGCAAGATTGCTTATTGAGCCGGCGCGACTTAAGCCAACGGGGAAATGTGCATCCGACAGATATGTATCCGTCATCATCATTTCAAGGCACGCAAACGTAATTTTTTTCGAAATAATATTTGGACTAAGCTGTAATTACGTTAATTTTAGTCACTTTGCATTGTTAGGTTTCAAAATGTGTATATACACTACATACACAATGATTTACTACAGCATAAATGATATGCATTCATGTAATTTTTGCGATACGAAAAAGAAGCGCATAATCTAATTTGTTCTAGACAAAGCGTGCATGTATATTGTTCAGAGCGTTATAAATCACCTGACTAATAGAACACATTCGCGCATCATTTTCCACATCCATCTCCGTACAAAATGCCGTCTGCCAAACAGAAAATGAGTCAAATCTAGAAGAGTTGATAAAAATTGACATGCGTGCCAAAACACAGCGGTACCGGCGCAGGTGACCGCTGGCACGCGGCCCGGACGCGGCGTAAACAATCTATTTCAGATCTAAATCAGCTTCGCTGTAGTGAAAGAGCACCACAAGTGGCCAACATACAACATACACTTTCTTAATAAGGTCATGTTTTGTACTTTTACAGAAGAATAGGAACTTAAAATATAAACAAATATTTTACGAAACTATACAAATTGTTTGACTGTAGGATCAGTATTTAATGCTATTAATAACAGATAAATGCATTATACTATGAATTGGCTTCATATTTAAAAATAATGGGGTTGACAACTAAAGTAAGCTTTATTACAGGTATTTTTTAAGCTTGGATTTAAAGAAGATCTTTATCAGATCCTAATAATTTATATACAAAACCTTCCCTGAAAAATATACATTTAAATAACGAAAACCCCATCCAAATCGGATCAGTAGTTTTTGAGAAAATCGCAGCCATCCAAACTTACATACATACATATTACATACATAAGGGTCGAATACGGAACCTCCTTTTTTGAAGCCAGTTAAAAAGGAAGTTTCTTAGACGAAGTTTGACTTGATATTTGAAATTTCATGAAGTTAATTTTCATTTTATAAGATAAGCTTTTGCCCGCGACTGCGTCCGCGTCGAAGTCGAAAATCGTTCTTATAGGATTTTTAATTGGGTTTTAACGTTATTAATTCTATAATATAAACCTTCCTCTTAAATCACTTTATCTATTAAAAAAACCGCATCAAAATCCGTTGCGTAGTTTTAAAGATCTAAGCATACACAGGGACAGACAGACAGCGGGACGACTTTGTTTTATACTATGTAGTGAATTTATTATAGTTATTATATCCAGTTTAGTCTGCAGCCTGATTTCACCAGCTCTACCGCGGTGGCATCGCTCCGCAAACGTCTATCGAATCATTCTTTACTACAAATCGACAAACCTTTTACGAATCCTATGATACTAAAGGAATCTAATGACATGGATGAACGTTTTATCATCAGTTACGCAACGCACGATGAATAGCGGATTCACTAGTTGCGTTACCGCCTACCAAATCGAGGAAAAAACGTCAATCTATATAATATTGGGTATTAGCGAAAACAACATTCAAATGAACACACCTCTCTTATCACAACGTTATTATTAGGCAGTGACAGGACGCTCTCTCGCATAAGGTCAACGTACACTGAACGCTGATGTCACGCATTGCATCGGATCAGTAGTGAGTACGCAATGTCCGTGACGTCATGCGCGCAGTAACCGCACAGAACCGACAATGACGCAACGCGATGACCGCACGAGTAGGCGCAAATTAACTGAAGTGACTAATTCCATCTCACAGTTTATTTACAAAACACAAATATATGTGGTTTTTAGTGGAAACATATTATGATCACGATGTGTGTGTTAAGCTAATATTTGAACTACCCTCATGACTACGTGTGCCATGCTGCGTAGTTTCTTCGGATCGAAAAATAAAAAGGTTTTACTGTGGTCTAAGTAAATTGAAAAGGGCACTGGCCATGATCATATGGTGCAACAGGTTTATTAATTGTTTTATTGTAGTCAACATTACTATATTAAAATACCCTATAATTTGTATGTAGTAGGAAATATGAAAATACATAAAATGAAAGAACCTGAAACGGGGGCAAACCAGGATTATTGCTGATCCAAAAAAAAAACTAAAATGTTTTTCAGTATAAGAATTTGAATTGTGTCCAGAAAAAAACAAATAGTGGTACTTGCCGCGTGTATCCATTGTTGGCCATTGAAGTCATCGTGTACCTAGTCATGACTAATAGCGGACATTAAGTAACTATTGAGGTGTACGACCTCTCTGTTTGTCGAGCACACAGCACAGAGGACTGGTTTATGCAAACATCATACATAGTACTGAATACCTCATGCTTTAGCGGCAGCGTGAATCGGATGTGATACCGTTGGAATTTGGGTTGAATCTTCTGAATAGTTGTATAAAATTGTATTAAGCTTTCAGTTCGAAAAACTGCTCAGTAGTCCGGAACGGCTGTTTTTACCCAAACACCGCAAACGGATCACTGTGGCTGCTGATAAGCCTTCCTAACCTTGGACAGAATTGTTGCGCCTGCATACCTATTACGGAAACAGATGTACGTTTGACGTCAAAGATAGTATAAAACAAAGGTACACAATGGACACACATAGCCTATATTTGGCGTTTGTGTAGAATGTAGATGTCGAAACAGGCACGACACCCTTGCAAACCTCGTCTGTATGACAACGTGACAAGCTTCGCGTGTTTTTTTTGATTGATCACTCTCGAACGACATACCTTCGTTCTGCGAAAGAGGTCACCCGCTTAGAAGACATTGCCTTACCTGAAACAGAAATAGAGGAGTCAATATTGTCCTATCAGTCTTACCATTCGTTATAAATGCTTATACATCTTGAGCTAGTTCATCAAAATGAAAACTCCGAATAATAGGTATACGTAAACATTACAAACAGTCGATTTACAACACTTATTAAAACATACAGACAAAAACTACACAAATTACAATAACAATCTGGCGTATGTGAACAGTTCATAAACAAACATGAACAAAACAGAACAGTGGTTAAAACAAATACAAATCGTGAACAATTCATAAGTACACGTGGCCGCGGCGAAGTGGATTTGTATGTAGTACAATTGGAACACGCTTCTGTATATGGGCGAGTGGCATAAAGCCTCGTGTTTACTAGGCAACGCTTGCATCGCAAAATGGCACAACTTTGGAAGAAGTTGCCAGATTGTGTACAAGATCACGCTGTGTATCTGTAATAATCAACATGTCGTCAGGACAGTTACAGAATTACTTAGATTAGAACTGCAAGCCCTGTGAGTTTTATGACTATTTATTTTCATGGCGTGTAATATGAAATAAATCAATATATTTAGGCATCATAAGTAGGAAACCCGTGTGGTTATAATAAAAACAGCAATAATTATAAGTGATGAACTGCTTTGAAACTTAGGGAAATCCACGTATGTATGGATTGATCATCGAATTTACCGCACTTAAATATACAAATAAATAGCAACAAAGAATTAGTATAATGATAATAATTATTACTGTAGATTATTATTAGATTTGGCTCATGAGGTTACCGACATGTGGGAGGTGGACTCCACAATTATTGTTCCGATTGTCGTTTCTGCTCATGGGTTGATACCAAAGAGTCTCGACCAACTCCTCCAGAGGCTCTCAATTGGTCGTTGGGCCAAGAGCCAGATGCAGAAAGCAGTACTTCTAGACACGGCACGCATTGTGAGGAGATTCCTCACTTTGAATCCCTGACCACCGGTGGCTTGGGTCTTGAGCCTCGCCATCGGAGGGTGATTATTTTTTTTATATTTTTATAATATGTATTAATGGTTTTTTAGTATATATATAAATGTAAAAAAAGGAAAATTTAAAATAAAGAGAAATAATTATTACTGTGAATATTTACAAACTTATCCGACCACTAGGTGTAGCTCGCAGGTTCGCCCGCGTAAAGAGCCTAAAAAGTCCTTAAAACATAAAACGACGCGAGCGCCATCTACTTAAATCATCAGATTAAAAATATCTATTATTTCCCATGGGAGCAAATTAACGGAATAAAAAGTAAAAAAAAAAGCCTATATGTTAATCCAGGACATGATCTCCTGAGCCAAATGTCATCCAAATCCGCTATGTTTTTTCTGCGTTTACTTCTAAGAAACATCCAAACGTTTTCACAAGCTTTCGCATTTATAATGTTAGTAAGAAGTAAGATTCTTTAGCGTGTCAAATTAAAAAATAAGTAGACATTCAAATCTGACTAATATGAACCACTCATGACATTCTATTCTGCTAATTTTCTCCAAATTTTGCGGTACAATTACTGTGTAGCGAATACACGGCGTTATCTGCACAATAGCAAAATACACAGTATTTCGATTAACGCTAGCCTATTGAATATCAATTTGCCTTTGTAGAAGTATATTGATGAGGTCGGCCGCGGGCAGTCTTGCGGGAATCTTTATAATCACGATAAAAGTGTACATTCCGCTTTACATTATAATAAATTCCATTTAATACACATTTTTGTAATTTTATGCCATTTAAGTTGGAATTGCGTGAAAAGGTAAACAAAGACAATTGAATAAAACTCTATGTTGTATGGTGTGTAGATAATGCTTTAATATTACTTTAAATATTTTTATGCGGTTGCTGGGCATTGTAATTACAAAATTACATAGAGGCAATCGATGAAAAGAAAAAAGTTATTGCTTAATAGGTCAGCTGGTGACACGTTATCACCAATGCTCTTGAAAACCCGAATACCAAAATCTCAATGACTGCGTAAAACGAAAAGCTGTTAGTCCACGTCGCGTCGGCACAAAGTATAAAAACAGTCTAAAAATACAACACATAGTATTATAATCAGCAGCGTTTGAAAACCAACACTCGTTTTTTATTCAAATACAATAATTACCATACGATAATATTGACTCGGTTTCGGCGCTTTTTACACGACACGACGCTTGGCCAGTCTTGTGTTTACACTCAAAACAGATCAACCAATGTAAACAAACAATAAAGCATATCGCTGGTGCGAAACAGGGTTGGCAACGACAGTTATACATTGACTTGTGTTCCAATATACTGTAAAATTTATATAACTAAAAGAGGTGAACATAATATATTTCATTCAACGCGACGTTAATTGCAACGTCTGTCCATAAACAAAAAAATCACTACAACTTTAAGCAATAGCACTATACTCAACTCACTGTGCCACTGAGGCATCAAATAAGAAACATAAAGGTCAATTGTCGCAATGGCTTCCATTTGCAAGAACAGAACACGTCAATGATTGCAACCCGTTTTCTCGACGGCAGATGATAGTAAGCAGTTTACATATCCAGACGGAATCTCGCATACGAGAGCCCGATCACAAAAAGTTAGCAACCCTAGATGGCACACCTTACATTACAACAATTAGCAGTTTATCTACATTGTGACATTGGGATCGTATACAAATGTTTGTGTGCGTGTAACGTGTATGAAACACGGTAAATTAGCGCAAATAGCTTAATATTCCGTTTAGAATAATAAAGGAAGACTATAAAGTCCCGGAAACCAGCCAAAAATCTAACAATACGTCCACTGTTTGCCAACTTATCTACCTTCACATAGAGTACGAGGCTGTTAATGTATCGGGTACAAATTTTAATTCCGGTAGCTAATGTGTTTCTTTGAATCGAAAGATCATGCGACATTCAACTGCTTGAGGCATCGAATGCCGGACTTGCTGTCTAAATGGTTGGCACTAGACAAATAAGGCAACAACTCATGGTTATACAATGCAGAATCGCTATGGTGGACGCGAGGTCCATTAGAAATGCATAAATCACGTTGTGTAGCACGCGCGCGCGCACGACGCAACTGTGTGATCTCCATTACGTACACCGCATAGCCTCTAGCATTTATATGAGCAAATTATTACTCACCTATTACAATATTGTCATAGTCTAGCGACAGCGGAACTGCCGAGATGGTAGTCTTGGATCCAATCCCAAATCACACACCCCTCAGATTTTAAGGTTATGTGTGTAGTGTTACTTATCGCTTCGTTTAATAACAAAAAAACAACATCGTGCAGAAATTACTACCTACTATAAAGTTTTTATAAGAATTCTGAAGATATGTAAATTGTTCTGTGAATTAGGCCCCCTTGATGGATGAAAGGTCTTACTCCTCTCATTAATAGAGAACGCGCGTAGTAATTTACCACAGAGTTTATATATTTATTACTAACTTAATTCATATCTAATGTATCTAGCTGTAAAATGTACAGCTAAATGCGGAAAACACGTCAACACCATCGGGTAAAGTAAACATTTCCTAAATCCCACATTTAAGGCAACGAGTCTCATAAAATCTACGATGCTGAAGCGTTCGGCGGATAAACATCAGCTGAAGCAAGCGAGATAAAGTTATTAAAACTCGGCAGGAACGTCTCGTAAGCACTTCAGTTCGGCGCGGCGCGGCGGGGCGCCCGGCCTTTATTGTAAGAAAGGTCAAAAAAACATCGCCTTGTTTATTTTATTTTCGTTGAACGTTGTAAATATTAACAGAACGTTATCAAGTAAAATGAGCGTCATTTTTATAAATACATGAATAACAAACTTACATTAACAATGACTTCATCATTTTGTAGCAATATAGTGGTTCTTGGGAACAACAACAACACCTGCGTGGACCTAAACGCTTCAAAAAATGAGATCTAACTAATACCTTTTCACGGGCATAACCAAATCAGTATTCAGCTAATGCCTTTCAAGTAAGTAAATAAACATTAAGTGAACTTCCGTCTTTATACAAAAAATAGTATTAGAATTGTTTCCGAGTTGCTAATTAAAATTTTTATCTCCTTTTATATGTGTGTTTGCAAATTCTAGTTGTATCATTGTATATTTAAACGTGAGACGATGTAGGAAGTTGAAATTCGTGAGGAGATCAGTGTGTCATTGAATTAATTTAACCGCCGTTTCCGTAATTAACTTTTAAACTATGATACGAGCTAAAACAACCCGATGAACAGAAAGCAAGGCGGACAACGCCATGATTTTACATATAAATTAAAAACACTGATTTAACTTTGATTAACAATGTATTCGCGTGTCACCCTATTCAAGTGAAACACTAGATATTATATTATATCACAATAGTCTCTTATTACGCTGGCTACAACATTCAAACTGTTGCTTGCCACCGAAATAGACAATATAACGGTACGCATTAGCTGAACAATAGATGAGTGACAAAGACTAACAAATTCAATAAGAAAAACGTTATATAAAATCCTAGTCTTGTATTTTTATTGGCAAAAGATATTTACATTAATTAGGAGCCTAGGTTTCTACCTGGTTAGCGATAAAGTGCCGCTGTTTTTTTCGTTCTTAATTACTTACTGTTTTTAAAGATGGTCGTGGCGTGTCATGTGTCACGGCCCGCGAATCAATATAAAAAGTGATTTCTGAACGGTGATGAACACGTGACTAATAAATAGTTAATATAAAATATGCTCGCGCTTTCGTTCACGAAGGTTCAATATCGTAATATCATCAGCGTGGTGCTAATAATATTAAGAGAGGGATCTTGTCTCATCATCTGTTTTAAAAAATAACCTAGAGTCTATAATACAAAGCGACAATCATAAGTTTAATAACCATAATAATATCGAGATGGCTGTCACAGGACCTCAGTTATATAACTCGTTTAGTTATGAGTGTATTTATAACCAACGGGGTAACCAAACGGCGTCACTGTGCGATCATTGTGTGCGCGACCAGCCTTTTCAGCGCCGTATCTCGAGCGAAACGTAGTCGTAATCTGGCGCTATTATTGATATTTTGGGAAAATATAGCGGGATTTCCATTTCAAACCCTACATCAATGTTAATAATGACCATATTCAGTCGCATCCAACTAGAAGGGATTATATGAGTTCAAACGATATTGAAAATGAACGAACCGGAAGTTATGGGGTGACCTCGCAGTGATTTGTAGCATAAGTAGCGCTGCTTTCTCAGCGATGGTTCATTCGTGAAAATGAGAGAGTAATGCAGAAAAATAATATTCATGAATATTTATTTGACTTTACGTTATTGAAAAGCCGGGAAAAACGGTGAGCTAAATGCCAAATGCAAATACGTTTAAAGAAAACAGATTTTGACTGCTTAAATAAATATTTAATCAATTTGAAAATTCCGAAAACATCTTGAAGAGAGGCGGCCATCGCTCGCGCAGTCCACGTGACACTTTTTTACCATGCTATTATAATTATTAATTATAATATGGCCACACGGCACCTGTAGTAAAAACAATACACTCGTAAGTGGCGATACATTTCACTGGCCTGTCTTACTGCATGTATAGTAACTGGCAAATACTAGCCATAAAATAAACTACAGGTACACTGGCTGATTCCCAAACGTGACAACAGGTTTTTCAGCGTGTGCGCTGATAGTTATCACATCGGATACAAGCACCCGACCAACCAAGCACAATGGTGAGATTGCCATATGTGATAAATTAGACTTACGGTTCTTGCAATATGTTATGCGTTTATTCAATCGAAGAAAGTATTTACTTTTACAGGAGAAGGCCAGCAGGGAGTAGGGTGATACCTAATCGCCTATGCGTATAACCCAGCTATATATCAGCTCAACCTGCGGCACGCCGGGTTTTTGCATGCGGCCCGCCGAGCTTTTGCAAGTGACCCACTTGCCTTAAAAATAAATGTCTAAAACTTTTAAAAAAAATCCCAAGATCATTTGAGCTGCGTTCTAATCTTATAAGGCTAAATAATGCAGTTAATTGTGAATACTTTTAATAAAATCCATAATTGTTTAAACTTTTATTACATTTTAGATGATTATAATAAGTAGGTGAATGAATTTACGTTGCGGCCTGAGGCGCCATAACTAACACGTCTTTGTGGCCAGGATAAAATAATTTTGAGTATCACTGGTATAACCACTTACAATATAAAACAAATCATAACAAATAATAAAGACATGCCGTGGCGGTATAAAAAAACAAAGAAATTGAATTTGGAAGGGCGGCAGTTTTGGACCTCGAGGACCTACTCGAGGTTTACGCTGTTATGACTTGACTTCTACACCTCCATTACTTTACTACGTTCTACTGTATACCACGGCTGAACCAACCCATCCCAGCCATAAACAGAGGATGTATCCTACTTGTACTTGATGTATCCTATGTCACCTGTAGGTGACTTTATTATTAAATAAACATAACGAATTGACAATGTAACCATACGCTTTAATTAACACAACGTTGTCAATGCGTACATTAATTACGTTTATCATGTTCTATTGAACGAGTAGTTACGAAATTACGTACAGTATAATATAAAATAAATGCCGCTTTCCTGATTACAAATGTTCGGTTAATAACCGCTTTTAATCATTAACCGTTAACGTTTTACATTTCCGTCAATTCGCAATTAACCTACCGGAAGCACTGATACAAAATTATCTTTTCAATCTCCACAGGTTCAGTACTAAGTTTACTACTTATTATAATGAAATGAAACGTAATAAACTTTTAATTACGCTCTGTAGTTCCAGACCTTTTATTAATATTATATATTTTTTCACTGCCTGTGATTTAATATATTTATTAAATATATTGTATTTTAGGAATAATTCAATAACAACATAATATATTTAAATATTTCCCTGAATTGTATACATTTATTATTTTACATCAAATCTTAATTCCACATAAACATAGACAACATATCGCTTCGCCCACACTCACGTCTGTATCGAATTTGATTATCAAATCATCTTACATATATGATGTTTCGAAAATAAATCAAATTATTTCGGAGATTTCGGATCGATTTATCTTCCGCCCACCTTGATTTTTGCTCACATTTACGGTATAAATATAATAATAATAATCCCTTCCTAGCCGATTTCGGCCACGGCGGCCAATCTCAACGGAGATCAGCCAGGTGCGCAGGAGATATTATAGTGCACAAGTGTGTGCGCAATACACAAGTGCACTCACTATTCCTTCACTCTCATAGTCCGGTGAGACGGCAATCCGACATGACCGGAGAGAGATCGGGCGCAGGACCTACGGCTTTACGTGCTTTCCGACGCACGGGGGTATCACACCGCCAACTTCCAGACTCCGAGCTGCGACTGAGTAATTTTTAAGATGGAAAAACCCAGTTCAATGTTTTTGGCCCGACCCAGGATTCGAACCCAGGACCTCAGCACGCAAATCGTACTCGTAACGCGTACGCAATACAACTACGCCACCGAGGCAGTCAAATATATAAC
This sequence comes from Sphinx pinastri, assembly GCA_947568825.1. Lineage (NCBI taxonomy): Eukaryota > Metazoa > Arthropoda > Insecta > Lepidoptera > Sphingidae > Sphinx > Sphinx pinastri. The sequence continues at coordinate 20,974,910 of OX387617.1, forward strand.
TCAACTGATTCGGCGCAGAGCCTTGGCAATTAACGGTTACTATGTAAAATAAGAATTTGTTTACATATCTCATTAAACTGTAATAACATAGCAATTATAACAGAAAATAGCATGTTAGCATTATTAATATTTTGTTCTGTCTTTGGTCGTTTTTCAGAAGCACCAAGTCAACTAGCAACTTAAATCTATATCTACAGCTTGCAATAAAAAAAAAACTAAGAAATCACGTTTCAATAATGTCGATGGTCTATTAGTGACATTATTTGGTCCATACGACATGCCATACCGTGCCCCATGCGAAGCGGGACGCTCAGACACTGGCGTATCGCGGACACCATTGTGCGAGAGTACACGCACCATTACAAGTGATTAGCATCGTCTATCAGATACCCAACCCATTGATGATAATGGTATCGAACAAAGTTGCTAATGCGTGATGGTATTATTTTTAGTTTAAATATAGTCGAGCCGCCTTGGAGCAAATTTTGTCTAAAGTACCGTACGACTCAACTAGGCACCACCATGTTCGAAAAAATTAAGAAGTAGAAGTAGTCTAGCAAGATAATTTCGAAGACTCTAACTTCCCATTTTTTTTCGAAAAGTTTAAAAGGCATCCAGGTATCCTCAGATATCGTGCACGCACTCAATATCAATCGTCCTACTCATTCCATACCCGGTCTATTGGCATGATTTAATCTATGCGATGAGTATAAAAAACATGTACTGACAGGTAACGGTACCAGACATTACGCCACGGTTCAGCCCACAGCGAATGTACGACGCCATTGAATGTATGTGTGCTGGATGACGGCATCCCATTGAAGCTATTGAAGGCAGATACAAATCAATTATTAGTCGGGACGTCGATGCTCTTGACGGCCGCCGGTAGAACACTCTAGAAACGGAATAATATAGCACAGTCAATGTTTCTATGATAATCTCGTCACGGGCGTAAATTATTAAGCATTGTGTTCAATTCTTGACATGAGCTTTTTATTAAGCATGTTCTTTGAGGCGTCAACAACATTTCAATGGTTGACATTATTATAAGTTTCTTGCGTCCATCTGTTATACCTTTCTGGTATCCATATTTCGTTGGGCGCAAGTTGTTTAAATTACATTAAAATTCCCATAAAATTTGATCCTTTTTAAACAAGCAAATGCCACGCCATAAATACTAATAGAAAATATAGAATCTTGGACGTACCATACAATACTATACACGTTGAATCACCCGGTGTTTTCCTCACTGCAATAAAATAATTATGTATTCATTCCGAAATAACATATTTCTGATACTAATTATTTTTTGATGCCAATTGTGTTAAATTTGACATTATGTCGAAAAATGACGCAATAAAAGCACCTTCTGCTAAGCTCGGTGGCTATTGCGAAAACCGAAACATAAAACGAAGACATACAGGATATTAATATTTATTAGAAACGTAAATTATATAAAATAATTAAAAATAATTATTATTGGTAAATGGATATACAGAAAAGGGGTCAAATATTATTATTGTAATTGGTACTTGTATCAACTTTATGGGTAAAAGAAAAAAAAACAAAATAAATTATAAATTATACCATTTCACACTACTAAACATTTACACGCATTTCGATGTCGTTAAATCTTAAATGTGATATTATTATCGTGAATAGTATTTTAAAGCCCTCCTACGTTATTGAAATCCGTTGCTGGTTGTCGAGTTTCAGCATAGACACCCAGTTGTGTAATATATTTTCAACAAGCATAATATTTTAGCTAGGCGCCATATTTAACATCTAATTGTCAACATTACAGATGGGTTTGCACGATCAAAACAACGCAATAAAAATATTCTGTAAACGTGTGCGGTTCGTGGAATCCGCTGGTAGTTTTATGTGAACGTATAAGTGGTTGGCGCTCGAGTTCCTACGTCGGATCTACGAGGGAAATTATTGTTCAGTGTCAATTAGTATATATTTTATGACTCAATGGTACTTTGGTCGAATTGTGGAGACTCAATACTGCTCTATGTCAAGCAGCTGTTTTAAATAGCTGCTTCAGTTTCAGAGTCCTTTTTGTGTCACAAGGTCGGCTGATTACAAGTGCCACAATAAAGAGTAATCGTATCATCGTCATCTTCAGTAAAGCATTCCTTATTGTTTACATTTTAAATGTTTTAATTAATCAAGCCGATAAACTTTTTCTTCGAAAACATATTATTTTTGTCTTGAGAGCACAGCTGCTTTGCAAAAAGGAGCAACTTTATCTCACATACTATGGTGAATGGCAGCAGCAAAAAAATCTTCATACGATTTACATCCCGCCAACGCATGATATCTTATACCTACCTGCCACTAAAAACCTAATGTAATCCATCACATTTTGTCATCAGTCTAAACTTAAAAAACACCAGTTCACGTGTTAGACATCAGCATCATCGCGAGCGACGACGTATACAACCACATGTCTAGATTATTTGCGTCTCGGGTCAATGTTAACACACGTTTAATTGAAACCGTTGAATAATCAACTCGCGTCCCGACTCCCGACCCGACTCCCGACCGTCAATCTCAATACGCATGCCATGTGCGAAAATTTATCATAATACAGTAGGCAGCTATGTTTGAATTTGTATAATATTATTCCGCTGGAGTAAGCGTGTTCGGGAGTGGAGACCGCGTCTTGGCAAACGTAGCGTGGGACGCCCTCTGCCCAGATGGCGGGACGACTTGCACAAGAGGGCCGGCACCGACTGGATGCATAAAGCAGCAGACCGAGCTCTGTGGCGTATCTTGGGAGAGGCCTATGTCCAGCAGTGGACTGCAACGGGCTGATGATGATGATGATGATGATAAATATTATTCGCATTCGCATTAACAAATGAAATGAAAAAATAAATACATACGAAGAATGGAGCTGCAACAAGTGAACACAAGGCGTTGAATACTTGTTTTCCTAAGGACATGAAATTAAAGTTAAATAACATATATTTCGAGTCACAGCTTGGGGAAACCAACATTTTTGGAACGAAGTTCCTTATCGAGCGTTGTGAAAGGGGGCTGGACGGAAAATTCTCATAAAAAGTTGTCACGACACTTTTTGCTATTATCTTACTAATATGAACCTTAAATACAATGCGTAGAAGTTATAATTCTTGAAACGAGTATATTTTTATTTATTTTATTTATTAAAGTCATTAAAACCATTTCTTACTAATCTAATATGAACCTTAAACACATTGCGTAGAAGCTATTTCCCCAGCGTTGGCACGGCACGAGTACAAAAGAATCGAACGTAACATTATTTTTTCAAATTTTGTTGATTTATTCTACTTTGGTTACTGACATGGGTTACTGACATTTATCAATAACAAGACTAAACGTGCTTTGCTCGCGTTTAAAAATCTATTTTATGTGGTAAGCGTAAGATCGAATTTGTGTTTAGTCAAACAAAATTTGTGATAAAAATGCTATGCAATAGCTTTACCGCGACAGTCTCCGAGTGCCACACGTATTTATTTGTTTTTTCTCTAGAAACTTATGTGTTGGAACGGAAATAGGAAAATATTTATATATATACACACTCTGTTATATAAATAAAATTTTATTACAATTCCTTCACTAATTAATCGAAAGGAACTTCGTTCCATCCGGGTGTCCCTTGACATCTCTCATTGTTTTATAGTATTTTTTTTTGGATTATCGATATGATGATACACGACGAAAGCATTTAACATACAAGCAATCAATATAAAGAGCACGAAGCACCAGTAAGAAAGCAAACAAAAATAAGGACGAGACGAATGGCTAAATATTCATACTTTGTGCAACAAAGCTATACAGTATTATTCACGAAAGATCACAAACGTAGCTATTTCATTGCCAAGTATTATTGTTATTCATGATCACAAAACCACAACAATGTATCTGACGATAGATATTTCCTAGTATGTACAACTAATGTTTTGTGTGTTAAGATGGAATACCGAGAAAGCCTACATATACTCTTCAGAGTTCTTTTATAAGGGTTTTGGGTTTCTTTTAAAAATGTGAATTATCGCATTCCGCATCAGTAAAAACTGATAAAAGATTATCGTGTCACATAAAGAGACTAGAAGAGAGAGAGAGAGAGATTTAATTCGGGCCAATTAGACAGATAATATTGCGTCAAAAAACTCTCCAAACTACAGCCATTCAGTTTCTTATGACGTAATTTAAAGATTTCTCATTTAGCACTAATAAAATTAGAATCGGTACCATAGACACGCGGTCTGCAAATTAACGACCGATGGACTTTGTATTGGTGTCACTGTTGTGTATCGCCGATTTAATTTGTTGTTAGTATAGTTTTATTTTTATGCGGTTATTGTGTCCATTAATTTCATAATGTTATGTTAAGGTGGACCTGCAAAGGTTTGTACTTGGTTTGTACAGGCTTTTAAAATTTATGATTTTCATGCATGACAAATTCTGAAAAGACGTTTGTTTCATAAAAAAAATTAACACTCCAATTGCTTTTGCGTATTGATGATGTTAATAAGAAATACATTATGATTAATCGTTGAAAAACTACTATGTTAATTAACAAAGAAAGTCAGTTGCTTTGTGATATCTCGTGGCCGGAACAAGTTAAAGTAAGAACCAGTGACAAAAATGAAACTTCATGTCAAAACCAATGCACGCGGAGCGGCGACCTCACCACGCGGGGTATCTTGTTTGCTCACTATAATAAAAATTAAGTAAAGTTGGTTATTAAAATAAGATAATACCACTTCATGTTTATTAAACAAAAGGTATTAAGACATTGATCAATTTCGCGAAACCCGTTAGCAAAACAGCTTAAAGGCCGACTGATATTTGAAAATAGCTTAAAACTATAATTCTAAAAAGCAACACAAGCAATTTTTCAAAAATAATCTTTAACAAGACAATGATCTCTGCGCAATAATCTCAAATACTGTTTGAGGTTTAAAATTCAATTACTTTTAAGAAATAGTGACGAAGAATAATGAAATGAAGACAAAGAAAAAAAATCATTATACTTTAAAACTGGCATTTCTCAGAATGAAATATTAAAATAAGATGAACAAGTGAACGATCCAGATAAGTAGGAGATAGCTGGATTGTACAGAGAATAGCGAATTGAAATTTTAAGGTTTTTACATCTACTGAACTGAAAACCAGTGCTGTGTATTATGGCTATCTTCATAAAACAGCGTATGCTGTGATGGCCTCCTAGTTGCCACGGTGTGGGTGTGCAACTCACGTATACCTTTTACCTACATTTCCTTTTATATAAATTTTGTTGTTTTTTTTGTATTTGATGTTGTTGCATGTGCATAATTCAGTGGCAATAAACGTCCCTTTCTTTCTGCTTTCTTTCTTACAGAAATACAATGGAAGATTGAGACGTAAATACACACAATACATAAAATTACAATGATCTCTATTCAGACGTAATTGATTATGTGCGTGCATCGGTGCCTAGAGCACATCACCCACACAAATGACTATTGACGCGGCTCTAAACATTAAAGAATACTCTCAATTACAATTGCACAAGTATTTGAATTAGATAATATTAGATATGGTACACATACTCCTAACGCATTCCGGTGTGAGGCGATCATCGCCGTAGAAACTTGGCAAGTGTGTCGCAAATCTTTGGCACCGGAGACAAAGTCACGCCCCCATTTTGTTTTCAACGGGTTTAAAATGATGCTTGTATTCCAATTCATTATATCGCAGAGAGAAAAGACTCAATGCTAGACAATGCGAAAGTGTAAAAACATGGCCTCGAGACGGCAACCGTTGTAATTAATATGCAAAAAGTAAATGAACTGATCGACAACCATCTGTGCAACCAGGTCAGTATTGAAAATATCGACTATAACACATACACACACACACACACACAGACTTACGCCTTTTATCCCCGAAGGGCTAGGCAGAGGCGCAACTATGAAAAATGGGTGCCATTTTTCGCCGTGCGTATTCCGTCCCATGAGTGATAGGGGGCGAGCCTATCGCCATATCGGGCACAAATTCCAGACTTCGTGCCGATACTGAATTTAAAAAACCCAATATCACTTTGCCCGACCCGGGAATCGAACCCAAGACCTCAGCAATGCTGTCATACCGTAATACAACTACGCCACCGAGGTAGTCGGCTATAAATAAAATTTTAATTACATTTATGGCCGAGTCCAAAATATTAATCTAATTTGAACGAGAAAAGTCTTTGTAAATTTAAAAAAAATCGTGTGAATTGATGGTGAAATATAAAACAGCAACATTTTAAGAGCGATCTTTTGCACAATCAGATCAAAGGCGAGGTACGCCCTGTACATTGATGTCCCTGTTACGAATACTGACGCAAGGTCAGTTAGCCACTTGAAGCATATAACTGTTGAACGATAAAAATTAACTTTCAGATTAATAAACGTGTCATGATGTTATATACGGCTGAGCTGCAGTCATTGGACTGGGTTGGTGTACTGAAAGATTTATAATGTCAATGACTACTCCAATATTTTCATGTCACTCATTATGTTTGTTAGTAACTACAACATTCGTGTATAATTTGAGCGATTGAATTTATGGCATCTCTAACTTACGAAACATTTCTTTTCAACTTTTAGTAACTTTTGTGAACATACCAGAGGGACCTACTACAATTTATTGTACAGCGCGAAAAAGTAATTAAAAATTATAATATGTGTTCGTTTTCATTCATAAGAAAGTCAGTGACTGTTGATCGTACACGAACGCCGATAACTTTGGGCGAACACATCAAGTACACGAACGCCGAGTACTTTGGGCGAACACATCAAGGCTACGCGCTCGATGAAAACCGGAAAACGTATCAGCTATATAGGTCATGATTGTAATTCAATCAATATATGAAACATAAAATGATTCCACGAATTGTGGATGATTAATTGCTTCACAAAACCGAAGCGACACAGAATTGTTCAGGGATTAAATTTTTTTTTTTTATTATTTCAACCACAGCCGTTTAATTTGATTGTCTCATTGCCATTTAAATGTCTCGTATTAACTGGGTAATACTGGAATCCGCGCTATCGCCATGATATTTATAAGAAGAAGCTTGGTGTGCTCAACAGATCGAGGCGATATTTCACGTCGGGCCATCGCCTGCAACTTTATAAGGCGCAGGTTCGGCTCCACATGGAATATTGTTCCCATCTTTGGGCAGGGGCTCCCCAGTACCAGCTTCTCCCTCTTGACCGTATTCAACGTCGGGCAGCTCGTATCGTCGACGACCGTATTCTTTCCGATCGGCTTGATCCTTTGGCTTTGCGTAGAGATGTAGCATCGCTCTGCATTCTCTATCGCATTTACCACGGGGAGTGCTCTGAAGAATTGTTCGGACTTATCCCTGCTGCTGAGTTCCATCACCGTACATCGCGGCAGAACTCCAAATTCCATCCACATCACCTCGGAGGTTGGCAATCCACCACTGTACGTTTTAGCCGTCATTTTTTGCCACGTACTACTAAACTATGGAACCAATTGCCGCCAGCAGCATTTCGCGGACAGATACGACCTGGCGACCTTCAAAAAAAGAGCGTATTCCCACCTAAAAGGCCGGCAACGCATCTCTGTGCCCCCTGGTATTGCAGATGTTCATGGGCGGCGGTGATCACTTACCATCAGGTGAACCGTATGCTCGTTTGCCCCCTATACCATAAAAAAAAAAAAATATGTTACAGGTATAAAGGATGTAAAAGACAGCCTACCGAAAACTGATACCAGGTGTTCAGTACATGATTCTGAAACCCCCTGCGTTTGAATTTTTCGTCGGTTTTTTCATGAATTTTTGTAATTTTTTTTCAATGATAACGCAATAATATCGATACTATTCACTAACACAACCCCACTTTCATTAAAATAACAAGAACTACATTATTTTCATAATAACAGAAATGTATGTAGAAAAGATAAAATGTACGCACGCGCCCCCAGTCAGCTGTTTTGAAATAGGTATACAGCGCCACGCGCGCCGCGTGCAATGGCCTCGCTGCGCCGCGCCGGCCCAAAGGCGCGCCGGCGCGCGCGGCGTCCTTTGACTACGAGCGACGAGCGTTGCGAATTTCGGATTATAGAAAATGTGGATTGGACTTATTTAATTCCACTCGTCAATTCATTAATTATGAACGCGAAGTTGTGTTTTTATGAAAGAATAATGAAATAATGATTTTTATTAGGACTAAAGTAAGCCCTCCTGTTCTTTTAATTTTTTTTATTTAACATTAGAAAAGTATTTACTGTGCTTATCAGTTGTAGGTGTTTAAAAAAAAAAAGATTTTGTTAGCTAGTATTAACTGTGAAGGAATATCACAATTTTCCAAAACTCGTAAATGTGACCACACATACCACATCTTTACAAAACTTGGATGCACTAAGCAATTTTTTTTTTCTTTGTGACGAAACAGGGAATCCTATTTAGTAAATGCCCAAACATGAATCCAGCAAATTATTTACAGTACTTCACGACGCAAATAAATTTAATGAAAATGACCGATCCAAATGTTATAGGTCTAAGTAATTTCTTTGAGCGACGCGTGCCGCGTGCGACTCGCAAGTACCTACTTTTGGCCCCTGGCGGGTAGTGCGGCGGTTTGTTTGTTAATAATTGTTAGTTCCGACGCGCCTTTCGTCTTGTGCGGATCGTAAGTTTTCGTAACGTTACGAACGAGAATTTGTGGTTTTTGTGTTTTTTCTTTTTTCAGGATTTCCAGGAAAAATAAGTGATTTTATTAAAATGTCTCGTGAGCGGAATAGTGAATACCTTAACAATTTCAGTGCACATGAATATGGACAAATGATAATGTGTTACGGTGAGGCTCGAGGTAATGCGCAACGAGCTCTTCGACTTTACGTAGAAAAGTATCCTAGTGCTCGGCACCCAACAGATAGCCGTGTAATTACTCGGGCGTATCAACGTATTTTAGATAACCAGCCGGTTGTACCCAGACAAGAAGGGTCTGGAAGACCCTTGTGAAGTCGTACGGAAAACCACATTCTGGCTGTAATACACGCAAACCCACGGTTGGGAACACGAACGGCGGCTCGTGTGATACGTAACCGTTACACATCTAGATTGTCGCATTCGACTGTGCATAAAGTGTTACGTAGAGACCAGCAGCGAGCATATCACATTCACAAGGCACAAGCACTGCTCTTCGCTGACAGAAGTCGACGTGTGTCGTACTGCCGTTGGTTCCAAGACCAGCATCGCGCAATTCCCAACTTTGCTGCGAACGTGATATGGACTGATGAGTCCACATTCACGAGGAATGGGATGTGGAACAGACGCAATTCCCACATATGGGCAAACGAAAATCCTTTTGCCATCCAAGAAACAGGATTTCAAACAAGGTGGAGTGTAAATGTGTGGGCCGGTATTTACAACGACAAAATTCTTGGGCCCATATTCCTTCCTGAACGAATGACCGGCCGCCTTTATCATGAGTTTCTACGGACGGATTTGGAAGAGATTCTTGAAGATATTCCGTTGGTCCAGTTGCGCAACACTTGGTATCAACACGACGGCGCTCCCCCACACGTGGTACTCCCCGTGCGACAGTTACTAAACGACACTTTCATGATCGCTGGATTGGCCGATTCGGTCCTCACTTTTGGCCAGCTCGTTCCCCAGACCTGACACCTTTAGATTTTTTTCTTTGGGGCTATGTAAAAGAGAGTGTATTTACTAGTGAGTGCAATACCGCAGAAGAAATGCGAGAACGTATTTTAGGAGTTTTTGCGAAACTGCATACAGAATGTGTTCGTGACCCCAGCTTTATGTTCCGGCTTCATGCCGAGACGCTACGACGGGCTCGTATCTGCGAACGAGTTGGTGGCGGCCACTTCGAACCTTATCTCATTAGAAGCGAGAGGACTTGATGTAGGTAAGCCCAATGGAATTTAATCGTAAAGTGGACAGTGCCGTCGACAGTATTTTGTCGAGTTGAGTTGTGTTAATCCTCGTATCACGCCGCGGTGCTTTAACCTAAGAACCTATTCGCGCAGTGCCCCGCGCCGGCTACTGTAGGTAGATTTCGATAACTACGCAATGGATCGCATACATTGCTGTCTCAAGAATTATGACATTGTTATGCACACATATCCGGTACACACGGATATCTTTATTTTAATATAGGCATAAAATACTACTTTACTTTAAAAATTTCGGTAGGCTGTCTTTTACACGCTGTATATCTCCGAATTTGCTGTAGATAGCCACATCATGTGATGTTCTAAACATGCACTAAACGCGAGTTACGGAACATTTAATATAATTCTCGAACGAAATTCAGAATAAAAAAGCCAATGTACTGATGTAGACTGAAGTACCTACATATAGAAAGTATTGTGTGTTATGCTAATCGCTAAGCGGATTAGTTGTATAACATTTAATCCACGCGAATGCCAGTTGACTACAGAAACCCACTAATAAGTTGACATCATCGCTGCAGTTACACCAGAGAATATACATGGTGCTGCAAAACGATGAAATTTAAACAATAAATAAAGACACGGTGAATGGTAACTTGTTTATTGAAAATGGAAATGTTAAACATGTAGTTAGTAGTTTATGGGTGATAAGACTTTGCAATTTGTGTCGTAATATTCATTCTATAATAGATACTCGAAACCGTTAACATAAAATTAAGTATGTTTATTTCATAGATGATCGATATTTTATCAGATGATTAATTATCTGATGATGAGCTCTTAGGGACTTACTACATTTATTCAGCTCCATTCGCGTTTCGCTGGACGATTTTGATTACACTTATACAGTTTCGCTTCTATCAGCCGCGTACAGCATCGTAAGATTATGAAAGCTGTCATATCGTGCTATCTCCACTGAAACGCTTCTATCTTCCGCGTAAAGCGCTGGATGACTGAGAAGCGATTAAATGCTAATGGTAAACTACTTTCGTTTAGTATTTGGCAATCGACATGGATAGTCCCATGTTCGATGTTGTTATCGTTACTCTTGTTTCGGAAGAAATAAAAAAACTGGAACGTAATAAATGATTGGGTAATAATGTTAAATCAAATGTATCAACCTCTGCAAGTTGCAACTTGTCGTCGAGGACAGTACGCGTACAGGGCTGAACAGGGAGGAACAGCGCTTTACGCGGCGGAACAGCGCTGAGCACTGACATTAGCAAGCACATGATAAAAATACACTTGTCTTTTTATTCCTGTTTGCCGCGTAAGCTGAATAGACGCGGAAAGCTGAACGGATGCGTACGCATCTCCATACAAAAAGAGTGTTTTTTTTTGGACAAAAGCTGTTATGCGCTGAATAAGTATAGTTAGTCCCTTAATCAATGCTTAACTTTTGTTTTTTTACATATCAATGCTTTTGACCGTATTTACTCGATCAGCTGTTTAAGCTCAAAATACATTAGACATCGTTTAAAACAAGCGCAATATAACAATGCTAATAAACTTTTCAAAGTCCAATTTTTGTACATTCAGTTAATATGATATTAATATGTATAATAAAATCAAATCCTCCCGTTAATCGATGTTATTTATACCACCTTTCTCTAACAGCCTAGATAATTACGTGTTACGTTTGTATTTTATTTAAATAATAACAATTTCAAAACACAAACAGTTCCGCAATAGTAAAGTGGTTGGCTTTTTGTGGTGCAAATTGGTTTCCATTTCATATCGAATGCATCGATTAGCAGTTCATCACGAGTCGACAACAGCATATTATTAACGTTGGTACTGTCATGGTGAGGCTAACCACAAATGCCGGATTACGTGGCCTAGTGAAGTACGCGGGAATATCACCCGTTTTAGATGGGAGAAAGGCGCATTTTTGCAGCGGGATCGCGGCGGTGAGTGTATATGACGTCATCTCCGCGAGGCCTTGCACGGTTCGGTACGCAGACGCATCTCACGGCTGTGGTTGCAACCACTCGGGATAGGTTTCAATGTCGTGTGTGGTGACGTTAATGCGTTGTTGCTAAGGGCAAAGATGACGGCAATAGACCGGTATGAAAGTAAGATTATAATGGTGAGTGGCGGGAATGAGATCACAGCTTCCTGTATTGCTCGCGTGTAGTTAGCATTGTATGTAGTAATGTGCAATATTGTTTGCAAAGGAAATCGGGTCAGATATCGGAGGGTTGTACACTCGGATGGGAATTTGAGAATTTATTATTACGCAAGTACATATATGAACTGCTATAAACAAAATAAAAATCTGTATATTAATCTTATATATTTTTGTGTTATACACTGTACCTAATTTATACCTTTGAACTGATTTTGAAAAGAGCAACCCTAGAATTTCTTGCCTGTTCTTCTCTGGTGGAAACTGCTTTCCGAACTGGTGGTAGAGTAAAAATTGACTGAATCTAAGTAATGTTTAACATTTTATGGATTCGAATAAATGATTTTATTTCATATTAATGTAAGTGGCGTTTGATAACTGGAAATTGCAGATACGTGGTAAACATTCGATGGCTTTTATACCGCCATACAGTGGTGTACTATTGACTATTGTGTTCTAGTTTGTAGAATACTGTGGCGAGTGTCATTACTGAGAATTGGGAAAAAAACAAGTATTAGGTACTAGGGTGACAACCACAGTGCAGTACTATGCAGAGCTTATGAATGCAATTCGGTGTGGCGATCATGCTGTGTTTGGACAGATCTGATATTTACCCCTAACCGTAAGCTTACGCCTCTCGTCAATCAGTTACATACATTTCTAATCATGGCTAATCCACGTACGCATGGCCTCACGAAAACGCTTGAAAGGCTAGCAAAGCTAACACGAGAGTACAAGCGAGTACCTCCTTAACGCAACAGTAATGAGAACCAAAATAGCGTGCACGATTACAATGGTCGCGAGTACAACATTGTACCAAAGGATGAATTGCGAATAGCAAATCCATGAGGTCACGGCGTTGCTTTCGCCGGGCATCGAACCCAGCTCTGGTTGGCGGTTTCTGGGTAGATAACGGGTGTGTGGTGGAGGCTTTCAACAGCTTCGGTAATTGCAAGAGTTGCGCCGCGCCGCAATTAGATCTTTCTAACTGAATCATGTAGATAGTAATTAATGGACGAATAATATTGTTTTTAAGATTTATGTTTCTTAAACACGAGATGCGCAAAACGTTTATCTGGTGATAATCGTCACGGCTACATAATATATAAAGATAGCAAAAACTAAGGATAGTAAAATACCGCATTATACAAAACATAAGATTGTTCGCTTAGCTAGGGTACTTTTAAAAACTTTTTATTCACTTTAAAATTTATTGCAGTAGATGAACTCTGATGACGGAAGATCAAAATACTACGGATCATAGAAAATATTATATTACATTCCTAATATTCATATATTTTCAGGAAGAAAACGAAAGTAAAATACATGACATAATTAATTTGAAAACTTATCGATTAACAATTTAATTATAATATCAAAGAATAAATTAATATCCGATATGAAATCAGATGGAATGACCAGACGGAAATAAGAAAATAAACACATTTAAACACGGCTTAAGGACGTCAAATACATGGCAAAAAATATAATTACGCGCTATAATTGCCCGGGGCGTTGCAGGTGTGTTCATAGGCCAACGCTTACCATCGGGCGTACACCTACCATCTGTTTGATGTCTTATTTTTATCGTAAAATGCAATTGTTTTCTAGAATTTCAAAATTACCATGAACAGCCTTGTTTACAGTATGAATGCTCTGAAGCAACCGACCCGGATATTACACCTGCCTTACAGAAAACGGACGTCAAGTGGCAGCTGTTGCGTTCTTTATTTTACACTTGTCTGAAGATCAACATATTGATTATCCCTTTCCGACTTCAAAACCATTTTTTTTTTCCTTAAAGTCAAAAATAAAATTTGTCATCAGATGACTACTTGCCCGTTTCCCTATTTATTTTTAAAGTATTGTTGTCGCGCATTCCCACTTCACATATTCGCAATCCACGCGTCCCCGACAAGCTGTTCGCGTGTATTCCATTTGTATACGCACCCACCAGTTTAACTCCCCTCCAGTGACAGGATAGACCCAACCCGACGGCAGCCACTCTCGCCGCTGGCCTATTCAATATATCCAGCCACGGCGGGGTTGCGAGTGGAGCGTGTAAATAGCTAAGGGGTGCTGTGTCAATGAGCGGAACATGCTTCGACTTAGTCGCTGTGAATTCAACAGTAAAACAATATAGGTACCTATTAGGCGTCTACCTAATGTTGTCGACACCGACACAATGGATACATTTTTGTACACTTTGATAAGTTTGAATAAATAGATATAATTGATATAACCTGTGATACCTCTATCGATTCTCAGGTCGGACTTCGAAATGTGAGTTTTTTCATTCGTAGCACACATGAACTGCATAGAATTGAATGTACCTTATATAGCATTACATTCCCCTAATACAAAAGACATCACAAACATTATATAATTAATAATAACTCCAATCGGCCAAAATACACATAAAGTCCAGACCTTATACTAAAATATAAAGCTTACGTAATGACATGGATGTCACCAACTTTTGACTTTCTGTCCCCCAAAAGTCCAGTTTACAATAAAAACCACAAGGCCGTAGTTTTTGCGTAGGGTTGGCTTTTATCATTGATTATCTAGTGGATGACGTAAGCCAGTAAGGTTAAACTAGTAAGGTTGTCGTGTCCACCCACATGGGGAATAAATTAGTATTAAAATAAATTTTGTTTCTAAATATCACAAGGCTACGGAATAGACTGTTCGAGTGGAGAATAGCACAATGAAATTTTTTTAACCATAGATAATCTTTTTTGTATATTTTCTTTTATGTATTTTGTAGCCTCTGTTCATAATTCCGACCGCTGAATGTACATTCTCGAATTAAAAAAAAAATAACACCCATAAGGTAGAACGCTTCCTATAAATGAAGGAATTTTTAGTATCGATAAGTAGTTTAGCCAATGATTAGCGCTTTGAAACTAATAATCACTATAGCGTTATAATATAAATGTAGATTTCTAACAGACCTGCTAGAAATATCGACTACACTTCAGTGCCAAAATCTTTCACACTGGCATCTTTTAATATTAATTTTGTAGCGCCCTTGTTGATGCTAGATATCTAATCTACACGCAATGTCATTGGACCTTTGTGAAACTTTTATTTTCTATTAAAGTCCGAAATGTTGCCAATAAAAGATTTTGTAGTTTATTGCGCGGCCAGTTTAATTACTACGTTTTATATTGTCATGTAATCACTTAGTTGTTTTCTTTTTAACACATTATAGGCATTGCAATAGACTGTAGCTTATACTTTGTCTTCGTTAAAGTGACAATATTTTTCAGACGTCACTTAAGTAATATTTTTGCTCTCATTAATTTCAGGTATGTTTATTAAACAAATATTTTAATTTAAATATTGCATTTGAACCTTGATAGCTATTGGAAATTGAATTATTTTTTCTTTTATAAAATATGTAATAATTACCACTTGAAATCTATACTAATATATAAAGCTAAAGAGTTTGTTTGTTAGTTTGAACGCGCTAATCTCAGGAACTTCTGGACCAATTTTGAAAATTATTTCAGTAATAGGAAGCTACATTACTCCTGAGTGCTATATGCTACTTTTTATCCCAGAAAAAACTTTTACACGCGGGCGGAGCCACGCGCAATGCTAGTTAGTTATATGTACGTTGTTACTATCCTATTGTTCGAGAATTTTTTTACTCAACTTCTCATGTTTAGTTGAGTTTAGGTTTTTGTCGGTTGTTTTGTGTCATTTTTCGATACGGATTGGTACCCCTTCACTTTACAGTCTTAATAATTATCTAGAGAGACATGGTAATAGACAATATTATGTACTTATATGATAAGTACTTCTATAGTTAATCGTGTGCATTAAAATAAATAAAACTACAACAGTAACGTGTACAAAATCGAGGTCTGGGCCTCTCCAACTACGGTGAGCATAAAATTTCAATATTAAAGTGGCGATGTGCGCGCGGATGGAGAGCTCTCCGCTGCCGTATTAGCGCCGGTGTAATTGCTCACTTAGCTCAACGAGCGTCGCGAAGACCGCCACGACAACACCCGCGCCCTACCCGCTACTGCATTACGCGATGTGAATATAGTTTTACATATAGTGTGACATCACGGTTACTGGTGATAAAGCTGATATCGTATTGAATGGACAGCTGCTACTCGTTTGAGTAACATGGTCGATAAAAATCAACTGGGATGTATACCGCCCGCGGCCCGCACAGCACAATACGATTGCATTTTCAAGGGGCTTTCGATATGAGACTGCATGACTATTAGATAGGATAGCCTTAAAATCGGAAATTACATTGGCAGAGAAGATTACCAATAATTCCAATTTCAAATCTATCTGTTCTGAGTTCTAACCAGAATGATCAGGTAAACTGGCGAAGATCTTGTCAGTGCGTGGCAGTGTGGCGAGGGCTTTATCTACACTATGATTATACTGTATGGAAACGCTGTACCGAAGTGCAAACACTGTGCGCTGTACAGTAAAGCGTTTAATGCGGTTTCGAGTGGAAAGTAAACAACGCTAGTGGTCGATCATGCTCCAACCGCGGTGTGAAGGACGCCTGTGGAGATACAGTATCTATGGCACCTATGGTATCTATGGTCGGTAAGGCGTGAACGAGAATGATTTTAAAAAGTTAATATGTCTAATTATTCCACATTTTATATTAATCATAGCCTTGGTATTTTAGTTTCAAACAAAAAATGAACTTTACAATAGTATAAATTCAACAAAATTTCGAATATCTGTTATTTTCAACCAAGCACCCATTACGATATAGCTGCTAAATAGATCTTGCTTATATTACCGCATTTTTTTAAAAATTATACTAATTCTAATATGATATTCCTGGAAAGTGGAAACTCAGCATTATTAAAATTAACACAAACATAACATTTTTCGTGGAATTATTTTTTACGAGTAAACACTACATGCAAAAGAAACATTAAGGCTTTTTCGTGAACACAAAAAAAGCGGTTTAAGTAGAATCCATCACATTAAAGACTAAACAATTATGTCGAATTACTTGCCAAAACGTAACCCAAAGTGAGGTCCTGTTATTTAATGTAAAAAAAGTATTATTATAATTATAACATGACGTGGTTTCAACATGGACGCTATTTACACAGTTATTACTTATGTTAAAAAAAAGTAGTCATTAAAATAATTCAGTTGAAAGATTAACTTTTAGATAGAATGTTCATTTAATCTTGGTTTTTACTTATCCTTACATATTATAAAGTCCTCCGCCGCGTCTGTCTGTACTCTGTCTATCTGTCTGAACGCGATAAACTCAAAAACTACCCAACGAATTTTGATGAAATTTGGTAAGGAGATACCTTGAGACCCAAGGAAGGTTTTAAACTACTTTTTATCCCAGAAAAATAAGAAGTGGGCTTTTATCCCGGAAAATCGTTACACACGTGCGGAACCGTCACGGCCAAACCGCTGAATCGATTTCGATTAATTTGGTATGGAGATAGTTCGAGACCCAGGGAAGGACATAGGCTACTTTTACCCCGGAAAAATATAAACCAGACTCTATTCCCGAAAATCGTTTTCTGCGATAGGAACCGAGAGAAAATAAGTATGGAGATAGTTTGAGACCCAGGGAAGGACATAGCCTATTTTTTATCCGGGAATAAATAATATACCGGGATTTCTTCCTGGAAAATCGGTTTTCGCGATTGGAACCGCAAGAAAATGAGTATTGAAATAATTTGAGACCCAAGGAAGGAAATAGGCTGCTTTTATCCCCGGAAAGTACACAGTGGGACTTTTATCCCGCGAGAATATACAGCGGGACTTTTATCCCTTAAAAATGAAGCGTGGTAAAACAGAAACTACGACAGAAATAAATTAAAGCATATTGTGTTCTACCCAAGCGAAGCTAGGACGGGTCGCTAGTAATATTATAAATGTGAAAGTTTGTGAAAATGTTTGGATGTTTGTTAGAAGTAAACGCAGAAACAACTTTTTTTTTTATAGCATAGAATGACGAGACGAGCATGCCGTTCGCCTGATTGTAAGCGATACGACCACCCATAAACAGTAGCAACACCATCCAGCACCTTGACTTACAAAGTACTGTGTGGCATTCCACTGCGCTCGTCATCCTGAGACATAAGATGTTAAGTCTCATTATGTCCAGTAGTTATACTGGCTACAATGTCCTTCAAACCGAAACACAACAGTGCATGCACTATTGCTTGGCGGTAGAAATAGACAATGAACTGATTCGGAGGACATTTGGCACACAGATAGACCATGTCCTGATTTAACACATGGGCTACTTTTTATCCCGGTGGTTTGCTCCCATGGGAAATAACGCTGGACGGTTACCGGCCTCACGGCTCATACACATAAACACGACACGGCGTCTCGCCGTCCCACGACGCGACGCCGTGTCGTGGAAATCAACGACGTAAAAATTCGCGGCACGACGTCACAACGCGCACGCGCAACGCGCCACGATGCACGGCTTGGCGACGTCGATACGGTCCCGCAGTTAATCTCGGAAATGGACCGTAATATACGTCTATTGCTACCATGAGCCCTTACGACCCCAGAACAGCCATGGGCCGCGGGGTGCCGACCGCTGGTTAAAGTAAATGTTTGTATGGAAATTTGAACTGGTATATGGTAGCACGAGCATAGCACGCGGTTAAACTTCGAATTGTAAACGCGTAACCATGGTAACAGTAAACTAAAAATGTATGGGAGTACGAATCTGTTTTTTGAAATATAGTAATTTCAAACAAATATGCAAACGATAACTTACTCGATACGAATATTATACGATAAGCATCAATTTCTGCTAGGGGTACTGGAGCGAGAAATGGTTACGGAGCTAACAAAATTACGAATCTATAAATGCAGTAAGAGCATGCTAAAGCTTTGGTCATGTCTCAAAGGAGCATTTTGAACCATACGAATAGTAACAATATTTTCGTAATTCCATTTTATTCACTCGCTTCGTCTTCTTTGACAGACTCCAGCTAAAGGCCAAGGGAGTGAAATAGGGTTATAAGGATGCGTGAGATTCACCGAGACATAGACAAGAGGAGTCACATTCGAATGCTTATTAAGTAGTAACACGCCAGAGAAGGAAATTATGTTTGTATTGACAAACCCGCGTACAAGCAAAATCAATTAACCTCTCGTAATAGAAAGTCCTACAGCCTGAACAGTAACCACTCCCGATTCATTAATCACGTAATGAAATAGCTTATCAAATGTGGCCAAATTTTGCACCGTTTCGTCATTGTACGTAATCATTTTGTATAAGAGGAGCAGTAATCTACACTAGACGTCAATTTAAGTGTTGCAACTTGAGCCGGGTAGCGAAAGTCATGCCAGATTCCAATTACCATTGAAAAAAAAAAATACCTCGTACAAGATAACATGGGGACGACAAATCTTGAATGAACATAATTTCGAGAGCCACTCAACAGGTTCCAAAATATATTTTGTTCATAGCTGTAGGTACTTCATAAACTCTTCTACACGAAATAATAAACAATAATAATAGACTTATTACTGTAGTAATACTAAAATTCATTTGACTGGTGCGTGTTTAACGAGGACGTAGGAGTCATTCGGGTAGTAAAGAGGATGCTGCTCGGAAAACGCCATAGTAATTTTTCTATCAAATATTCTAGGGGTTACGATTGTTGGACCGCAATGCGGCATCGCGCAGGGGCGGTTCCGTGCTGCTATCTTCGTGCAACAAGATAACCCGGGGCCGTCCCGTAGGCGCCGAAAAAGGCCACCGCGGGTTTTGGTTGGTATGCCGGTGTAGGGTGTACATAGTGTTAGGGACTCGGTTCAAAGCTCGCTTGGATGATGCTGTACTCCCGAGTATCGAGATTGGGCCGTAAGATCGGTGAAACCAACATAACCGTCCACTCACCCCCCAGTGGTGGTAGCGATAACGCGTTTTTCCCCGCGAGAAAAAATAAACAATACAGTGGTTACGATTGTCATGTCAGTATGAATTCAATTCTAATATTTGTTTATAAATATAAGGTTTAGTTGCTGAGGTATCAGAACTTTTTTACAATCTTTATCTGTGTCAAAGTAATTAAGTATAATATCATTCTCGTCAAAAGCTGCTTTAAATGTAATTTTTACTGCGTTTCACTTGAAGACACACATCATTTTGATCATACTTTATGTTCGCGTTGGTGTAAATGCCATCAGGTTTTATATATTGTGTGTTGATTTCTGGTTTGTCACGTATGATAGATACTATTCAACCATCTAATATTGTAGTTGTATTCAGGTAATAACAGCAAATCACACGCGATGTGAGGAAAGTTCTGTGAGAAAACAAAACGAAACTTAATACGAAAGAATACCAAATTCGGAAAATCTAAAAGACGTCACCGCGATACATAACAAAGATTCTATATCTTGACAAAGGAATACGTGTATCTAATGACGTCATGGGCAAATATGAGTAAACCCGGAAATTTTAACATAATAAGTCAGGCCGTAGCAGCATTAATATCACAACACAATATTATAGACGTCACGATGTCTGGGCAACCGTATAAATCATATTGAACGGATTAAGTTGTCTGCGAGCAATCATTAAAGTCATTTTCTAAAACTACTAACCTCATCGTTAATTATTTCACTACATAATACTTTAAAATGGACCATTTTCCCTTCAATGTTCGGCATGTATTTTTAAGAGATTGGTGACGTAACAGGTCGCATGACTTAAAATTCTCATAATAAATAATAATGTGAATATGCATAAATCATCGGCAACTCTGCCGCGAGCGTACCCTTGCCATGACATCTAAATCCAAAAGTCAATAACCTGCCAGTAAAAAATCTACAATAACTACATTGAAAGCAGCCACCGTCTATTCTGGGAGCATGACGTAAGCCGACTTGTGCTCCTAAATTATGAGTTGTACAAAGTGGTATGTATGTATAATGATGTATGTGCGCGCTTCGGTATCACAACCTTAAGGCTCGTTCAGATACACGCACAGTGTCGCAAACCACGTATAAACGTTAAAGTGTTAGTGAGAAACATTTACTTACTAAATCTCCAGATGTTTTATTAGTACTAACAATTTATGAAGATTAAGAAATTTGTGAAACAGTGCTTGTGGCAAACGTTTTAATGGTGGTAGGTCTCTCGTATGCGAGGGGCCGTTTGGGTGGGTATCACCGCAATGACTATTCCTACAGCCAAACAGCAGTGTGCATGCACTGTTGTGTTCCGGTTTGAAGGACATTGTAGCTAGCGTAATTACTGGACATTATGAGACTTAACATCTTATGTCTCAGGGTGACGAGCGCAGTGGAGTACCACGCAGTACTTTGTACTTAAAAGTTCTGTATGGTGTTGCTACTGTTTATGGGCGGTCGTAGCGCTTACCATCAGGCGAGCGGCATGGTCATCTAGTCATTCAGTAGCAATAAAAAAATAACATTGAATTTAGTTTTGGCATAATAAGTTGGCAACTGCATATATGAGTAGTTAAAAATTCCGTTTTGTGCTTTCGTATAATAACATCATCGTCCACACATATACAAAAATTTCCAGAGGCCCAACAAATCACCTGTACCCACCATGCCAGTACCTTACCTTATTGATCAGCAAAGAGTCTATCATTGTTCTTGTGATGGGGACGTCCGTACGCGGCGATCACTTACCATCAGGTAGCCAAACTTGATTCGCTTGCCTTTTGCCAAGAAATACAAGTAATAATTTTTGTCTAACAGTAGCAAATATCGCGTTCGTTGAAAGAGGCCTTTACACGCTACCTATCCGTAACGTTTGATAAATAGCATGTAATTATTACTATGCAGAGATGAATTCGCATGTTGTTTTGTTACTCAATTTTCTTGGGGCAGCGATTATAATCACAGTAATTTTGTTTTGATTTTGAACAATAAATTCTTTGTTAAAGTGGTCATAATTCCGTTCACTTCGTAAACAAGTATTATGTTTGCTGTCAATGAACAATATGATCATTTAAACTGTAAGGCATATAAACAAACAATTTTATTTTTATCCTGAATAAATCCTACCATGGAACCTGCTTCCTGTTTGAATCAGGCACATAACTTATTACAGTAAATTACCAGTTTCATCGGCAGATTATTAACGTAATGACTTCATTCCCTCGCCATGGGGGAGACAAATGGTATTGGCATTGCTTTTAACGCACCATCGTTACACTTTATGCCTTCCTGAATTATTTACAATGTATTCAGTGCCAGCTGCTAAACCGAACAATTAACTTTACAATAAAATTTTATGTGGGTGGGAATAAAAACGCGTGGACGTAACGCATACGACTCTACCTGAAAAAAATATCGTATACCTTGAACGACCACCAAGGATAGTCACAAATAAGTTTCACGCATGTCACAAATCACAATGCTAAAAAAACATACAGAGAAAAAGTTGTATTACAAAAACAATGGGACTAAAAACACTCGAGCAGGCAAGCATGCACACATACTAGGAACGTTGTATGGCGTTCTAATAACACAACAAAAACAATTACCAAGACCCACAAAAACATAAAATCATAAAATAAACCAACACCGATATCATAATTGACATGCGGAACACTGGCTTCAACACAATGTAATTAGCGCGGAAGATGCGTTTGACTGATATTCGTCGTGTTGTATTGAAAGCCAGTTTCCGCCGTCAGAGTGTAAAATACAGGCATAGCCGAGGAAGCCAAACGTTCCGAGCGTGGAGCGCATCTACCTGGAGTGTTGCTGCCTGTCGGCGGGCGGCGGCGAGGGCGCGCGGGACGAGGCGGTGGTGTTGTCGCGGGACTCCGCCGCGGTCGACGGGCTGCCGGTGCTGCTGCCGCCCAGAGCCAGCGCCAGCCCGCTGATGCTGCCGACACATTACCACGTCACCACAGCCCTAGCGACCATCTCAACACCTAACTGGTCCAATACATATATGCAATACAATTCATGGTTTAATATAATTCTCGACTGATTTCTAATGCACGTTTGGAACAGTTAAGGCGAAACTAATTTTGTACTAGGATGGATATTCACTATTGTTATTACTAATCTATTTTTTTTTCAATTATCTAATCTAGTATTATTTCAGAAAGAAACTCAGTATCGATGGTATCCCGCCAAGTGTAACAATACAGATTGTCCGATTATGCTGCATCGGTATAGTTTTCGTTACAACAGTCTACGTACAGCCGAGCGAAGCAGAGCATTCTCAGCGGGGTGAAGATATACATAAGCGGTGTTGTTTAGTTAGTGGCAAGGCAACTGGAGTGTCAGTCATGTTATTGGCAAGCAAGCATTCCATATGTACTCTTCATTGATCAGTAGTAATCACACATTCATACATGAAGTAACAGGTACAAACAGAAGGTCACGTGTCATGTCCACTGTCGACAATATTACCTCGTTTTTCTGATGTAATAACAATTAATCAAACATGAACAAAGAAACATGACGGATGTATTGATGACATAAATCAGTGAGGCCTAACGTGTGCATAATGATATAGAATAAGATGACAACCTAGATAGTGGGTTTCTTGCAAGCGAGACCTCTCGAAATAAACATACAATGTATCAGGCAGCTGTACAGTATTATATTGTGCAAATATTATTGTGTTCTTGTTTAAATTAAAGTGTATCCAATGTAATTGTCGAGCATTGCGAGATTTAACATCTAATATTTTGACGAACGCAATGCGGTGCTATGCAGTACTCTGTAATTCAAAGTTCTGGTTGTTGCTACTTTTGATGGGCACTCGTACCATTTACAGTGTCGGGAAAGGTAAAAAGAAAGAATTAAGAGGTGGTAGCGCGTCACGCAGCAACAGTGGGCAAGAATGGGCTATTAGCGTCGCCGTCCACGTCAGCCAAGAGTGATGTCGCACGGAACGCACGCGGCGCATGAATGAAACGATGGCTATGCCAGTGTGAACAGACTACAGGCACAGCGCAGCGCACGCGTCTCGGGGCCGCCGCGCTGAACCGACCAGTCGATGCGTCGCCAGCCTCAATTATGCTTATTATTTTACAAACGCCGATATTGTTATTACAATAATTGGCTTTAAAATTTCAATCCAAAAATAATTGCAGATGTCTTACGAATAACTCAACAATACAATATAACTTCTTCTGGGGTCAGCCGAAGCACAGACAATAGTTGGGATGTCGGCTTTTTGGTCCGCATTATATTTCTCCTGTACAGTACTTACCATCAGATGCAGCGTAATTATTGCCCAACCTCAATAAAAAATAAAATTACCTATAGGTATTATAATAAATTTGAGTGACGTCAGACGGAGTGTAATGTCGCAACTCGCAACATTAAACCTCAGGTCATCCGATATAAAAAGTTTTTGAATAAACAATACCAATATAGGTTAACGGGTATAATTTATGTTGGTACTACGTAATAAGCAAAAGGAACGAGTGCCTTACGTGACGGTGTAAGCGATTATGTGCGTGTAAAACATCGCTTTCGATGACAGATAAATCCGTACTTATAACTGGAAATACTAGAATAAACACTATAAGTAATAGTTTAGAATCAGATGAGCCATTTTGTATATATAGACCTGTTGAAGTAAGTAATAATATACTTAATATCATATTCTGTGCTTATACAAGCAACAAATACTTTAAATATATTTTGAATATTATAATTTCTTAATACATAACCAAAAGTGAAATTAAAACATCACTAATTATAATAATTACGTGTATTGTTTAATTAAATACCACGAATTCCTAAAAAATATAAAATATAATATTAAGTGTTTCATACTATAATATCTACCTAGTAATTAGCTCGCGAGTTTCATATATAAATCGGAGAGATTATTTTTTAATTTGGAACAACGCGTCCGTAATTGCTTTCCAGTCTAAACACTCTCACACTATTGACTAGCAGGAGTTGAATCTAGTATACCACCGGTCCATATTCTAACCACGCTTCTGTTTTTTCTATGTGGAGATTTTATGCATCGTTATATAGCAATTAAATACTATATTTCCGCACAAGTTTTGCCGTTTAACATTACAGTTAAATATTACCGCAAAATTGTTTACGGAATGTAAATTTCCGCAAAATGTATAACTCTATAAAGGTGAAGGTCGCATGCCGTCACTCGGCCTGAGGTCACGTTTGGCGGAAGTGTGAATGAACAACAAAAATATGACCGTTAACAGTACCCGGTTCGATTTGAACAGTTTTATAGTGGCCACTTGAATATTTAGATCGATGGTATGTAGGTTAGTGCAAACGTCTTTTTATGTAAGAAAACGTTTGTGATTTCCCTATTTAATTGGGTAAAGCTTTATAAATTTTATTACGAATGTAATTGGTAATATTGATCAGCTTAATTACTCTGTTTCAAAATAAAAACTCGTGGATAAATTCAATCTTAGAATCTTTAATATGCAAGACATGTAACTAGTAGGTAGCATACTGAATTGCCTTATCGTATCGTACTTGCTATCAGACAAATTGAGGCCACACACAAGCCTACTTCTTATGAAAAAGTCTAGTTGTAACTTTGACCAAGTTAGTCTTCTCTGCCGGCCGTGGTGTCTGCCATGGTTGGCGGCTGGAGGTCTTGGCGAGCGATGGTCTCCTTCAGCAAGTGCGTCATCTCGCGGAAGGAGAGCGCCGGGCGGGATCGTGAGCAGAACGATCTCGCCCGCAGCCAGAGGAGACGTAGGAGGCGCCGGGTGGACGACTGACCAGCACCTCGTGCCCTGTGGTCCGGGGGCATTTAGAGAGTTCCGCCACGGCATCCCCTGCCTGTCGTAAGAGGCGACTAAATGGGGCTTCGAGAGAGTCGCGGGGCGAGCAGCAGGGGGCTGCTCAGTCCAATATAAGCGACTCCGAGGTGGACGACAATGCGGGTGGTCGGTCTCCCGTTGTCGTAGACGCCAAAGGCGTCCTTTAGAGTTCGGGGGCATCTTAGCCCCCTTGTATAGAGAGGGGCCGCAACGGCACCGCGCAGGGACGGTCTCGTGCAGCTATCTTAGTGCAACAAGATACCCCGGGGCCGTCTCGTATTCGCCGAAGAAGGCCACCGCGGGTTTTGGTTGGTATGCCGGTGTAGGGTGTACATAGTATTAGGGACTCGGTCCAATGCTCGCTCGGATGATGCCATACTCCCGAGTGTCGACATTGGGCTGTAAGACTGTGTGAAACCAACATAACCGTTCCACTCACCCCCCAGTGGTGGTAGCGATAACGCGTTTTTCCCCGCGAAAAAAAAAAAAAAATGTAGTCTTCTAACACCTTCATGTAACATTACTTTAGCATTGCATAACAAACAAATAGACTGTAAGTACCTATTAAATACAATGCAGTCCCAATGACATCGATAACATTTTATACCTTCACTTTTTATGCATTAAAACCAAAAATTCAATATGTACTTTCGATAAGAAAACCTTATAACTCAGTATAATCATTATTAAAATATTTTTGTATGAAATATCTTAGAGCTTGTACAAATTGCCTTAAGAAGATAAAAGCTCTCTTAACGTTTAAATATTTAATGTGCACTCGAGCTCTCGTCAGTTAAATGATATTTTCAAGTGGCGTATGAAGTGTAAACGTTCAGTCACAACTCACACCCCACACAACAAAGTACTTTCATGAAACTCTTGAAACCTATTACCTCACCATGGCGAGGTCTCACGTTACTGGATAGTTACGAATCGGTCAACTCGACAGTCTCTCACAAACGTATGAAGCAAAATGGCACTTACTATTGCATTTTAACATCTACCTATATTAAATAGGCTTATCCGTGTGGAATTAAAATAATGATGCCGTGAACTACATATCGAAGAACAATTAGCTGTAATCTGTTATGCAAAAGTAAGCACAGTTCACGTCATGTGTGTGTAAGACTCTCGTCTTACAATACATTCGTGATGGATCTCAGATTCTATCATATTAAATTAATTGGTGGAAGGATACCAGATAAATTTAGTAGGCGACTGAAAGGCTTGCGCCGCGCCGGCCCCTTCCTTCCTGCCCGATCCATGCGCATCCAGAAAAGAAGCCAATATAGTCCTGGGCGTGGCGCAACGGTTCTCGACGCTACAATCAATATTACATTTGGACTACATTGTAGTTATGTACTGATTTAGTATAATCAATATCCAACAAAACAATTATATATTATGTTACTTTTTGGACTGACGTACCTACAGACTGAATTAGCTACAGTGCATGTTTCCGATTACATTTTTATGATTTATTTTCACCGCATTATGTGTTTACTATAAGATGGCTGTTCTTTTTTTAAGTCAAACTACTTATTTATGTAACACTAAAAGTTACATAACCCAAGCGAAGACAAATGGTCGATGCGATAATTGCATGGCAAGTAATGAGATGTAACCAAAATACTTTGCCAATTTTTTCTTCAGGCTATTTATAAGAGCTTTTCAACGTCTTCAAAACGAAAATATCTTTTTATTTTACAATTTGTCACTGTTTTTTTATTCTGTTACTACATTTTTCAATGTCCACGGTAGGTGCGCTCATATCGTATAACGCTATTCGAAAAGTTTAAAATATGTTTGGTGCATGTTGATCTCATATTACGTATTCATTTATAGTTCGACTGTGGAAGAGCCAAGTTGCAGACACCCCTATTAAAAGCTTTGTTCGAAATGTCGGATACTTTCCTGTCATAGGCACGCGACACATTGCACATATCAGACACTATTCACCACGCGCTACGTACGCCGGCGTTTCTCCGATCTACATCACTGGATCCTCAACGTCTGATCCCGGAACGAGTGACTGATATAGACCCCGAGACAGTGGGCGCTATCCAATCGATAATAAGTCCGCATTATTTACTAAGTAATTACGAATGAGGTAATCAATTCCGCATCAGTCACGTGTCGCTGTTAATTTTAAACTTTATGATATAAAAGCGGTAAATACATGTTTCGGTGACATTAAGGCTGCACCAGAGGTTAATAAACAGTTCATTATTAAAAAAATAATGCAACAGGTCGCGATCACATATATATCGAGCGTGTTTATTTACTAGTTGTCATGTATGTATCTCTACATAACTACGCTGTTCGTGATTTAAAAACTATCAAATACTATTAAATATTCTAATTAATAATTTGTAAGGTACTGTAAAGGTACCTGAGTTGTTGTAACCCATATTGAATTATAACAAGTATCAGCTAAATAATTTAATTAATATTGATTAAATTTACATAGCAAACGTATCCTACTAATAATGTAATTTATGTGAAAGTTTGTGATAATAATTATATTAGGTATATATCTGGATATGTATTTGTTAAATCTATCTAACATCAGCTGACATTAGGTACTGGGCGATT
Source organism: Sphinx pinastri (assembly GCA_947568825.1). Classification (NCBI taxonomy): domain Eukaryota; kingdom Metazoa; phylum Arthropoda; class Insecta; order Lepidoptera; family Sphingidae; genus Sphinx; species Sphinx pinastri. The sequence continues at coordinate 21,003,368 of OX387617.1, forward strand.
TTGTTGCCACCAGGCACTAAACGAGCAACATGCTACACAGCTATAGTATTGATTACTTAACTTAAGGTAAGTAAATGTCTTATTTAACATATAAACAAAAAAAAGCAGATAGTTCCGACACGGTGCCATTTGAAGCTATCTCCACTTCTATATACGGCGTGTCGTACGACCGCAAGTCGTTTGATAAAATACGACAGACATAACCGAACGAATCCTTTCTCTCGAACAATAGAGTTAGTTAATATAAACAATATCGAAATTAACCTTTAAGCTAGTGCATGTTCACGGTGACACGATCGCGTTCGCCATTATAATAGAGTTGGGTTCGAGTGAGTCATCGCGCCAAGCGAGCGTTTTCCGTGTTGGCACGCGAATAATAAACTTTTATCGAAACACTTCGGGCAAAGTTTTAATGTTTCTGTGATACTATATTGCATACTAGCTCACGATTGTATCCTCGACGGGTTAAACAGAGGTGCCACTAGCGAGGCTTATTTACGTCTCAGCTGAGGATCGAAGCCGGGATCTCAACGACGCAGACAAGTAGTTTGCATGATTAAAGAGGTGATAATACAATGCTCCTTTTGCATTTTGAGGCACGTCCATAAAAATCTTTATATTGTGTGTTCAAACAATAATGACTTTTAAACTTTTTACCTACGCCTTTACAAATGTCAAGGCGATTAGCTACACCAAGATCATGTTTGAAAATAATACATTTTACATTTGTTAATAGGAAACATATTTATGCATACAAATATACAAGACGTACTGCCCAAACTTGGTTTGTAAAAAATAAGTTTCCAGGTGGGTCGTAGCTGAAGAACTGAGAATTGACCACAAAAAAGTTTAGACCCATTTGAAAAAACTGGGTACACAAAAAAGCTCGATATTTGGATGCCACACGAGCTCACTGAAAGAAAGCTAATAAACCGTGTACTCATTTGCGATTCTTTATTGAGACGTAATGAAACCGAATCTTTTTTGAAGAGATAACTGGTGATGAAAAGTGGATTACGTAGGAAAAAGGTCGTGATCAAAGGTCGGTCAGGCTTCACAGACTGTGGCAAGATCTGGATTAACTCGCAATAAGGTGATGCTGTGTGTATGGGCGGTGATAGCCTAGTCGGGAGTGGAACGGACTGCCGAGACGAATGTCCGCAGGTTCAAAACCCAAGGGCACACACCTCTGACTTTTCTAAAAAGTTATGTGTGTATTCTTTGTGAATTATCGCTCGCTTTAACGGTGAAGGAATACATCGTGAGGAAACCTGCATACCTGAGAAGTTCTCTGAATTTCGAAGGTATGTGAAGTTTGCCAACCCGTACTAGGCCAGCGTGGTGGACTAAGGCCTTATCCCTCTCAGGTGTAGAGAAGGCTCGTGCTCAGCAGTGGGCAGTATATAATACAGGGATAGTATGGTGTGTATGGAGGGATTGGAAGGGTATTATTTTTATGAGCTTTTACCATCGAGCAGAACCGTCGATTCGGATTGCTACTGCCAACAACTAATGAGATTAAAGCAGGAAGTTGAGAGAAAGCGGCCAGAATTGATGGTGGGTGTGGTCTTTCATCACGATAACGCTAGACCACACACATATTTAGCCACTCAGCAAAAATGAAGAGAGTTTGGCTGGGAGGTGGTAATGCATCCACCATATTGCCCTGACCTTGCACTTTCGGATTTGCACCTGTTTCGCTTCCTTCAGAATTCTTCAGGCAGTGACAGGTTAACTTCAAGAGAGGACTGCCAAACTGCCAACCAAACTACTTGTTGCGTTTTTTTGATCAGAAGTCCCAAAATTTCTACATTTACGGGATTATGGGACTACCTACAAGATGGCAGAAAGTCATCGAACAGAATGGCACCTATATACTGTAATTAAATGTAAACAAACTTTAAAAATAGAATTCTTGAGTTTTCATATAAAACGCGAAGAAACTTTTTCCCCAACCTAATATTTCTGCAACGATTTAAAACCAAATCCGCTTTGCAACATCATATTTTACATCGGTTGCTGACCCCCCTAAAGTGGGAGTAAGGCTAAATAAATAACGACAAACAATACATAAGATTAGAAGTCACAATGCAGATATCTCTTACATTAAATAACACTATTCCGTACAATATAGTTTCAGCATTCTGGAAATGCAGAAACGTTTGAAAACAGATAAGCCGACATAAAAACTTTTATGGTGTGAGTGTGAAAGGTTTTATGCAGGTAATGTGAGCGCGGCCCTGATGCGGCACGAATTCCTATTACCAGGACAAGCCGGCAAGCGCTTTGCACAATGCTATGGAAACCAGTACAATACCACTATCTTATGTGAGAACATTATGGTATTGGGAAACGCTGTGGAATACCAATCGCTTTACTCTTTACTGGGTGTTGTCTAGTATGGGAGACCGTCTTGGTTAACACCGCATTGCCTATATTTGCAGCAACACGGTTGTGTGCAAGCACCGTTGTGTTCTGGTTTAAAGGTATTACTCGACATTAAGAGATTTAAAATTACTATAATACAATGACTCTATACTGTAATTAATGACTGCTTCGGTGGCGTAGTTGTATTACGGTACGACTGCAATGCTGAGGGTCTCGGGTTCGATCCCGGGTCAGGCAAAGTGATATTGGATTTTTCTATTCAGTATCAGCCCGGAGTCTGGAATTTGTGCCCAATATAGCGATAGGCTTGCCCCTATCACATCATGGGACGGAATACGCACGGCGAAAAGTGGGTGCACTAGTTGCGCCTCTGCCTACGCCTTCGGGGATAAAAGGCGTGAGTTTGCGTATGTAATACAATGAAAGCTAAGGTGAGATAAATATTGTTGAGATAGCGTATTTAAGTCTTGTCTAAATTCTGAATTTAACGATAAAATTATATTGTAGGTAATTTATTTTCAACATTGATGTTATGTTTGTGTTACTCATCAGACACACCTACCTAAGGTGTTCAGGCACCTGTTCACTATGCATCATTGACTTGTATTGTTTCATTGTCATTGCTCAATAGAAAATATTTTCCTGTTTATTTTTGTGAAGCAAAAGTAGTTCATTTAATTGTTATAGATACCTATAAAAACAAAACTAAGTCTTACAACACACTTTCCCGGGAACCTCCGGATCATAATAATGTAAACTGACATTCGCCGCGCTCGAACCCTATACCGCTGCGTCGTTAAAAATTTAAGAAAGTTCAACTTGAAAGTACATAAAAACAGCGCTGGCAAATGCCATCCATCCGTTTCGCACATCACCAAATCGGGATTTGTGTCACGTGGTACGCAGCCGTCGCGTCGCGTCGTCGGGAATTAGCTCCGGCACCGGCAGACAGAGCAGCCATGGCAATTGATTAACGATAATTAGTGTGACCTGCGCTCGTACCAATGGATTTGTTATACCTACCATTTGCCAAAGACACTATTCGTGTACGCGAAACCATAGCATCTTGGTATATATCTGGGAAGAATATTATGTGGAGTGATTTATAGAAACAACCTATGTCAATTAGTAATAAAATAATATAGCTTTCATGCGACTAAGTGACTAAAGGAAGGTCGCATTTCATCAGTTAGTAAGCGCCGCGCCGCGCCGCATCCGGATCAACTCGTAAACAGTAGCAACACCTCAGCATTGAATTACAAAGTACTGCGAGTTATTTTCTACCGGGAAATACCTACAATTCACGAGAAATGTTAACGTAATCTGGCATTGTTGCCCTTACTTACTTAATTACATGTTAAGAAAAATTACAGGGAATAACACACGTTAAACATACTTTCATTATAAACGGGTTATGTTTCCAAGAAACAGATATTTTTAAGTCGCACATATGAAAGATGTACAACTTGCTAATAAATCGAGTGATCCTTACCGATTCATGATGAACGCAGGCCGCAGCACAGACATAATAGACACCCACAGTTACGAGATTACACTAATACAAGTTATTCCAACACAATTTGCCGAAAACTGGACTTCTTAAAGTAGGTTTTACAATGTCAAATTAAAAAAAAGTGATTATACATATAAGGTCATGTAGAACAAGACACACTGGCACTGGCAGTCTCGTGTAGTGAGCGGCATACCTATTTTTTATTTTTTATGATATAGGGGCAAACGAGCATACGGTTCACCTGATGGTAAGTGATGAACAAACCTAAATGAACAATAGTTATAAATACTATAATAAGACATAATAATCGCCGTTCGATGGGTTCATTTGTCGTAAAAGGCAGGGCTCTGCCGCGGTCACCACAGACTGCCCAGCAGACAAATATCACATGTATGTGATATTTTACGTATAAAATAACAAGGCAGCGCAGCCGCTGACGCCGCCCCGACGTGAGCACTACTTCGTGATAACCCTTCGACAACCGTCAAACGATGCAATTGTGTAATCTAATAGTACGCTGTTGGGACAACAATGGCAACCCTTCAGTGGAACGCGCTATAAATCATACCGGCGCGGCACGGCGGGTCGGGAGCGGCGCGTGCGCACACCGATATCGATCGATATCTTAACCACTATCACTACCATTATCCACGTAACATTGCAAGCCTAACTCTAAATACACAGTTTTAAAGTTTAAAAACTTTATTCTCAAGTGTGTGTAATGGATAAATGGTATGAAACAAACGTCCTTTGTAGTAATTACGTTAGGCGCGGCCATTTTTCTCAGAAAGCGTTTGTATAAAACATAGTAATACGTTGTGGCTCGAGACCGCACAGATAAAAGCGACCGCAATTTATTGTGTGTTTTACTTGTAGAGTAAATACGAACTAATCACAACGACGACAAGCTAAACCATAACCTAGAAACTTGTTATTTGTAGCCATTAGCTTTATGAGGACACTGATAAAAGTTCGATAAAACATTTTTTTCGTCTGCTTGTTGCTATTCATAAGATATACGTAAAGTTATTATAAAATCTACATAAACTTACATAATATAATAAAGGGTGTAAAAGACAGCCTACCGAAAACTGATACCAGGTGTTCAGTACATGATTCTGAAACCCCCTGCGCTTGAATTTTTCGTCGGTCTTTTCATGAATTTTTGATATTTTTTTTCAATGATAACGCAATAAAATCGATACTATTCACTAACACAACCCCACTTTCATTAAAATAACAAGAAGTAAATTATTTTCATAATAACAGAAATGTATGTAGAAAAGATAAAAAGTACGCACGCGCCCCCAATCAGCTGTTTTGAAATAGGTATACACAATACAGCGCCACGCGCGCCGCGTGCAATGGCCTCGCTGCGCCGCGCCGGGCGGCCGGCCGCCCGCCCAAAGGCGCGCCGACACGCGCGGCGTCCTTTGACTACGAGCGACGAGCGTTGCGAATTTCGGATTATAGAAAATGTGGATTGGACTTATTTAATTCCACTCGTCAATTCAGTAGCTATGAACGCGAAGTTGTGTTTTTTACGAAATAATAATGAAATCACTGCACAAAAAGGGGTCGACTCGTAAATGCGAGAACTACAGAACCATCTCGATGATATCACATGCGAGCAAAATCCTCCTGTATATTATTAAGGACAGACTAACCTACTTCAGCGACAGACTCATAGCCAGAGAACAAGCCGGTTTCGTTAGAAATCGGGGTACACGCGAGCAGATATTCAACATGAGACAGTTAATTGAAAAAAGCCGAGAATACAACACACCCTTAGCATTATGCTTCATTGATTACGCGAAAGCTTTCGACTGCATTAACTGGTCTCAAATGCTACGTGTTATGGACGAGATGGGTATACCCGAGCACCTAACATTTCTGGTTCAGAGCTTATACTTTGATGGGCAGTCAAAAGTAAGGTTAGAGAACACCGTCTCTGAGCCTTTTAAACCAAGACGAGGAGTCCGCCAGGGTTGTGTACTCTCCCCAGTACTTTTTAATCTTGTTGGGGAACATATTATGCGTAGAGTACTTGAGAACTGGAAAGGCGGAGTAAAGATAGGAGGTAATCGCATAAGTAACCTACGCTTCGCCGACGATACTACTCTGGTGGGGTCGAACGAGGAGGAGTTAGCGGAGATGTTGAAAGCCTTGGAGAAAATCAGCTTAGAGTACGGCCTGAAGATTAACAGAGGCAAGACTAAATTGATGTTCGTAGATAGGTACAACACCAATCCTCGAACGTTTGAACTCCGAGATTTGGATACAGTCGAGGATTTCAATTACTTGGGCTCTTTGATACGCTCCAACGGTGACTGCGAGAAAGAAGTGGTGAGACGAGGTCAGATGGCAAAAGCGGCGGTCAAGAGGTTGGAGAAGATATGGAACAACCGCGGGATTAGTTTGAAGACCAAAGTTAACTTGATGCGGACTCTAATCTTTTCCATCTTTTTATATGCCTCTGAAACGTGGACACTGAAGGCAAGAACAAGGGAAAGGATTGACGCGTTCGAAATGTGGTGCTGGCGGAAAATGCTGGGTATCAAGTGGACAGCTCGCCGCTCAAACGAATCAATCCTGAACCAGCTAAAGATTAAGACACGTCTTTCCACCATTACTACTCAACGCGTACTTCGTTTCTTTGGCCATGTGGCTAGGCAGGAGGACAGCCTGGAAAAACTTATAATGGTTGGCCACGTGGAGGGGAAGAGAGGTAGAGGAAGAGCGCCGTCCCGGTGGATAGACACAGTAAAGGCGTCTACAGGATCCAGTGCCCAGGCTTGCCTACGAATGGCACAGAATAGGAATGCCTGGAGGGAGGTGGTGCGAAGGGTACAGGAGAGCCACACGCATGGTGGTCACGACCCTCAGTAATGAGGAAACGACTAGGAAGAAGAATGAAATAACTATTTTTATTAGTACTAAAGTAAGCCTTCTTTTAATATTTTTTTTTATTTAACATTAAAAAGTATTTACAATATCAGTTGTAGGAGTTTAAAAAAATAGCCTTGTTAGCTAGTATTAACTGTGACGGAATATCACAATTTTCGAAATCTCGTAAATGTGATCAACTACCATACTTACCACATCATTACAAAACTTGGGTGCACTAAGCAATAAAATCTTTTCATTTGTGACGAAACAGGGAATCTTATTATGTAAATGCCCAAATATGGATCCAGTAAATTATTCGTCATTAGGTACTTCAAGACGCAAATAAATTTAATGAAAATGACCGATCCAAATGTTATAGGTCTAGGTAATTTCTTTGAGCGACGCGTGCGACTTGCAAGTGCCTACTTTTGGCCCCTGGCGGGTGGCGCGGCGGTTTGTTTGTTAGTTCCGACGCACCTTTCGTCTTGTGCGGATCGTATTTTTTCGTGACGTTCTTATTAATGAGGATTTGTGGTTTTTGATTTTGTTCTTTTCTCAGGATTTCCAGGAAGAACAAGTGTTTTTTTAATGTCTCGCGAGCGGAATAGTGAAATACCTTAACAGTTTCAGTGCATGTGAATATGGACAAATGATAATGTGTTACGATGAAGCTCGAGGCAAAGAGCAACAAGCCCTTCGACTTTATGAAGTAAAGTATCTTTATAATCGGCACCCAATTTATAAGCGTGTAATAACTCGGGCGTATCAACGTACTTTGGATAACCAGCCGGTAGTATCCAGACAAGAAGGGTCTGGAAGACCCATGTGAAGTCGTACGGAAAACCACATTCTGGCTGTAATACGCGCAACCCCACGGTTGAGAACACGCACGGCTGCTCGTGTGATACGTATCCGTTATGAATGTAGATTGTCGCATACGAATATGCATAAAGTGTTACGGAAAGACCAGTAGCGAGCGTATTACATTCGCAAGGTACAAGCACTGCTCTTCGCTGACAGAAGTCTATGTGTGCGGTGTGTCGTACTGCCGTTGGTTCCAAGTCCAGCGGCGCGCAATTCCCAACTTCGCTGCGAACGTGATATGGACTGATGAGTCCACATTCACAAGATATGGGATGTGGAAGAGACTCAATTCCCACATATGGGCACACGAAAATCCTTTTGCCATCCAAGAAAGAGGATTTCAGACTCGGTGGAGTGTAAATGTGTGGGCCAGTATTTACATAAAAGAAAGTGTATTTACTAGTGAGTGCAATACCGCAGAAGAAATGCGAGAACGTATTTTAGAGTTTTTGAGTAAACTGCATACAGAGTGTGTTCGTGACCCTAGCTTTATGTCTCGGCTTCATGCCGAGACACTACGACGGGCTCGTCTCTGCGAACGAGTTGGTGGCGGGCACTTCGAACCTTATCTCATTAGAAGCGAGAGGACTTGATGTAGGTAAGCCCAATGAAATTGTGCTATTTTAATCGTAGAGTGGACAGTGCCGTCGATATTATTTTGTCGAGTTGAGTTGTGTTAATCCTCGTATCACGCCGCGGTGCTTTAACCTAAGAACGTATTCGCGCGGTGCCTCGCGCCGGCTACTGTGTAGGTAGATTTCGATAACTACGCAATGGATCACATACATTTCTGGCCCAAGAATTACGAAATTGTTATGCACACATGTCCGGTACCCGCGGACATCTTTATTTTAATATAGGCATATAATGCTATTTTACTTTAAAATTTTCGGTAGGCTGTCTTTTACACGCTGTATATTACATAAACTCCTATTGACAGTTCCTATTTTAACTATTTTATTTTGCAAGTCATCCTGAAATCAAATAACAAGTGATTAAACATCCCATAATTAGAATTTAAAATGCTTTAATATCCACTTAGAACCACATCAGAACTTATATAACAATAGCTGTACTGTCAAAAAAAAAAAAAACAAATCACAATTTCAACTCGGTCAATTTTGGCACAAGGAATCAAAACATTGTCCCAGTGTTTATAAACATTGTATTGTTATGGAGCCCATTTATTACTCGTCGACTGGCTGAAATGTATCATTCGTCTTAATCCTACTAATAATATAATCCTACTAATATTATAAACGCGAAAGTCTGTAAGTATGGATGTCTGGATGTATGGATGTTTGTTACTCTTTCACGCAAAAAACTTCTGAAAGGATTTCGATGAAATTTGGCTCACGGGTAGATTATGTCCTGGATTAACACATAGGCTACTTTTTATCTCGGGAAAATATAAAGCGGGATTTTTATCCCGGGAAAACTCATTCACGCGAGCGGAGCCGCGGGCAAAAACTTGTTTAATATAACGTAATAAAATCCAAAGGATATATTTAAATGTAGATGCTTCCGTAAGACACACGCAGAACAGAAATATTTATGACGGAGTTTATTGTGGAAAACTAGGTGTTCGATGACACAGAAAACGTAATTTTGGCAATGTCACATAACTTTTGTAATATATGGAATCGCCGCGCTGTACGACTACATCACGGTCAGTGACAGCTGTAGTCGTTAATATAGCTTAATATAAAACACGAAATAAATATTTCAAGTGTCGGCGGATATCCTCGATGCTAAAAATGTACTGCACGTCCAATGAGGTACAATGAGGTAAAACGTTAATTATAATTATTATCAACAATGATTAAATACATTACTTCAAAAAGACAAGACGAGTCTGCGCTGGGCGTTGCGATCGAAGCTGCAAAATCTACGTCGGCATTGTGTCCCGCACACAGGTAGGACAAATTTGTTTATAAGGTACATTGAGCCATACCTCCCGGTCCTAGCGAACATAGCTCCTCCAGAGATAAGACGGGAGACGTCAGCAGCTAAAGAGTGGGAGAAAGCATATGCCGAAGATCCGCATCCAATGCCTATAAGGATGACCCTCGACCAGATACCATGCCACCGACTTCCTTCTCGCAAGCCCATATGGACTGATTCACGCATCCAAAAGCTATATGATCCAAACAAGGAATGGCTTGCCCAGTGGCGATTGAGAGATATCTCATAGGAAAAAAATCACATTTCTAATCCCTGCGAAGCCCAAAGAGGATTTACGAAAAACCGTAAACTGTGGACCACTCTTAACCGCATACGCACGGGTTTTGCAAAGTGCAACTATCATCTGCACAAGTGGGGCATTACTGAGTCGCCAGCCTGTGACTGTGGAGCAGCAAACCAAACCATTCAGCATATCGTGGAGGAATGTCCCATCAGGAGCTTCGAAGGGGGTTTGCAGGGCCTACACCAGGTGACACCGGAGGCCGAAGAATGGCTGTCAAATGTTGATATTGAATTTTACCTCAATTATTATATTATACCATAATGTGATGCCATACGATGATGATGATGATGATTGAGTCAAAATAGATGCAGTCTGTAAAATAAGGATGTGTGCCAGTGCACGAGCGCAGTAGATGTCCTCAGCAATACTACGATTAACCTCCGCATTGCATCCGGATGGTTTCGTGGTATCTGCTGAAATATCTAATAAATATTTTCGGAGTTGTGTTTATTTTAATTGAGGCAGAAGGCGGCGCTGCGCTTACCTTGACCGGACTACTCGTAAATCGAAACAGTACGAACTTAGTGTCGCTACAGTTTCAACTATAGGCTATGTTGTCATAGAGGAGAAAATTACAACGGAACAATTCGATCATTTCGCCGCATAGAGTCAAATACTTACTTGTTTAATTTGCAAATATTTCTATATGATTTACTGTTACGAATACAGTTGGACCGAACTGTAGGTACTCTTTAGAACGTCCGAGCAACACAATGTGGAGTGCAGTGCTAAGTAGGACACTAGGATTATTTACCCATTAATTATAATTAAATATAGCACCAGAAGTAAACAGTCGTGGAGAATGTTTGGCACAAAAAGGCAATCCGCACAAAGAATAAAGTCACATGAGAGACGCAGGTGGTGCGAGTTGTGACTGTAACATATTACTCGTAAACCAAAAGGATCAAACCGCTCGAACTAAATGTACACAACGATAGTATAAATAACATGTTTACATTATAGTCTTGAAACATGCAATGTTAAACTGTAAAATCTATTTTAATCCCAGCATTACACCACTGTTTACGACCATGTAAAACGTAACACTTTGATTTCACAAGACCGCGACTCGTTCCTACAGGACCTGTGTTGTCTACCATAATGTAGAATACACACGAAATTTTTATTGAACACCCAAACTTTAATCTTTTATAGAAGTCATATCATTATCTTATTTCCTACTATCTTACTAATATTATCTCGCACTAACTAATATTATAAATGTGAAAGTTTGCGAAAATGTTTGGATGTTTGTTAGAAGTAAACGCAGCAACTAACGGATTTGGCACATGGGTAGGTCATGTCCTGGATTGACACATAGGCTACTTTTTATCCCGGTAATTTGCTCCCATGGGAAATAATAGATATTTATAATCTGATTCTTTAAGATGGCGCTAGCGTTGTACTGTGTCTTAGGGACTTTTGTAACGGGAAAGGCTTTTCACGCGGGCGAGGCCGCGGGCAACACCTAGTGATGTAATCAATGATACGATATTAATAACGATGGTATCTAAATTGGCATAATGAATTAGGATGCAAATCCTTCGCGATTCTTTACAAATACCTTGTTTAATCCTCGATGTAACCATACAGCATGTAGAGAATTACCACTTTGATTCAGTAATGACACGTGTCCATTAGTTTTTAGTAGACATGACAATTCCATGACGGATATAGAAATTGGGTCGCATCAAAAATAACAGTGAAGTTTATGCCCAAAGAAATTCGTCTCTAATCTAAAAACGTTGTAAGATATAAAAGAATTTATTGGCGACGAGTCCACTTTCACGGCGTGTTTGTTTTATTACGCCAGCTTTGAAAACAACACATTAATGTTGTATTACAATTTACAAGTCTATAATAAAGTTGATATGACCCACCAAAACCTGGCTCGGTGATGCCGCAAGAAGCTCACGAAATAGGACAATTTGCGATAACTAAGACGGGTGACAGTTCTAATTATTGCCAAGCCTAGACGAATAAATTTATCTTGGTATGTCGGTGTTTGACGATACTAAATTGGTCCTTGGTCGGGTGGATAAATAATAAACACGCAAGCGTTACGACTTACGCAGACGCGTAGGCCAGATTCACCAAACTTTCCAACTAGAATGTGTTTTCTTTGGTGATCCAGAGTGTAACTGCTGCGGGCGTATTCTCGTAATTGATCGTAAATAAACCGAACGGAACGGTGTGGCGTGCGCACATTTTGTTAACACAACTGGCCAGGTTAAATTATAGGTTCTAATTTTTTATGTTCGCGCGAAATGGGCCACGACCTTGGAACTCTCTCAATGCGTTGCGATATCTTGAGAAATTGGGTAACTGACGCGGGCGCTAATTATTTAGCTGGATATTGCTATTTTGTGAAAGCTACATGTGTAGCGGAGTAAGTTTTATAACATTCTCACCATACCATAAGTTACCGCCACTAAAGAGAAGGCAGACGGGTAAATAATTCACCTACGATTAAGCGAGCTCATTCCTTCCAATTATGGTAAGTAAGCATAATATATTGATCACAATTCTTTATTATATGAGCAACTCTCGTTTCTGTCCGAAGCGAAAACTTAAATAATAATTATTATTATTGTCCGACATAGGCAAGGTCCCGCTGTTTCCATAATATAAGCTCTCTGCCACTGAGCATGCAATTTATTACATTCCAACATAGGACAGTTGACATCGTAACGTAAATAGAAACAAGATTAAAATAGAAAACATCTGCTCCAAAGCTGCCATGTTAACGGTGCAATTGTTTGCACGTTTTATTATTGCCTTTATATCACGATTCACGACGGGTTGATAAATTCGAGCGACATTATAGGATATGACGCATGTAACTACTAATAACACAATGCATAAAGTGGGCAATTAAATCGCGGTCCGAACGTGAACACCGCCACCCACGGAGGACGGAATTAGATGGGTGACGAATTCGGCCACTCTCGACCGACAAACAAGCGTGCGAACATGAAGAGACAACGTATTACACGATTAGGTATACAAGTTTTAGCAATAGCATACACTGTAATTAATACAATTATTATTTTAATATCTCACCCGATATTAGACACTGTTTCACTGCCAGAGGCTATCAATAAGAAGGATAAGAGGTTTTATCACCACGCTGACCTGACGTAGGTTGGTAGAATTACCTACCTAACATATTTTTATAGATAGTTCAATACACAATAATCTCAATCCATCTCAAAAGTTGTACACATTGTGAACACGATTTGCATAGACAATGTGAATTAAATTGTATACTCTGCGTATAAAGTTCGGTACACGGACTATAAAAAACAAATATATTAAAATGATGGATGTTTTTCAAACTACGGATTTTTAAATAAAACATAAGCTCACGAGCCCGTGCACGTGGTGTTAATATGACATTTATTAGGGATACCAATTTGTTTACGCGAATGGATAATGGATATATACATTTAAAGTGACAAAACATTGCAAAATAAAAATATACGTGGGATTATTATTGCTAAATGCACCGATATTTCATATTGCACAACTTTATAGACATTATAATATATTTTTGTGTTGTATAAGCGAATTAAAAAGAGTAACGATGACTTTAGCTTTTAAAAACACGATTAGTTATGTCCCCACAGTAAATCACCACGGTATCGGATTGTAAATAATCATTTTAGGATCTCAAAAACATTTGCCTCTGCGATAGAAGCAGCAGTCTCTCGTTTCACAGGCGACGACGAGTTAACCACTGTTCCACAGAGACTTAAAAATTCACGAGAATATTTCTACATAAAGTAAATGATTAAAACGATGCCAGTACATAATATGAAACGTAACACTGTAGGCAATTCAAGCCACTCTTAAAAGAAAATTGAGAACATCATAAATGTCGAAGCTCAGCGGTCGGTCGGTAACGCGACACCGTCGGTAAACCAACACCCTGATGAACTTGAAGGTCGAACCTTGAACAGTCACGTGGGGCGGGGAAGCTGACGCCAGGGTGCTATTAAGGGTATTGACCGAAGCGCAGCTCACTGAAGGGAACGCTAAATCGATTCAAGAAAATTAAATCAATAGATAAAATTGGAGCAAATATTACAATTTGTTTTATTGTTGGGCGCAGAAAAATTTATGAATTTGTTTATTAGGTTATTAATATTTCATCAGTCTATGGCAGATAGTTAACGAATAAGAAAGTGGGTCATTAAATAGCTGGTGCTTACCATGGTCTACATTTACGAAAAAGAAGGCATGGTTGCAAGAGGGAAAACTGGGCTATCAGCAACATTAACCGTCCGAAATCAAACGCAAACTTACCGAGCTTCAAGTCTTTTCTTCGACAAATCAGCAACACAGTCACCGCGAACTAATCATAATGTAGATAATTAGAGCCAACTTATCCCTACATTTGAGATGTTTACATAGTTACTAGTACTTAGAAATATCATGAGTCGATCAACTTTATACAATATCGTAGCCTATAGGTATTGAAATAATAAAGAGGCAATGCGATGGAAAATCCCAATCGCGATTTGATTCAGCATTGGAAACTTGGAGAGGCAATGAGATAGGGAAAAATTACAAATATAATATTATCGAATCAAATGGAATATCCTGTGACTTAGCATTAAAAAAAAGTATTAAGATTGCAGCTTTTTGTTACTCTCGGTTATTAGCTAGTCGGTTATTGTCCTTTCGTCTTAGATATATATATTTTGCAAAAAAATATATATTAATGAATAAGATTTTTCATATAAAAGAAACATTAGTTCTAAAGTTATCAGAACTAAAAATAAACTATAATGTTACATAACAATCTAGTATAGTTTCTTGTAAAGTGGATAGATAAAGTTCTCGCAAGCGATAATAAACAATAAAACAAACAAATAAATTAGAAGTTATCAACAACATTACTCGTAACTAGAATTTTTTGTATAAAATGGACCGAATCGGAAATGAATCAGAGGCCATTATCATTTCCAGTAATTAAATAAGCATGTAAATTAGTTTCACAAGAGCAGCGACAGCTTAGCGGTGAATGATAAGCGCTAACAAGAACGACGTAAGTTCAGTATTACTTCAAAAATACTATGAAATGAAATGAAATAATTTGAAATGAAATGAAATAATTTATTCGAACCCATAAAATGTTATACATTATTTAGATTCCGTCAATATTAACTCTACCACCAGTTCGGAAAGCAGTTCTCACTAGAGAAGAACGGGCAAGAAACTCGAGACGTGTGTATTCATTGTGCATTATGGATTGCTTTACATATAAAGGAAAATATAATAAGGAATCCATCCTACTATGCAAAATTTATTGATAAGAATTTCGCGATGTCTGTCATTCCACATTAGCCCAACACGTTTCATTAGAAGCGTCAGTTTGGTAAACATATATAGCTGATTATATAATATTGCTGATAATTATTTGCAGTTCCACTCAGCGCACCCGAGTCGATGAACTGGGTGCCCTAATCTAACATGAGTTCCCGTAACGTGACACCAAGGTCGCAGGCCGCAGCAGTCAGCACGCAATGGCCGCGTTTTGAACTTTCTAGTAGCTTTCCGGGTGCCAAACCTTTATTATTGCATTGAACAATTTGTAGGTCAATAGCAAGGTCAACGCACAGCCCAAACCGCTGGACGTAAAGGGTTCAAATTTGGTACACGTATTCCCTTAGTGACGTAGCCGCTAAGACGGGATTTTTGGAAATTCAACCCGTCAAATTACTATCGTACTGATTAGGGACCTCTCTGTATCTTGGAAACTAGCCATGTTAGGGAAACTACCCCGATGGAATGCGCAGTCTGGGTATGGAATTCCTAACATATTGTTCTACAGCGTTACGTGAAATCGAAAAAGCGATGGGGGATTACAAACGAAGTCACGGGCAACCGCTAGTTGATATATATGGAAATGCAAGTTGACGGCCATGTTGTAACAACTATAGTGGCATATACTCTTACTCAAATAGCATCGACTTGCAAAAGAAGATTGTATATAAATGACGTAATATCAATTAAAAATAATTTTACATTCTTCCACGTTCTGTCTTTAACCTATTCCAATATGGAGTCGAAGCAGGATATCTTTACGCGTGTTTTATTAACATCTCCCGGCCTGGCTAGAGTAGAAATTAATTATATTAAACATATTTGTATAATTAAGTGATATTACGAAATATTCCATATATTTCCTTAATCTTTACATAAACAGTGAACAAAACCGAACAATGCAATTGACCAGTTCAAAGGTTACTGGAGTAGTTTCCTAAACAGTGTACACTGTATAGTAGGTACGAGTAATATTTATAAAAGTTTAGTTAATTTTGCATGTGACTAAATTGCGATGACATTAAAGTGATTCACCGTCCGGACTCCGGATATATGTGCATGCGCTATCGCCATGGGAAAACTGAAGATACGAATTTGCAAATATTTTACAACTGGGTGACATGACATTCAGAGCTTTATGATGTAAATTAGTCTGTAGTAGATGCCAACATCTTGTATGTAGGATAAGGGCCCTGTGTTTCTTGGATATGTGTTTGACAAGCTGCATATTGTGTCTCAAACAAAAAAAAAAAAACTAAAGTGAAGGCGTGAGGACAGCTCTTTAGTTCAACACGAGGAGGTACATTTAGTGCCATGCTTTTTTAGACAACATTCCTGTTATATGAATATACTTTTTTAAATGTTTCTAAATGGGTTACTAATTGTAATGAGATACAACAGGAGCACAGCCGAATAAAACCTATGTTTAAATTTGATCGACACCAGCCGGCTGCTATGTACACGTATTTGTACCGACATAAATGTATCGAAAAGCGTCAAAGCGGAATTCATTCACCATCGCCATAAGCATGCATAGCTGTAAAGGTGACCGTTATTGGAAAGTACATTGACCCCCGAAGCCTGTGCAAATTGACTACATGTAATAGCCATCGTGTGGGGGCACATTAATGTCACAACTTACAGGCGGTCAGTTTGTGGACACCTTACTATCGGTGACCGTGCCGAAAATACCTTCAATACGTACCAAATAACAATAACAATGGATGTGTGAATTGAACGCGAGACAATATCTAGTGAATTATGAATTACGACTGAAGGGTGACAGTAGTCAGCTTTAAGAATTAATCAAGTTGTTCAAAAAAACAATATATCATTAACGATTTCCTAAGGTGCATTAAATTTCACCAGACTACACAAATAGAGAGCGATTCAGGCGACTATGTAAATTATTTAACGAGTATCCAAACGAGAACGACTGTACGCGTCGTTAACGTGTGAGCTTCACGTCTAACACATAATTACTTGCGGTGTATAATATTAGTCCACTTTACACTCAGAGACCATAAAACTGGTGTAAACTGCACACATATGGACCGCAAACGTGAAATAGCAGAGCAAATGAGCGAACGTTTATACACGTCGAATTTAACAGGCACGTGCAAAACGCACTCGTTCGCAGCTGAGTCATTTAACATCACACCGATGCTGTTATGTGAGAATCAACAAGTCAGGATCCGCGGCTGGCGCTCCGGCGGGCTCCGCGAGACGTTAATGAGGTAAATAAAAATGGTTTCAAGCATTAACATAATTATACACAAAACAACTTAGTGGACGGTCCCTTGTATTTGAGTCCGTCTGTCTATTCCTATCCGTGCTTTAAATTTCTGCTGCTACACGACAGTGTGCGCTAATATAATTATTAAACTAGCGATTTTGCTCCTCTTTATGATTCAACTGTTCATGTATATAAAGCCAAACATTCACCGGATTTCACAAAGGTCTTGAACAAATAAACTCAAGTTAGATAAGACACGCATGAATGTTTAATTCAAATAAAAAAGAAATTAAAATGTTATTAACAAGCAGTGAAAAACAATAAAATACTATGGTTCTGAAGTCTCACGTCATCGTAATCTAACGAGCTTTAAGAATGTAAACACACATCAAAATAAAGGATTAAAAATTAAGTTTTGAGACTTGTTTACAACGCAGTTGACGTCAGACTTGGAAATGATGCTGATGTTATCGCAATCACGGTCTGGCTGTTTTAAACCGTTTGTAAACGTTGAGTCTTTGCAAGAAGCATTGGTTTGTTAAATATATAAAAGTGTTTTGGTATTGAAAATGACACAATTTAAAGAACCTATAGATTTTGTTTACTAATGCTTTTAAAATAAAAAAAGATTATCCAGACTTAGAACACGTAAATCCAATGCATATGTCATAAAAATAATTTTCGATCTTTGTACCAAATCGTGCAGTCGTAATAACTTAAGAAATCATGGCGTACTTAGGTCGTGAAATCCAATATTTAACAAATCACAAACATCTCAATTAGAAACATAAACCACCAATGTCTTGCACTGGATATGAATTTGTGTTCCATATGGCAGTAGGAACTCCGAACACTAGGATGTAGGCCCGCCTCGTACCTCTGCTTACCCCTCCGGGGGTAAAGGCATGTATTTACAAACATAATTGATGATGCGAGTGTGAAGGTTACATGTTTCAAACAAATTGATCCTGTCAGCGGTGCGTTCATTGACTCTCGGAGTCGGCGACACAATGCCTTTCAGATATCCTTGCATTTATACCCCGATAGTGCGGGAACGGTTTCAACACATATTTCGGGTCACGGTTTGTTTATGCAGGAAATTCGAGGAAACAATATGGCGTACAAAATTACATTGTACGATCGGGATGCCGTGACTTGTGCTGACATTTCGGATTTTATTAATAAATCGGAGTAGATTTTATTTACGATAGTATTGTAAAGAATGTTCCTTGTTCTATAGGGAAGGTGCAAGAACTATAGGGGGGAGCACACAAAATTGACACAAGAGCCACATGTGGATATAAAAAAACTTTTCAAAGCTATAATTTATTATTATTATTCCTTTATTATGTCAAAAATGATAAAATATGGGTTCCGACTGATTATTATTGACACCTAGCGTGGCCAGAATAAGCTTTTTTTTAGAAGGGAGCTAGTTATTTTGATGTTATTGTAGAAAAATTAGGAGGTTATGTTCCCTTAATTACAGACTTGTTTGTATTGAATATTATCTTAAAAATATCTTTATTTTTATAAATTACGTAATGGGACTTTTCTAAATGATTTAGGAACTCATAATTATGTATGTTTTATACAGCTTTTATTATTTGTATTATTTGTATATTGTCGATTTTCACATAACCATAGAATGTAAGTACTTAGGTACTATTCTTGGGAACATAATAGAATTTCACACCATTTGATTTGTTTATTTTTATGTTTTGGAGCATCGAGATACACAGCGATACATTATCAACAAATGAAATGTTATTTTTCATCCTTTTAGTGAATATTTTACTTCAATGCCCAGTATCGATGGGCTGAAGAAGAGTCAGATTGCGCCACCAGGTGGCAGTGCTTACGACGTGCACGTTCCCTATAGTAATATTGGTGTTACGTGATTCTTAAAACAATTTAGAGCAATCTTTCCGGATATGTATGTTTCATGACATTAACAATAATTATTAAGAATCGAAAGGTCATGATAAGTCAAGATACATTAAATTGATTATAATAATTATTAATCTGAATCGTACTGCAAACCTTACGTCACTGCACTTCATCCTACTACCCCAAAGTGTGCCCAAAGCTACAAAGAATAATTATAAAGCTAAATTAATTGTATCATGCGATGATCAATAATCAATTCTAGTTCGAATATTCATAAAGAACCCATTTACGATGTAGATCTTAACTAGAGATTAGTATGATTATTTTTCCGACCCAAATATCGACCAATAGAATTGCACCATTCGACGTCACGTGGTACAACCTACATGGTATTATACTGACAATTTTTTTTAAATATTTTCTCTGGTCGTTACTATACATTATGAAACAATTTTTTGTTGACTGTTCATTTCATCTCATGGTGCAATTCTATTGGCCGACATTTGGGACGGAAAAATAATCCCCCGAATACCACACGAGCTTCAAAATTATCTGGCATTTTCCGATAGGTTCGTTGCAAACAAATGAAGGAGTTTTCAGGTTAAAAAATCACGAGCGCGAAGCGATACCCGATAATTTTGAAGCTCTTGTGGTATTATATGTGAGTATTTTAAACGTGGTTACATTACACTAAAACAATAATCACACGACTTATGTAAGTGACAAAAATAGGTAATCAAAGTGATTGTGGCGTTTTGAAATAGCATTAATTAAAAACTTTTGATTAGCTCGTAAGATTGTCGAGGCGCAATGAAAGTGTCCGCAGCGACCAAAGGCTATAAGAAAATATTTCGTAAAGCTACAAAAAGTTTCGTTCGCTAATCTGTTGTTTAAGACCTAAATAAACTGAAGCAATAGTCGCAATCTCGTAAGTCATTACCTACCACTTGGGCTAGTATTCTATATGACGGTTGTTGACACGCGGAATGTTAGTAAATTACAACAACGACAATATACATTGTATCGTGCAAAAATGCTAGATGCAATATCATACATAACTGGGAGATGTACGTGTTTCTATTGAGTTAGAGTGCAGGACTCTACTTCCTAGGACTTATTAGAGATTTCTTGTTTCGCCACGCAACATCTCGCAGAGAATTACCATCTTGCGTGCAATTATCTTTAGGCATTCAATGATTCATCGCTAGGCGGATGTTTTTTCAGGTTAAACTATGTAGGGCACTTTAAACAGGTAGTAATATGGCAATATATCATAAAGTTTTTTATCTCAATTTGACAGTATCACGACTGTTTCGTCACCAGTGAGATTAGGCGCCGCTCTTGCGTGCACTCTCGAGTCTCGGCGTTTACTTTTATTTTCGTTACTGAATTATGACGACCGTGCATTGCAATACGTTGGATAAGTGAGTCGTTCGAATGAATGTCTAATAAGAACATACTACAATGACGATTACCGAAGACCGTTAATTTGAATGGTTCTCCAATACAAGCTATTTGATTATTATTCGCTTTATTTTTAACAACTATATTATAGTTAATATAATATTTATCGCGCTACGATCTATTGAGTTAACAGAGTGGAAGACAATTTAGATGAAGATTAATTAATTACTGTTTATGGGCAGTCATATCGCTTACCATCAGGCGAGTGGCACGCTCGTCTCGTCATTAAAATAAAAATATTTTTAACAAAAAAATTAACCGCCTTCAAAAACACCAAAAAAAGGCACTAAATCCAAAAAATAATTAAACTTTACCTATATTCTGTGACTAATTTCAATTGAAGCTAGCCAAGCTAGATAAATACATGAATAAATATACGATAACATTACTGATATACTGGTTACCAATTTTGAAGTCAGTGCCTAATTAAAATTAAAATTGTTTTCGCATTTTTATTATCTAGCTTATTTATCAGACGTATTTATCTGGCTTAGCTAGCATTTTTAGTAATTTAGTTCTGAGGTAACAAACATAAAAAAAAACAACATACACGTCGAATTGAGAACCTCCTCCTGTTTTTGAAGTCGGTAAAAAAACCATTGCCGATTGGTTCTTGCGACAAAATATGTGCTATCAATCCTACTAATAATGGATGTATGGACGTTTGTTACTCTTCACGCAAAAACTACTGAACGGATTTCGATGAAATTTGGCACACGGGTAGATCATGTCCTGGATTAACACACAGGCTACTTTTTATCCCTGGAAAATATAAAGCGGGACTTTTATCCCAGGAAAACTCATACACGCGGGCGGAGCCGCGGGCAAAAACTTGTAATATATATTATTGCTAGCTGACTCGGCAAACATTGTTTTGCCATATACGTGAGAACTTTGATGGAAGAAGGTAGAAAATTTAGGGTTGTACGTATTTTTAATGCCACATCATAAAAAAATCTGTACGAAAAATAAAAAAAAAAATAGTTGGGGTGGGCCACCCTTATCACTTTGGGGGATGAAAAATAGATAAAAACCTATTCTCATACCTACCAAGTGTGGATATAAAATTTCATCAGCCGTGAACGATAGCCTTGTTGGCAACGGAACGGTCTGCCGAGATAATGTCCGGAGGTTCAAAACCCAAGGCACACACCTCTGATTTTTCGAAGTTACGTGTGTATTGTTCATCAATTATCGTTCGCTTTAACGGTGAAGGAAAACATCGCGAGAAAACCTACATACCTGAGAATTCTCGATAAGAATTTTGAGGGTATGTGAAGTCTGCAAACCCGCACTAGGCCAGCGTGGTGGACTAAGGCCTAAAAAACCCTCTCAGTGGTAGAAGAGGCTCGTGCTCAGTAGTGGGCACTGGGCAGTATATAATACAGGGCTGATTGCATTTGATTTTGATTGATTGTGATTGACACACACACTCACGCCTTTTGTCCCCGAAGGGGTAGGCATAGACGCAAATAGGGCACCCACTTTTCGCCGTGCGTATTCCGTCCCATGAAGTGATAGAGGCGAGCGTTTCGCCATATCGGGCACAATTAAATATATTATTTGTTATAGTATTTATACTGAAAACCAAATCAAAATCGGACTTACATCACCCTTAACTCATGAAGCTCGTCCTATTTCATGATTTTAGATAGACTTACTGAAGTCTTAACTAACACAAATTTATACCTTCTTAGTTGACGTGAATCACTCGCGTTACACATATTTGCTTCGCAAAGGCTGTATTTCACGATAATACTGAAATGTTTGCATTAACAACACAATTAATCATTATGCTACATTGTATTTATAGCAGGACTGTGTGAAGTTACTAACTGTTACCCGGGACACGTGTCTTCGCCTGGTGTATAAAATTCTGAACAGGAGGCCCACATTGTACCTAGGTTAAAACTTACATGAATTTGTTACAAAAACAGCTACACGAGTTAGCAATACGATGACAGGCTTATCTCTTTGTCGCATCAACAGAAATAACTACAGCGAAGAGTGAACTTTTCCATCAACTCTTCGTGGCTAGACGCTTATAATTACGTCACGCCCTTTACATTTCACGTTAAATTACTTATCACGGACATGAGTCAGTTTACGATCATGAGTTCATAACACATCATTAGAAGGACACCCGGTAGGAGATTGCGCAATGAGCGCATTGTTGTTGGTGGGCCGCACACTCCGCTCTACATTCGCAGTGATAAATAAAATATTAGGGTTTGTACAAATCAAATGCCTGTGCACTTGTAATTTGCGATTAACCGAGAAAGGAATTTAATATCATGTCATCAGCTTTTTTTTTTTTTTTTTTTTTTTTTTTTTTTTTTTTTTTTTTTTTTTTGGTTTCGCGGAGAAAGTGCGTTACCACTACCGCCCGGCCTTCGTGGGGGGCGACCGAGCGGTTATGTTGGGTTAACCGTGCCTTACGACCCGGCGTTGAGCCGCCCGGAGAGATGGAAAACGTCGGGCGACCGCCAGGCCGAGTCCCTAACCTATGTACAACGCACGGCATACCAACTAAAACTCCGCGGTGGCCATCTTCGGCGCATTAGGGACGGCTGCGGGCTTCCTCTGGCTAATGTCTAAGTTTTCGTCCGCAACCGCCCCTGCGCGGTGCCGCCTGGTGCGGCCCGTCTCCTGTTGTGGGGGGGGCTCAGAAGCCCCCGCGCACCGAAGGACGCTCTCAGCGTCTACGGCAGCGTGATGCCTACCTGCCACGCTGCCGTCCATCACGGGGGTCGCAACAATGTGCTAAAAGAAACACAAAACAAAGACGGACGGCCCCCTGCCGCCCGCCCGCGACCCCCGGTGGCCCCTATAAGTCGCCTCTTACGACAGGCAGGGGATACCGTGGTGGAATTCTCCAAACGCCCCCAATCCACAGGGCGGATCATGTCATCAGCTGCTGGTTAGCAACGCTTCGCTAGAGTACCTAATATCTCTGTAGGTACGGCAAGAGCACAATACCCCTTATATAGTACCTTCTGCATCTTATAACATCAAAGTTTAGTATCATAATTAAACACAAAAATGTCCTTCGATTCGGAGCACATCATTGCAGCGGAATGTTACTCCGTGCAAGGAATAGAATGAAACAATGGTATGTATTCAAACAGATTATCACATCAGATACCCCTACCACCTAATTATAATTGATATAAGAATTTTATAATGTACACTGAGCTGATAACATAGAGGACATTGTGGGAGGCGGCTGGATTAGGAAAGCGGCACCGACCGACAAGTTGGGCGCAATCTGGGAAAGGTCTCTGTCCTCCAATGGATGAATACAGGATATTACCTATCCTGTATGTGTAATAATAACTTATTTATAGCTCAGACGGCCTTTGCTGGAACAAGAAAACCCAAAACATGGAATTAACCGTAAAGTTCTTACCGTATTAGAGGTAGTCCGTTTTTGTATACCATAATATCTATGCTAAAAATAGCAATTGAATACTTACGGTCCGTCTGATCATATTTTCATATATTGAAATATATGTTAAAGTAAAAATGGCTCATAATAGCAAAAACCCACCGCGTTAACAATACCGAGAGACACGACTGAATCTACGTTTTATAATACGTTCTTAACGGTAAGAACATGAAATGTAAATACAAATTTGTTAGAAACCTTGCGTTTTTGTTACACATTCTTAAAATCTGTCTAGTCAAGATGATACATGCGCAATTACGTAGAAGTTAGTGTATTAGTCATTACGAACACATACTTTGTGTTTTACGCTAGTTAAATCCACTCTGCTGGATATAAACATTATAATGATAGGCAGTGGAAGACATCATTACATTGCATAATATCAGCTCTGTATTTAAATTCCGTTTTTTTTTTATTGCAAATAAAAGGCATAATACAGCATTCAATCCAAAGTAAATAATACAGACATCTTACTAACTATAATTTAGATTGAAATTCCTTAATTATATGCCCTAATTGAGCTTACTGCGGAAAATAAAATAGAACTTATACTGACAATTCAGTTAGAAAAGAGTACGCAATGTTTATTTTTTACTCTAGATGTCATTTTTTTTTTTTTGTTACGATATTATATTTTTAATGCTACGTAAGAACGGTCCCGACTTGTCGTTCATTATGTCGACAGTTTTATGCTCAACATAGAGCTCATTATATAGACGACACATTCTGATGATAGGGTTATAAAAAGACGTATTATTTACGAACACACGCAGTGTGAAGATGTTTGGATTACGCACTCTATAATTTGTATTGAAATTTACCAATGTTAAAAGTTCTGGGGAATCTATTTGAGCGTGAATTATTTTGTGCAAGTGTATTAAATCCGCCTTTTTACGTCTTTGGTCAAGTCTCTCAACTTTAAACTTAGACAACCGTTCCTCATATGAAGACAAGTTGCGGCCGAATCCCTTGCGGTAACAAATTACCTTTCTACAAAGATTCTATTCATTTTAGATTCAACAAAGTATAGGCCTTTCATGTGTAACGCTGGTTTAATGGTTGTTGATTGTTAGTCACTTCTTGTCGATATCCTCATGGAAGGTTATCCGAAAAAAATATAATCAAATGATTTAGAGGAATTTTAATTGAGCTTCCTCGAGTGGGCCTGTTTTCTTACGATGTATCCTTCTACTGTCATAGTCAGCAATTATCACTAACGATGACATGTAAATTCAAAAGTTCGAAGACCGTCCGAAATCTATGTCTTTTCAGTCCTTTCCACTCTATTTGGGTATCTGTTGCTTAAGCTAATATACTCCCAAAAATAAGTTTCAAGTAATTTGTTTAGCAGAAAGCACATATTCTTTATCAGTACTATATCTCCTACATACATCATTTGAGAAGGCTCGTGTCGCACAGATATCAACTGTCTTCTGTGCCCGACGATTACCATGTAAGAAATACACAAATAAGTTGTTTTTACAGGTGACATTTGTATAACATCTAAGTGTATGTACTCGCACAAATTCGTTCTTCACGATTGTGTACATTTTTTTTATTTGCAGTTCACACGCATGACTATCTATTTGAAATGTAATATAGGGCAAACTAATGTCTACGCAAGAGATATTAAATATGAAAAACAAATATGTGACAGAGAATGGCTTTAGTAATTTTATTCAAGAAATTACATCACCGAAGACCTACGCTATCATGGGGGCAGGTAGCGTGGATGCTACGAGAGCAATTTTCTTGTGTCCCTTCAGTCATGTCGCAAAAAAACGAAATATAAACAACTCGGTTGACATAGTTATGTAGAATGGTAGTGTTATCATCATTACGCGCTATTTCTCGACAATAACAAATCACCGGCGACAGCTAACAGCCCAGCTCCGATGTTAAGTGCACGTCCATTTTGTAATGTAAATCACAATAATTGTGCGCGCGTGCGGCGTGTGACAGAGACTGCCTTCGCTGTTCGTTCTACCTGTTGGATTGCAACTCGTTATGTAAACACCAACACCTGTGATCTGGGTTCGCTGATATTATTTACACAAATACTATCACGCCTGAAACAGCTCGTAAAAGGTTGGCACGAGTGCCAATTCGCTATTCACATGGCATGTCATGATAGACAATATTGCCATATCAGCCAACAATCTAAACTACAATGGGTAGTTTCTCTAAAATACGTATCACACACACACACACACACACACACAGTCAAGCCATTTATCCCCGAAGGGGTAGGCAGAGGCGCAACTAGTGCACCCACTTTTCGCCGTGCGTATTCCGTCCCATGATGTGATAGGGGGCGAGCCTATCATCATATCGGGCACAAATTCCAGACTTCGGGCTGATACTGAGTAGAAAAACCCAATACATTACTATTACATTTTTACTTTATGAGCTCTAAACTCTATAATGACATAAACAAAATACTGAAAATTTATGTTATGCCATATATAAAGTGTAAAAAGGCTCTATTAGAATGGCTTATAACCCTCTCATATGCTGATACAGAGAACCTCTTAAGCAGCATATACTAGATCATCTGTACTAGCTTTTAGTTTCGTACACACACACACTCACTCACACGCACACATACACTCCCACTCTCACACACACATACACACCCATACTCATCTTTATGTAAAAAAAATTTTTTTTTGTAACTTTTACTTCCTTTATTATTGTTATTTTTTTTTTCATTTTAACTATGTTTTTGCTTTTAGTAATTTTTATTTTTGTTCCAAAACATTCTTACTTGTTCCCATCCGGAGCTGGGCGCTGTTAACTGCGACACAGTTAGATTAACTAACTACTGCAGTTAGCAACTAACTATTGTACCTTTTTCATATTGTTTTGTACCAAATAAAGATTATTATTATTAATATTATAATATCACTGTCCGACCCGGGGATCGAACCCGAGACCTCAGCATTGCAGTCGTACCGTAATACAACTACGCCACCGAGGCAGTCGAGGCAATACGTATCACAATAAAATAAACCAGATATTACAATTTTTCCCTTTAATTTGGAGGAAGTCAAAGTTGGGTGTATACATGCCGGCCTTAATATTACTCCTACCACTTCCTACATTATAAATTGGGCCACTTCATATAACTTTGTCTACGAACTAGTATGGACAAAAATAATTTTAAATGGCAGGCTCAATATAATTATATCCTGTATGATAAAAATAAAATATATTACTTCATCTTAATATATATAAATCTCGTGTCACAATGTTTGTCCTCAATGGACTCCTAAACCACTTAACCGATTATAATAAAATTCGCACACCATGTGCAGTTCGATCCAACTTGAGAGATAGGATAGTTTAAATCTCAAATTATAGTCGCAATTTTAATTTATTGCTAATTATTTGTCTGTTATTATTTGACAGTCACAATTATCTTAACTCCAAATGATTCTAACAGATGTCGATACCTTTCGACTGGGTTGAGTAAGTAATCAATAGATGGCGCTGCTATGGTAAATCTACGAACGTGTCATATAAGCTACATTTTAAGCGGGACTTTTATACCGGGAAAACTCATTCACGCGGGCGGAGCCGCGGGCAAAAGCTAGTTTATTATAACAATTACAGTGTTGTCAAGTATTGTGGAAAAATAACAAAACTTTTTGTATTATAATGCTGTTGACTTGTTAAACGCAAGAAAAGGTACGCATAAAGCTAAAAAGAAACACGAACGGCTATCAAAATAGAAAATAAGGCGTCGTGAGAGCGACTCTCGAGGAAATTTGATTTGAAACATCGTTTGTTCCATAATTTTGGTAACTCTTGAATTCTTTTACTTTACACTACTTATAATTTTATTACAACCCAGAAAATCTATTATTTAGTTAAATAAGTATTGATGATGCATAACAGATTATTTGTCCGGAAGACGAGGCACGTGACTTCGTACGGATCTTGGTTCGCTAATGAGTTTGTGAACAATATTTAACTGGCATGCGATTTGATACGAGGAAATTGTATTGAAAAGATTACGATGTCGACACCGAGCTTTAACATGTGTTAAATATACATACCAACATATGTATGTTGGTATGTATAAAGTTTACATTACATCTAGTGAAAGCCACAAGGCTATCATCTAACAGATCTTTATGAGCGTACTATTGCTCCTAAATCTGTATTCTATATTATGTCGTTAGTCATTGTAATTTGTGTCCGATATAGCAATAGGCGCGCCTCTTGTTTCATCATAGGACGGAATACGTACGGCGAAAAGTGGGTGCACTAGTTGCGCTTCTGCCTACCCCTTGGGGGAAAAAGGCGTGTATGTATGTAATTGCAAAGATTGGATAGGTCGAGTAAAAGAACAAGCGTGTGTTACTGTTTGGCTTCTGTCATTAAATAAGTTACACTGCATATTTGACTCGCCTATCGTTCACTAGTTCCGCGGGTATAAACTTCGGAATTAAGCCGAGATACTCGATCTCTCACTTGATTTACAATACAAATTTCTTTAAATTGTAATACTCGGGTGCAAATGAGTGAATTAAAAAATAAAATAAATAAAAACTGCAGACGCACGTGACAAAAAAACATATAAAGGTTTCAACTGCGCGGCTGCATTTTGTGATCGTTGTATCCTTTCATTTTTTATTGTGTTTAGCTACCTCACTTTTAAACAGGTAAATCAAGCAGATATTTAAAAGAAGATTCATATATATAGTTTTTCTGTCGTACGACAAACTCATCTTATAGTATATAAATCAATGGTGACTGTCAATATATATCCCAAAACTGGATGTAATATATTTAAGTATTATGGAACCGGCGGGTATCATCGCGTTGTTACGCGCGACGGGTGCCTGTGCAGATGACAATCGCTGTCGATCCGCCGCTGTTGTTACGAGAGCGCCGCGCCGGCCGCGCGTTATGTATTAACCCATCGGTAACACGCAGCTAATGTAACGTGTTACGCACGTGCGTGTGCTCATCACGCCGTACATTTACAACACGATGACTACATCGTCAGATCTCGGAGGATTTTATAAAAAGATACGATTTAAATATGGATACTAAATTTTAAACATTTTGTTATAATTGAATATAAATGTAATTTATAGCAGCTAACTGCACCACACTATACCTTCCTATTTTAAGAACGCCAGATATTTTAATTGCGCACACGCTTGTTTGGTTGTAGAGAAATGAAAGTTCAAATAGAAAACATACACTTGCATATGCCGTTGCTTGACGGATTATCTTAACGATTGTGATGTTTACTTAGCCCATTTTTCCACGCATACGTGACGTGACAATAACTGTCGACCATAAATTTACTGAGCTTTTGTCTAGAGGTGCCAAACTAGGGCGCAGCTTCTTCTAATTTGTGCCAGTTCGAAAGGCTTTTAGAGAAAACTTCTGGGTAAATCTCTAGATAAAGTTCAGACTGTTTTCATATTAGTATAATCTAATTGTCTTAATGATAAACACATGATTTTATCCATAAAATATTATATTTCACCTAAACGCTTAACTATGTTATCCCGGAATTAACAACTAAAACTTTGATACTTCAACAATGCATCATAGTCCCATACGACAATCGACCTAGTGACCTCCAGATTCTCGGCCGAGTCCGGCACGTTGCCGAGGTCGTCGCAAGCTGTTATTATAACGGATTAAATGACCGTAACAAGGTGTTGCACAAAACGCAATTGCGTCAGTGGATGTAACTCCGTTTACGCATAATGTGACGTTGTTACTCGTTATACTAGAAAGTTTTTAGTACTTAACGCAATCGCGTTAGAAATGCGACCGGTTGTTGTTCTAAAAAAAGTTATTTCGTTTGATGGTATTACATAACTATTAGGTGTAAGGTAGTTTGTCGTTGGTACGCGTGAATCCGTCTCACGGACTACATTACTACCGCTTTATTTCTAATTGCCGCCAAGCACTATTGTCCAAGTTGCAGGACATTGTAATCGGAGTAATTAATATTAGGAATGATGAGGCACTATACTTGTTACTTGTATCTTGAAGTGATATTGCACTATTCTAATGTGTAATAAGTCTTCGGCGTCGACTGATATAATAGTTGACAAAAACAGACCAGTAGAGTCAGAATTATATATATAACTGTTGATATTATTATTTTTTATTTATTCAATGAAGTTCTTTCAAAACATTAACAAGTTTTACAGAATTACTGTTTTAGCAGTTGTAACGGGGAACGATTTCCTGATAAATTAACTATATGTAAATACATAAAAAGACGTAACGTTCTCTCATTCATGACGAAATTTAAAACCATGTAATCTTTCAAGCGGCTGTTAATCAATTTGTAATAATGTCCTGATAATAGTTTCTCGATATTTCTGAAAGGCGATACCGGATATGTTGATTTAAGTTATGATTGATTTGAAGATAGTAGACTTAAAAGCAAACATTATATCATTAGCAAAGTGTAATAAGGTTTATTTAGATGATGCTGTTACAGCACACGATAAGACAGAGAGCGGCGACGGTGACGCTTATTTCGTTCTGTGCAGGCCGGGCCGTTGCGATACTTTATATACTATATTATTATTACTATATTATTTTTATTATAGTCAATGTAATCAAAACTTTTCGCGATAAAACCTCAGCAACCTGACTGAATAGTCAGCTGAAAAATGTTGGTAATGCTTTCACGATCTGTCAAACATTGTCAACTCGTGTGCCGCGCGGTGCCGGGTGCGTGACATAGTGAAACCGTGAGCTATAACATCGTGACGTGACCTGAATTAGAACCCGGTTCTAAGTAATTGATGTTATCGGTCAACTAAATTATGATACAATTATAATGTATAATTACTTTCTTCTGCAAACCGACATTTTGCATTAATTACCTCTTAAAGTTTAATTAGTTAAAGTAATTGCAAAATGTATTACCATTTTCATAATTATTAGGCATTAATATACAAACATCATTCGACGTCGTAACATTTTCGTCTCAGAACATAAAGTTATAACGTTTTCCACGAAACGTTAAGAAGCCTACATTGAAAAGACTTGTTTTCGTTCGATTGTAAGCAAGCCGTAACACGCGTGCAGAAATACGACGCATCATGATTAGTATTATCTAGCCACGTCGCGGGCTTCTGCGCAACGTTGCCAAACATGTGGAGCGTCACGCTTTGCGAGTCAACTGTCGTCTAGTGATTAAGAGGCTTAATACGACGACATAAACATCATTTCCGAGATATCTTAAGCGATGGGGGGACATATTGGAATAATGACGGGAAAGTGTCTCCGAAAAGAATTTCTTAACTTTTGAATATGAAAATGAAATAGAAAATGATCAAAGCGTCAATAGGTGAACCTCTACAAACGCTGCGTAGCCTGTGACATTGTTTTGCATAGGCATGCCTTAAACTTAACCATCCCCTCTCGAGTTATCGAGCAGAAGCCGAGATTTCCTGCTCCGAGAGCGATGACAATACAAACGGTAACCTCAGTAGACGTAGGTCACAGGTATCAGAATACGTTTGTCGCCTAGGACACTTCAGGAAGGATGGGGAAATGTGGTATATCACTCATAATAATTAAGAAAAGTGTATACAAGAACTATACAATTAAATTGTGAAAAGGCATTAGGCAGGTAGGGCACGCACACACTTCAAAAACAAAACCATGATCATGGTATTATGCCATACAATGAATTTAATATTATGCAACTGTGTTAATAGCACATATTCATAGCTTAATTAATAATGAGATTTACGTAATATTATTAAGTATAATAGAAAACAGAACATGCTGAGCACTATAATGGGTACGTTGTTGTCGATTTTCCAAGAATAGAAAGGCAAATAGAATGTTAGTAGCACCTGTCATTTCCCTGAATGTGCAAAACGTTAATCAAAAATCTGCCGCTTTATACTGTTTTTTTACGACGCAGTACCTCTGCGATCATTAGTAAGTCGATGCCCAATATATTATTTTCTTAAACAAAATAGATAAAATAAAATAAATCTTTATTTGAACCACATTAATTAAAAATACTAAAACAAAAGTGTACGATAATAGCTGCTGTAGTTAAAAACTGTGTTACAGCTATTATAGCGCGGCTGTACATTTGTCATTTCAATTACATTATTTGTGGAAACCGTGGTATTGCACCCTATTGTATAATTAAAATGAATTACTTTAAGTAAACGAAGTGTGTACAATGTCACGGAGTATCATGTGTAGTGTGTACCTGCAGTGATTACGAGGCGTTTGATATAATACGCGACGTCGCCGATACCTCCTCGTCAATTATAAAATTACATCCTGCCATGTAACACTACATGTCCTATGGCTTTATATTTATTAACCGACTTCCAAAAAAGGAGGAGGTTCACAATTCGTGTGTTCGTATTTTTTTTTACATTTTAAACTTTACACAAAGCTTAAAAATTTCTTTTCTAATAGTAGGTACATATGTACCTTGAATACATAAATTCTCTGACGCTAGCGGATTAATATTTATGATGCTGAACCAATTATTGCGGATCTCAAAATTGATATGTATTTTCATCAGAAATCGAACCCGCGACCATGCTTTTTGCAGGACGTTGAGCATGCAGCGTAATGGAGGTCATAAATAATAAGCTCGTTAATTTATTGTGCGAAATTATTTAATATTCACACAAAATTATGTTGAATTTAATGGATAGCGCAATGCAGCGCGTTTACCACGTAGTCAATGCCACGTGGTTAATATACCATCGGGCAACAGTGATCAGGGCGCCTACAATCATGGCGACCGTCATGTAAACCGGTGTTAAATGTGATCGATATGAGAAATAATAACACAACACCCATTACTATTAATAGTTACAAATGCTTTGTCATTTGTGCAGTAAAAGGGTAATTCTTCAAAGTTGAGGATAAAACGGTTCCTGTCCGCGTGCTCCTTACTATTTTGATATAATTGACGAAAACAATGTTTTTCGATCTTACTACTGCTAATACAACTAGCCATATACAAAATAAAAGCATTTGTTGGATTTAATTACAAATAAACACTAAAATATTCCCAAAACGTCATTACGTTAGTGTGTCCAACACACTTTCTTTTGCTATTTGGTTTCGTAAAATATTCTGATATAACTAAATGAACTTATTTCAAATGCGAAATTGATTACAAAGGTGTACTATTTACAGTTCCTAACAATTTATAATGTTTCCTAAATTTGTAAATGACAAAACGACTGATATAAGTTTGTTACAAAAATTTCGTCATCATTAAAACATAATGCAATGCAATGCAATCAGCCCTGTATTATATACTACCCACTGCTGAGCACGGGCCTCCTCAACTACAGAGAGGATTTATATTAGGATAGGATTTATATGGAGAATTCTCAGGTATGTAGGTTTCCTCACGATGTTTTCCTTCACTGTTAAAGTGAACGATATTATTGATAAACAATACACACGTAACTTCGAAGTCAGAGGTGTGTGCCTTGGGTTTTGAACCTCCGGACATCGTTACGGCAGACCGTTCCATTTCCAACTAGGCTATCGACCAACATTAAACCATAAATATATTTTAATTTATTTACATTCCTATACACCAATAAACAGAGAATTTTATGCCTATATACTCTTTTCGACGCCCTTTAATTGAACCACACGCTTTGAACGGACTGGAATATGTGTGTTTCGCTTAAGTTAGGTTTGAATTTAGTTCTTCAAAAGTTGTTATATTTTAAGTCATTATTAATTTCTTATTTTTAGTGTCGTTAAAACTATTTTATTAATTATATTTCTTATTATAGTTATGAATGTAAAAAAGATTTTTTATTTTTTTCGACAAATTAAAACATGTTTTCTCCAGTTCGTAATTTTTGCTAACATCATTCTCATCCTCAAAATTGATAAGATTATTATTGTATTATTATTTTTAATACAGGAACAAATAGAGAATGGCGGTTTTACTTACGTTCGCAGATATTAGGGTTGGCAACAAACAATATGCCCTAGTTTTTAATTCTTAAAGTAAAAAAATATAAATTTTGTTTAACAGAACTATATCAAATTAAGCCACATAACAGTTAATATTGTTTTATAACTATCAGACCAATTTTTTAAAAATCTGCACTATTAAAACCATCTTTGATACTTGACACACATTACATAATACAAGTGACGAAAACACTACAACCTATGATTTTAAGATTATAATACGTTTATTAACAATTCTTCTATTTATTTCATTGCGTTATACTTTGATAAAAATACTACATTTATCCATAATAGTTAATCATTTTTCCTGTTCATATTGTCATTAATCTAAACACCTTGTCATTATCCTAAACAGGCATTTTAAAAAATCTTTAATATCTCACAAAATATAAACATTGCAATGGTGCCTTTTAAATTAAATTAACGAGTTTTGATCAAAAAAATAGCTTAGTACTAAATAACTGCAGTGCCACGAGATTTTTTTTAACTGAAAATGGTGAAAATATATTCCATTCAATGATATGCCCAAAACGGTGTGAACTAGTTTCTTCATAGTTCATATTATACAATTTGTCAATGTCTTTACTACAGGACGGGCAAGCAATTGAGATCATCAAAGGACATGCCCAAAAACGGGCTTAAAATTCTAACCAAGTTACTTTACATAATGCATTTGCATAGTACTCCCAAAAACTAGGCACAAAACGCAACAAGGCGCTCCTGTGGGTGTCATTATATTTCACTAGTGTACATTTCATCTAAGTTGGTATACTAAAAATAGATATTGACAGTCTGTATTTTTCGGGATCGTAGGTACTTGTTTAGAAATATACATTCAGAACGATGTCAACATTCGTGTAAAATAACTACGCAGAACAAATTCACATCGATTTGTTCCACAACAGTATGTACTAAAAAACAATATATCTGATAGGTCATTAGTTCCATGGGGGATCCACGCAAGCATCGCGATCAATAAAATATATACTCGAGAACAGCCCGTAAAAAAAAAAAAAACGATAATTTTACCCTAGGTACCGGGCCACTCCTTTTTGTGGGCCTAAAAAAATGTAAACAAAACCCGCATTACCATAATAAACCCATAAGTTTTTTAAAAACGACCAAAACATGTTTACGAGTCGTCAAAAGGTGTGTTGGTTGCGCCACGTCCAAAAATGAACACAACCTTCACGAGTATAACAAAAAAATGAATCGTATTATCTCGACGTGGATCAGGTGTTGTCGCTGGTGTTGCCAGATGGCCCGTTCCTTAGCGTTACCTTTTTTCAGCTCTATTTAGCTTCGTCGCGCCAGCATCTACAAACTACAAAGGATATCCACAATTCCGGTATTAAATATTTAATAATAGTTTGGTTACTGAAGAATACCTCATGAGCTTCTTATTAGGAGAGTCTCTACCTAAATCAACACTTTCATAAAGGCATATCTAAGTATTTCACCTTCAAGGCTAGTAAAAATAATATTTGTCTACTAACAAAGCCATTTACGCTCGTGAGAGCTATATGCTGTATGATGATGTATGATGCGCGAGGAGAAGGAAGCCTTTAGTATTCAAAAGAAGTATATATACTTGGAAGAACAAACCTGGCAACACTAGTCGAAAGCTATTATTTCGTTTGGTTGTTAGTTGTTGCGGTGTGCGGTCACGATGCCGATTGTCATCTCTATTTACGTTTCGTTTCAAGGTTACGGGACACGCTGTTGTGAGGTATTGTCAGGAAGGATTTTAAAGTCACAATTGTGGAATTATTAAAACCAAAAACGATAAGCAAACACGTTTTAGTGTTTCGTGTTACTATTTTTATTTTATCTTGTATTTCGTGTTTTGTGGTATTTTTAACATGAATGCGATGTTACGTGTAACAGTTATTTTGTGAAATTTAGCACCGGATCATTTTCATTCAGAGTCCATTAATGGAAAAGCAATGCAATGCAATCAGCCCTGTATTATATACTGCCCACTGCTGAGCACGGGCCTCCTCTACTACAGAGAGGGGTCAGGCCTTAGTCCACCACGCTGGCCTAGTGCGGGTTGGCAGACTTCACATACCCTCGAAATTCTTATGGAGAATTCTCAAGTATGTAGGTTTCCTCACCATGTTTTCCTTCACCGTTAAAGTGAATGATAATTGATAAACAATACACACGTAACTTCGAAAAGTCGATGTGTGTGCCTTGGGTTTTGAACCTGCGGACATTGTCTCGGCAGACCGTTCCATTCCCAACTAGGCTATCGTCCACTTAGAAAAAACTTGTTGAGGTAATTTTCACGGTGCAAAGCGTTTACTTTATTTCTACTGATAATTCCTAACTCACATCCGCACAAAACCAGCAGCACCGCGCTATCTCACCCTGATAACCTTTAAATGACAATAATACTTTAATTTGATAAATAATTTGTTTATAAGCAATAATGTGTATCAGTAGACTTATTGATATTAAAGATTGTTTGTCGTTTCGAGGTCGACTTAAGTTACGAAATATAATTAACAAAATGTGGCCTTAAATTTTCTGTTTGTGTGCTTTTAAAATACTTTATATTCTGTATAAATATAAAAAGTCGTAAAAAAATTATTCAATATCGAATGTTTACGATTTCCTTCTATGTATAGATATATGGATTACAAAATTAGTAAAAAAATGTGTATCTTTGAGTTCGAAAAGAGGTTAAATCGTGCGGCAAACGTCGACCAATTTGGAATTCAATTTGTTACGTACCAGATAAACAGGAAGTTTCCGAAAATATATGGTGCGATTATAAACACTGTGATAATTGTTCGTCCAGCGGCGATGAGACTCGAAATGTACACTTTCATGTCAATGGACTCGGTACTCCGCGTACAACATCGTGGGCGAAACAAATTCCTCAAACTAACATTAACATACGCAATTTAGTTTGCTATTTTTGGAGTAGAGTTTGAGTTTCGAAAAACAGCTAACCTCGAGGTTATCTTATTATAAAAGCTTATGAATATTTTATTTGTGTGCAATCACGCAACACTCCCGTCAATCGGAGATGCCCTCTACAGTCTAGACATTTTAAAATCGTGTCAATGTAGAGTTAGAAGAATCAATATAACAGTTATTCATGCAATAATATCTTTAAATAAGTATTAATTATTTTATAAATATGTATTATGCATGTCACTTATCATACAAACAATAGATTTTATTAAATATTCCGTGTTTATGTATAACATCTTAGATATTACCTGCCGTAGAATGTAATTGGATTATACAGTTGGTAAACAAACATAACATATGTATTACAAAGGTTTTAAGCATGATACAATAACACCCCTATGCCGTAATCAGCCACTTTGTCTTATTTGGGTAAATGCCTCCCTTCTTTTTAACGGGATTGTTTACACTTTACACCATAATCTCTACACACTGGTTCTACGGCTTGGCGTATCGTTAGAGTCGAGCGTCGTCTGATGTCTACGGAAGGTATTATTTATGTGAATCGTGATGCTGCTCGCCTATTTAATTTACAAAACCGTTAGACGATAATAAACCTCGTCAAATGTAAAGCGTCGACTGACTGAGGCAGTCAGGTGGCGTAGTTTTATTACGGTACGACTGCAATGCTAAGGTCTCGGGTTCGATCTCCGGGTCGGGCAAAGTGATATTGGATTTTTCTATTCAGTATCAGCCCGGAGTCCGGAATTTGTGCCCGATATGGCGATAGGCTCGCCCCCTATCACATCGTGGGACGGAATAAGCACGGCGAAAAGTGGGTGCACTAGTTGCGCCTCTGCCTACCCCTTCGGGGATAAAAGGTGTGAGTATGCGTATGCGAATGTAGAGTTATAGTAAAAAATAACAAAGCTCACAAACCCGTAATGGAAACTCGTATACATAATGTTAATCGGCCGGTGCTCGCTCGATATCGCGCCATTCTATTTTTAGCGATGACACATGATTTGTATATTTTTTTAATCAACACATTCGGAAAGGCGTAAGACCGCTGTTGAACCGGTCGTTGCGTTTTTTGTGGGTCGAGATTATATTATTGTGTAGTAAAGATTTTTGGGAACAATCAAGATATGGGTGGTGAGTAGTTAGAGGTTGGCATAGTTACTCAAGCAATTTGAATTAAATTACATTTAGCAAGTAATGTACGTAATGAGCGGGCGATGTGACCGGCTTGACTCCTCGGAATAACTACTTGCGAAGAAGATTTAATGTCGGGCCAATCATTGAAAATAAAGTCGAAAACTTCACATGGTACACATAACATCTTACAAGATGTATCTAAGATGAAATTAGATTAAATATAATTTCATTCAGGGCGTATAGTCTATTTATTTCTTTATCTATACTAATATTATAAAGCTGAAAAGTTTGTTTGTTTGAACGCGCTAATCTCAGGAACTACTGGGCCGATTTTGAAAATTCTTTCACTAATAGGAAGCTACATTACTCCTGAGTGCTATACTTTTTATGCCGGAAAAACGCTTTTCCACGCTGGCGGAGCCTCGCGCAATGCTTGTCAAAAAATAAAGCTCTAAATACCCTAATATAGTGACATTATTATACCAGAGAACACAAAACGCTAATTTAGTATAAAATATCTAAGAAACTCAATATCAAATACCAGGAACAGAGTTACGGAGGAAGAATTTGATTTCAACCAATCCTTTTCATTAAGTAGGTACTTCTTATATCAAATAACGAGCCGAGTGACATGGTTACACTAATAATTCAGGTGATTGCTTAAAACTTTAGGACATTTTCTAGCAACAGTTTTAGCTACAATTAGCGTATTGTAAATTCAACGAGGTGAAGATTTTAGTCAGACGACCTTATACATTCAGGCCACCCTTCTACCGAGCTAAGGTTGTCTCCTAACACCGGTTCACATTGGTTGAGGTCGACTGCGAGGAACATACTAATAGGATAATAGAACCGTCGACGCTACTGATATAGTTTTGTTTTTATAAAGTTGTTTTCGCATGATATGTGTAATGAATTTGAATACTTTGATAAAATATTGCAAATTATATTTTGTAGTGTAAGTAAGTACAGTTATTGACGACAGATTGAATTACTTTAGGATCTTTGTATCTTCATTAGCTGGCCTCATTAACCTATTCTGGCCCTATATTTCCCGCTCTGGAGTCGATGTAACTGCCTATAGCTATGTGGCTAGTGGCTACTATTATAAGTATCTTGTCAAAATTATTGTTCGTTTTTGACCAGTTCGGTTTTGATCCGAACCCATTTTAGGAGATATGATACAGGGATTATGAGAAGGAATTGGTGTAAATGCTCGACCTGGTAGTGGCTCTAAAACTTTTGGTCTACGGCCGAAAATGTCTATTTTCTACTAGACCTTTCACGTCATCACAATATATGAAGGCATCTGGAATAAGCTGGTCATATCACACATATTCACGCTTTTTATCCCCAAAGGGGTAGGCAGGGGCGCAACCAGTGCACCCACTCGCCGTGCGTACTCCGTCCCATAATGTGATGGGGGCGAGCCTATCGCCATAACGGGCACAAATTCCAGACTCCGGGCTGATACTGAGTAGAAAAACCCAATATCAGTTTACCCGACCCGAGGATCGAACCCGAGACCTCAGCACTTAGTCGTACCGTAATACAACTACGCCACCGAGGCAGTCATATCAAAATAAATAAATATAATAATTATGATATTTAGATAGAAGGTTTGTTAGCTTTATACCATACAACTAACGCCATCTATTACGAAAACACGAAACTAGACACTGTTTCCAATTTCCATACATGGGCAAGCGAAAAACAAACTAAAAATGTATATAACTAATTATTGCATTTGAATATTTGAACAATACATTATATAATGTTACTATATTTAACCAGGCTATTTATACAATACGAGGTAATTTGAACTAAACACGGTAAATGTCATTCGCACGTCTGTTATAAGATGCTGCCATAAAGGCACACCTACGTATTGTATTAATAAATTCGACGAATATCTTTTATAATGATATTAAACATTAAACACTTCTGAACGTATTTATTTACGTGATACGGAGCCATTTATAAATGACGTAAGTGACCCGAGGGCGGGGGAGAGGTTTGTAAAAAAACTCTCAACATGCCCTT
This sequence comes from Sphinx pinastri, assembly GCA_947568825.1. NCBI lineage: Eukaryota > Metazoa > Arthropoda > Insecta > Lepidoptera > Sphingidae > Sphinx > Sphinx pinastri. The sequence continues at coordinate 21,043,743 of OX387617.1, forward strand.
ATTTTAGGGGGGAAGGAGGTAACCCATTCTTATTTAAAATTTCGTAAGCCGAAATTTAATATTAGAAATCTTGTTCCATTTCAGATGCCGAATGGTTTTCTTCATTTTATAATGTACACTTCAATTAACATCTTACCATATATTTATTGTTTATTAAAATCTTTTTATCCTAGATGGATAGGAAGAAAAATATAAAATAATATATTCATAATAATAATATTATATTAAGTAAACAAAGTGGAAAACATTCTACAATTGATAGTATTTTTTATGATTACCATATATAATATAGAATATTATTTATATAATAATAATGTAGCAGGAACACGCTGGATGCAGGCCGCTTTTGATAGTTCCGTCTGGAAATCTTTAGGGGAGGGCTTTGTTCAGCAGTGGACATCATGTGGCTCATGATGAATACTGAGAATAAATACAACAGAACTAAGACGTTGAATAATAAATCCTAAAAGCTTCTGATTAGGTACACTACCGCCACCTAGTGTACCAACTCGTAACTATATTAGCGCCATCTCTTAGCGCTTTTACATACTACTTCAAATTCAACTGCATACTAGGCTTCAGCTTTAGTTAGACTAAATAGATGGCAGTGTAAGCAATTTGTCTTTACAGTTACAGCAGCCATCTGGTGTATAAATTAAACAATTTTACCTCAGCAAGTAATGTATCGCGTCTATTCGCAAGTAGATATTTAACCGCAATTCTCTAAGCGCAATATAGATGGCAGTGTAGCCACGTTACATTATTATAAGAGATTCATTTTCTCAATAATTCCCGTACTCCTCCTCCTGCTGCTATAAGATATCGCGTTTTTTATAAAATGAACATTGATTATTTTCTTCTAATAAAATAAATATTTTTTATGTATATTGTATATAATACATTCCCTAAAAACTGAAAAACAGCTTTAATTGAAAATTTTTAATGTCGAAAATTCCAAACTGTGTTCTTTGTATATTATATACTCAAAATGAAATTGATAAATAAATATAGAAACAAAAAAATAAAACTCGAAAATAGAGGCCGCCCGAACAGGGACTTGAACCCTGGACCCTTGGATTAAAAGTCCAATGCTCTACCGACTGAGCTATCCGGGCTCATGTCGGTTTAACTGTAATAAAGATTCCATCTTGGAAATATTTTATCATTAAGATATTCTACAATAATTAATTTCTATTAGAAAATTTCACGTTGAGAGTTGCATACAGAATCAAACGTATAATGCTTTTATAAAATTGAATTTCAATCTGGCTCGTAATAATGGTAAGTGTACATAATAATATGCTAAATTTAAATTGATCTACACTCGTAATGTACAAAAACTTAGCTATGTGTTAATGACGCTACTTGACACTCGAGGGCGCTGCGGCACTCTACGGAATTTTGCATACTATATTATACGGTCACAACTAAAAAAAAACGGCGCACATTCAATCGATCAGATTAAATATAATGTGCATCTTATAACTTGGCAATGTCATTAATTTAGTAAAGTTATTCTTTGTCAATAAAATATATGAATGAAAATTATTAAAAATAAATTAAATGTGGATTATGTGTGAAAAAAATAAAGATAAAAACATGTGGAGCCTTGCCAACAAACCATGTAGAACTTCAAACCCTGAGGACGATCTGCCCACGACGGCTTCTCTTAGCGGGGCACAGGATAACGAGATAGCACTAGAAAGCCTAGAGTGGTGTTTCGTAACGCCATTCAATATTTTTATTTCCAACGCGCAAAAGGGCAATGCACCTGGTTCGGACGCACTTTGCTACTGCAGGCATATGGCATTGTCGGTGCAAATGATACAAAAGAAATGGTCGGCTATATGGCGTTATGACACACGACAAAACGACTAAAAAAACACCAAATTTAACAATATACAGAGCAATTACATCCGATTTATGAGGCGTGAACAAACTAAATATTATAATATTAATATTATCTTTTTGTCTGGCTTCGGCCTATACATAATTTATAATTGCAACGAACTGTAACCACTCTGTATAATTATTTCTATAAAAATAAATAACACAAATATCTATTAATAACCGAAACCGTGAATCATTTCTGTCGGAAGCCTTCGGAGGCTATTATATTTTATTCGTCATTCACAAGTGTTAATAATAACGGAACTTGACAAGACATTTGTATGCTATAACTGAGGCCTGTCCACAAAATTCTTTAAAACGGATTGTTAAGAAATAAAATTATCATAAAAATATGATCTGATTTAATATCTACAGACAAAAAAGTTATTAAAAAATCTAATCATTTTAAGAAAAATAAAATTTGGATCGATTAAATTAGCATTGCAGATGGATATAATCGGGATTTTATATTACATTTATAATCTAAAAAAGTATAGAAAATGACATGTACATTTTTCATCAGTTGAAACGCTACATTTTCAACGTAATTTATGACGTAATCATGTAATCAGGCTGTTCCCAATCTACCTTGTTTTTATGTAGTATTGTTTTTTGTCACCCGAGAAGTGAGCGCGACAATACTATTCTAGTGAGGTCTTTTTACCTGTTCAAAAGTGGCACGTTCATCATAAAGAAAGAAAGATTTTTTTATTGCTGGCACAATTTTAAATACACAAAAAAAAACTATATTACCTTAAACTAAAACTATAATTAAGACCAGCAAAGGAACCTCTCCTTCAGCTGGATGCTACAGTACGACCTGAGTAGTACTGCAACGCTGATTTTCGATGAGAGACCCAGGTGACAACAATAAGAGTCATTGGTTGAAGAAATTCATTGTTTAACCAGCAGTGACGAATGAATGATTTCGAATGTAATGAAAGCTATGATTAATGACCGTTCATTCATAGAGTACAATACAGGTTTTTGGGAATCAACGAGTAAATAACTGGGTGACAGTGTTGTTAAATTTTTTCTGTTACACCGAAATTCAGCAATTTCATATTCGAAGGTATTCAGATATTTCTAAACATATCAGTGACGGATTTGTCTGTTGCGTAAAGGAGGGAGTTTATTCATTTCGAACGACAGACATCTGGACGCTACGCCGGAAATGAGAAGATTCCGACTTGTTTGTACTAAATAGGCCTTGCATTCGAATATTAGAATAATTCGAATAATAAAGAGGGTCAAATATTCGAATATAAAATCTGCGATATTCGAATATTCGATCAATGTCAACAACGCCAAACTCACGAGTTTTGACGTGCCCAAAATAATATATAATTTTCAAAGTTCGCGCGGGACGTTACGTTGTTAGAGCGCGCCGCGCCGTCGCGTCGGTGTCCCGAGCCAAGCGAGAGGATTTGTCAAAGCTCAGAAGTGATCAGGAACTCTCGAGAATCAGTGCGACACTGGTGTCTTTCAGTGTTGCTGTTTGAGCGCATTTGGCGCTAGATCTAGTGCAATTCTAGAGTCGTTAGCGCTTAAAAAAAATATCTAATGGAATCTGGCGCAAAACTAAACTACCTTCAGGTAGCTAAATATCCTTCTACATTTCTCAAATTTACTCGACGGGCGGGCGGGCGGACGGACGGACGGGGGGGGGGGGGGGGGGGGGGCTACGTGATTTATTTGTTGGCAGGGAGGTTTTTTTATGGCAGCAAAAACACACGTGCACACGGATTTTTAAAAATCTTGTAGTTTTTCATAACATTGTTTAGCGGAATGTAGTGCTTTTTAGAAGCCAGATTTTCACAACATATAGCGCATTTTTAACAAGGGTCTAGTGCATTTCATTTTCGTCAAACGGCAACACTAGTGTCTACTCACGCTTTGTCTTGTTTACCATTTGCGACTTGCGTTGTGGATGGCTTGTTTGTAAAGCACCACCTTTTTTAATTTAATTTCGTAGTACTTCGTTTAGTACCTTAAGAGTCAAATTACAATTGTTCTTTAAGGGTGGGTTGCACAAAATCTGACGTTAGTGTTACCGTTAAAGTTAACTTTAGCAGTGACTATAACAGTGACTACTGAAATTGACATTTCCTCTGTTGCACCATTGCTGTAATTGTTAAAGTTAAAGGTAAACGAGTAACCAGTGAAATGATGCTATATTACCCCAAAAACTTGCACGGGTAATATTTTTGCATTGGCAATGATTTAATATAACTATCAAATCTTGATGAAATATCGATTCATTATTCAAATTTCTATTATTACGTAGGTATCTAGTATGTACATCCTCTTTGTTTCTATCATAGAATTTCAGCGGAATTTTTTGCTCCACCAAACTATTTGGATAGAGCCACTATCAGAATCGCTATCATCGCCAGATTTTGCTCCCCACAATATTTCGCGTACTAAACATTTTACGCAGGTATTTAACAGAGTATTTGTATTAAAATAGGGCATAGGACGTTATTATTGCAAATCGTTTGACAAATGACAATTAACTATACAGAGTATACACACAGATTACGAAAACTAACCATAACTTTTACATTAACCGTCCGAAACTGAGCGGTTAATGTTACTGTTATTCGCGACGTCATTTTGACAATTGTTAATTTTATGCAACCTGAAAATTGCTTAACCGAAGATTTGACAGCTGGTTAGACCTTTGTTATTGTTAAAGTTATTTTCTGCAACCCACCCTAAATTTTAACTAAGATTTTGTTTTGATTTAGAGAAATTAGACTCTAAGTAAGACATTGGCAATTAAAACAAATGATTAATTATTAGAATAGTTTTAATATTTTTTAATTATTCGAATAATACCCTAAAAAAGGTCGAATATTCGAATATCAAAAATTTTCGAATATTTGCAAGCCCTAGTACTAAACGCCGATTTTTATATACATTCCTAGATATGGAAAATTATGTTTGACAACACTAATGACACAGTATAACACTGCTATTGTTCAAATTCAGAAAGTGAACTATTTTTAAGCCTCTCTATTTGAAAAGGGAGACGACAGTATTTTATGCAAGATAATACCAACCGTATTCATAAGCAATATGGTAGAAATTGACGTAATGGTCGCCCTATACGACGTGCGAAGTAAAAGAGAAAACTTAATTGTAATTTACACATGGGCTATTACAGTGATAATTATAATTACCGATTAATTATGACTTAACGAGCTGGTAAAATGGAAAGCCTGGTATAAACTTACAACAGAATATATTGCAAACAATACATACTATAGTTCCCTGGGATAGTTTAAGGAAATGTGGTGATCATAACATAGACTCACGCGTATAATTGAAGGGGTAGGCGGAGGTGAAACTAGTGGATCATCACAATTTGCCGAATTTCTCATTATGTTAATAAGACCATGTCGCTTTCCATGTTGTAATACCTACACAAATTTAAATCGTATAGGTGACAAACTATTGAGTGTGTTTTGAATAAAAAAAATAAACACGAATTTGAATTGCCCCAATCAAGATACAAATATGATACCACTACTCAACACAAGAACTAAACCGATCAAAATAAATTCAAGTCCATTTTGAGAACAGAAAATATTTAACCAAGACATCACATTTAACGATAGAGGTTTATAAATAACACGTTCGAGATAAACATTGAAGAGCCGCTGTCAGCAAAGAGAAAATCTAAAAATAGACAGCCAAGAATGTGTTTGGTGTTGAGCCTTTATAATACAAACATCTGGAACACTTACACATAAAGGCTTTGCATAAATGTCGTGGTGGTAGGGTTGGCAGGTCCTATGGCCGAGAAGGTGGGCTAGCAACCCGTTCAAGTTGACATTTGGATGACCATTCACAACACGCGATTTGAAACTCTTTAGCTTTAGGGAGAAAACACTTGATATTAACTTTACCAGACACGGTACAGAAATTCCGCTTTTGTCTCAAATTGTAACAACCCTATATGCATCCTTTAGAGCTAAAATAGCGTAGCCAACCTGACTGAACACTTCAAACACGTTAACACATGAATGAGAATCGAGTAGTAACGCCGAACGCATCAGAATTCATAACAGTTGATTCGAAAGGGAGGACATGCCGGCACATCGAACACATGCGTTTGGTAACTGCCGCGTGAATCACCGGGTCGTTACCATTACCGAAACGCATAGCCCATTACAGATATATTCCACTGGGTATGACATACATAACGCATATACATATATGTACAGGATACAGACCATACTAGACACGGTGATGTTATTGTGTTGGAATTCGTTTTAAACAAAAATTAGGTTGGCTTGTGGGGGTTTCATTTATTAACGCAATGCCAAAATAACCCTATATAATTCTGATAGAGCGGAGTACATCGTGCTATAATAGAATCTGACTAAGTTGATGTAAAGCTTTTGTATTTAATAGTGATTTAAAAGAATTAAGTGTAACGTTTGTTGCAATTTGTATGAAACTCAAAGCAGACTGTACGTTTGTTTCAGATAGTTTCACAGGGCCGCTGTACCAACAACTATTGCTTGTCAAGTTCCTAAAGTTGAAAGTTACAACGTCAAATAATATTTGCAAACAGAAAGACCCAATAGAAAGTTCTCGATTGTCGTAATAAAATACGCTGGTTATTTAAAGATGATAGCACATATGTAGCATAGTACGAGTGGCACACGTTGCATTTCAGAATTCTTTCAATCAAATTCTACGTATTCCCACACATCTATCCGCACGCGCGTTGCATACTAGTGAAATGCCAAAGGTGTGGCATGTGGCGCGTGGTGCGCGTACGACGCTGCGAAGTGTGCGATCACCTTTATATGTTTAGGTCACAAAGCGTTATTTATCAACAGGAATGACTCACGGTGCCGGCGTGTGTCGCAGACAATCATAGTACCTGCAACAAACATCAAGTGCGTCGGTTAGTGATGCTGCTTAAAAAGTGTTTATAGTTTAAATCTTTCAATGAAGAATTAACGATAAGTTAAACATCGTAAACTTAACATGCGCTTGTCCTCACCGAACGATTAATGGTATAAGTAAAATATGAGTATAATATTAGATTGTGAACAGATGTTTTAGAGTCTGCAGACACTTTTTGAAATAGGCGTAATATCAGAGGGCAAATTATAGACAATAATCTTATATATAAAATTCTCGTGTCACAATGTTCGTTCCCATACTCCTCCGAAACGGCTGATCCGATTTTGATGAAATTTTATATTCACACTTGGTAGGTCTGAGAATAGGTTGTTATCTATTTTTCATCCCTCTAAGTGATAAGGATTGTTCACCCTTAACATTTTTTTTTTAATTTTTGGACAATTTTTTTTGTTTTTATTTTTTTATGATACAGCATTAAAAAATACATACAACCTTAAATTTTCAACCCTCTACGATCAACCCCTATTTTTTAATAGCCATTTTAGTAATTTAATAACTTTTCGATTTCGATGAAATTTGCCACACGGGTAGATTATGTCCTGGATTACACATAGGTTACTTTTTATCCCGGGAAAACTCATTCGCGCGGGCGGAGCCGCGGGCAACAGTTAGTATTTGTATAATTGAAGGGATTATTGCGAAAGATGATATGAACAGTGTAAGCGAGTGAAGAAGGCACTTCACGAACGTTGCCCCACCCGATACACGGTTCCTATATAGATATGCTCTACTCTACAGTCTTCACCATAATCAGTAGCGGGTAGAGTCCACAGAACTGACAATTCAATGCATTCATTAAAGGATAATGTATCAGTATCAACTTTGTAAAAAGTAAACGTAAAGCAAAAAAAATGCATATTAGATTTAAAAACTGTGAGTCTACACGATTTCCGATAGCTTATCTGAAATGTCATAAAATTTATTTTGTCGATGTCTGCAAGAACAGAAAATATCTACGCAGTTCCAATATACATAGCTTCACGCCTGGTTCCCCATAGGGGTAAGCAGATAAATCAGTTCACCCTATTGGAGTAGAATAAGTTTCTTTATAAGACATTGAGATTATTTTTGTCATAATGTGATCGCGTAATTAAAACTCGTAGGAAAAAAGTCGTGTCCCGAGTTTAATACACGTATTAGCGGGCTTTAGTGATTTTCGTACAGCACGCACATAACAAAAAAAAGCTTTCTACTGCGCGTGTTAATGAAACTATGCAGAGAATGTACTCATCGCCAACTGAATTGCAAATTTGAGTGCTACTTGCGTCAATTGCGTAGCGTCGAGTTTTTAGCAAAACTTTTACGTTTCATTACACTCAATACACCATTAACCTCATTGCTTTCTTGATAGTCTCCTTATATCGTAAAATTTGCGAGGTGCTGACTCAATGAAACAATTGCATAGTTTTTGATTTCATAATGCACCTGATAATTATTTCGGTATTAAAAATACCTTATAAGTCGAAAAGCTCGCCCCACATAAGAGTGTGGAACGAAAATAATCGCATCGTAGTTCCACTGATCGTGAGCTTGTATATAGATATGTCACAATAGCATAGTCATAGTGTTTATATTTTATGTACGTTACAGTGGCGCCTTTCTTATCACTAATAACAAATATAATCGCGAATAAATCCTTTGCAATCCTTATTTATATCCCATATAACTATACGAAACGATAAGACAATGCATTTAAAGGTATTTACTTTACTTCAAACGAAGGAAAAAATATTTCAGTTTAACTTAACGCGTATATAGACCATTTGAATTTTTGATTTTGTACAGATATTTATGCTGCTGACTGTACAATGCTTATAAAAGCTTCTTTAAATTCTGGTATCGGCGCAATACAATTTTACACGTGTTGCGGTAAGTAAAGTTTCGATACGCCTCCAACCATCTGAGTGACCGTACGAAAAGTAACATCGTATCTGCTACTTCACACCAGTTTTGTTTTATATTCTGTGAAACCAACCCTCTTGAGCCCATTTGAATCGCTCTGCAAACAAGACTGTCTGTAGCGTGGCTGTATCCCTCACAAATTAATCTTAGTCACTGTCGCCATGCGGGCGAATATGTCCCAAGCGTTAAAGCTCGTCGATTAACGTAATGCTAAGAGATTGCAACACCCAGGGCTTACGTTGAAGATTCGGATGGACACGCTGCATAACCATATGCGTGTGGGGTCAGTATCCATTTTAATCCATATAAGCTGTCCATTACCTCACTGCACGTGTCATCTTGTAACATTTAACATGGGCGTGATATATCACACAAGAATTCACAATTTACAACCAGGCTTTGTATGGAAATGGGCTTCATTTACAATTCAAGTCTAATTTTGTAAAATAAAATACAATGATAGAGATTTTTTGTGATATGTATACTAATATTATAAAGAGGAAAAATTCGTATGTTTGTATTTTTGTGTTTGTAAACTCAAAAACTACCGGAGCGATTTTAATTATTTCACCAATATAAAGCCACATTATCAGCGAGTACATAACATAGGCTACTTTTATCCCGGGAAAATTCATTCACGCGGGCGGAGCCGCGAGCAAGTCTTGTAGATTATAATACACACACACTCACTCCTTTTACCCCGACGAGGTAGGCAGAGGCGCAATAGGGTAATTTCCTATGCTCTATTTTGTAAATGATGTTATTTTATATGTAACAGAAAATAATACAAAAAATAAATTCTTCTGTGAAATCGGCACCAACATTGGTTGAAAAATAAAATAGTTATTCACATTTGAAATATTGTCGTGAGTAAAAATAGGGGCGTGGTGGGGATATCGTACTATCTCTTACGCACGCAAAGCAGCGGTATGGCCGGTGACACCCGGTTACGTCACAGTCTGATATTACTGTTATTTGACTATTACCCCTTCTACCAAATTTCAAAGCTTTATACCTTACTTATTATTGCGGTAATTTTGAAAATTCTTTTTCTATTAGATTTTGAATGGCATACATTTTTGATAAATGTTTAAAAAAAAAAGAATCAGAATCAGAATATTTTATTTGCATTGAATGTAGGTACAGACATAGGATGGTAATATAACTCATAAGTTCCGATACATTCTGCCAGATGGCGTGCAAAAATTAAGCTTAGTAAGACTTTACAAAAATCAATACTATTTATTATAATCTAAATTAAATAACTTATTACATAAATAAACTTTCGCAGATTATTAACTTTTTTTATATAATCCCATTTCAATATTATAATATTTGTATAAGTACAACTAAGTTACAATTAACATTAAATAAAATTATCACTCAAAAAATCTTTAACAGAGTAATAACACTTATGCAATAGTAATGCTATGCTTTGTAGGCTGGTCTTTTATGTTATTCGGTATTTTATTGAATATGATTGGTCCCATGGACAAAATGCTTTTTCTTAACAATGCTGTTTTAAAGTTATTAGTATGCAATAAGTTTTTGTATTGTGATCTTATGTATTGTGGGCGCATTCTCATATCAGCGGCTGATGTAAATAAGTGAAGATTCGTTTTGACAAATATTGCAACTTCTAATATATACAGCGATGGAAAGGTTAATAAATTATGTATCTATTTATTGATAATGTCTCCTCTGTAGGGTCCGCAGTTAGGATTGGGGTTCCTCAAGGATCAATTTTGGGTCCGTTCTTATTTTTAGTATACATTAATGACCTGCCTTATATGATTAACAATATGGCAGATGTAGTATTATTCGCAGATGACACCTCGTTAATTTTTAAGATAAATAGAAGGGAACAAAATTTTGTGGAGCCCAATAAAGTACTTAGTTTGATTTCTAACTGGTTTTCAGCTAACAATTTGCTGTTAAATGCGGCAAAAACTAAATGTGTCCGATTCTCGCTACTGAGTAATAAAAATGAACCAAATATTGATTTGGATGGAAATAAACTAGCATTAGTTCCGTCAACGGTTTTCCTCGGGGTTTCAGTAGATAATAAATTGCAATGGGGACCCCACATTCAGAAAATTTCGAGTAAATTGAGTTCTGCCATCTTCGCTATTAGAAAGATCAGACATTTAACTGACGTGGCTACGGCAAGGTTAGTATATTTTGCTTACTTCCACAGCATTATGTCATATTGCATTCTTCTGTGGGGTTCTGCCGCAGATCTGCAGACCATTTTTGTCTTACAGAAACGAGCGATTCGTGCTATTTACAACCTTCGATCTCGTGATTCCCTTAGGGAACTGTTTAAGGAGGCTAATATACTGACTTTGCCGGCCGAATACATTTTCCGGAATATTATGTATGTCCGCAAAAACCTTAGTACTTTTATTAAAAACAGTGACTTGCACTGTCTGAACACTAGAAATAAGAATAAACTAGTTGTTCCAAATTTTAGGCTCTGTAAAACGAGTAAATCATACTTAGCGAATAGCATTAAATTTTACAATAAACTTCCCTCCGAAGTAGCCGATTTGCCCGGACACCAGTTCAAGTGTTATGTTAGGCGCGAGTTAATGTCTAGAGCGTATTATAATGTAGAGGATTACCTCGATGATAAGACGGTTTGGAGAAGTGGTCCTGCACACCATGGCCAACCCTGTTAACACTTACTAGTGATTGACTGCATAAAGTGTCTCATCTGTATCTATCTTTAATATTGACATTACAATAATTTTAACTTTTAAATCTACTGTGACTATTAGGTATATAACCTAATTACTATAACCTAATTACTACAATTATAAATATTCCCTCATTCATATAATTTAAATTTAGGGAAGACGACCGACCGATCATTTTGTTGCGCTTGCCTTTATAAGTTTCATTTTATTAAGAAAGTAGGAAGAGCAATACAACAAAAATAATTTTGTAAATGTAGGCGAATGCACATTGTACACCGTTATTTTATTATTTTTTTGTGTTATGTCCAGTTTTACGTATTTGTACATGCCTGTCCAGGTATTCCCTAAATCCCTTCATTTGGATTTTATCTTATTTCAACGGTGATGTGCGTGCATTAGCTTATATAACTAATCTGACTTTGTACACAGCACAAAAGAATTGAAAAAAAAAAAGAGAAAGAAACAATGAACAATTGATGACAAAAAAAGTAAGCCCGGAGTTTCTTTCTGCCTTTCTTCTTTGGGTCGTCATCGCTTAGGTAGCTAGTGAAAGGCTGGTAGGTTAGCTAGGCTAGGGCCTGTAGTGTCCTCACCGGTGAGGATCGCGACGCGTTCCTCCCATTATTTTAATAAAATGATGTCCTTTTTATATCCCCTTTCCTGCCAGCCCGAGCTGTTTTTTTTGTTTTTGTTTATTTCTTATCATAGATTTACTCCCAATAAAAATGTCGGTAGTTATATAAGTGACCATTGGTATTTATAATAATTATTAATATAATCAATTTAATGTATCTTGACTTATCATAAGTGCAACTATGTTCGCCTACGTGATGAATAAAGTATTTTTTTTTTTTTTTTTTTTTATTTTTTGCGATTTAAAAACATGTGCGCAAGTATCTTTTGTTTTTAGGCCAAACATGGATCGAATACAGCATTTTTGGACCTTGAATACCCTTTCCTTATCATGACAATTGCCCCAAAAAATTATCTCGGACCTTAACACTGAAACAACTATACCATGATAAGCTACTAAAAGTGTAGGGATGTTAACCTTTTTTGAGAGATTATACAGCATATATGCAGATCTGCTTAACCTCTTACAAATATCATCTGCATGAATTTTCTATGTCAACTGATCAAAAGTAGTAAGAAAGTAGTCAACTAGCCTATGCACCCACTTTTCGCCGTGCGTATTCCGTCCAATAAAGTGATAGGGGGGCGAGACTATCGCCATATCAGGCACAAATTCCAGACTCCGGGCTGATACTGAATAGAAAAATCCAATATCACTTTGCCCGACCCGGGGATCGAACCCGAAACCTCAGCATTGCAGTCGTACCGTAATACAACTACGCCACCGAGGTAGTCATTATAATAGTCGAGTCAGTATATTATAATATCATTGTATTATAGGCGTGAGGACCGATTGTTTCCGATACAGAAGATCAAAATTTGTATTATATAGATTCTAAAATTGAGTTGTAAGGAATTCAATGTGCCCTAAATGGCGTTCGGCTCGCTCTTATCACATCATGGGATGGAAATTATTCAATACGAATACTACTACTGTGTTTACTAATAATACTACTGTTCAGAATACAAATGTGAGTTTTATGCTATAAAAATTTACCGTTCTCACATCTATGAACGTTAGTAGTTCTAATGTAAATGTGTTCATATTTGATTGATCACCGCAGAAAAATTTTGTCTGGAAACTAGTAATATAACAGGGTTTCTAAAGGTCAGGGATCAAATAATACGAAGCGATAACATTTTGTGGACATCTTATAGAGGATTCTGTATTTTAGTTAAAGTAAAATCAGTTAGTACTAAAAGAGTTCTGAGAAATGTATCTTAAAAAAAATTGTACTATCTAATGCCTAAGCAGTCTTTTTGTGTCCTCGCGTGTTTCTTTTCAACTGTTTAACAGATCTGGAAGCGCTTTTGTTTAGCGATTAGAGTATCTTTTGATAAAACTTGTGTGTAATAACTATGCATTCACATTTAGGCCCCTATCCCACTGGCGTTTTACGAGCGTTCGCGACGCTAACGTTGCGCATCTGCTGAACGCAACGTTAACGTCGCGCACATGCTACTATTTGAGGGGTACAATCTGAAACAAAATGGATTCCGACGAGGAAACACTACTGGTGGCTTTGCTCATTCGACGAAAATTACGTAAAACAAAAAGCAAGTATAAAATAACGAATGAAAAAGGTAGTATTTACCTCTTTTATTTATTTATTTACAATTTTTTATCTTAAAAATATTTTTTTTTTTCAATTTATTTGACAAAATATTGAAAATAATAAGTAGGTAAATCTAATCATAATACAGAAATTTTAATTTATATTTATCAACAAAAGAAAACTTTTCCGTGATCCTATACAACCTGAACCACTGTACGGCGTGATTGTAGTACCTGTTGCCAAAAATCGCACCGTCAACGTCGCGTCTTGGAGAAGAGCCACGGTTCGTAAAACGCCAGTGGGATAGGGGCCTTAATAAAAACAATGAGCCTGGGAGTTCGCCCATCTACCGGAAAAATGTGAATCCCGCTGGACACTCGGATATCTGTCGCCGTCACTTTACTAGAGTTGTTAGTTCATTCGTCACAGATGACTTAGAGAGTTGCGCAGATATACCCGACAGGCAGTAATTATAAGACTATAACCGTGTAATTGAATTTACAAAGCGGTCCAAATGTTTGCCCGGGGCAGAAGGCTCGCCGCTTAGCGCGCCATATCAGGAATCATTGATAAATTGATTAGACAAACCGCGTCAATTGTGGGTGGTCTCACTTGACACCCCGTATCAATATACTGTTTATAATCGCAGTAAACGCAATCGAATGATACGATACGTTTTACACATATATTATAGTTTATAATGCTTATTGCATACAATTACATAACGTATGTGAGAGGCGATAGAGTAAAGTAGACTTTTTGAAACTGCATACAAACTTGGGACTTTTATTTATTTAATTTTAAATTATTTTCAATATCTTTTTTTAGTTCTATCTGCTATATGTTTGGAAGACGCAAGTGACGCTATATTACACGCAAAGAACGCATCATTTTTACTACTGGTATGTAAGACAGATGGCGAGATGTTACCCAAATACGCTCTGTCTCTTACTCATGTAAGTATGAGAACTATTATAATAAATTACCCTGTTATTTTGAAATAATTTTGACGTTTTTATATGACTCATAATCTCTTGTTATGTATTTAAATGAAACGAGAAATACAAGTACACGATTAAACTTTTACCTCGACATTAACAAAATATTATTATTAATTCCATTTGAAATCCCCTTTTCCTGAACCATATTTAGTTATCAGTAAATAATATTCATTTACAAAAAACTAACATAATTAGTAGATTTAATTATAATCAATTAGATACGATTACTCACATAAAGTACCTAATTGATTGAATATAATTATAAAATTATTACATCTATGATTATAATTATTAATTGTTAAATATCATATTACATTTGGAACTTTTTGCGTTATCTGCTTCAAGTTGTTTTTATATCTAAATACGATCTTTTGAAGGTACACAAACATTTTTTATTTTTATAACATACAAATACATCACTTTTTTCCTGTGTTTGTCTGTTATACATATATTCACGGCTAAAGAAATGAATTTAAGTCCAAAAAGGTTACGTATGTACTACCTACGCAGCTTTATACCGGAAAATATTAACACGGACAAAGCTGCGAGCAAAAGCCAATTTTTTGCAAATCTTTAGTCGACACAGGGTATTAACATAGATAACATTTACTACGCAGTATTTATTTTACAATATCAAATGTTAATGACATATTTTTAAATATTATAAGGACATAGAGAAAAGTTTGTCTCATCTATATGTATTATGTAACCAAACACGTGACCTTTTAGTGGTATTGATGTTTGATAAAAAAATTATATAACTTATGAAGATACAATTTACTGGTGGTAGGTCTCTCATTATGTAAGAGGCCGTCTGGGTGGGTACCACCGCAATGTCTATTTCTACCGCCAAGCAACAGTGTGCATGCACTGTTGTGTTTCGGTTTGAAGGACATTGTAGCCAGTATAACTACTGGACATAATGAGACTTAACATCTTATGTCTCAGGATGACGAGCGCAGTGGAATGCCACTCAGTACTTTGTAAGTCAAGGTGCTGGATGGTGTTGCTACTGTTTATGGGTGGTCGTATCGCTTACCATCAGGCGAACGGCATGCTCGTCTCGTCATTCAATGCAATTAAAAAAAAAAAAAGTAATCTATACATATAAATAAAATTGGAGTGTCTGTTTTAATATTGAAATAACCGTTTTTTACTACATGTATATGAATATATATACGGTAAATACACCAAAATAACACTTTTTACAATTTTTGTCTCTCTGTCGGTCTGTCTGTCTGTCTGTTTGTTCCGGCTAATCTCTGAAATGGCTGGACCGATTTTGACGGGACTTTTATTGACAGGTAGCTGATGTAATAAGGAGTTACTTAGGCTACTTTTTATCCCGGGAAAATATAAAGCGGGACTTTTATCCCGGGAAACACATTCACGCGGGCGGAGCCGCGGGCAACAGCTAGTACTTAATAATATTATTAAAACTGATTATCCAAATCTCAGAGATGTTGCTTCGCAAGGCCAACGAATGACTACAGGTAAGGTATAGGCAGCGGAACAAATGTTTGTTAATTAATCTTTAAATAGGTACTTGTTACTTGTACGGCGTCAGGCGGAGTCAAACACCCACGACACAAGCAAAGTTACAGCAACACTACAAGTTTACACTGTGATTACGTGTATAAATTATTACTCAAAACCATCTACATAAAAATGATTCCCGGTGACGCAACATTTACAAACCCCTCTCAAGACTATCCATTATTGATCACGTTACTGACCTTATAGGTCAGCAACTTAATCACCATTTCAGTAGCGTTATGGGTGCGTATGAGCAGTCTATTATCTAGTTTTATTATCAGATGACACGTTTGCTCGGCTGTAGGCTTTCGGCTACTCATTGTTCCGGGATAAAAAATGATTCAGAACAATTTACGAGATCTAATCATTTCCTAAGCCATCATCAGATCAGCTTCATATGACCTATACGTAAGATTTCTGTGCACAGAATGAAATCCAGAGACGCATCACCCGCCTAGTTTGCGATACCTTTGATAATGCTATTACGTAAGCTGGACAAGTTTTATCAAACGCCGCAGCAGCAGCCTCCCGGCTCCGCGGGCGATGTGAATGAACTGGCTGGTGGCGATACCGGCTACATTATCGCCGCCAGTAACAGTAATGTGTTATTAGTTGTAATAACCACAATGAGACAACCACGCCCGCGCCCTCTGACGCGCCCGCCGCGCGCTAGACACAGACCGAGTGATACCACGCGTGCGATGTGTTCCGGTGGACAACGTTATTAATATGGGTAAGTATTATCATCATCAGCCACACGGCGTCCACTGCTGAACATAGGCCTCCCCTAAAGATTTACCTATCAAAAACGGCCTGCATCCAGCGTGTTCCGTGTTCCTAAGTATTATCAACACTGTATTAAAGCGTTTCGCCACTGGGTGCCACGACCATCGAAAAATATTCAGTATTTCGAATACCATGCAGAATCTTTGAAATTCTTACGGGATGTTTGAAGTATGTAGGTTGTGTTAAAATAATTCTCTATATTTTCAAAGCGAGCGATGATTAACCATAAATATACAAGTAAATACTATAGGTCAGCGTGCCCCGGGATCCAACATAAAATCTTCCTTTGAGAAATCTGTTTCACTCCCGCCAGACTATCGGTAGGTAGGTACTATAAAAAATACATGAAAATAACATAATACTTTATAAATAAAGACTTCTGCTCGCAGCTCCGCCCGCGTCAATGAGTTTTTCCGGGATAAAAGTCCCGCTTTATATTTTCCCGGCATAAAAATTATACATATAAACCTTCCTCTTGAATCACTCTATTAAAAAAAAACACATCAAAATCCATTGCGTAGTTTTAAAGATCTAAGCATACATAGGGAAAGACTGCGGGAAGCGACTTTGTTTTATACTATGTAGTGATTTGATAACAAAAGACAATTCAAAGAAAAGTTAAAAAACATAAGAGCATAGAAAGGAATCTACAAAACATTATTAATTGTCTGAATAGTTCATTATTTTATTGTTAAGATGTCGTTATTAAAAATACTAACATAATAACTTTGTTCAATTTATTAGAAACTGTTGAAAGTTCATAATTGAGTGAAGAGAAAGGGGCGCACACTGAATATTGTATAACTTTTTAAAGCTAACAATGAACCGTAGTACTACATTTTTTAAGTTTAATTTTAATTCCTTATATGGCTCGCAACAGAAAATTAAATGTTACGTGACGTACCTACGTGGTAATTACATAAAACCTAGTGGACTAATTACGTTATTGCTTTACTAGAAAATAACGCTTTCAGCGACAAGTGATTTTTTCCAATTTTACAAAAACTAGCAATAAATATTGGTCCTTCTGGAAATCTTTAGAGAAGGCCTATGTTCAGCAGTGGGCTTCACGCGGCTGATGAATGATGATGTAATATATATATTGAATTTTTAATAGCATAGGTACTGATTACACGTTAAGAATAAGTGGTGGTTAGTAAACATTGTGAATTGTGATCATCAACCGCCTTGAACTTCCACAACAACATTGGAATGTTGATTGCGGTGCTGACTTAATGTTTTAAGGAAAGAAAATTAAGTTTGGTCTAGATTCTAGAGAAGATAATACGAGCATCTTGAAAACTCATTAAATTCCACTTAATAGAGAATTAAGCTTTATTAAAAGTCGGGAGTTTTGCGGATAAATTCCGAGACACCGCCGATAATTTAATCCGGTCCGTAGTCGGTGCGCCACTACGGACCACTCCAGTCGCCGACAAATACGCGTATTAGACAGGCAAAACTAATCAATACGCTTTTAGTAGCTTAAACACTTGTATTGGATAGAATTACAGGCGTTGCCAAATGACACAGCTATCACCAGAAGCGAAGCTAACAAAGCGTTGGGTGTAACGATTGTGCGCAATTTAACGTAATTACAAGACATACCTCAAACAAATAAAAGTAAATAAACTGAAAGTTAATCCTAAATACTACAGCAATTTGAGTGTAAAGTATTTTAACAGCTATACTTTATACTAAATATTTTATTTAAATGAACCTATACCTACCACAATAACAACGTGTATTTAAAAAAACACCAACCATCAGGTAGTCTCTTTAGTCAATAAAAAGAAAAAAAAAACAATAACATAAAGAAGTTATAAATCTGGTGTGCAAAATTTGGTAATTAAACAAAGCCCTTTGCCAAGAACATTAAAAGGTCACAATAAATTTTACGATATCTATATCAAAATTTCGTATCACAGTGTTTGTTACCATACTCCTCCGAAACGGCTGAACCGATTTTTATGAAATTTTATATTCACACTTGGTAGCTCTGAGAATAGGTTATTATCTATTTTTCATCCCCCTTAGCGATAAGAGTGGCCCAACGCAAAAATTTTTTTTGGTCAGTTTTAATTCTTTAATTCTTTTTTATGATGTGGCATTATAAAATACGTACAACCCTAAATTTTCTGTCTTCCTCCATCATCCCCTATTTTTTAATAGCGATATTAGTAATTTAATAACTTTTAACGCCGCGGCGCCGGTCGGTAACTGATCAATTGATCTTCATTTTTTTTCTACTAAAATAATCTCTAAAAATAATGTATATGGCAAAACAGCGTTTGCCGGGTCAGCTAGTAATATTATAAAGTTCTTGTTGAAAATCTGTCCACTTTGTATGCGGCGTAAACACCGTAACAAACGATGCGTACAATATAAAATATTTGCATTTCGCATCAATACCTGTGACTCATCGAGATGGGGAGGCAGACTCAATGGAAATAATATGTATTTACTTTTGATAAAAAAATAAAATAGCGTGGTAACAGTTTTAACGGTCTATGGTGCCTATACCGAACTACGGAGAAACGAAAAACGAAAATGTGGAGGATTTATTGAATTTAGTCTTACTTTTAAAGGAGATGTCTGCTTTTTTTTGTGTGGCTGCTGGGCCTCAAAATCTAACCAGGCTCAAACTTTATGGATATTAAAGGGGCAAAAATATGTATCTTGGATCCATTAAAACATATTTTTAGACCCTTCCATTACTAATAAACTTTTTTAAAACTTGAGTGATTTCTATAATTCTATATGATGTTATTCTACGTTTTCGAACATCGTCGCATCGTTTCGATTGTCGGCATAGCCACCCAGATCAAGTCCTACAAAAGGTAATTATCCCGAGGCGAATATAGCGAGAGCTGACATTAAGTTTGTTTCTCTCTTCCCCTGGGGATATGATGCGTGAAATTGGATCGGCGAGTGTTTCAATATTACTATGATGGTCAGAGAAGATATTTGCAACAGAAAAGTAATAATAAGATTATTATGTTAAACGAAATTAATATTTCTGAATAACTTACTTTATTGCTAGTTTTAAAGAGTTATTCTTAACTAAATGCAATTTGTAAGCGGCGATAGCCTAGTTGGGAGTGGAACGGACTGCCGAGACGAATGTCCGCAGGTTCAAAACCCAAGGGGACGCCTGTGTGCCCGTGTATTCTTTGTGAATTATCGCTCGCTTTAACGGTGAAGGAAATATCGCGAGGTAACCTGCATACCTGAGAAGTTCTCTACAAGAATTTCGAAGGTATGTGAAATCTGCCAACCCGCACTAGGCCAGCGTGGTGGACTAAGGCCTACACCCTCTCAGTTGTAGAGGAGGCCCGTGCTCAGCAGTGGGCAGTATATAATACAGGGCTGGTATGGTATGGTAAATGCAATTTACACAGAGTATCCATTTTAAAAAGTTTATGTGTGAATTATGATTTATAGATAATGTAAATGAAAATTGTCTGTGGAATTCGTTACGAAAGGTAAATGAATCAGGGTTATGGGCGCTCCATGTCAAACTTCGTGAATTCCATGACGTGTCAAAACACTGCATTTTATAAAGGAAAGCCGCTAAGAGTCAAAGCTGTTGACTATAATTCAATAACGTATTTCTAGTTAAGTTTTTTGATAATTATTTACTACATGACAGATATTAACGTTGTTTGTTTACGTAACGGCATCTAAATTGTCATTTAGATCACAGACTTTGTTTCCTCTTGAGATCATAAAAAACTCCTTTACAACCAGGTAACGTTCCAAGATTTTTTTATACGATCGGTTCGAACCAGTTCTCCGATATTGGCCACGATCGACGACCTTGGCTATAGTCAACGTCCGATGAAATTACATAATTCCCAAACGGATCGCAATAAAACTTAATTTTTTATTCACTGAATGTGTAATTTGTAAGGAACCGTTGATGAACTCATCGTGTCATTACTTTGTAACCAGCGGTGTGCAAGCTCAATTGAGGAGTTTGTTTTGATGGATACGATAGCGATTATTTTGTGTTTGCTTAGACGCTTAAGGAATGAAATACGACGCAGATAAATAAATAATGTACATTTCACTATGCGAATTGTAATTACCGAGTTCACGGATACCTTCATATTGTTTTGTATTTATTTAATTAGTAAGGTAAGTAGTAAGATAACGGTTGCACGCGTGCTTATCATGACACGTGTTAGGTCAAAAAATATGTTGCCAGGAGGGTAGTTGAATTAGGATTTAACTAAAAACTTCGGTGTGCTCACATTAAGGTTAATGAAATTCTACATAATATAAATAAAATATCAAGCAAATCCTATTCATAAATGTCTACTTTTGTCTACAGTGAAATACTGCAACGTCGACCACTCCCTACACAGATATAACAAACACGTAGAACAGTTCCATAAAGTGGAAATAACGTGATCACATTAATCAATAAAGCCATCCGTCGGAAGCGTCAGCGTAAAGTGGTTACTATATTTACTTGTGCAGTATCAATTTAAAAATGCACCACGTCCATCACGATCGCTAAATAACTGGGTCGGACAAGTCGAGGTTAACAGGCGTCAACATCAGAACAAATTTAAAACATTTTTGTAATAAGTCCCGTAACACATCTGGCGGAATTTACGCCCCAAACTATATTTACGTAATCTAACTTAGTGTACAAAAAAACCTATCACAATACATAGAAATAGTGACATAAAATTGACTATACTTGGGTAGTTGCACCTCTGAAGAAGGCCACCGCGGGTTTTGGTTGGTAAGCCGGTGTAGGGTGTTCTTAGGGACGCAGTCCAATGCTCACTCGAATGATGCTACACTCCCGAATGTTGACATTGGGCCGCAAGACGGGTGAAACCAGCATAACTGTTCCTCTCACCCCCCAGTGGTGATAGCGATAACGCGTATTTACCCGCGAAAAAAAAAAATGTTGCACCTTGCTGCTCTGATAGGTAGGCATGTGAAATGTACAGTTGACGCCAACATTTACGGTCAACCTGAAGTTAATCACGGGTTTTGTCGCAGTTATTGTTTTCAATAACAAAAGGGTGACGGTGGAGATAGTGTAACTAACTATATGCCGGTAAAACGGACTGACATCAAAGGTAATTAACGAGACACATCTTCACTCAAAAGTGATTCGTCTGGAATTAAACATGTAAGGACGGCGACGTAAAATACGTCGGATGTCACTCGGCCCTTAGTTGACAACTAATGTACTGCTCTGTTCTTAAAAGAAGTTGCTAGTAAATGATAATCGTAGACCGAATCAAATGAGCGTCATCTATTTGCTTATTGTTTAATGATTGACCCCGGCTTGTATAAGTGGGCTACTTCGTAGAAAATGCATTGCTCAGAATTCTATTAGCCTGACATGACGTTAGATTATCTAGTACCGGGTAATACATCAAATTTCGTGTAATTCTTGACACAAGCCAGTAGAGTAAACAACACAACCATTAAGCAAAGAGTAACAAACGACGGAGAGGTTGTTATGCGTCGTTGCCGGTGTGCAAACTTTCAAACACCACGCTGTCTGTCCCTGGGAGTGGATTTCTATGTAGTGGAATAGAATAGTTGGTATGTAGCCGACACCCGTGCAGCCAATACATTTACAGTTTGCTCGCATATCGGAGGAACCAGTTCTTGGCGTGCCTAGACCGTCTGCACTGTAGTGTACAGCGCTGCACATTATTGTGCAAAAAAATCCAAACGTATATTGTTTTACATAACATTTTGCAGAGGTATCGTGTTTAGCTAAATTGTACGTGATTATCCACTAACACCTCATAGTTTTTAATGTGCAATTTCCGCAAATGAACCAATTATTAATTTACCACAAAACAAAAGCGTAGTTGGAGCCGTTGAAGCCTGGATTTTTGCTCACGTTTGTTCATTACGTGGATATATTGACTGTCTCGGTGGCGTTGTTGTATTGGGTACGCGTTACGACTTACGAGTTCGATTTGCGCGCTGAGGTCCTGGGTTCGAATCCCGGGTCGAGCCAAAAGCATTGTGACTGGGTTTTTCCAACTTAAAAAAGTACTCAGTCGCAGCTCGGAGTCAGGAAGTTGGAGGTGTAATACCCCCGTGCCTCGGAGCACGTAAATCCGTTGGTCCTGCGTCTGATCTCTCTCCGGTGATGTCGGATTGCCGTCTCACCGGACTATGAGAGTGAAGGAATAGCGAGTGCACCTGTGTATTGCGCACACACTTGTGCACTATAATATTTCCTGCGTATCTGGCTGATATCTGCTCCGTTGAGATTGGCCGCCGTGGCCGAAACTGGCTAGGAGGATTGCGTTTTTTTTACGTATATTCACTATCGCGGGAATTCGGATTGATTTTAATGTTCTGATGCATATAAAATTAAACATAAAAGAAGTTTCTCACAGCTGTCCTCCCACGGAGCGTGGAGCATCTTGTAAGCAACTGAATTTACATGTAAACTATCATTGATCTGAATACAATACATTATGAACAGAAACAATAACTAGTTATTTAATTTTGTAGCCTATTTGTGGAAATATTTACCACTTGATATTTTATTGGTCATTTATATATTTTGAATTTAAACAGATATCGGAATTAATAAATAAGTAACAAAAAATGGCCACTTAAAAGCATATTAGTTCCACGAATTTTATCGATTTCTAGGAATCATTTCGTAACTTTCGATTAATTGATGCGCGCCGAATGTGTTGCCGAAACTTTGACTTGCGTGACACGACAGTGCATGATGGTCGGATTGCCTGTTGCGAAAAACGCTTCCTGTACTTAACATACACTAAACAGTTTAGCAACAGTAACAATGTATGGACGCGTGAGCGCCACGCAGCGCCGAGCCGCCAGCCGGTCACTTGTTTTGTTTTTGAAATTCTTCCTCGATGGTCGTGCCGCAGAGGTGTTCTCGTGCACTGAATTATGAGCCTCTTTCACTATGTTCATGATTGCGAGAAAAATCTTCAAAGCTGATATTTTCAATACTCGCATTCTTCATGTAATTCCACATAGAATAGAATGTGATCTCATAAAATCGGGACCGGCTGGAATGCGTGCTAAACGTAATATCGGCGCGGCGACTTGAAAATATGTATATTATAAACGTTTCGCGTTTCTGCTAGCCAAGTAGTAACTTGAATATTATAGTTTTTATATCAAGTGAGTATTTATTTCTTTATTTATTAGCACTCCCACATTGTACATATTAAAATATTTCAGGTAATTACATTGGAATGAATATAATAATATAGGCACTGATATGTACAACAAGTACGGCGTACATAACATTCGCCACATAAAGGAAACCCTTTTGATTTTAATTGCCGTGCAATAGGAAGTAAATAAAAAAAATGGATAAGAATATAGGGAACGTGCACGTCGAAAGCTCCGCCATCTGGTAGCGCAATCTGAATCTTTCAGCCTATCGATATTTGGCATTGATGTAAAATATTAATATTAAATGGATGAAAAATAACATTTCATTTGTTGATAATTTATTGCTGTGTATCTGGATGCTCCAAAACATAAAAATAAACACATCAAATGGTGTAAAATTCAATTACGTTCCCAAGAATAGTACCTAAGTACTTACTACATTCTATGGTTATGTTAAAATAGACAAAAATAATAAAAGCTGTATAAAACATACATAAGTATGAGTTGCAAAAGCATTTAGAAATGTCAAATTACGTAATTTGTAAAAATAAAGGAGTTTTGAAGACAATATTCAATACAAACAAATCACTGCCTCGGTGGCGTTATTGTATTAGGGTACGACTGCAATGCTGAGGTCTCGGGTTCGATTCCCAGGTCGGGCAAAGTGATATTGGATTTTTCTCATCAGTATCAGCTCGGAGTCTGGAATTTGTGCCCGATATGGCGAATTAATGAATGAATGAAAATTTATTTGCTAGAATGTGGTTACAATAAATAGATGGTACAATGAAATCAGAATCACACACTGTCATCATTGACGTGCAAATATTTAAAACTAGATATTTTTAAAAGTGGTATAGGTACTTTTTGCCCCGCCCTACCCTACATTGTAATATTTAATTTATTGTTTTTTCAAAGTTATATACCCGTATGATATTATTATGTCTAAAAATATATTATTATTATCTTATACCTATAGTTCTTACATGTCAATTTTATTTTATTAAATTTAATATACATATTATCCATAGCGCCATGTCACATAATATTAGCTAAATATTAAACATTTGAAATTTCAGTCTATAATTAATGTATTTATTACCTTATCGTCAATATTCTTATCGTCAATATTCTTATCCTTATCGTCAATATTCTTATCATTTAAAAATTCATTAACATTGTAGATTTTCTCTAAAAGTATTTTCATTAATATATTTTTAAATTCGCTAATTTTACTTGTCTTAAGATATACTGGTAAATGATTGTATATCTTAACGCCCATACAGTAAGCATTTTTAGTAAAAACATCACGTTTTTGCAATGGTATATATAATCTATCTTTTAATCTCACACTCCTACATCCCATGTCCTCCATGGTAGGAAATAATGAGGAGTGTGTTCTGACAAACATAGATAGTTCATAAATGTAAAGGCAAGGGAGAGGCAATATTTTTAATTGTTTGAACAAAGGTTTACAGCTTTGTATATTGGGTACATTACAAAGAGCCCTCACACATTTTTTTTGCACTATGAATGCTTTTTGCATGTCTACTGAGTTTCCTCACAAAATGAGCCCGTATCTCAGTGTTGATGCAACATATCCATGATACGATAACAGTGCTGCTTCTATGGATACTATGTTCTTTAACCTATGCAATGCAAACACAAATCTATTCAGCTTGTTACATAGACGTTCTACATGTGGTTTCCAAGTAAGGTGCTCATCTATTTTTAACCCTAGAAAAATGGTTTCCTTTGTTTTTTCTATTTTTTTATTTTCAAACTGTATATTAATATCAAACGCTCTACTGTGTCAATTTTTAAAATTGATAGTTTTAGTTTTTTAGATATTAATCTTTAAATTATTATTTTGTAGCCAAATTACAAGGTTGCTGAGAGTTTTATTAATTTTATCACTAATATCTTTCTTTTCCTTGGCTTTTATTATTATTGTTGTGTCGTCAGCGAATAAAATGCAATCGTTATCAGTTGCATTTGGGAGATCATTTATGTATAGTAAAAATAAAAGTGGTCCTAGCACACTTCCTTGTACTACAACTGGTTCCTGGTACTCCAGAATAAATTTGTTCGTAACTAGACCTGTACGCTTTTTTTTGGTTATGTGCGGTTTTCGTTATTTCTACGCATTGCTTACGATTACCTAAATAACTATTTAACCAATCTAAAATTTTTCCTCTTATTCCATAATTATACAGTTTATCTAACAATATATTGTGTGAAACAAAGTCAAAAGCTTTGCTCATATCCCAAAATAGCGATAGGCTCGCCCCCTATCAAATCATGGGACAGAATATTATGCACGGCGAAACGGCTCATACACATAAACACTGCACGGCGTCGCGCCGTCCCATGACGCGACGCCGTGTTATCCGCAGGTGGCTCTTGTGTCGATTTTGTGCTGCTACGTAAAATTCGTGCACGTTCTCTATACCACTTTTAAACTTCCACAAATAGACTTCTGATTTCACAGAATTTATTTTTCGTATTATTTTCTGTTTCATCTTAAATAATGTACATCAAACATAGGAAACTACCTTATTATGCATTCAACTGTTGTGTGGATTATAAGATTACTAAGTGTTACTCGCGGCTTCGCCCGCGTGAAAAGGCTTGCCCGCTACAAAACTCTCTAAAACACAGTACGACGCCAGCGCCATCTACTTAATGAATCGGATTTTAAATATCCATTATTTCCCATGGGAGTAAATTACCGGGATAAAAAGTAGCCTATATGTTAATCCAAGACATGACCTACCCTTATGCCAAATTTCATCCAAATCCGTTTAGTTGTTTCTGAGTTTACTTCTAACATACAAACATTTTCACAAACTTTCGCATTTAAAATAGTAGTAAGATTATGCAAATGAGGTAAATTAAGTCAAAATGTTAGTATTATTATTTACATTATTCAATGTAGGGGAGAGCCATTTATGATGAATGCAAATTCAACCATAAAGCGCGAAAAGACGAAATAACGTGCCAAAATGACGAGTGTCCAATTAAAAGCTTCTTCCACGCCCATTATGTGTAATTGGTACGTTCACGGCGTGACTTCAGGATCGATCCTTCCGACGGCAACTATTTTTTGATCATCAAATACATCTTAAGGCTGACGTCCACAACAAAATCTTACGTCATAGTCCAATCCACGAAATTGTTTTATAAAACGCAAAAAATCCTTTTAATTACTACCTACTACATAATGTGGTAGTTCGATAAAGAATCGCGTGATCTTATAATTCTTAACATGTTAATGACCATTGGGTCTACTCTGTAAACACGAATTCAAAACAGTTTCAATTCCAATCTAGAAGTTATCGGTACTCTTGACCAAATCGAGTCCATTAAAATAAATAAAATAAAATAAGCCTTTATTGCTGTTCGCTGTCTCTGAATTAAAGTTACAGTTGATTGATTTTTTATATTCTAATGAAGCTATATAATTATACCTACTTAATCTAAGTTTTAATTTTAACTATCTATAATATTATCACCATATTATGTACCTACAATATCGGCAATCGGTGTATCTGCTTGTGAAACAGCTTGTCTTTCGACAAAGGCCTCCTCTAAATTTTTCCAATATGTTCTATCCCGTGCTATGCGGGGCCATATAGGGCCTGCTACTTTTTTAATATCATCCTCCCAACGTCTGAATTGCCTTCCTTTACATCTTTTGCTGTCTCTTGGGTACCACTCTGTGACCTTATTTGTCCATTTTTCTTGCTTCTCCCTCAACATATGTCCCGTCCATCGCCATTTTAATCTTTTATATGTTTTAAGAGAGTTTTTAAATTTTGTTTTGTTTTTTATTTCTATTAATGTTATTCTGTCTCTTCTTTTAATGCCAACCACGCTTCGCTCTATACCATTTTGACATACCATTACTTTATTTTTTAGTTGTTCTGTTAGTGACCATGTTTGACAGCCATAAGTTAAACATGGTAGAATACATATATTAAATATTTTCCTTTTTTCTGTAATGGGCATATCCTTATTTTTCATAATTTCGCTGAGTGACCAAAATCTTTTCCAGGTATTAGCAACTCTCCGATCTATTTCTTTCTGCATTAAGTTTTCATTTGATATCATCTGGCCTAAATATATATAATCGTTTACGTTTTCAATTTCTTCGTTGTTTACTTTAATAGCATATTTTTCTGGAGAATTACTCATCACCTTAGTTTTTGTTGGGTTCATTGATAAACCTGCTTTTGCGCTCTCCTCAGATAGTTGTTGTAACATTTTTTCTAAGGTGTTTGGACATTCCGAGAATAATATTATGTCGTCTGCAAAGCGTAAATGATTTAGGTTCTCTCCATTTATATTTATTCCATATTTGGACCAGTCTAGATTTCTGAATATCAATTCTAATACCGCTGAGAACAATTTAGGCGAAATTGGATCGCCCTGCCGAACTCCTCTTTCTATATGAAATTCTTCACCCACAGATTCCGTTTTCACTTGTGCTGTGCTTTTTGCGTAGATATTCTTGAGGATTCTGATATATTTTGCAGAAACTCCCTGACTTTCTAGTGCTTCCCATATACAATGATGTTCTAGAGAATCGAATGCCTTCTTAAAATCCACAAACCCTAAGAAATATACTTTGTTATATTCCTTGTATTTTTGTAGAATCTGTCTTAGTACATGGATGTGATCAATGGTGGAGAAGTGACTGCGAAATCCAGCTTGTTCTTTCGGTTGGTTTTCGTCAAGTACTGTAGTTATTCGAGACAGCAATATTTTTGAAAAGATTTTATAAATGTTGGACATTAAGCTTATCGGTCTATAGTTTCCGATGTCCCCTTTATCTCCTTTCTTGTGTATAAGTGTGATAGTTGACTTAGTCCAATCTTTGGGTATTGTTTCTGTGATCATAATTTCATTAAAAATATCTGTTAATTTATCAACAATTGCTGGCATCGTAGCTTTCAGAATTTCATTTGTTATTTGATCCAATCCAGGTGCTTTTTCTACTTTTTGTGTTTTAATTGCTCTGATTGTTTCTTCTTTTAGTATGATGGGTATTGGCTCTACATCTTCTCTTATCATGTTGCTTTCCGTTACTGTTGAGATAGAGTGTTGACTTTTATACAAGTTTCTGTAGTAGTGCGTGGCAATTTTTAATATCTTCAACCTGTCAGCAGTATACTTTCCGTTCTTCATTTTTGCATTGGGCATCCAATCTTTCCCTTCCTCCAATTCTTTAGATGCCTTCCTTACGCCTCCTGTTCGGATTATATGCTTCTTCATAGTATTTGTTCTTTTTATTTTTCTATCCTTCCTCAGCTGTGCATTTATCTTTTTACTTAGCTCTGATATTTTTTTACGTATTTCACTATTCTGTCCTCCTTGTATAAGATTTTTCCTTTCTTCTAGTAGTTTTTTTGTTTCCATTGAAATAGACTTTTTTATGCCTGTGATTGTTTTTCTTGTTTCAGTTTTCAAAATATTTATAAGAGTATCATATTTTTCTTGCATTGACATTTTGCATTTTTCATATTTCTTTATTGCTGTCTCTAGGTTTTGAATAAGGTTTTTATTACTGCTACTGGTGTTGACAACGGGCATCTTAGGCCATGCAGGTATACATTTACTATGAAATGTCCTGCTGATTTTCTTGCTTTCTACTGTTAATGTAGCTCGAACCATCCTATGATCCGTATTAAAATTAAAATTATTTATAATTGAAACATCTTTAAAGGATTTCCTATTATTTGACATAATAAAGTCGATTTCATTCTTATATTTTCCGCTTGGTGATATCCATGTCCATTTCCTTTTCTTATTCTTTTTGTAGAAACTATTTAAGATGCTCAGTTTATTTTCTAGTGCAAAGTCTACTAATCTTGATCCGTTTCTGCTTCTGCTGCCTATGCCATATTTTCCTATAGTGTATTCTTCACCTGTCTGGCATATTCCTATCTGAGCATTGAAATCTCCCATAACTATGACATTTTTGTGGGAGCTATGAATTGTGGATTGTAATTTTCTATAGAATTGTTCTATTTTTGTGACATCTTCTTTTTTATTTGATTCAGTTGGTGCATATGCTTGAATAATGGACCATATTTTGTCTTTTTCTCTATTAAAGGGAAGTATTATGTTGAGAACCGCTATTCTTTCCGAAATTCCTTTTATCTCGACTATTTGTTTTTTAAGTTGCTTCTTAACTAAAAATCCTACTCCGTATAATCCAGGTGTTTCCCCTTTGTAATGTAAAATATAATCTCCGTAATCTATTATTCTCTCTCCAACTCTTCTCACTTCACTCATACCCAAAATATCCCATTTAATATGTTCAAGTCCGAGTCCGAGTCCGAGTCGAGTCCATTATGGGATTGTAATTGGAATCGAGTATGCGGTCGGATATCTGTGTGGCCATACATTATCGATTAAAAATACAGTAAATAATTTAACGCGTGTAATTTTGATTATGCCAGTCGGAAACGTTTCCTATAATTTAAATTTTAACGAACATATTCTGGGAACTTACTTAATAAAATTACAATTATATTTTTATATTATTTTCAAACAAAATATCAAAACAGTGTTACATTACGGCAGAATAAGTTGTCTTTGTCTCAACTATTTATTACGGAAGAAGAAATGCCGGGCAAACGACAAAATTTCAATCAAGCAGAGGTACACAGCAGAAATATAATGCTCTTTGGGTACAGATAATGCAACACAATCAAGGGATACAACGCTATCGTTCAAATAAGTATATTTTAATGTCTCGTTTCTCATATTATTTTTTTATTATTGAGTGCGGTGTTTATTTAAGTTTCAAATGCGTAATACTGGCGCTGTGTAGGCCTCGGTGCAGCGCGGCACTGCGCACTTTATACTGAAATATCGGCGTTGTGGACACTTAAACCATTTATGCCCGATTTCTAAATCTCCCAGTTAAACTTTTAATAACTATTGGTCCATTAAGTTAAACTTAAGGTAAACGTCGGTTATCTTTCACTGTGTTACTGAACATAATATAATGAAGCATTCGATAACTATGAAGCCGACAACCAGTTCCTTATTTTGCTACTAGATAGCTCTTTTTTTAGCAGTCGACTTTAAAATGGATTTTATTACTAAAATTCGTAACTAATAATTGTTTAAATACAAAAATAACTTATTTTAACATAGATCAACGCCTAAAAATTATTTTAATTGTATTTTGTGGTAATTTGTTCTTTGTCTCTGGCTGATGAAAGACATCATTTCCGAATTAAAAAAAAAAGTCAAACAGTTCAACAAAATGTCTCATGTCATGCTGGCACTAGTTTGCGAATTTGTGTTTTACGTCGTTTTATATAGAATTTGAGAATTTATAACACTACTGAAACTGTTGTGATTGGCCGTATCAATTTTGTTCCTCCTTATTGTAAATAATATCTAACAAGTGGCCGTCGTTTGTCACAAAATGACACGTCAAATAGTTATGGAACAGATAAACGGCAAAAATGGCCAGTTAAGTTAAAGTAAGTTGAAGCTGAGTTTATCTTGCAGTGTGCCGTTCAGAAACGCAGTTTCATGGGTTATCGAACCAATAGCGCTAACGAATAGATAAACTGCCGTCAATAGTACTTCAGAAACCAAGCATTAGACAATCACTTAGACGGGGACGCGTTGATAACTGTTTCTAGAATAACTTGTAATATTTCAATTTAAATTAGCAATTGATACTCATTGGTAATGCAGAAATTTAAGATCTATTATTTACATATCTATTATTATTAAAAAAATATGGTATTTTAATATAAAATGTATTATTTATCCTTACTTAATTTTAAACATTATACATTTTGTACTTGAATGAATTTGAAGTTGAAATTTTAATGTTAAATCAAATTCTAACCAAGCACGCGATATGAAACAAAAAACACAATAAATTATAAAATCAAGATTGTTTGAGGCTAAAACACGTTAGAGTAAAATATGAAATACAAATATAAGACTTAGTGCGAGCAGCAACATATTTTTATGCGATTATAGTGTTGCGGAAATTAATAGAGTATAAACAGTAATGTCAGCAGGTTGACAAAAAAAAAATCTGTCATTTTGGTAGGCTCTCGCGATACGATTTTTTCCAAAGTAAATTGCAGCAGGTAGAGTTTTACAGCCCGGCGGCGAACTGTTTTAAATCGCGCGATTGTAAAATCGTGTGGCAAAATTGTAATCGTAGTCGCGACGGGCGTAACAGAGAACGCTAGCGCCGCTGCAGACGCCACTGACACCCGGAGCGCCACGGGATATAAAGAGAGCTGAGCGGTGCCAAATTTTTCATTCGCCGGCTCGCAGATACCTGTACGTGTTATATTATCGCCACACGTCACGGGAGGCGGTGCCGTTTTTTCATTATGGAACTCGAATTACGTCTAATTTATTTGGAATTCGCTGTGCGATTATAAACAGTTTGGATAGCGGTGGTTTTTCGCTCTCTCGTAGGTTTTAAAGTATCAGTACGAAATTTATGTGCGATAAAAATAACGTTGCAACACATTTGCATTAACAACCTGTTAAATCGATCATTACTTATTAACTAACAAGAATTATACGACGCAATAGTTAATATGTTGTATGCTATATATAGCCACTTAAGAAGACTTTTTAGTAAACGGAAAAACGGGGCAGAGCGAGCGCTTGCATAATGCTAAATACCATCCAGAAATTGCAGATTGAAATATTTTTAAAGTGCTGCATGTAAATAAAACAATAAATCATTTTTTCTATCTTTCTAAATAAACTGCGATCGTCACACTGTTATGTCCCATTAGGCCTAGTAATTACGCTGGTCACAATGTCTTTCAAACCGGAAGACATCACTGCTTGCACGTAGCTGTTTGTCGGCAGGAGTAGGACGAACTGCCGCATGCGAGAGACCTATTCAATATCGCGTATGATTATGTTGACTAAGATATAGTACAAATATATTAGGACGACACACTTATGTCAGATGCCAAAACTCAAGTGTAATATTATAACAGGCACAAGCCGTAGTTTTGTGCGTACACATTACAACTCGTCACTGTATTAATAGATCGGACACGGTCGCTCTTTGAATAATTGATATTTGAAGACTATGCGGATTTTTATTAAATATCGGTAGGTACGGCAAAGTGACCGCTTTACACTTTAGTGCAGTACTATCCAAGTAAAGCTTCGACTAACAAGAAACATGGTAAACCCTATGATCGTTATAATCCCGTTGGCCAGAGTAATTGCTTCTTCACACTGCGCCTGAAAGACCTTTTGATGTAAGGATTTGATGGTTTTACGTGGTTCCTACGTTTGCGTGTACGTCAAAGAAGATAAAGGAGGAGATATCCTAAAAATGTTTCCGGCGTGCCAACTGGGTCACATGTCCGACATCAATAACCGAGTAGTATATATAGCCAACATGTAGAATGCGTTAAAAGATTAATGTGAACCGTTTTATAAAAAGTTTTCGCGTAAAGGGCGCCGTGTTTTTTTAGGTGGTTCTCAAGGGCGTTGGTCCAATTTGTCTACCCTAATTGAAAAGACAACAATACGCCGCCGGCTACTTACGTACCGAGAATTTGGCATATTTCTGACATTCAAAAAGAATGGAAGAAAGTAAGGGCCACGCCACACTGCGATGTAGTTTGTTTCACCGATTTTTGTCGAGGTTATATTGACCATAGAATTATCTACAAAACGTGATGAAAACTCTCCAGTTTTCATACAAAAATTCATCAGCGCAAATTGCGTTTGGTGACATCATAGTCCGATGGGATCCGACCTTCGTCATATCTAAAAATAACGCGTATATAGTATTTACAACTTAATTAGCAAAATCACGTATGTAAAGAGCAATTTGTGACGAATGACATCGACGGGGTAGCATTGGTCGTAAGCAGTAGGTGTGTCGCAACGTTATGGTCCGTAACGCGAGACTTGGCGAGTACAATTCACACCTCCAGGTAAATATTTGACCATACTTGAAAACGTATGCAATGTAATCAGACTAGTTAAGATCAACAATGGCAGACGTTTAGGAAACATAACTTTGTTATGTCAATCGTACAATACAAATAAATAAGTCCAATAGTCGCGTAATCGGTCTGGGGCTTTGTATTTATTTATTTACTTGTTGTACGGAAGGCTTACAGACTAATAACATATCGAGTTTAATTTTAAATAACGTAATAACTTAAATTGCTAATTACAAGCCCCCATCTATAAATAATCAAGTACAAACATGTTACAAACGCCAAATAATATTCGGTCATCACACTATGAGTACGGAACGGTTCCAGTAAATACTAGGCAAAAAAAACTTGTGCCAACACTCCTTTAGCCTTATTTATAGTGGTACAGAACAAATCAATGTTAAGGTTCAAAGTCAATTCATTAAAGCCTTAGCAACTTCGTGAAAGAAAAGCAATCTGTCTGTATTTACTCGTTGTAAGGGATGTGGATAGTAAAGGTCTTTGCCTAAAGTTCAGCTGATTAGGGGCCATTCATTTATTACGTAAGACGATTTTTGGGTGTCGATCATGTCTTATTTTTTCTTACCACGGGGTGGGAGGGAGTCTCGATAGCTCTTACGTAAGATTACAAAAATGCGCAAAGTTAAAATTATAACTTGAAAAAGCGCGGGCGACCGCGCGAGTAGTGTATAGTGCCCGGTTCGCTCGATGTAGGTAGGGTTGCCAACCGTACTATAATATATAGTATTGTACTGTATTTCGGGACTCCGTACTATATACTGTTGAAGAAATATATAGTACACGAAAATACTATATTTCAGTACAATAGATCAATGTTTATATTTTGCAACACTAAAACTAATAAAATAAAATTAACTTGTCTCGTTTCTTTGACTTGACTAGAAGATGTTTCGACGAATAAAACAAAAAAGAAAGTAAATCTTTAATAAAAATGAGCTTTTGATTTATATTAATTTAAAAAAATTACTGGAATAAAGCTTATGCGAGTTTTATTGAAGACAAAAAATTGTTAAAGAATGCAAAGAAATATAGATTTTATAAAAAATATAACTTAGTAAATTTTTTATTCTTCCCATAAAATACTATATTTTTTAAGCCTACTATATTTTTATAGCTTTTTTAAAAAAATACTATATTCAGACAAAAAAATGTTGGCAACCCTAGATGTAGGTAAAGATGAATTATTAAAAACAAAGTTTATTACTAACAAAAAATTTAAATTATTAGAACATTTGTAAGTACAAATAAACATTTCAAGAAGCACATCTCCGTGTATACCAGCTGACATCAACTTCTGCAAAAGTACCCAGTGATGTATCCGATCAAAACACTTACTATAATCTATGTAACAATAATTAAATGGATTATATTAATTGCGTATTTGTGAAAATAAAAGATATATATTTTAAAAGAAATATAAATATATATTTTATAACTAGAAGAGAAACAATACAAATACGTTTCAATCGAATAATAAAAGAACATTACTCAAATGTTAATTGTAACACCAACAATGCTGTTAAACGAAAGTTAATGTCTAATATTAGTCAATATTATTCTACCGATGTTACATGAATAACCACAAAGAACATATTCGCAAAGTTTCATAACAATGAAAATAACAAGCAAAGGAGATTTATAACTTATTATTTGTAACGTAAACTAAGCCGCAACAAACAACGTTATTTTATGTACATTGTACTCATATATTTTGAAACACAATACATTTATTGTGTATGGGGATCTCATTGGTGTAGATGCATTAGACTGTGAGACACTGGATTCGATTCTCAGGTAGATAATCAAATCTATAATATGTTGATCAGATGACAAACGCGTTGCCCGCGATACGATTATGTGCATGATGTGGCGATAGCCTTGTCTCCTATCACTGTGTAACGGAAATAAGCTCATTCTGCGCTACATACCCCTTAAAGGTTCATGGTTATTAGCATGATTATGTACGTATCTATAGATCAGAAACAATTTAAATGTGGGCAAATAGGCGCGTGCATGTTGTCTTTGATTACATTACAGAGGCGTTTAAACTTGGACACACAACAATCGAAACGCATAATCATTTCCGTGCTCTCGTAATACATGCTGAACAGAAACTTACACGAGTAAGAGGTATATTATTCGTAAAGATTTAGCACAAACAATCTCATTTAATTCTGATATAATTAGCACAACATGAAACACGTAAACAAATATTTAAATGTTTAAAGAAATTTATTCTCAAAAAAGACTACAGTCACTTACATGAGAATACAATTTGCATAAAAATAGACACGATATTGAACATTGTTCGCACAATGATGCAGTTCCAACACATTCACCATACCTATTGGTACTTACTTGATGTCTTGATCAGTATTTTTGTACAAATATTTATAAACCAAATAATAATTATGTTATCGATATGGCAATTGACGACAGACTCAGTTCACTTCACATAATGGGACGGAAATAAGATCGACGCACTTTGGGTGCCCTAGTTATGTATGTTGTGGTAGTGGCAATGAACAAAAACCATATTATTTTAAATGTTATGTAAAAAGATGCAATTAGCGCTGGAAATGACAAATACGAAATAAACCTTGTTAGTATTTAAATACACTGTGTAATGCGACTTAATAAGAGGTAATAAAGTTCAAAAGGCATCCCTATGTAAAAGGGGTTCGGTACTCACAAAGTTAATTATGTCGGAGCTGGAAAATATGAAGCATTCAGGAATCAACGCAGCGAGAATGTACAGATATTAAATGGCTACTTTAAGCACACAAATTTTTAATTAAATGTAATTAAATGCAAAATATAAACTTAATAATCAACAGCATATTACAAGATAGGAAAACATATTATTGCTATTAGGTGAAAAGACATGTTTAGTACAGTTGTGGAAAAATTAAGTTGGGTCTCACACAGTCTTGCAGACAATCGATAGCAGAACCATGCTCTTCCGGGAACATAAATATATATGTATGCACACATTTTATATTATGAACGCGATCTCACCGGCGCGGCCGTCACTGGAGCACCGGGGCTCTCAGTGAGTTGTCAGACGGCGAGATATAACATGACGCGGTTCCACCACGGCGAGCGGGCAACGGCTGTGTGTGGCCAAAGTTTAATTTAGTCGAACTATTACCCAATGATATATTAACGTAATTGTACTCACGGCAAATGTGTGTACTGTTCTCAAATGACACGTAAACAAAGCCCGTGCTGCGTGTCTCTCATTAATTATAATCATTATTGGGTAGTGGAAGAAAGCAGATACCGGGCAGACTACACAATGGCCACACCAGAACTAGGTTAATTGAAGACAACAGCCATCGCCGCCGGCTGACGGCGAGATCCGATCTCCGCGTGGCTCTAAATTAATACTTTAATAAAATGGACGACAGCGTTTGTGACTGCAGTAATGTAACCTGCGCCCTGAGAACCTTACTCACCGATACGTACAATATACATGCTTTACGAATGTGTGAAACCGCGAATCATGCGACTGAGGCGAGGATCTAATAGAAACGACTCGTTTCGAGGCCTATCTCATGCAATGATTGCTTCCTCAGTAGAGACTCAACTCAACTCAGTAGACTTTTATTGTGTTAATTAGTTTCAAGTGTGAATCTCATAGCACGAAACGCTCAAAAGAGAGCTTTCTGTCAATTCTCGCCCGTCTCGCGAAAAATTGATCTTGTGTGAATCACATTTCATACGTCAGTCAATACTCAAATCAATAATTTCATGATATGGATAACATTGTATTAATATGTATTGCGGGTTACCTTTATTGATTGATAGAAATGTAGTATTGTTTCGTTTCAAGAAATCTATATAAAAGCCCTACGTCAACAGGTTAAAAGCGCAGTTTGATAATGCAAACCTGGAACGAAACCCAGAAAATAGGTCGACCAACTCTACAGCCGAAGCGATTCAACATATATCTGCAGTGCGACACCACCTTTTACATTGATTTCTGAGGTCTGGGATACACTTCTTCTAAGTCGTTGGCTACGTTTTGGGTCAAAGGTAGTATTTTAAACTATTGTGTCACGTTTCTGAATAGCGGAGGCTTGAATACCAAATATCTTTATATAGAATGGTTCGTTCGGAAAAGCTAATGAGTTTATTTGGTGCCACTCGCTAAATATAACTTTGCACCTGTATTCTTTACGGGGCAGACAGAATTGTAACTAGAGACACTACGAGCTTATTGTTTGTTATATTCACAAATTCCAATCCCGGAAAAATTACGTGTGTTTTGAGAATTGCCTCACACAAATTTTATTCGCCCGACCTCAGAATCAAACCTCCATCGGATACACAGCCTAACTATACAGACACTACCATTAATGAGTCGTCTAGGTAAAATATGATAACATTATATATATAAGTTTAACACTCGTGGTACTGGGCTGTGCTTGTATGATTTTAATGCACAGCGTCGCTCGCCGAACAATGCGCAGTGGACACAATAAGCTAACGTAATGTGAGGTAAACGGTATACCGCTTCCTGGCAAATGGACCCTCGGAGAATATTAAATACGGCCACAAACGTTGTTCTCATAGCAAATCATATGGGGAGATCGTTGGACCCGTGTCGTCGAAAACTTGATGAGTTCAAGTCGATCTTGAAAACTTAAAGCTTTTCGCAGTGAAAAGACCGCTGCGACGAAAAAAGTATTTGTATGAAGCATTAATTGTATGATCGACAAATACTTGTTTCGAATGTGGATGCTGTGAAATCCAAAGTTTAGTCATTTTTGTATTTCCTGATCACAGCCAGAAAAAAATATCCCAGATAGGTTTAAAACAAACTCGATTTATTCGACGTATGTACTTTTATAACAAAAAAAAAAAACAGGCAAACTGAGTTGCACTTATGACAAAACAATATGAGGTTCCGTTGTTACCGGCTATTAGTATAACTATTGACAAAGATTATGAAGTAGTATTTTCCAACACAAACTGTAAAGAACTCGTATACTCGACGACTGGCCTTCAGTTTTTGTTCCGAGTGTAGTCGTTACCACCAAACAGTTTAATTTCGACACAGTACATGTACAGAATGTTGAATTTAATTAAACCAAAGCTTCCGGGATGCGTCGCTTCACAAGTCCATGCATATTAAACCACATTATTATGTAGCACTACTTTACACATTAAAATAAATTCAAGTATAAAGTCATACATATCATTATATACGAGAGACAACCATACCCCTGATCATACTAACTCGCTGAGATACAGGATATTTACTCAAACAACATCCAGATCAGAAACAAATATTTACAAATCACCCAAACACTCATCTCGTTGCAGGAATCAAATCAGCGGCTTTTACACCAACCATCACCAAACTAAAGAGGCTGCCGTATGACTTTCATTAATTATCGTAAAAGTTTTATGTACTAGTCACTCTGAAAAAGAAACGGCACGTGCAAAAGTAACCAAGCCACAATGATTACAACTGAATTAGTTGCTGTCAGTCACACCCACACAACATTAAACTGGATCAAAGTTCAATGACATCGAAATAGTGAAATCCATTCATCATACAACCATCACTGGAGCAGTGGAGCGAGTTGGTGCTACGAATAATTACCGGCAAGACATCGACCGATGATGTCATCACGCTGAAAGCCAAATAGGACGTTCGTTTTTTTTAGATAGAATACTTGTGTTTTACATTTGCGTTAACGTGTTCGAAAGTGTGAACCGCACAAAAGTTCATTCATAGTGATAATGAGGGCGTGAGCAGCGAGCAGCAGGAAGGCACTGTGGCCAAGCGTTCCGGGAAGCGGCGGCAGGCGGCAGACGATGCGCAGACGACGGTGACGTCACGCCTTCATCAGTCAATTAGGGCATCGCGCTGCTCAGGCTCCGCACAAATCATTTATTTAGACCACGTATATTATAATTGAATGTTACTATTCATTACGTTCACGCGAATGTATTAAATTTACTGTGAGATAATAGGATTGAACAAAGCATACAATAAATATATATACTAATATTATAAAGAGGAAAGATTTGTATGTAAGTATGTTTGTAACGAATAAACTCAAAAACTACTGAACGGATTTCGATGAAATTTGGCACACGGGTAGATCATGTCCTGGATTAACATAGGCTTTACACTTTTTATCCCGGAAAAACTTTTTCACGCGGGCGAAGCCGCGAGCAGAAGTCTAGTATTTTATAAGCTTAGACTACCTATATTTATGAATAAGGGACTTACTACATTTATTCAGCTCCATTCGCTTTTCGCTGGACGATTTTGGTTACACTTGTACAGTTTCGCTTCTATCAGCCGCGTACAGCCGGAACAGCGCTTTACGCGGCAGAACAGCGCTGAACACTGGCGTTAGCGTGCGTATGATAAAAACACACTTTTCCTTCTTTTATGCCTGTTTGCCGCGAAAGCTGAATAGACGCGGAGAGCTGGACGGATGCGTACGCATCTCCATACAAAACTAGTGTTTTCTATGGACAAGAGCTGAATTGAGCTGAATAAGTGTAGTTAGTCCCTAAGACCTGTATATATATACAAAAGAAGCAAATGAGTTGGATGTAGTCATATCATCTATCAGTCACGTAATAATAAAAAAATATGAGTTTATTAATTTCTTCAAATCTATACTAACATTATAAAGAGAAAACCTTTATGAATTTGTAGGTGCTAAGCTCTGGAAGTATTAAACCGATTTAGAAAATTTGTTACATTACTAATATTTATCCCGTAAAAACTTATTTACGCGGGCAGCGCCGCAGGCAAAAGCTAGTCAATAATAAAATTATGTTTTATAATTATTTTATTAAGTAGGTGTTATATTTTGAATATGACTTGTTGATAGCATCAAATGCTAACATACAACTAAGTTAATAAAATTCCATACACAAAACTCTGCACCACCTTAAGGTTGACTGGTAGAGAATGCCTACGGCATTAAATCCGCCTATGTACATTGATTGTATATGAAGTGCATAAATAAATAAATAAAACTATCATTTAATCAATGAAATGTTATAATTTAAATTTAATTTCTTTTAACTTATTTCATTTCAATATCTTTTTTAATTTTAG
Organism: Sphinx pinastri; assembly: GCA_947568825.1. Classification (NCBI taxonomy): domain Eukaryota; kingdom Metazoa; phylum Arthropoda; class Insecta; order Lepidoptera; family Sphingidae; genus Sphinx; species Sphinx pinastri. The sequence continues at coordinate 21,084,942 of OX387617.1, forward strand.
ATTTTAAAAGAAATAGGGCTCAAGTTACGATGATGGTTCGAAAAAATTAAAAAATTGCATCTGTTGTGCAAGAATTTAATGAAAAAGGCTCTCGCGCGCGTAATACAAAATACCACCCATGCCGCGTTACCGGTGTACATAAAGCCGTCGACCTTGAGGCAAAATCTCCAAGCCGCACCATAATACGGCTATAGCATGCCATTGAAACGAGGAACGCCAAGGCCGTAGAGTCAACGACAGCACAGGACGTCACCTGTCCCGCCCACCGATTTATAAACGTAGACAATAATTATGACAACACTAAACGCGCTAAACTACCAGTGGGGGCTGGCGACTGACGACGGCGACGTTACAACCGTTGTTGATCGCCCAGCCGCGTATCACATGGACGGATGTGAATTGTAAGACCATGTCTTTTTATAAGAACAGACACAGTGACAAGCATATTCAGGGTTTCGGTAACGGTGCGCTCTCGTTTGGTTATAAAATGCGCCGTTATTTGTTTTTGCTATCAGCACACGGTCACCGCCCGGGAGCTCCTGCACGGCTGCGTACGCTCCCAGTTTGTGGATGTCTCGCGTCTGTTTCGCGCACGAACTCAATGGCATCGGATGTATCGTTTATAATTGTAAAGACATATAGTGGCAGAAATAACAATTTGTAATAAACGAGCGTTTGACCGGCGCGGCGTTCCCTGGTGAAATCAAAAATCTATACACAGCCGTTTATAAAGATAGATGTTATATTATGTTTATTCCTCGCGTCTTGTTTACAGGTGTCTCTGGTGACTGAGCCACCTGACCTGCACTAGACTAGCGTGGCAGATTATGGTGAACTCTTAGGTTCCCATAATCACAACAAGTTATGCGACATTTACAAGCTTGTGAAATAGTCGAGCCACCATAATTGTAACTTTAAAAAAAACTGACTGATATAAATACAATGCATCGTTGTAGCACAATTTAGAGGAATTTGCATGTAAATTAGTTACTTGTCGAGTCGGCCAGCTGGCGAGATGTGATTTAAAACAATATTCCCGTAGGCGTTGCGTCTTGCGAGGCGAACTGCATTTGCTTCCAGAAATGGAAGCTGAGCTAAACTATCCGTTCCAGAAGTTTCTTTGTTAAGTTGAACCGGGGAGGTCGATGCACTGTCTTATAATATTAACTCGCATGTATAGTAGTAGCTCAGGGTGTTGTTAAAGTGTTGGTTGCAGCTTGCTTCGTATCTCGCCTTCGTAGTTTACACTTACGATATGGATGCTGTTCATATTGTGCGTTAATATATTTGTTTTAGTTATAAAAGTTACATGTCAGCCAGGAAGTCGCTTTACCCTCGTTAAAAACAATTAATGTATAATAATTCTGTTATTTATGGACAAATAACACAACCCTGGTATTGCAGATGTTCATGGGCGGCGGTGATCACTTATCATCAGGTGAACCGTATGCTCGTTTGCCCCTATATCAAAAAAAAGCCTAGCAAAAATTTCGCCCCTATGTATTAAATTACAAGAATACGATGTACGCGTAAAAACACGTATTACATATTCTTCCCTAATGTAGGCATAGTTATGCAAATGCTACAGACATGGAACACATCCATCGCGTATTCTCCCTTATGCCTTTATTTTATTAACTGAATGGTGAGATATTCGCTCGCCTAATGGTAAACGCCACGATTGTCATACACAGGAGCAACACCACAGCACCCACAACATTGAATTACAAGACTACATACGACAGTGAACTACATACGCGTGGCAAAACTAGAGTCTAGAATTAAGATTTAAACAATCCTATTAGATATTATAGACGGTACGTGTAAGTTATTATTATAATGTATAATGGTTAAATTTAAACTCGACTCTAATAAATCAAGTTATAACGGTATGTAAGGGTAGGTGCTATTATTAACCACATCACAAATTCTATAAATATAGCCATAATGAAGAGTAAGAGAACAAAAATCACTGCATTATAGTAATAATACAATTCCTTTTATGTCCTTAAAATGTATATTATCGTTATGGTTGAAACATACGTTACTTAAATTATAATTAAGGTAAGATCACTTTATCTACGTGGTGGGTTTCTCGTATGCTAGTCTGAATGTATAGGTACCACTGTTTTGTGTTTTGTAACTACAGTTGTAAAATGTAATATGTTTGGAAGACTATCTATCATAGCTTAATGATTAGTAATTCGATGTTCAGATGTTGTTGTTCCTATTAACTCTATTGTATTATTTTCCTGGACCAAAAAAGAAGTGATCTCGAAGGAGAGTCCTACAGTTAATTGCTCTGTGACATATGAATACAAATCAACGTATTTTCCGAATCACAGATATATACATACATATTTATAATCGCACAGGAGTCGGATCCTAAAGAATTTTCTTCGGAGACAATTCAACCGTTACAAATCGTTCGACCGGCAGAACCGACATACATTTGCATTTATAATAAGATAAAATTCCTTCCACATTATTTATTTATAACAGTAAAATGTGGCATGTATCTTTTTCCACAACAATAATGAGTTTATCGAATTATTTCTTGACAGTCACCTAACATAAGCAATGCTTATTGTTGTATGAGAAAGAGAATGCTATAAATTACTAGGTGTTGTTCGCGGCGTCGCCCGCATGAATAGCCTTTCCCGCTACTAAAGTCTCTAAAACACACTACGACGCCTGCGCCATCTACTAAAAGAACACACACGCACACACTCACGCCCTTTATCCCCGAAGGGGTAGGCAGAGGCGCAACTAGTGCAGCACTCACTTTTCGCTGTGCATATTCCGTCCCATGATGTGATAGGGGGCGAGCCTATAGCCAAATCGGGCACAAATTCCAGACTCCGGGCTGATACTGAATAGAAAAACCTAATATCACTATACCCGACCCGGGGATCGAACCCGAGACCCCAGCTTTGCAGTCGTACCGTAATACAACTACGCCACCAAGGCAGTCAGTACTTAAAGAAATAGATTAAAAATATCCATTATTGCCTATGGGAGCAAATTACCGGGATAAAACTTAGCGTTTATGTTAATCCAGAAAATGATCTACCCGTGTGCCAAATTTCATCCAAATCCGTTCAGTAGTTTCTACGTTTACTTCTAACAAACATACAAACATTTTCACAAACTTTCGCATTTATAATATTAGTAAGAAGTAAGATTCTGCGGATTACAAGGAGGGTGTCTTAATCCAAACCATACGGCACATACATACGTTTCGTACAACGTAAGTGTGCTGGTTAATATCCGCGACATATACCATAATTAAGGCTTATTTTAACAGGTTTTACCGTCAATTTCAAAGAAGGTAAACTCAAAACCAACTATAAATAAAGTTTTGCAGACGATGTCCATCCAAATTGTTGTGTCTATCAAATTATTATTCAAACTTTTGATTAATTATATACCTAGATAGACTAACGCGCTGCAATGAAACTAAAACAAACAGGCCAACTTTTCTTAAGCTAGTATGCGTGACAGTTTCGTCATACGCTATCGCTGCATCATTCTGGGTATCCTTGTGTGCGCGCATAATGATACCAGTTATTACATGGTTTCTATTAAAACGGGGAGAAAATTATATCCATGAAAAACAACAAAAATTAATTAACTCGAACTCATTTAGTGGGAAACTGTTCGCCTCTATTTTTTTCGACGCGTTTGAAACGTTCAGTGTCTATCTAGGTATATAATTAATCAAAGATTCCAACTGATGTGCCGGTTAAGTCAAACGAATCTTAGGAGCTGCAGCGTTTGCAGATGGGCTATTTTACACATAAACGATAGACAGTCTTACACATACAACTGGAGTTTCAAACGATTTGGTCCACAGCTCAGTCCGTACAGCATTTCCCGTAATTGTTATCTCAAGCAAGTTACGTAACGACATTTTCTTTGAATTCTCAATGTTTACCTATACATATGTGGACTGGCGTTCGGCCAATGGTTCTTTTTCATCCGTTTAATTCATTGAGCAAGTTCTTTATCGGCGAACGCGTGCGAATAGACATGGCGCGACCTCTACAAGGTCGCGGTTCGTTACCACTCCGAACAGGTTCGCTATAACTAGTTTGCCTGTCAAGGAATACTTTCTTAGAAATTCTTTTACACGAGCGTGAGATGTACCGCGTGAGCTGCTGTTGTTGGGTAGACTGAGCGGGGACGACAGCTTGGAGATGCAGATTAGTTACGTATACAAAATAACAATTAAGCTCCGTCGCATTGGTCTATTTCATACGTATTTCGATAATTGTGCAACAGGTTTCGGACGGCCATACTATTTAGCGCATAGGCATCTTGAATTTACTTAGAGCCTATTTCACAAGTTTGAAGTAAATTTGATTATTTGAAAGTTATTGTATTAAACAACATATGTTAATAGTACTCATTTTATTACCATTTTATTTAGGAGCATAGATTAGAATGTGACTTTTGTTTTTGGTCGACTTATACATTTATTTGACGAGTAGCATTTACTCACAAGTTTGAGAATCAGGCCATAAATCTTTTAAGTTTTATCGTACCAATATCTCATCTTACTAATATTATAAATATGAAAATGTTTGTTAGAAGTAAGCTCAGAAACAGCTGTACGGATTTGGATGAAACTTGGGACACGGATAGACTATGTCCTGGATGGACACATAGGCTACTTTTAATATCGGGGATTAGCTTCCGTGGCAAATAATTGACCTTTTTAATCTGATTATTTAAATAGATGGCGCTGCCGTCGTTCATATGGCGCAATGGATCGCTACAGTGTTTTAGGACTTATTGTAGCGGAAAAGACTTTTCACACGGGCGCAGCCACGAGCAACACGTAGTTAAGAAATAAATTCAAAATTACATAAGTAAAACGGGATTCAGTATGATAAATTATGTATGACGTCACTGATAGGGCCATGTTGTTTTTAAACTCTATAGTAGACTATAGAGTAGGATAGATCCTAAAGAAACACAAATATCCTACTAATATTATAAACGCGAAAGTTTGTAAGTATGAAATATGGATGTATGGATGTTTGTTACTCTTTCACGCAAAAACTACTGAACGGATTTCGATGAAATTTGGCACACGAGTAAATTGTGTCTTGGATTAACACATAGGCTACTTTTTGTCCCGGGAAAATATAAAGCGGGACTTTTATCCCGGGGAAACCCATTCACGCGGGCGGAGCCGCGGGCAAAAGCTCGTTGTTCGTAAGAAACCCTTATCCTTGTCACTTTTGAAGATTTTTTCTGATTTTTTAATTTATTATAAAGTTTGTATTTATATAAAAACAATATTATCTTATATTATGTTATATTCAGTCAATACAGATTTAACAATCCGAAAAATATAAAATACTAGACTTCTGCTCGCGGCTCCGCTCCGCTCGCGTGAAAAAGTTTTTCCAAGATGAAAATATATTGCCGGAATAAAAAGTAGCCTAAAGCACTCAGGAGTAACGTAGCTTCCTATTAGTGAAAGAATTTTCAAAATCGGTCCAGAAGTTTATGAATTTATCCATTGTAAAGAAACAAACAATCAAATCTTTCCTTTTATAATATTAGTGTAGATACTGACTTGTTATTTCTATTCGAAGCGATCTAATCTAGACAATACTTTCGATAGTATACAAATAAAGTTATAAAATAAATGTCATGACACCGACACAACTTATGTTCGAGCTTTTTAACAACTTACAGCGGCATGGAAGATCTTTGTTAGGCCGCTGACAGCTTTATGAACACATTGTTTTCTCTTTGCAATAAATTACCTGCAAGAATATATACCGAAATCAAATATAAACCGAACGTTGCGTACCTACCCAAGCACGAGGTGACAAAAAATAATTAAGCTAACTATGTATTAAGGTTTCATCTAATTTCGCTTCCAAATATTAAACAAGTACTGCTATCTACTGATTTGAAGAATACTGTAGTCAGTGTAATTACTTGACACTATGAGACAACTTCGAGCGGAATGTTAAGAGTCAATTAGGCGGGCCGGCATAATTGTGGCGCCCATCGAAAGCTGTGCCTCACTGGTTGGAGTTCTCATTGGACTGTACGGAACTTATCATTAGGTGCGGGTAAAGTCTCTGCAGGACCGGGAAGAAAGATCGAATTTCCCAGTTGACGAGAGCAGCTTAGTGCCATGTAGAACTTTTCAATATAAGTCGGTACTGTTTATCGGTTTCATCTCATCCTCCAGTAGTAAAAAAATGCTAATTTACTGAATCGTTGACGCAAACATGTCCACAATAAAGTTCAATAAAAAACCGGTTTAACTATAACTACGCAGTGCATATTTGGTTGTGGTGATACGTTAAAAACTTTACATTTTCGGCTTGTTTTCCTTCTTCCGGTAAGATGAGTTTGTATGCTGAACGGGTGTTAATCAGCAGTCTCAATGTGTCCCTATCTGCACCTCGGAGTCAAAAGGAAATCAATTTCATTTGTCGAATATGTACTTACAATGTCCAAGCCCATAACAAATTTCTAAAATGTTAACATAGAGTATAATTTACTAAGTGTTGCTTGCGGCTTCGACCGCGTGAAAAACCATTCCCGCTACGAAAGTCCCTAAAACACTGTAGGTACGATGCCAGCGTCATCTACTTAAAAACCATATTAAAAATATCCATTATTTCCCATGGGAGCAAATTACTGGGATAAAAAGTGCTAATCCAGGACATGATCTACCCGTGGAAAACATTTTCACAAACTTTCGCATTTATAATATTAGTAAGTAAGATTTAAAAATAATTTTAAGATTTCGTGTTAAAGAAATGAAACGTAGAACTTAAAAGCTTTTTTGGTATACATATAAACGCAATACCTTTCGCGTTTCGGGCAATTTGCAAACAAATATATACCTACACATGAAGGGGAATTTGAAGTTGACGTGTATCGACACTCTTGACACAGACAAAATCAATGTTATCACTACAATTATGTACCATACTATCAACGCTCAGTTCTCACCTAAATATCAACACACGCCACTAACTGCGCAGTTAACATTCGATTCTTAAACAGAAGCCCTCGGAGAAGACAAGGTTACACGTGTTAACATAACATGCAGCCTGTATCGTTGAACAGGTAGGCGGCTGTATGACGATTACTCTCTATAGTCTATATACTCTATGCCTTCGAGAGGGAATCTAACCGGCTTGTAGGACGCAAAACGACAATTACTGGTCGAATTAACAATTTGTCACATAAAACTAGTCTTTGATCGAATGGATAAAAATCTGGCACTTTATAGAGGGTCTTCTTTGCCACTATATTAATAAGAAGAATATGTGAAGGTGCTTAAAAGTTTTAAAAATAAACATTTTTTGAATTTATGCGTGATTCAAGCTAATAAACACACCACTCAAGACCAAGTTATTTCATATCTATTTATAAAATATATAGCTCAATGACATTTCGATATTATCGACGGATTTAGAATAAAAAGCGGTGCTTGACAGGAATTAGTGCGATCAATCGGAAAATTATGATAAAAATAGAGTCGTTTTTTTCACCTTGATTAGCAAACTGGTTTCCGGACCTAAAGGCATTGCATAGTATTAAATAATTCAAAATGTAAATATATACGACTACATTTACATTTCACGATCGTGCTATACAGTTTTTTAAACCAATTTTTTTTATAATCTATTGCACAATGCAATAAGGAGCATGGCAAGGCATAAATTCATCAAAATTGGCGTTTGTTATTTATTTTTCCTCATGTTTTGTCCGTTGAAAAAGGGCACGTGTATATATGTATCGTCTGCTATTCCTATAATTTGTCCCGTAACAAACTGCGCCTCGTTATTGTTAAAAGTCCTGTATGGTGTTGCTACTGTTTATGGGCGGTGGTATCACTTACCATCTGCTCGCCTGATGGTAAGCGATACGATTGTTCGTCTCTCAAATTTGACAGTTCCAACAATATCTGTAACTAGATATCATCATAAAGGATCTTACGAGTGGACAGGATTATGGGCATTAGTACCTATGCAAATATACAAAACATTAGACTAGTTGACTATTTTTTTTTAAACATTTATCAATAATGTATGCCATCTAAAATCTAACGGAATAAGAATTTTCAAAATTGGCGCAATAATATCAAGTTATAAAGCTTTGAAATTTGGTAGAAGGGGTAATTGTCTAATAACAGTAATATCAGATTGTGATGTCACCGGGTGTCACCGCTCATAACGCTGCATGCGTGCGAAAGAGATAGCGCTATATCCCCACCACGTCCCCACTTTTACTCACGACAATATTTCAAATGTGAATAACTGCTTTATTTTTCAACCAATTTTGATGCTGATTTCATAGAAAAAAATCTTTTTCGTTTTATATTATGTTACATATAAAATAATGTACAAAATAGAACATAGGAAACAATCCTATTTACAATTTCTTTCCACTTCTTACAAATTATACCCACTTAGCGTTTGTAAAAGAATAGTTATAAACCTTACGACAAAAAAAACAATTGAAAATCTATATATATAACAATTCGTGTCACAGTGTTTGTTACCATACCCCACCGAAACGGCTGAACAGATTTAGATGAAATTTTATATTCATACTTGGTAGGTCTGCGAATAGGTTGTTATCTATTTTTCATCCCCCTAAATGATAAGGGTGGCCCACCTAAAAAAAAAAAATATTTTTCGGGCAGATTTTTTTTTTACGTTGTGGCATTAAAAAATACATACAACTCTAAATGTTCTACTTTCTTCCATCATCCCTTATTGTTAATAGCGATATTAGTAATTTAATAACTTTTTACGCAAAAACTACTGAACGGATTTCGATGAAATTTGGCACACGGGTAGATACTGTCCTGGATTCACACATAGGCTACTTTTTATCCCGGGAAATATAAAGCGGGACTTTTATCCCGGGAAAACTCATTCACGCGGGCGGAGCCGCGGGCAATAGCTAGTCTTCTAATATATAAAATTTTCGTGTCACGGTGTTTGTAGTTAAACTCCTCCGAAACGACTTCACCGATTCTTATGAAATTTTGTGTGCATATCGGGTAGGTCTGAGAATCGAACAACAACTATTTTGCATCCCCCTAAGTGATAAGGGGTGGCCCACCCCAAATTTTTTATTTTTATTTTTCGGACAGATTTTTATTTCTCTTTTTATGATATGGCATTAAAAAATACATACAACACTAAATTTTCTACCTTCTTCCATCATCCCCTATTTTTTAATAGCGATATTAGTAATTAAATAACTTTTAACCCCGGTCGGTAACTGATTATTTATCTCTGATCAGTGGGGTAACTCCTGAAACTGATTCGATTGTTCGATTGTTCCTGGATTCGAACTCGATTCGATCTCGATTCGAACTTGAAATGCGCACTCCCGACGTCGATCGACTAGCTGATCGAAAACGGCCGTTATCAACACGTCGATCGAGTATTCGGTCACAGATTATAGCTGTATCCTGTAGTTCACGTCATATTTATGTGGCTATGTTCTATGGAGAATTTCATTACAATAATTTATATTTAATTTATTTTACTTATAAAACGATGCTCCAATTGTTGTTACATACATATTTATATAAATATAAGAAATTATTACGTTGTTTATTGAGTTTTTTGTAATAATTCAGCAACCAAAGATAAATTGAGTTGCCCAAATCTATTTAGTCTATGCTATGAACTATCAAAATATCTGACATTGTCAGCGTCACGTTACAACTATATAATATATCGTAGCGGGAGACTCAAAATACTTTTCAGCCCTTAACAAAAAAATACACACCAAGTTTAAACGCGCATAAATTGCATACCTACGTTTCAAGTATTTTATTTTATCATTTGTGAACAGTGGAACAAATTTTTGTAAAGGTAAGCAAATGTTAGAATTAAAATGCTCAATAATATTACGTGTAAAAAAATCTTTTCATTTTGGTTTTTAGTACTCGTTTTTTGACAAATGTTGTACCTAATTGTAAGCAACATTATTATGCTATTTTCAGTTAGTACAGAATTTTCAAAGACAATCAAATTTGTCACTAATGGTTGGTGGGCTATGTTTTGATTACTTTAAATTATTATTATTATTTTCAGTCACAAATAAAAGCTTTTAAAATGTCACGTCCTTCATATTATCAATTAGAAAAATTGGTGCAATTCCTGGAAGAAAATCCAGGTATTGCCAAAGGCCACTTGCGGTCAGCGCAAGCTCGCCTAGAGACGAAAAGAAAATGGGAGGAAATTTCAGACATATTAAATGCCATTGGTGGTGCAATAAAGGACACTAAAGCGTGGGCAAAAGTAAGTAAGGTGGGCACTTGAGCCACCTACCTAGAAGCCATTTAAAATTAAGATTTTTTTACTTTAACATATTTTTGCTATTTTGGACTGTAAAATATTACGTTATTTAAAACTATAATCTTGTTTCAGTTCTGGGCTGACAAAAAATATGCCCTCAAAAAACTTGTGGCGCAGCGTCACAACTCGGCAAATCGCACTGGTGGAGGAGTTGACGCAATGCAGCCTCTCTGTGAACTAGATGAGAGACTAGTATCGTTAATGGGAGGTCACACATTTGCCAATGGTGATCAAGATTTAAGTGTTCCACTAGGTGTTCCTTTAGTGAGTTATATTGCATATTTTAATTATTCTTTTATTAGTTAATTAGGTACCTACATAATAATACCAGCACTGTATTATATACTGTCCCACTGCTGGGCACGGGGTTCCTCCGCTACTGAGAGGGTTTAGCCCTTAGTCCACCACGCTGGCCAAGTGCGGGTGGGTAGACTTAACATACCTTCGAATTCTTATAAAGAACTTCTCAGATATGCAGGTTTCCTCACGATGTTTTCCTTCACCGTTAAAGCAAGCGATAATTCATTAAGAATATACACATAACTTTAGAAAAGTCAGAGGTGCGTGCTCTTGGGTTTTGAACCTGCGGACATTCGTCTCTGCAGTCCGTTCCACTCCCAACTAGGCTATTGCCGCTTTTATCTACCTACATTTTTGTACAATGCACCGAGTAAATTGTTTTATTTTTTATATAGGAACCAGAAGAGCCGTTATTTTCTCTTCAAGAGAATGAGCTATTAGGGTTATTAGAGGAGCAGCCAAGTACGTCACATGCTGTAGAGTCTCTCCACAGCCAAGAGCAAGCTCCTTCCAGTTAGTTATCATCTATACATATAATAAAGAAGTAGAACCCGGTGTATCTGTACATTGGAAGAAAATAGTAAAAAAAAACCGTTAGGAGGTGGCTAAAAAAGAGTAATAGAACACAAATCACCGATTTTTAGAATTACTACTACTACTCTACTTTGTGGCATTCCACTGCGCTCGTCATCCTGAGACATAAGATGTTAAGTCTCATTATGTCCAGTAGATACACTGGTTACAATGTCTTTCAAATCGAAACACAACAGTGCATGCACACTGCTGCTTGGCGGTAGAAATAGACATTGCGGTGGTACTCACCCAGACGGACTCTTATATATGAGAGACCTACCACCAGCAAAAGTAGCTGGTATCTTATTAAAAATATCTAGACTAAATAGAATTGACATTGATATCTAAGTTTATAATATACCTAATTACTAAATTTTAATTTCAGCTCCAAGACGAAGTCCGAGAAAGTCTGGTAGACTCCATCGGAGCCAGCTTAGTCTGGAAAAGGAACGCCTCATTAAAATTGAGGAAAAAAGGGTGGAAGCCGAATTGGCTACTGCAGCTGGTTGGGCAAAGCTTGTCCAGTCTATTGATAATTTGGCGAATGCTATTATTACAACAGGCGATAAAATAGCAGAAGCCCTCAAAAAAACAAACAAATAATAACATTTTCACATTTCTTTAAATTTACAGACACACCGGCTCTTTTTTTTATTGCCTTGAATGACGAGACGAGTATGCCGTTCGCCTGATGGTAAGCGATACGATCACCCATAAACAGTAGCAACACCATCCAGCACCTTGACTTACAAAGTACTGTGTGGCATTCCACTGCGCTCGTCATCATAAGACATAAGATGTTAAGTCTCACTATGTCCTGTAGTTACACTGGCTACAATGTCCATCAAACCGATACACAAGAGTGCATGCACACTGCTGCTTGGCGGTAGAAATAGACATTGTGGTGGTACTCACCCAGACGGGCTCTTACATATGAGAGACCTACCACCAGTAGAGAACTACTACCAGTACTACTGCTTTATTATATATATAGTCCATAATAGTTATAAAATATTTTATGTCATAAGTGATATTTTATTTTATTGAAGTGTTGTAATACTTTTTTCACAAGTGTAAATAAATATAACAATGTGAAAGAATTTCTCTTTTTATTGCAAGTATCAGTCAAAGTTGTGAACAAAACAAAAAAAACTAATATTCTCTCAGAATCACTAATTTGGCATTTTTTCCTTCTTTTACTTCTTTTTTGCATAGGCATTCATTAGGTTCCATAAGTGGCACAAGTCATGACATCGGGCACATTATTGTGCGTATTATTATTGGCTCTTTGTACCAAAAGTTTATAAATCGAATGAGTAACATAAAATTGGATTTCTAGGGTCGCTTCCTACATTAAATTAATGTAATAAGTTACTTCTGGCACAAACTGTAGCTTACTTAAAAATATTAATAAAATAAGTATAAATTATCCTACTTAATGTTATAAACGCGAAAATTTGTAAGTATGGATGTATGGATGTTTGTTACTCTTTCACGCAAAAACCACTAAACGGATTTCGATGAAATTTGGCCAACGGATAGGTTATGTCCTGGATTAACACATAGGCTACTTTTTATCCTGGGAAAATATAAAGCGGGACTTTTATCCGGGGAAAACTCATTCACGCGGGTGGAGCCGCGGGCAAAAGCTCCTAACTCTATAAACGTATTATTTTCAGTATCAGCATTTAAAGTTTGAACATAATATGATTTTTATGATATGAATATAATAAAATATTATAAATTGGACTGCAATACATATAAATAATGTAACAGGGCTTGACAAGATAAAAGGAAAAAGTGTATTTTGGTCTTAACGTTTATATTATTATTTTATAACAAACTAAGAAAAACTAAATTAAAAAAACAAACAATAAATCAGCTTCGCCTATTATGCCTACATCTCCACAGATTTTGAACAAGACGTTGCCGTGCATTTTGCCCACGTCGTAGCTCATCATTGCGAGATGATGATGAGGCAAGTATGACATTGTCTGCAATGCTTGTCTCCATGTCTTCAGCAATAACAATAGGAGATGGGCAGTTATGCCTATTGCATAAATTGTGGAGTACGCAACAAGCATTAATAATTTTAGATGCGGTATGCGGATTATAATGCAACACCCTATGTCGCAATAAGCACCTCCACCTTGCTTTTAGGAGCCCTATGCACCTTTCTACAGTGTTTCTAGCAGAACAGTGCTTTTGAGTATAATACTCTTCAGCACTGCCAGCTTCTGCGTTAATAATCGGTGTCATAAGGTATTCCCTCTGGGCATAACCAGAATCACCTAAAAACAGAAACAATAATAATTAGTACCAATGTATTTATTCCTAAGACATAACATTACTAGGTTTCTCTCTTACCTAACAAATATAGTGTTTCTCCTCCTCTTAATAAGGTTACTAGGTGTTGTTTGATAGGGTGCCGATTAAAAATATGGGAATCATGAGTAGCACCCCCAAATGCTGCATTCACGCTTAAAATATTCATTTCACTGTCACAAATCTGCAAATAATTATGATTAAATGTAGATTGTATATTTTCCTAAACACAGTTTGCTATTTTAATATGATTCATATAATGTAATTTAGTTATAGGTACTACATATATGTAATATGACACATTAAATGAGCGTTTATATACTTACAATTTGTACATTCCGGGAATGATAATGCTTACGGTTGAAATACCTTTCCTCATTCTGTTTGGGACGAACAATAGCTACTTGTGTACCATCGATACAACCTATTACCCCAGGTATTTGAAACTTTTCATAAAATCTGCAATAAATTATAACTACTATAATGTCTTAATTTACGCAAAAATATCAAGTTATGCAACATACTTTCTTATTTTTACAAATAATGAACTAAAGCAATCATTCTTAACCACTTACTTTCTTTTAATAATATTTCTTTCTTCATTGGTAGCAGGGAAGTTAAGGTATTTCTTAAAAATACCTCTATTATTTAAAGCTTCAGTAACGTCTCTGATAGCTTTAGAAACCGACTGCTGAGACATGACAATGCCACTACTTCTACCTACAATTCTTTGATAGCTTCCGGTAGCATAAAAAGATAATGCTATCAAAATCTGAAAACGTTACTTCATTAATAAAATCATCATAATACTTTGATTTAAAACAAAGCAAGCGGGTACCTAATTAAACATATGAACATGAACATACGTACCTTGCATTCTACGGAAATATCACTGCGACGAGTTGGATTTTTCAAGTGAGGAGACAAATCTTCCACTAGCATATTAAACATCTCCTTCGACACACGATAATTCCTTCGAAATTCATCGCAATCCATATTAATTGCCCGGTTTATAAAACGGCCCATCCTAAGCAAATTTCTTCTTCTACGATGATCAATACGGTTAGATTCTTCAAGAACATTAAAAAAAGATTGAAGTCTAGCCATTATTTGCAATTTCTAACCAAAAGACAAAATAACTTCACTTGAACCGTATTAAAATGCTCTTTGACGGCACCTATTTAGCAATCGTAGAATTTGACAGATAAAGTCGATTTGTCAACTCGATTCACGATCGTACGAACGAGTGGAGAGTAAGCATTTCTCGATCCTAACGGATTTTTTTGATCCCAGTAAGTTCCAATTTGAGGCGCAGCTCGATCGTGCGCTAGTGTAGATTTCGGGAGTACCAAAACGCTTGAAACCGAATCAAACTCGATTTGATTTAGGATTCGAACGTGTCAGGAGTAACCCCACAGTTATAGCTAGGCGTCTGTCGGTGTCACTTCTCATTGAGTAGGGATGAGACCGAAGTGCCGGTCACTTGTGCTTCTTCCACTCATACACTACATCTTCGTGTTCTTACAATAATTTATAATTTTTTTTCTACTAAAATAGTCTCTAAAAATAATTTATATGGCAAAACAACGTCTGCTGGGTCAGCTAGTAATTCTATATAAATATCCTAATCGGCACCTCATCTTAAACAATTCTATTCCACAACGATCTGTTTTAAACTCTGTTTACAATAATTAAATAATTTGTGTAGAATACATATTTTGCGTAGCACATAACTTTTTCCGATGAGTAAAAAAGAGTGAGTTTGTAAATATACCAGAAATATTATTGGCTTATTACTACAAGTGAACGTTATATAATAAGTTGTTGGAAAATTATCGTATAATGTAAATAAAAATATAGTAATTCGCTATACAGTTTAACGTACAAAAATTACAAATAAACGATATTAATAAGAACTCGGAATAACATAATTGACAATGTGTAAAATGGTACTTTTCGATCCATTGATTTGATGGAATATCGTACTTATCGTCATATACGCTATTTATATATTATTGTTTCGGTTGCAGGTTGCAACACCGCGAACGCTTTTCACATTACGCAATGGCGTCAAAACATCGGGGCCGTAATAAATATTTTAAAAGAGAAAGTTTCAGTCATCATAATAAATAATTATGGGATATAAAAATCGAAAGTATAACAAATAGCTTAATGCTCCACGAGTTTTGATTTGGACATCAATCACTACACGGTACAATTAATCATTTTGTTTAAACTTTACAGACGCGGTGTTTTTATGCTTTATCACGTTTTATTACTTGGGAACATTTATATTTTTATCTGTATTGTAACGGTTTTCCTTTATCATAATAATAAAACGTTAAATGTAAATTGAGTGTCCTATACTGTTCACAGGTAGTTCATCTTAACATGCACGGGAGTAGAGTTTGTGCCCCCATGGCGGTATACTCGCTCTCCATCACTTCATGATGCAGGCTGTGTGCAGCAGTTGCGCTTTTGTCTATCCCCATTGGTGAACATACTGTGATATTATGTGTGCCACCTCGTTATGAACAATTGTTTTACATAACATAGCTTAGTGTCCGTCAGTGTGCGATCTTGTGTGTGTCAGTGTGCACCTTTAAAGCTTTCTTGAAAAAGCAATGCATGAGTCAGTCATTTGTATACCATTGTAAAAAAGTATCACAAACATTGAAAGTAACACCATATTATAACCATAGTGTAAAAATACGGCACAGCCTAGCTACTAATGTGGTTAGGAAAATACCATGTTAATTATTTTATGAAACAAGACAGGCAAAAGGATAATCGGATCATTTGTTGTGTCATCATTGTGTCTATCATGTTATTTATTGATACTATTTGTTGGTACATGTTAAAAAAAGTAAAATTGAGGTACTATGAAATAGTTGGAAAAAATATATATCATTTTGACAGATCGTGTTGCTGAGGGAGTTTCTTGCGCCGCTTCTTCTTCACAGCGATAACACATTCCGAAGCGGTGGTAGATTCATGATGATTCAAAAGATCTTGTGAAAGACTATTTGAATAAAGTCAATTTTGAGTGTGCGTATTATATATAATATTTGCTTATGGTTGGATTTACGCAGTTGCAGGACCGTGTGACTGACGAAGCTTAGACAAAACGTGAGCTTTAGAAAAGTGTGTGACAGCGTACAATCCCTGTACCGTCTAAACCTTTTACTGCTGTGTGTGGACATTACTTCATTATGTATAGTTTTTCAAAATAGCACCTCGCAATGGGAACACTGATTGTGCCAGGAAACAGTTTGATTAATGAAGTGAGTGCCTTTTACGTTATACCGTCTAGAAGTGTGTTCCACCTTAACGTTATTAAATGTTATGAACTCTCACATCATGCTACTCGGGAAATAAATATGAATAAACATTATACATCTTAGCTAGTGTATTAGAAAAAAAAACACGTTTAATAATTAAGTACCTGGGTGACCGAGCCGTGCTCGCGTGATTTTTTAATACCTACTATACATGGTATTTATTACTTTAAAAGGGTCCTAATAATATTTTCCATTTTAAGAAAATATTAACGACTGAAGTCAAATGAGTCGATATCTACAGTTACCTTAATAATTTAAAAAAATCGGTTCTTTAGCGGTTCAGATTTTAAATTAAATCTCAGGTTTCATAATTTTTCCATGTTGAATTACAACACGAGCAGATATATTGTTCAGTTCTCATCCGTTGTCTCACTTAGTTACGAATTGATAAAAGCCGAATATCCTATATTTATTATCATAGTTTAAGATAATTATATCCGCATCAAATTTGATCTTAATATATATGTTCCGCGGTTTAGTTTCTCCCCCCTTTAGCTGCCCTAAGTTAGTAGTTAATAAATAATAATATCCCATATTTATACTCAAGCTACATCGATATCAATTTTCACCATAATCAGTTCAACGGTTTATTTTCGTCCCCTTTTAACCTTCCTATTTAAGGATTAATAAAAAACATAATGTCATATTTATTTTCAAGTTTCAAGAGATCCCCAAACCAAGTTTAACCCGCTAACGCCCGCTTATATATAAATATAAGCTAATTTCCTTATATAAATGGACACCGGTGTCCACCGCGGGCGTCCAAGGATTAAATACAATTGTTTAAACGGTTTAATTTCTCTCGCCTTTTACCCCTCTCATTTTGGGGTTAGTGAAAAAATAATATCTCGTATCAATTTTCAAGGTTCAAGATATCCCCAATCCCCATACTGTGCAATACAATCGGAGCAACAGTATTTTCTCCCCTCTTTTAACTCCCTTAGTTAAGGGTTGAAAAATATCCCATAGTTATGTTAAGGTTATAGATATCCCCATACCAAATTTCATAACAATCTGTTCAGAAGTTTAGTTTCTCCCCCCTTTTATCCCCTTTAGTCAGGAGTAAAAGAAAATAAACAACATCTCATCTTTATTTTCCAGGCTTAAGATATTCCCATACCGAATTTAATTACAATCGGTTCCACGGTTTTATTTCTCTCCCTTTTACCCCTTAATTATGGGTTAATAAAATAAATAATATCTTATGTTTGTTTTCTAGGTTTGAGATATCCCCGTACCAAATTTCTTTACAATCGGTTCAGCGGTTTAGTTTCTCCCTCCTTTTACCCCCCTTAAATAGGAGTTAATAACATAAACTCACGCCTTTCTCCCATTGGGGTAGGCAGAGACTATGGAGCGCCAAGTACTACGATCCAAGCATACCTCTTTCGCTTCTTCTACAGTCATCAGTCTCTTCATGCATGCTCGTCGGTTACGAGAACTCCTTATTTGGCTCTTCCTTAGGAGGTCGCCAATTTGGTCCATGAAGGTACGTCTAGGACATCCCCGCTCGACGCTACCACTCACTTTCGCGACATAGATTTCTTTCGTTCCTCTTCTTTCATCCATCCTTGCAATATGGCCAAACCACCGATTCAACCCTTTCTCAATCTTAGTTACTACATCCTGTTTTTAATAAAAAAATGAATATCCCATATTTGTTTTAAAAGTTCAAGATATCCCCATACCAAATTTCATTACAATCGGTTTAGCGGTTTAGTTTCTCCCTCCTTTTACCCCCCTTAAATAGGTGTTAATAAAAAAATGAACATGCCAAATTTTTGTGCAACGTTCAAGATAGCCCTATACCGAATTTCATTACAATCGGTTCAACGGTTTAGCATATCTCTCCTTCTAACCCCACAAGTTTAGGGTTGATAAAAAAACTGAATACAATCCAATTTATTTTTAGAGCTCATACTATCCAAATCCAAAATTTCATCCAAATCGGAAGAGTCGTTTCCGAGAAACCAATTACGTTAAGCGTTAACCAATTAAGTTTAGCGCGTTTAACTAAGAGAGTGATATGATTCTTATTTCAATGTGAAATATTAAATCAAGCGTGAGACAGACACGAAGATGTACTGTCGCATTATTGGCTTATAAATAAACTACCAGTAGAAGATCAAAGAGAATCTGACATGCAAGCATTAAAGGGATTCCGTGGTGAGTCATTTTTAATAAACTACATTCAGTTTACGTATAACATGTTAAAAGAGAATTATTTTCTTTTATAATCTCGTATGAAATTGTTACGATAAGAAATATATGGACTGACAAACAAATTAGAGGGCTTTTCATTATTCACCATGGTCAGATTTTCTTTTGTTTGTGTTTAAACAGGTTTAATTAAAATAATAAGGAATCCATGACTAACACCAACATGATAGTAGTGGTGCACTGTGGGATAATAGTATTGGTATAACACGAAGCAATGAAGAATGGAACCTCAAATATCAATATACGAGGCATGCCTTTTAAGTTTTGTCGTTTGAAGAAAAAAACACAACTAGAACCTTATAGTACTTTTTATTGTTTTTCAAAGTATTCACCACGTAGCTTAATATTTATTTATTTTATTTTACACTTTGTACAGATGTTAAGTACAGGCGGACTTAATGCCTAAGGGCATTTTCTCCCAGTCGACCTTAAGGAGGTGCAGAGAGATGGAGGCAGGTGCAAATTATAAATAATGAACAAAAAAAAAAAATGAGAATAAATATACAATGATAATTATTTAACAAAATATATGTATATATACATATGCTACATATATATTTTTATTTTATTTTTATTTAACAAAAGGCATAATACAGAAAACAATCATTAATCAGTAATACTTAAGCACTAAATCACATTAAGTCTAGATTGCCTTCCTTAGACCTATGCCCTAATTGAAATTAATCTACGGAAACGAATCTACAAGAAACAATTCCAAAGTTTAATTATGTCAATGGTACTATGTTTGATATAAAGTTCATTATATAATCTACTCATCCTGATAATGGGGTTATAATAGGACGTATTATTTAAAAACACGCGTAGCACGAAGATGTTTGGATTACGGATTCTATAATTCGTTTTAAAATTTATTAATGAAAGTAGTTCGGGTGAGTCTATTTGTGCGTGTATTATCTTGTATAGATACATTAAATCCGCCTTTTTCCGTCTTTGGTCAAGTCTCCATACTTTAAACTTAGACAACCTCTCTTCATAGGATGATAAGGTACGGCCAATTCCGCTCCGGTAACAAATGACCTTAAGACATTTATTCTGTATGTTTTCAATGCGGTCGGAATGAATGGAATAAAAAGGAGACCATATAACCGCCGCATATTCAAGCACAGACCTGACCAGGCTGAAGTATAGCAGAAGTAAGCTATTCGATTTTTTAAATGGTTGCGTAGTCCTGAAAATGAAACCAAGTAGTCTGTTTGCTTTCGTGCATATGTAATTATAATATAACTGTGTACATAAATAATTATTTAAAATATATACATAAACAATTACGTACATAAATAAATACGTATATTAATAAGCCAATGAGGAGAACCTGCTACTTCGGCGAGAAGTAATTGCCGAACTCTCATTTTGAATGCCACCCGTGTTGTACACGACCTGATTTCGAGTGGGAGTGCGTTCCAGAGAAGGATGGATTGGATAGCGAAGGAAGAGTGAAGGAAATCAGAGCTATGGGGAGGACACTTAAGAAGGAGATTGCTAGACGAAAGCAGGTTTTTATCATGCGTATCACAGCGGTAAACAAAGTTGGAAGACAGATAAGAAGGAGGGGTAGGAGAGGTAAAAATAGAAAAGACAGTAGTGAGCGCACGCAACGAACGGCTTTGACGGATGGGAAGACATTTTAACTGCGATCGGTAAGAAGAGATGTGATCAAACTTGCGAAGATTATAAACGAATCGAATGCAGTTATTAAGAAGACGGTCGAGTTTATTGAGTAAATCTGCATTCAGATCAAAGTAGCACACATCACATCATAATACACTTTTCCATTCGCTCAAACCAGTTATTATAACATTTATTCCACTCTAAAGTGGGGGTGTTCAAAATGGCTGACTTGAAAGCGTCGACTGCTTCTTCACCTTTGACCACGAAGACTTTCTTAATTTAGGAAATGTAAAGAAATCGTTAGGGCTTAGGTCAGGACTGAATGGAAGATGGTCAAGAATTTCTACTTTTTCCTGCTTCAAATACTCAATCGTTTGACGAGCGCTGTGTGAGCTTGCGTTGTCGTGGTGCAAGATGATGCGTCGCTTTGAGTTAGATTTTCGAAGTTCGGCGATGACTTGTGGTAAACAAACTGTGGTATACTACTCTGCGTTGACCGTTCTACGATCTTCAAGTGCAATAGTCGCAACATGACCGGTTTTTCCGACGAACGTGGCCACCATCTTCTTTGAAGTGCTTCAAGAACGAACAACTTTTGTCGTCAATCTACAATCTGGCTCTTGAAAGACCCAGATTGTAGATTGTTGTTTGGAATCAGTATCGTAGGCATAGATCCAAGATTCGTCACCACTGATGATGTCGTAGACGTGATTTGACTCTCCTCGGTTGAACCTTTGCAGAGTTTTCTTACACCATCTGACGCGGGCCGCCTTGTGATCGTCGGAAAGCAGATGCGGTATCCAACGGCAAGCTAGCTTTCTCATACCAAGCGCTTTATGCAAGATCTTCTGAATGGTTGTCCCTGAGATGCCTAATAGAGTCTCTATCTCTCGATACGTCACATGACGATCTTCGAGAATTAGTTGTCTCACAGCAATGATGATATCTTCAGTGAAGGCGGATTTTGGGCGTCCTTCGCGAGATTTGTCATTAACACTAGTATGTCCACGCTGGAATTCTAAATACCAGGGTTCGACAGTCCGCAGACATGAGGCTTCATCACTGAACATAGATGTTAGCTCTTCAAAACACTGAAGCCGTGCCAGGCTTCTTCTAAATTTGTATAAAATTATTGCACGAACATTTTCCTTAGAAAGATTCATTTTCGTACGTAACCTGACAGATTCCAATCGACGCTGTGACTAAACAATAGCATTAATCCTAATACTTCAACTGTTTTGAGATTCAAAATTTAAACACATTCGAATATAGAACAGTTCCAAATTCAAAATTGCCGGGAAATATGGAAACGACAGAACTTAAAAGGCATGCCTAGTATTAGGGTAGTTTCCTATGATTGATTTAGTATATTATTTTATGTGTAACAGAAAATAAAATGATAATAAAATCTTCTTTGAAATCAGCATCAAAATTGGTGGAAAAATAAAGCAGTTAATCAAACTTGAAATATTGTTGTGAGCAATAGTGGGGCGTGGTGGGCATATAGCGCTATCTCTTTCACATGTACGCAGCTCTGTGGCCGGTGACACCCGGTGCCGTCACAGTTACTGTAATTTGATAACTACCCCATCCACCGAATTTCCAAGCTCTATAACTTACTTATTATTGCGCCAATTTTGAAAAAGACATTAATTGATGATGACATACATTTTAAGAAATGTTTTCAAAAAAACTAGTCATCTACCCTTTTGTCACTTGAATACTCGATACTTGGCTACGTAAAGTTATCGATACAGTAGGGTCTCGATAATCTGAACCCAAGCTAATCCGAACGACCCTCTGCCCCCGCGCGTCTGCCGTTACTAAGTAACTAGCTATGCCAAGATCGTATTTTTTATTTTAGTGCCAAATTAAACTTTTTAGACGCTCCACGCACGCGTTTTTAATGCCGCTAAATACTAGCCGTCAATGTACTATATTAGAATACTTCAAACAGTATAAAAATACATGTATGTAATGTAATAGCATCATCCCTTAATTATATTGTAACATTTTCTAATGATTAAAACATAGTTTCCATAATGAATTGTTTGTTGTTTTTCCTAAAATGTCTGCATAGTTTAATCCGAATGCTGCGTACATCCGAACAGGGTATACATTTTGGGCGTATGGATTATCGAGGCCCTACTGTACTTCAATAAATCGGCTTCATAGCAAACTAGACTACTGCTCGCGGCTCCGCCCGCGTGAATGAATTTTTCCGGGATAAAAGTCCCGCTTTATATTTCCCCGGGATAAAAAGTAGCCTATGTTACTCGCTGATAACGTAGCTTTATATTGGTGAAAGTTTTTTTGAAATCGGTCCAGTAGTTTTCGAGCCTATTCTCTGCAAACAAACAATCAAATCTTTCCTCTTTATAATATTAGTATAGATGTACATTATTTGCCAGAACACTTAAAAGTTCTACCAATAGTTTTCTATGCATAATGCTGGGCATCGATTCAAATCTAATTCAATAGTACTATACAGAGTTATAAAGATAAAGCAATACTCAATATCGATACCTGGGGCCGACATTAAGGAACCAACCCACAGCCGGTGCTAAATCATCGTACGGTTTATGTGGAGAGTAGACTCAAGTTATTTATTACATACCCCGCAACCAATGAGGCGCGCGTTTATATCGCAGCTATCAAACGCATTTACGACAACTATTGGACGGCGACTGCGTTTCCTCTAACGCAGGAAAAGCAGTAAAGATACTGTATACATGTATACAGTTGTGGGGCTACACAAGATCTGAATCCTCCTAGCAGAATTTCAGCCACGGCAGTCAATCTCAACGGAGATCACCTAGGTACGCAGGAGATATTATAGTGCACAAGTGTGTGCGTAATACGCAGGTGCATTCGCTATTCCTTCACTTTCATAGTCCGGTGAGACGGCAATCCGACATAGCCGTAAAGAGTTTCAGCGCAGGACCAACGCCTTTGCGTGTTTTCAGAGACACGGGACCAACTTCTTGACTGCATTATGTGACTGAGTAGTTTTAAAAAAGAAAAAAACAAAAAAAAAACAGTCATAATGTTTTTGGCCCGACTCGAGATTCGAACCTCAGACCTCAGCGCAGTTGTACTCGTACCGCGTACACACTACGAATACAACTACGCCACCGACGGAGTCAAACACAAGATTAAAGCTTGTATTGTCTACTAGGTGTTGCTCGCGACTTCGTCCGCGTGAAAAGCCTTTCCCACTACAAAAGTCCCTAAAACACTGTACGACGGCTACGTTATGTATTTAAAGAATCATGTAAAAAATTATCCATTATTTCCCATGAAAAAAAAAATACCGGATAAAAAGTAGCCTATGTGTTAATCCAGGATCTGATCTACCAATGTGCCAAATTTCATCCAAATCCATTCAGTTTTTTCTGCATTTACTTCTAACAAACATCCAAACATTTTCACAAACTTTCTCATTTATAACATGAGTAAGATAACAATTTACATTCCACAAAGAATTATAAATATTGTATACCGCAGTGTTGAGCGACAACCTAATAGCCGCAATGGAAAGGACTGTTGACCTTACCATGCACACGCCATTCAGATTTTTTGTAGTTCCGCGTATTTTCATTCGTGACCACATATTGAATTAGGGTGAACAATTCTTAACCATATTTAAATTAAATAAGGCATTCAGTGTTTTAAAAACAGCAGTGAATCCACGCTGTTTCTTAGAGAGAATTACCGCTCTGATGCACAGAAATTAATGACTTCGAAAATAAATTAAATCGCTAGTCTATTAGTGCGGAAACTTCGAATGGTCGTTAGCGACTTTTTGGAGCACTCGTGGAAACTACTCAAATACCTTGCAACGCATTCGAAACAGGGCGCCATAGTACACCGTGTTCGATAGCAGCTGATTTTTATATGAATAAAATAACCCGGTTCAGCCATAGTTAAAATCTAGCACGGTTGAAATTCATAAATGCAAAGAAAAATAGATTACCTCAGAAGAACATGATAAAAGTCGCACAGCACCCACAATAAATTGGCAAATAATTATAAGAGTTTACGGGCAATGATGATTACTTACCATCAGGTGAACGTCCTCGTTTGCCTTCCTTCCCTTATTTAAAAAGCGCGACATAAACGGTTGATATAGTTAGTTTAAAATTGCTTAAACAAGCTTACCCAGAGTCCGGCGTCATTTATTCCATTGGCAGATACATTACCGTCGCGGCTAACTTATGATAAGCACTTTCTGGAAATTGTACGCTAATAGTGTGGGTGTTTCCTACCATAAAAGTCTTCGGTGAAAATTTAACATCGTTGTAAATGTTTAATGGGACACTTTAGGATGCGAATGGATTTCCTTTGATTTTATTTGTTTAAAGTATCTTTCAATACAACTTGCAGTGCTGTGAACAAACATTTTCATTCAATATGTCACCATGAGCTTTCGTACATCGACAATGGTTTTAATCCATATGGATGTGAATTCTCTTTATGATTTAGATGAGGTAAAGCTATCCTTTGATCACTTCTAACTAGAATTCTGAGTTTTGTAGTTTTAAAACTCCAAATAAATTTGTTTATGCATTTCGCAATTGAGTCGGTAACAAATAATACTAATACATTAAGAGTGTAGTTCAATTTCGGCACGTTATACATTACACAACATACTTTATCTGACAGTATTTCACTGGACGCAAACTAACAAGTTACTGTTGCGACAATTGAGCTTATTGCATAGTTGCAACGCGACTTTAGACAGATTAAGAACAAACGGTGTCGGCGAAGTGCTTTGATTACAATACCGCCTCGCTCGTTTAGAGGCAGCGTGCTTGGGTTGCGAAGTCTGTAAAGTCCGAGATACAATATTTGGATTAAAAAATACATGGTTTTTAAATTTAAATATACAGAGTTGTCCGAGTTTTCATTTCCCAATACAAAAACAAGGTCTTAGAGAGAAAACTAGACTTCTGCTCGCGTTCCGCCCGGGTCAATGAGTTTTTCCGGGATAAAAGTCCCGCTTCATATTTCCCCGGGATAAAAATTATACATATAAACCTTCCTCTTGAATCACTATCTACTAAAAAAACCGCATCAAAATCCGTTGCGTAGTTTTAAAGATCTAAGCATACATAGGGACAGACAGCGGGACGCGACTTTGTTTTATACTATGTTAAGATAAACAAAGCAGCCGGTTCAGCATTAGTTACCTCCGTCTACCCTCTAAGGGACGCATGCGTGAACTTATGAAGTACCAAAATCACACCAACCGAAATAAATTGCAGTTACAATGCCATTGAATGAGTTAAAAGAAAGCGACAAGAGATAACAGACAATTACGGAACAAAAACTACTACGCAGAGCAGTGAGGGTTTTAATCAGTGTCGTTAATGATCGGGCGTGCGCATGCGCAGCGCCCACTGACCTCACAACCGCAGAGATAAAGACTATTTTAAGCGTGTACGATAATGTTGACTGCGTCGAACGTTCAAGAGATACGACGCAGGAGGCACCGGAAGCCTTCGCACCGGACCATGTCACAGCTATGCACCGTGATAAACAAGCTTCCGTCCAGTGTCCAGACACCAGGCGCGACGGCTAACTGCGTTACATGTATCTGAAGTCCGATTGGCATCAGCTGTCGATAAGTTTTAATTAAAACTTAACATAAAGATACTGCGTCTGATAACATACCCTGAGATAATTACAACACACACACAGACTCACGCCCTTTATCCCCGAAGGCGTAGGCAAAGGCGCAATTAGTGCACCAAGTTTTCGCCGTGCGTATTCCGTCCCATTATGTGATAGGGGGAGAGCCTATCGCCATATCGGGCACAAAGTCCAGACTTCGGGCTGATACTGAGTAGAAAAACCCAATATCACTTGCCCGATCCGGGGATCGAACCCGAGACCTCGGCATTGCTGTCGTATCGTATTCGTAATACAACTACGCCACCGAGGCAGTTAATTTGCAGATTAGCAAAGCAGCTAATTGCAATTATTAAATAGATTTTAAAATATACTATGCACAACAGTTTCTCAGGCGAGAATATAAAAAAATCTAATAAAAAATATGACAAGTTCATGAATAATAAACATATCCTCGTCTGCGGCACCCTTGGTGACGCGACTGACGACGACATCAAATCTTATTTTTTTATTAACTTCTACAGAAGTACTAACCCGTTTAGACTACTGAACGCGTCTAAAGAATTAAGTCACAGGCTTACTACAACAAAACATTACTATTTTTCCCTTGTACCATCAGGTAAAAAAAAGTACTTAAGTATTTATTTAGTAATTAATCCTTGGACGCCCGCAGTGGACACCGGTGTCCATTTATATAAGGAAATTAGCTTATAGCTATATATAAGCGGGCGTTGACGGGTTAAGTAATTCGCGTTTCTCTACGCGATCAAATCAGAAATGAAGAGATCCGTAGAAGAACGAAAGTTGCCGACATAGTAGTATCTGTTTTAGCGCGCTTCATTTTCCGGGATAAAATTCCCGTTATATATACTTTCCCGGGATAAAAAGTAGCGTATGCGTATCCTTCGAAGCGCCTCAAACGATGTCCATAACAAATTCCTCGCGGTTTCAACCGTAAAAAGTTTTTCCGGGTTAAAGTTACGGTTTATATTTTTCCGGAAAAAAGTAAGTAGCCCCTATTCTTCTTCTTTCTTGAAAAGTCCGTTTTGTTTTTAAATGACGAGACGAGCATACCGTTCACCTGATGGTAAGCGATACGACCACCCATAAACAGTACCACCACCATTCAGCACCTTGAGTTATAAAGTACTGTGTGGCATTCCACTGCGCTCGTCACCCTGAGACATAAGATGTTAAGTCTCATTATGTCCAGTAGTTGCACTGGCTACAACGTCCTTCAAACCGAAACACAACAGTGCATGCACACTGCTGCTTGGCGGTAGAAATAGAAATTGCGGTGGTACCCACCCAGACGGACTCTTACACGTACACAGCAATTATAACTTTATTATTTTTGTAATATCAGAACAAAATCCATCTAGGTATATATGTCGTAACATACAAAGAATATTATTTTGACGAGGAAACGTTGTCGTTTGTTATAAAGTTAATACAGCACATTGTCGCAAATGAAAATAACGAGAAGCGATATATCAGTCAAGACTGCACTTATTGGGACAATGATCCTTAAACAGCTGGGTTATTTATGAAACACAGTGGTCGATTGAATAGAAGGCCTCGACCCCAGAGTCCGCTTTCATGCGCACTAAACGGATTACTCGTCAGACGGCGTCGTGAAAACAGTCTGCGGAATTGGGCTAATCCTCTTTAGGTTGCGACGGTCTAAGCCCGAACCTTATTATTGCACAGCAGTCAGTACACCTGACGGCGCCCGCGCAAATGAACTCTCATCACATAAACATAAAGTGTAATGTACAGAGGCATGTAATATCGAGATTCAAATCAATAACTCCTCCGCGAGACGGAGGCAGAAAATAAGGAAGATGTGATCTGCCGACCGAATACACACCTTGTTCAAGGGCGGTAGGTGCAATTTTCAAATCAAGCAACCAATCGCGAAACAAGACGGTGAAAGCCCGTCTGCCCTTGCGATCTCTAGCTTCACAAGAACATAATTGCGCACGTTCTGTAAAACGGTTGAATGAATCAATGACATTAACGGTCAAATAGAGCCCATTAATAGGTTTTTTCGCGCAGCTCGTGTATCTTAATAGCTAAATCTTGTATGGATCATATGTTATAATTAATACGAGGCATTTGAACCGTTTACCGTCTGGCGCAATAATTAGCACGCGTGAATACAGCTATTGTGAGTGGTGTTTGCATTCCGAGTGCGCGTCACTTGGCCTGCGCCGACGCACAGAGGCTCGGCAAACTTTAATCTCATTAGAAAGTGGTAGATTCGGCTGGGAGGCCGATGACCGGCAAAGTTCTGAAACCCCGCCCTTTTAATCACGAAACGTGCTGTACATACCGATTGCTTATATAATTATTAATAGAGTCTATTAATAGACGTTAGGCAGACAGTTTTCTCGACCACATGCATGCACCATACGTTTTCATATTTATTTTCCTGCGAGTTGCGCACACTCAATGACTAACTTAAAAATAAGTTGTATACCTACAAAACATTTTATCAAAATGTGTATAAAGGAGAATCTTAGCAACACAAAATGTTTTTAACAGCAACTAGCTGACCCGGCGAAATTCGTACCGCCATTTTTTTTCAGACGCGAAAATGTAGCACTTCCGGTTAATTCAAATCAGTTGGATTATCAATAATTCCGTATATTGACACGTTTGATATATCGAAAGCGATTAACCAGTCAAATAAAAAATTACAGGCATTGTTACACATTACGTACTTAATGACAAATATGAGACAAAATCTTCCGTTTATAATACAAGAATCGCGGGTCGAACCTGGATGCGATGGGCTCGAGACCGAGAAAGGTGGCATGATATGAGAGAGGCCTATACCCAGCAGTGGGTCTCTACAGGCTGTGAATGATGATGATGATGAATGAAATAAAATAATTCGACCATAACTATTGTAATGCTATGTAAAAAAACATCTTCGTTTTTTTTTTTTATAAACCTTGTCCTCACAATAAAAAACATAAAAAAAGAATTATCCAATTTGGTGCAGTCGTTCTAGAGTTATGCTCTTACATACATTTCGACGATTCATTTTTATTTATATAGATAGATGTTAACTAAGATCAATAAAATTAAACTGTATGACTAATGGTGTATATTAAGCGAACCGCTTAGTGTAGGCACATGCGATAAGCAAAAAATATATAATAGCAATACAAATGTTCCGTCAGTAGTCACCGCGAGGCGTGAGTTAAGCCCAGGAAATTACAGTTGAATCCGCGACGTCACCAGACAAAAGAGTTGTGGTGAGAGTGATTCCATGAATCGTTATTGCTAAAAATAAAGTAACAGTATCTGTACGATGACCTACTACATCCGACGCCGAATGCACTAAGCCGATCGCGAGGGGGCCAACACAAACCCGAAGCATGTGAACGCTTCGTTTTCGCGAAGCGTCAGTTATTGTGTTGATGGTAGTTGTCAGCCACATGTTCGGAACTTTCTTTCCGCTGATGGCACTCTGTACTCGCATTGAAAATAAACTTTGAACACTATCTAATTTAATGAGTTCCTTATACAGTTCAAACTGTAGTTATAGTTCATTATGCTGCTACAGGACGCATAATTACGAGTTGCTATGAACATGGTGCACTGTCATAGCCAGACAAACCCTAGCATACCAGTTAATGACCATTTTCAATTCGTGCGTGTGCAATCCAAGCAACGTACGAAATGTGCCTAGTCATAGATTTAGGAAGGCAGCGACAAGTAAAAAAAATCTTAGACGATATTTCTTAAAGGACGCGGCTTGTATGATCTTTTCCTTTGTCAAAGGTACAATTTTGAAGATTTATTCATGTGTGCCTTCATATCGACACAAAACGGTTTGACTATGTGTTACTATTGTAGTTTCAATGTAGTAGTGAAGTCTCACTGAAAAAGACAGAATTTTTGTTCGCGTTATTAGGCACATGACGCGTCCATTATAGATGGTCTAAAGAAAAAAAGTGTAGTACATACCTCGAATGCAAGCTACGAATATCTGATTGGACTCTCTCAGTTGTAAGCTCGCACTTTGTTACCACGTCGTAAGGGCAAACGAGCTCGTTTGGCTACCATTTTCAGTTTCACAAAGCTAACACAAACACATACGGAGCTAAATGCGAAAGTTGAAGCAATAGAACTAAGATGGGTTTAAATTGCCGCCGTTCGTGGTAAATTCAATTTTAAATGCAACGTAATTAGGTTGAAATTGTGTTAACCGCCGTCGTGTTTCGGCTTGGAAACTTGCCTCCCCATTAAAAGATAAGTATGCATTGTTGTCCTTATTTTCAGTAACATTGTAAGTACATAGTTTGTACTTTATAGTTTATTCGAAATTCTGTGGGTTTTTGCGACATTAATGTTTTGGTTTGATGTGTCATTTTACTACTATCACAAATGTCATTACAATTGGCTGTTCGTAGCAAACTTGGAAAATATTGTATTTTGTGTGCTATCGTGGAATTTTAGATTTGTCCGAGTTTATACGGTTATATTACGCGAGAAAACTAGTTATAATCGTAAACATTTATTAAATTGGTTCAAAAATTTAAAATAGACGTTAACAAAGCGGACCATTGACACCTTCAAGTTTCAGTGAGCAACCACTGTCATGATTTAAAGAGTATTGAAATATTATAAGTAACGACTGGTCACTGTATTCATGCAATTTAACTTCAAATGTTTCAGGATGAATTTCACAGTGCGGTATCAGGTAGTGTATCATCATCGGTAGTGCTTTTTATTAAATCAGCGACTTCGTCTTCTCATTTAAATAAATAAAAACAAATTTAATAACACGCAAGTAAAAAACACTTATTTAACGGTATGAAATATAGTCGCACGTCGTTAAAATATTGCCAGAAAATTTCGTAATATAGGTCGAGAGTAACCTTGGGCGATGTCTAGAAAAACGTACATTTACATTGACGAGACGCATCCCGAAAATACATGAGACACGAGATTGCCTTGTACTTAATTACCGGTCCGCTGTCGAGAAAGAAAGCAAATGAAAACTGTCCGATACATTTCAACAGGTGAATTTTACGAGCGGCGAGCTTTATTGCACGCGAATCGACGTCAACGCGGACCGCGCGGACGCTTTCACATTAGCCGATAACGACACCAACACATTGTCGGCGGCTCTGTCGACATTCCTCGGTTTTCTAAGTACATGCGCTTGCTTAGTTTCAGCAGTGATCATTAAACATTATCCTTAGTAATTATGTAAGTGTACATCCAATTAAGACCAACGCAAATTTGTAGGCTAATTCAACGACTATTTAGACAGTATAACATTATAATCAAAAATACTGCACCGAACATTTGATGCTCTTTATACAGTCTTCGCACTATTTCTTGAATAGATGGTCAAGATGGTAAAAATATGTTTAATGACATAATGCAATTACAATTGTATTCAAGAAAAAATTACAGCTTCGAACATATTAATTACTTCTATCTTTTATAATTATCAGTGCCGATATCGCCTCGGTCATTGTCGGCAACGATATTGGTCACGAAACCGATACAGTGTTAAAGCGTTCAGTACCTGTAAACTGTAAACTTAATACCTGCCGACCGTTATCGTGTAGGTGTCGGGTCGGTGTCGTTATCGGTCAATGTGAAAGCTCTCTATGACAGTATAGCATTCTTTGTTGGCGATGAAAATTCCAATCATCGATATTTTTAGTACGATCGTAGATATCCGACGCTTACGTTTGAAACAACTATTAGATATCGAACCGGGCGTGGAAGTGAGTCTAGATGCCGCCCTCATTACACAGAAATCAACTTGCTTATCGTGATTGAAATCTTAATACTTTTAACGATGTGCATTTTAATTGAGCGCACTCTTACAGTTAAGGATTATTCGAATGTGTCGATCGTATTAGTTTATTCAAATGTAAGCTATATTCGCACATGGCGCACTGTCTCGTTAGGATTCGCATTACCGGCCAAACGTCACATCAAAACCAAAGGACATACATTTACTATGGAAGTGGTAAAGTAGCTGATGTAATTTGTACCCTAGATACATAGGGATCGTAATTGTACTCATAGTGAAAAACCCTCCATAACTATTTGTTGCGTATTGCCTCCCGGCTTTCGGGGTCATCCGGCATCCCGTGTACATAAAATCTATTTAAATGAGATTTTAGCGCCTGTCGATACACTATTTCTTTCTACGTTCCATTTGGACTGGATAACAAGAGATATTTATCCATAGTATTATGTACCAAGTTATTGAGTTCTAAGAATAGTAATAATTAACAAAATATGCATCATTTATGTTTGAATTACTAATGCACTGTATTAGTAACGCGTGAACAATTTATGCCTTCTTATGAATAATACAAACACATATATAATTAGTTTATCATCTCAACATCTGATACGAAGTTAAGTAAAAAAATACCTAAAGTAGTTGTTTTAAAGCAGAATTGCTGTTTTGTTCTACATAAATAATCAAGTTATACGTACTACATGTTTACTTTTGTAAAAAAATCCAATGTAAAGACCAAAAGTGAATATTTGCAACATGAAATACCTACCTACGTACTTTAAATACGTGTTTTTATAAAAAAAAAATAGAAAACATAGTTGTATTCATACTTTTGAAATGTACGACTCTCCCAAAAAGGTTTTCTCAATCAAAACTGGACCTATGTTTTTTTTGTTAAAATATAAGTATCCTATATGGTACAGTTATCATGAATCATAAAAATATGATGAATTGATGAGGTGAATATGTTGACAGACGTTAAATATGTACGTTTTGTGTATTTGAATTAATTAATATGATTGCATAACATCTTTAATCGGTATTAAAGGAAAAATCACTCACTTATTACGGAATCTCCGGTATAAAATATTATGAAATTAGACAGATAGGTTCCTTATCGAGATCCGCTAAAACACAATTTCAACGAAAATTTAAACCTCTTTTCATGCAGGCAGATAAAATGGAATCCCAACTAATAGCGTTATGTTCTGCAGGAATTCAGTGGCTGGTACTTATCCAAACAGTTCATCGAACATTTCTTACAATTATTATATGAATTCTCTGTATTACTTAGCAAGCACGTGAAAGTTGAAAAAGTCAGGTTTGTTATATCCTTGAAGCAAACCTTATCTTTAATCGGTAACGTAACGTAATCCCAAAACTACGGACTTCCATTTTTACAAAATCGATACAAAGAGAGGTACGGGAGCCGATAAAACTGGTAAAGAGCAGCAATTCGCGTGGTACGAACTGGTGCCGCGCCGTGACCTTGGCTCTGTTCGTTTATGGATTCAACTTTAAGTTAATCAATGGATTTCTTGGGATCCACAATGGGCGCGATGGAAGTAACTAGAAAAACATTGTTATGATACTAATGGCACTGTATTAATTTCTTGTTTACCTATACCAAAAGATCATCTGACAAGCAAATGGATGATGGTAAGTGCTTACTCTCGCTTTTGAGGACTGCAGTGCCAGATTAATTGGGGGTGCATTGCCGCATACTCACGCCTTTTATCCCCGGAGGGGTAGGCAGGGACGCAACTAGTGCACCCACTTTTCGCCATGACTATTCCGTCCCATAATGTGATAGGGGGCGAGCCTATCGCCATATCGGGCACAACTTCCAGACTCCGAGCAGATACTCATTAGAAAAATCCATGATTTCAGATGCCATGCATCTCAGCGCAGTGTCAGTACCCAGTACCATGGCAGGATATATAAAAATATAGCCAACCGTCGTAAACACCAAAAAGGGTATTGGGAGCGTGTCACAATATGAATTTTAAATGTACATTTTGTATTCTCGAGGCCGGAACGCCGCGCCATCAGAGCTGCATCCGTCCACGATGCTGTTTATGTTAATTCCCATTGATTGCAAATGGGATCCGATTAGTCAAAACTCAGATAACGAGTTGCGCTCATTCATTGAGCTGTATGGAATGACCTAAGCGATTTCTACATATTGTTGGATTGAGTTTATCCTTATGGACAGTGTCATTGCTTCAGTTGGCAGCATGAATGCACTGTGAAAACGGTGATGTCTTAGATTCTAGATTCATATATATATTACTAGCTGACCCGGCAAACGTTGTTTTGCCATATAAACAATAACAATGACCGACAAAAGTAAAGGGAGTGAGAGAGGGCTTATTGTGTAAGAGAGACAGGTGACCGGCGCTTCGGTCTCATCGCTACTCCAAGCTGTTTACTGAATGAGAAGTGACACCGGCAGACGCCTAGCGGGAATAACTGATCAGAGACAATTGACCAGTTACCGACCGGGGTTAAAAGTTAAAATTACTAACATAGCTGTTAAAAAATAGGGGATGATGGAAGAAGGTAGAAAATTTAGGGTCGATGTATTTTTCAATGCAACATCATGAATTTTTTTTTTATATCTGTCCGAAAAATAAAAAAATAAAATTTGGGTTTGACCGGAATTGACATTTATTTCATATACGGCGAAAGGTTCGCCCCTTATCTATACTAATCTATACTTACTAATATTATAAAGCTGAAGAGTTCGTTTGTTTGACTGTTTATTTGGTTGAACGCGTTAATCTCAGAAACTACAGAACCGATTTTGAAAATTCTTTCACTAATAGGAAGCTTCCTAATATAGCTACATTACTCTTGAGTGCTATAGTTTACTTTTTATCACGGAAAAACTTTTTCACGCGGGAGAAGCCGCGAGAATCACCTAGTCATATTATAAGCCGGATATATAAATGGTGAGTATATGCTACCACTAGTTGTACCAACGCTTATGAGATTATATACACACTCATGCCTTTTATTCCCTAAGGGATAGGCAGAGGCGCAGCTATTGCACTCACTTTTCGCCGTGCATATTTACGACCTTATTCATAAACAGCTTATAAGGGGGCGTCCATAAATTACGTGAGGTGTTTAAGGGGGGGAGGGGGTCGAGTCAAATCTCATCTAATCTTACGTTGGAGAGAGGGGGGGTCTCGGCAAATATCACGCAATTTTTTTTCTGATTGAAACAAAAAAAAATTATACTATTTTGGTCCATTTAATCCAGATTGTACATGCTTAAGATTTAATCTTAAGCGTAATCGTAATACGATTAAGATCATTTACTAATTCGTTCGAAAGAAAATAATTTCATTCATACTTCGACGTTATACATTTACTGACTGTCAAACCACCATATTTGTTTTATAGGAGCAGATGATTTTACTGAAAATCATAACATGTTGCTTCCAATAGTCTCTCTTGAGACCGTGCATGATTCTCCATGGACTGAATTAGAGTAGATATTCTTTTTTTAATCACAGTAGTTACGATTTAAGTATTCTATTGTTAAATTTTTATTACACTTATAATTAAACTCTCAGCAATATCGATTACTAGTCTTAACTAGTCGTAAATAAAAGCACGAAGCAAATTTGTTTTTTTCTTTTTACAATAACAATCCAACGCGTTTACGTAAGAAACTCACATTTTGAAAAATCTCACGTGAGATTGGGGGATGGGGGAGGGGGTTGAATAAAATCTCACGATATCTTACCAGGGGGGGAGGGAGGGGCAGAAAATTAAAAAAAACACCTCACGTAATTTATGGACGCCCCCTAAACCTATTTTGGTTATCGAATGTTTTGTCTTCTTCGAATGAATTTTGAATTGAGTATGTTATAATTTATGAGCTTACCAGGTTATGCTCACGGCTTCGCCCGCGTGAAAAGCCTTTCACGCTACTAAAGTCTTTATAATAATGTACGACGCCAGTGCCATCTATTAAAAAATCAGACTAAAAATGTCATTATTTCCATTATTTTGTGATAAAAAGTAGCCCACGTGTTAATCCAGGACATGGTCTACCAGTGTGCCAAATTCGTACAGTTGTTTCTGCGTTTACTTCTAGCAAATATACAAACATTTTCACAAACTTTCGCATTTATAATATTAGTAAGATACTTATTATTGCTTTATTTATGGTGAAGTCTAGACTGCCTCGGTGGCGTAGTTGTATTACGGTACGACTGCAAGGCTGAGGTCTCGGGTTCGATCCCCGGGTCGGGCAGTGATATTGGATTTTTCTATTCAGTATCAGCCCGGAGTCTGGAATTTGTGCCCGATATGGCGATAGGCTCGCCCCCTATCCACATCATGGGACGGAATACGCTTGGCGAAAAGTGGGTGCACTAGTTGCGCCTCTGCCTACCCCTTCGGGGATAAAAGGCGGCTCCTAAAAGAGGTAAGAATTATCTAATCGACAACATTTTAGTACCTAGTAACCTTTTTAAATATGTATGAAAAATATGGAGGCGTTTTGTCGAAAAACCGTGTAAAATAAATAATTATTGACTATTCTGTGGCTCAATGTTAGCGATTTAGTTCAGTTCGTCTTGTATACATTTTAATCGCATTATTGGCAGTCATTCTGTCATCACATTGATTGGAAATTGAATAATAAATACACCTAGCTCAATACAAGGAAATGTAATCGCTTATGCAATACGCTAATACTTACAAAACCATTATAAGAACATGATATTTGATAGGCGATTTGATTTGAAAGAATATCAGCGGTGTCATAAGACAATTGAGTTATGAAATAGGCATCTTGTAACAATTATTTGAACCACATGGGGTTCTAGATTTCAATACTTGATACATTCGTAACAAGACATTATTCGTTTTGTAATACTATCTTTAGTTCGCGGCTCAGTGCCCGTTAAAGTCCTGAATACTTTCATGTAAACTTCCAACGGATAATTTTAACTCTTTGGGGGGTGGACTATAATTATAAAACTTACTTAGCAACATAGTCAACATTCCATAATATAATAAATGCCAAATATTATGTATATTATGTAAGCTTTACTATCTGCGATTTATCAACTCACACTTAAAAACTATAACCAGTGATAATTTTAATCGGTGTCTTGTCGCAGATATTCAAGGAATTTGACGTAAGAACCTGATAAAAATAATGTAAATAACTCATTTAAAATGGCTTTTTTGGTCAGGGATCCGTGATAAGGTGTGGAAGACTGAGTGCTATTTGCTTTTAAATATAAAAATGCTTAAGGTTCTTTTTTCCTAAATAGAGCTCAATAGCGAAACTACTTTCTATTTACCGAGTATAATATCGTGTCAGTTTTTAGGCTTGACAGACGAACGGCGGGGCGGCGGGGTGAGCACGGTGCCAATGAACTTGGCTCATCGCCGGGAAAGCAAATGCAGCCTCGCTACTGGGTCACAGGTACTGTCGCGGAACGAACGCTAACCGAACACCTTCGCACACACCATACATTCATAATAGCCGCCTTTCAACAACCGGCCACATAATTTAGCCGGCTTACCAGCAATCTATAACTTGAATTTTCATTGGGCGCACCTACACCGTACCGAACAACTAATAAAGCGTTGAGTTTGAATTGCAAATGCTTCTACAAAACGAAAATGGTAAGTAGATACATTCCCACGTCTATTGCTCGCGGTACGAAGCGCGATTCCCGTGTGCATAACGGAGTCAGCCCGCGTCGCGTCGAGACAATCGCGCTCGGTTCGCATCGGTTGTTCAGATTAGTTACGTTTTAAACGCATGCAAGTACCTACTTTATGGCGATTTTATCGCAATGAATTGTGAAAGGATGGCTCTTACATTCATTAGGACTGGCAGCGTGCCACGCCGAGGACGTTTCCGGCAAGTTTCCGATTCGTTTTGGCGACGGCCGAATTACAATTGCGATTTGATGGCGGGGCGGACGCGGCTCGGCCATGCGTCATATATTACGTTACACGGCACTGGGGATTCAATGCAGTTTACTGCTATCTCTATCATACGCAGCCAGTACCCTTCAACCCCTATTCCGCTCTAATGTGGGATCGATGTAACGTGATTTTTACCCAAAATATGTTGTGGGTGGTATTTGGCTTTTACGACCGGTCCCCTGTCTCCCGTAAATCCCTCTGGGAAATTCAATCCCTGACAAATTATGTTAGAAAAAGTTGCGCAAGTTTTCCCGTCCTTTAATATTTTTATTCAAACAAAAGCACGATACAAGGAAATAGCGAATTGAAGGGAAACATACAATTACCTTTTCAAACAAAACTCTAATCAACATAATAGGTCAGCAGAGGAATACATAGATCACCCACTGCTCAGTGTTCAACGATGCTAATGAGAACGAGCCTGTCGGGAGGTACGCGTTCGATCCTATTGGACTCCTACGCGCATGTACATTGTACACGCAATATTACAATACGATTCCTCTTGCAAGTCTCTATTGTCTATGTATAATCTACTTTGTAATAAATTTGATTGATTTCGCCTATTTAGTTCAGATTGTTTAATTTACATACTAGCTTTTGATCGCGGCTTCACCCGTGTGCGACTTGTTCGGGATAAAAGTCCTAATACTTATACATTTTCCGGGGATAAAAAGTAGATTATATTCTTCCCAGGGTCTCAAACTGTCTCTATACCAAATTTCATCAAAACGCGTTTGGTAGTTTTTAAGTTTATCGCCTTCAGACAGACAGACGCGGCGGGGGACTTTGTTTTATAGTATGTAAGGATGTAATAATATTATTATTTTACACAATTTATGTTTCAAGGTTTAAAAGTAAACATGTATGTAGTTTCAAACGATAAGATCGTTTAATACAAATTTCTCTAAGGTACATGCGAACAAATATAGTAAATAAGTTAAACATTCATTGATGGATGGAAACTTACAAGAATTGATATAGAGTATCGAAAAAATCTCTTAGCCTAACACTTAAGGTAATTGCTTTGCATTTCCGAGCAGTGTCAACGCGAGGCAGTCAGGGAATAAAATTAATATTCAGCTTGTAATGCAACAAAATTTTGCTCTCGTAGCTAGAAAATTCGCCAAGATACGCGGCTTGCCTAATTGTGCAGCATTATTTTTACTTATATTGCCTAGTATCGACATATATTTATATATATATGATATAAAAATATTCTTCGGATTTTATTCGAAACGAGTCGTTGCAATGCGAGTATAAATAAATAGCATCCAGCAGAAATGTGGACCAGTATTAGAAACACACTAGTAATTACGAGATCAAGGGGTCAAAACGCGTTGCATCGCAAATTGCAACAGCACTTATATTGAACAATAACTAATCACACTTGTATCAGATTATTGAACCGGGCGGCGATTCTCTCTGATAAACTGCATGGATCGCCAAAGGATTTTTTGATATTAGGGTACCTTAAATACATTATGACCACAAAGATTCTGTTTGGTTTATCCAGCAAACCCTCATTTTAGAGGAGCCCTTATTTGTAAACAGTAAACACACGTCAGGGCGAAACGAGCACGGCCTAGTTTAGCATTTCATCGTCTTGCCGTTTCGTGGCGTATTCGTCAGTAGAGATCTACAATAGTAAATGGAAGATGGTGAATACAGATATCCGTTATGATATCTGATATTTTGATTATGTTACGTAAATTCCATGTAAAATTGAACACAATCCAGCCCTGGACAGTCTCTGTAGCGCAAACGATACTGATAACATCGTTTGTGTTAATACTGGATGCTTTGTGGGATAATTTTAAACGTGTTATTAATAAATATTGCAAAACAGTCTTTATATGTATTTATAATACACACATGCGCCTTTGTTTATCTACAGTAGGGTTTATTACACAGATCGAGTGGTCGCTCGCTGACAGTGAGCGTCACGTCTGCATATAAACATGAACGACACCAGAGCTTTGAGTTGGAAAGGCACTGCACTGCGCTTTTCACCTTGACATTTGATAGATGAAAGAAATTCGCTTATAATAATACTTACATTAAAATATCATAATCCTGGAAATTAACGTTAAAAGAAACTACCACACGCGAATGTTTATTTTGTTTAATCATGGCATGTGTATGAGGATTACATGGGGATAAAATAATGGGATTATTTTCTTATCAATTTTATCATTAATAATTTGGAATGTGATTTCTAAATAACCAGCTTAGGTATTTTTTTCTATCTCTTTTATCTATTAAATTTTAAATAATGTGTTTTTTTTATGATATAGGGGGCAAACGAGCATACGGTTCACCTCATGGTATGATACTTTGATATATCTTCAGTCTAATTCCAATAATAATAACCATGTTCCACCGCATCCGCAATTAGTACCTAATTTATTAAAATGTAACACATTCCGAGATAAAACGAACACTTCACTTTTAATCTCGGAATGTGCATCGCTGACATTTCACAAGTGCTTACTAATCTAAGCTACTAAATGTTACATCAACACACTACGGACTAGTGTGCGATTAAATTATACGCGTCTAGATCCAGCGTCACACTGAGATTTAGTTATTAACACCAATCCGGCTTGCTGGGTTAATGTCAGGTAGTATCACCTTAAACCTAGACTCTTGGAATGATATTATTGTTAGAAATAGACAAATATCCTTCTAAAAAAGGGGCGTGGTCTTAACAATTAGCCATTATGGCTGGGTAATTTATAGTGACTAGTATTTCATATACGTTTAAGAATTATATGACCACCGCCTGAATATGTCTGCATGCAATTTATATTCAGATCACAATGAAGAAAAAAGTTTACTTGTCTTCCCAGGACTGTCTATCTTGTCTAACATATCTGTCCACCCCGTTTCAGTTATACAGCGTCACACATCGTGAGTAGGTAACAACTAATTCTCATTTATCGAATAATATCGCGATTATGTTGACAATAGAAATTCTTTCGCTTTATTATTGTGCTAAAGATAACAATAGATATGGATTGGAATTCAAGACATACGTTAGAAACTCTCGTATTAAATTGACATGTTATTATGGCTGTATGTTTTTCACTTATACGCCGAGTCATAAAGCAAATTTCCACAAAATCGGAGTAAGAAAGAGAACAAAAAAGATACATGTTTCACGCGCTTCATCTTCGTGAAGCAACCATATTTTCTAAGTAAAATGAGAAATGTTTATGAAAATATTGCAGCAAATTTTTTTTAAAAGAACCTCATGAATAAAATACCTAAGTATTTCCTAAGCCGGACTTTTTGTTTTATGGCTCCCCACATAGCTAGAACGCAGTGCGACAAAATTCTCGCGATTAAATTTATTCACCACTGCAATCGGTCGCGTGTTATTTGCTGTCCGAGCATTCCCACTCCGTGTCAGTAGGTTTTGCTCAATAAACCCGCGGATTCTTCCGCAGTGAACTCTACCCCTTGTATAGTCACAACTTTTGGAAAATGTAAAGGCGAAAGCTTTTAAAAATATATTTTGTTTCAAAGTGCCCATAGGAACCGACAATTCATTACCAACATAGTAGGTCGTTCTGCCTCGTGACTGCCTCGGTGGCGTAGTTGTATTGCGTACGCGTTACGAGTATGATTTGCGCGCTGAGGTCCTGAGTTCGAATCCCGGGTAAAGCCAAAAAACACTGTGACTGGGTTTTTACCCGACTGCGAAAGAAGAAGGGTTATGTTTTTCGAGTGTATGTATGTATGTTTATTTCTTTGGCACGCCCTACAGCCTAAACGGCTTGTCGTATTTTTATGTGAGTGGTGTCAATAGATTCGTTTTGGTCGTGAGAGAGTCGTAGGTACATCAAATTAAAAAAAAACATAATTAAAGCTTGTGGCGGCAAAATGTAATCTCAAAAAAAATGTTTTTAAAATACTTCGAGTGTGGTATCAAAATAAAGATTTTTAACGGTGATTACGAATATGTATATATATATATATATATATATATATATATATATATATATAACTTTATGTTTTATTGGAGTTTGTTTACACTCATCACGCCTTTTATTCCCGAATGGTTATGCGGACGTGCACTGAGGGCACCCAATTTTCGTATTGTGTGTTCCATCCCATGATGTGATAGAGGGCGAGCCCATCGTCCCGATACTGATCATAACAACTTAATACATATTATATATATAATTTTGCCCGACCTGGAATTCGAAGTTGTACCGCGCGCGCATTACAACTACGTCATCGCCAGTCGTCATTTATTTGTCAATCATATTTATTTGCAATATATAATATCGGATGTTTTTTATCCGGGTACGGCAGTTACCCCACGCGGAGAGGGTCCAGATAGAGTGTACACTGAAGAGCGACAATTATCCCTCGTGTCTAGTCAGGCAACACTATTAAATTAATCTATTAAACATTTCAAGTTATTATCTTTTATGCGTGTTTTTATTCTCAGACAACGCAATATTATATGTAGTTATAAATACTCCAAATCGATCACTCTGAAGAACTTTTTGACTCTAACATCCTACTAATAATATTATAAACGCGAAAGTTTGTAAGTATGGATGTATGGATGTCTGGATGTATGGATGTTTGTTACTCTTTCACGCAAAAACTACTGAACGGATTTCGATGAAATTTGGCAAACGGGTAGATTATGTCCTGGATTAACACATAGGCTACTTTTTATCCCGGGAAAATATAAAGCGGGACTTTTATCCCGGGAAAACTCATTCGCGCGGGCGGAGCCGCGGGCAAAAACTAGTCATTTATAGTTTGTTATTTAAATCTAGAGTTAGGATGTTTACAAGCCGTTATGTGCCATTTATTCGCAATGAGTTGTTTAGTAAACGTCTATTTTGGTAATGTCAGTCTAACGTGCCATTAAGCGATGGAAGATTAACTAAAAATACTTTTCACGTTAAAAATATCTAAACAAATCCACCGGTTTAGGATTTACAAAGTTTTCGGTAGGTAATTGTTCAAATTTACAATCGATTACACGGTATTGCTTTGAACAGAATTAACCCTTTTATTTGGGCGAAGGTTATTTTGAGTAACTGGAGTTTTTAACCTTGCTAATTAATACAAGTAATAATACGGCGTTTTGATTAATACCATAAGTTATTACATTTGGTAACAACTTATAATCATATTTTACGTGGCGACTCGCGCGAGTTAGAGCATCATTGGTGTGATCATAAAAAATCTACCTAATTGTACTTTTTTCTTACATATATATTATACTAGCATTGCGCGCGGCTCCGCCCGCGTGGAAAAGTTTTTCCGGGATAAAAAGTAG
Organism: Sphinx pinastri; assembly: GCA_947568825.1. Taxonomy (NCBI): domain Eukaryota; kingdom Metazoa; phylum Arthropoda; class Insecta; order Lepidoptera; family Sphingidae; genus Sphinx; species Sphinx pinastri. Next base: position 21,128,397 of record OX387617.1, read on the forward strand.
CCTATAACACTCACGAGTAATGTAGCTTCCTATTCGTGAAAGAATTTTCAAAATCGGTCCAGTAGTTCCTGAGATTAGCGCTTTCAAACAAACAAACTCTTCAGCTTTATAATATTAAGTATAGATTATATATTATACTAGCTGTTGCCCGCGGCTCCGCCCGCGTGAATGAGTTTTCCCGGGATAAAAGTCCCGCTTAATATTTCCCGGGATAAAAAGTAGCCTAAGTTACTCCTTATTACATCAGCTACCTGCCAATAAAAGTCCCGTCAAAATCGGTCCAGCCATTTCAGAGATTAGCCGGAACAAACAGACAGACAGAAAGACAGACAGACAGACAAAAATTGTAAAAAATGCTATTTTGGTGTATGTACTGTATATATATTCATATACATGTAGTAAAAAACGGTTATTTCAATATTACAAACAGACACTCCAATTTTATTTATATGTATGTATAGAAGATAGTTGAAAACAATTTTTAATTCAAATATGAAGTCACCCATTTGTGAAAAATATATAATGCTGATTTAAATTTAAGATCTTTTAGTTAGCCAATGATTCCACAACGTTTATTAGAAGGATTTTGGATATGAATACCTTCAGAAAATAAAATTCCATAAATGTTTCTAATGTTTCAATGTAAATGTTAAATAATGTCGCTTTATAAAGCCAGGCTTTAACCAGATATATCAATTTTAAACCAGGATACAAAACCAAAGATTATTTAGCAAAAATAAAAACGTTTAATTAGGTATTATAATATCCTGTTATTAAAGGACACGGATTTACATCGAGTACTGCGTAGCGTGAATCTATAAAGAGATTCAGTTTTTATTACAGAATGTTATCGGAGGCAAATAAACAGCACGTCACATGCATCCGTACCCACACACGGACATGTGATAAAAATTAAAAACATCACAACCTGTATTCTCTAAGACTATATTTCACATGGAATTTTTGTAACGTACAAAAAACGTCAAAATTATATGCTTGTAACAAAGTGTCGTTAATATCAGCCATACATATTATCTAGTCATACCTATTATACCAGGTCGATCCAAATCAAATTGATATTAAGAAGAAAAATAAAGTAATGATTGTGGATTGATTGTGAGTGAATTGATTGCGCTTCTTTCTAATGCCTATCTTTGGGAATAAAGGTTGTGCTTACGTTACGTATTCCTTAAGGAATCGTAGATCTTAATCCTTAAAGAACCTTAAATGATTCCTTGTTCCGAACCCGCGAGGAATCTACGTGGTTTTTACAGAATCAGCCTACATGCTGTATATCACTTATATGATCACTTGACAATGCGAGCAGCCGTGTGTCACAGCCAATTATCACCTGCCTACGCATCGCCGACGCCGTCTAAGGAGGCGCATGCAGCTTATTTGTAAATAGCCTCGTCCGAACGCGTACTGCATTATTGACTTCATGATATCATAATTAATCCGAATAACGAAGGTCACTGCGCTAATTGTTTAAGTGGCGCCGAGGTATGCGAAGAATGCGTGCTTGATCCTTCACTCCACCAGCCTTTTGTTAGGATAATTATTAGCACGAAAACATACACTATGCACAATTTAACTTAGCCGGTCGAACTTAACTGAATTATGTGGTAGGCCACTAGTAAGCGAGAGTCGGTCATAGCTTTGCTTTCTCTACTTCTGTCACTAAGAAGCAGTTGAAAAAACATTATTGTGCACAGGATATAAATAAGGGCATGGTGATTGGCGAGTAGTGTAATTAGTGGGCTTTATGAGATTCAATACTGTTATGTCTACGGGCGACAACCGCAGTGCAGTTCCAAGCACCGCTTCGAAATTCAACATTTTAGGCCGACCAAGTTAAACTGTACGTATGACTGTATAAAGACTAGAAACGACGTAATATATATATTTTTTTGAGCTGTAACGTATTTGAAAAGGATCGTAATTTTTTGCCGTAACGAGGCTTTGTAGTACAAACAGGAAATAATAGATCAAATCTTAAATTCCAACAGATACGATCTTATATTTCTAAACAGTAAACATATAAACATGAATAAAGATTACGTATATCATTATGTACGTAATACTGATAACGATAGCATATTCTGTAGGATATTAGTTCATATTCGAAATGAATATACACTCGCGAGCAACTGAATCGACTCACCCCCTAAGTTTGCGTTTAGAGTAGTTTTTTTAAATATGAGTAATGTAGTGTATGAAAATCATATAGATTTTTAAAGCTTGATCTTTTGATTTGAGTGTATTTTAGTAATTTATTATAATATAAAGAAATAGAAACCCAAATAGGAAAAAGCGTGAATCAAAAATATTACTGTTCAAACCCATAGCCGTTGTCGCATTAGCATACGAGTATGTAGGTATGTGCATAGTCAGTGACATTAATATCCCTTCCTTCCTGCCGCAGTTAGATAGAAAAGAAAATATATTGCGCAAACTTGTTCACCAGACGATCGATAAATAGTTAATTTGAAATATGAAAGTAGCGCTTGATACGTCGATACTAATACGAAACAAAAAGTGTTACCTACTAGATAAGTGTAACCTAAAAAATGGTTATCAAATCGTGGCCCATGCTAATGTCACTACACGTGGTGCATTTCGTTCTGTCCTCAGTTGGATATCGTGGTTATGAACCAAGCCCCTAATGAGAAGTAAGTTCTTTGGGCATAGTGGGACATTACAGGATAGAATACGAAACGTTCACAAGGTTTAAGTTGGTTAGCGTGATCGATGCACTTCAGATATTTTACATGTTGTTAAATTTTCTACTTAATGGCATACCATGCTTGGCGGGTAACATTTTTGGGCAAACACCAACCGCGTTTACTAACGCGACTAGCGAAACCCTTCGGATTGTGTCGATTTCTAACAAGTATCTTCCACATAAATATACATACATACATAGTATCAGGCCTCTATCTCGTAGGGGTAGGTAGAGACTATGGATTGCCACTTTGCTCGATTCTGGAATATGTGTACAACTATAATACGAGTAGTTAGTAAGTCGTACTCGGCTCATTACAACAAACTGTATGGATTCCCTTGTGTTTATATAATAACGAATTATTAATAAGCTGTTAAAGAATAGGTTAAAAAAGATGGATTTTATGATGATAACATATTGTGATGATGTTTTTTTTTTTAGTTATTATCGTATCATTATTATTTACTAGGTAATGCTCCGGACTCAGCCTGCGTGAAAAAGTTTTTCCGGGATAAAAATATTTTCTCGGGATAAAAAGTAGCCTATAGCACTCAGGAGTAATGTAGCTTTCTATTAGTGAAAGAATTTTCAAAATCAGGTTAGTAGTTCTTGAGATTAGCGCGTTCAAGCAAACAAACAAATAAACTCTTCAGCTTAATAATATTAGTATAGATTACAATAATATGAATCAAGACGTCGTTTGTGTTAAAAATTCCGCGCGAAATCTAAATTGACATAGAGAATACAAGAAGACGATGCAAGATAAATCGAGATACTAATTTACATTTTACTCTTATACTAGTGATACAAAGGAAAATAATGTGTTCTTGTTTAACGTTTAATGTTATTGATTAAAATAAATCAGTAACAATGGCAACATTGCCTAACCTTTGTCGTGTCTATTTAGGAACGGGCAAGCAAAGCACTGCAACTACAAAAAAGTCTTTGTCGCCAATCGATCGCTGAAAAAGTGCCAGTCAGACGGATTGCACGCGCGTATCGGCGGGTTTTTTAAGCCGTGGACGTCCTTGCACAGCGTCACGCACCGCCAAACCACAGCCGTTTGTTTGACAACAAACGCAATATATGGCACTGTACACAACATGTTTAATTATTATAGGTCAAACTATAGAACAGCTTTATTATCGTATTAGTAATGGTTTAGATTTTATTTATAGATTAATGAATAGGCTTTCATAACAATAAAACTAAGATAATTTGAATAATTTTCTTAAATCAATAGTTCATGTTCGTGCGTGAAACAATAATATTACAAGATCGTTTAAATTTAATGTATTATTTTGACATGATGCAAATATCGTTGAATAGTAAGTGATGACCGATGCATACCTACTGTATAGCGCAATGGAAAACTTATGGCTTGGAATTGTAGTGACCTCACAGAACGTTATCACGCAGTTTATGTGTGCAGTGAGTGCATTGGACGTATCAACTCACTAAATTGCTTTATCGCTTAACTTTGACGTAGTTAGCCGTCACGACGCGACGAGTCCACCGAATGTCACTCAATTACCGCCTGACATTTTTTTTATTTTTTTCACCCATGAGTCTATTTGTAGAACAAAACGATTAAATTAAATATAAATACCAGCAAGACTATGAACAAAAGGCGTGTAACGCAAAAGTTTGTATTTTCTAAATCATTTGCATAATTTGCAATGAAAATTATCGCCTAATTTGACAATGTCGAACGAACAAGACCGCCAGCAAGCAGGCATTTTGTGCATCCACTTTCACCGATATAAGACACGCCAATAGATTGCATCGCAGAATAGAAAATGAGCGCGCGTCGACAATTCTCTCAAATTGTAAACCACAAAATATACACTTACAGTAGTTTTCAATAGAATTTTAAACAGTCTGTGCCAACAAGCGATTTTTCTATCTAAATTTTGGAACAAATTTCCAATTCAATAAAAAAGGAATTGAAAGAAGTTTTCTATGAAAATAATATAGAAATATAGGTTATAACTTCGTCAGTTATACATCCATAAAGCGTGTGTTTCGACACACAGATTAACATTAAACTCTACAGAATACAAATCATTATTAAAGAAGAGGATTTTAATTCTAAAACTGCCTTTAGCTAACTCTAGTTTCGCAAAAAGGTTTCAATATTATGCCTATCCATCTCTTTATAATAAGGTATCTAGATTGTGCCCTATAAAGGACTGTTCAACCAAAGACTGTTCCGTCAAAATTCTGAACTTCCTTAAAAATCTAGATTACGAATATACAGAAAATATTTTAAGCTCCACAGTCATACAAATAGGTACTAAGGGAAACAGTAATTAAGAATTGAATTTGAATTTTGTCTCACTTTATAATTGTTTTCTTTTTACTTTTTTTTGATTATTGTTTTTTGATTTGTATACATTACTTTCTTATATTGTTTTGGTATTCTGTTACGTGTATTTTCTTCCTTTCACCCTAACACTCAGCTGAAGCTAACTCTGTCATGGGTAGCCCAAGATACAGGCTATGCCTAGTTTGGGTACCTCTGGAAATTCTTATTTTAAGGATCTCATAGTGTTTGTTAATTTTAGATAACATTGATTCTCTGTAAGTCTATTTTTTCAATAAACGATTTTTTTTCATTAAAAAAACTTATATTTTAAGAAAGCCCTATTGATAACTATTAGAGATAATGCGCCAAACAATTGTCTATAATTGTGCTCAGTAAATTTCCTTTACGATATTACTTATCGCTCTCTTTGATTTCTACAAGGACGAAATCAGGACACCTCGAGTGTCATCCCGTAATTATTAGCACGTATTTGTACCTATTCTTATGACGTGTTTAAATACTGTTATGTGCCGTTACCTTCATTTAGAGCTGATAATATAACTTGTACATTACTGGCATTTCAAAATATTTAAATTATTCACAAAAAATAGATATTACAGTACTATTCTAAACTAAACTATAAGATAAACTCACGACTTTATTACTGAGAGGACAGGCAGAAAGGCAATTAACGTACATGTGTAGCCAAGCTTATTTACGTTCCATGACGTTATATATAATGTATGCTACTCAAATTGCAATAATACCATTGAATGGTATAATTAAACGATATCCGGGTTTATTTTCTTCCAGATTATTAAAAATTAAATTCTGTCTCTGCACAGAGTTGTGGTGATAAACCGCAGTATCATATTGTGATAAAGTGACTTCATCTGTGTTGTGTTAGTACTGCCACGGCGCTGTAACAATGATTCCATGAATGGATACAAGTTAAAAACAGTACATTTAGACAATGGGCTATTGAAAAAACTCGGGGAATCTTAACGGGCTATAAAATAACGGCAGCTATTTTGAGTAACACAACATCTGTCTTCGCCTTTTAAACGTTGTTTAATAGTTTTATCTCGTTGAAGAATGCATTTAGACAAGTGACTAATATTGAGCCAGAACAAAAATGTATCCAAATGCGTATATTTTTAACAATATTTTTATATTTAAACTTGCAAACCACAGTTGCGATAGTTTCGATCCTCTAAATAAGTAAAATATAAAATTAATTTCGTAATTTTTATAACATGCTAATAACGAAACAATGTTTTTTTGCGTGCACAACAGAAGTCACTGATGTTAGTCGATCAGAGGCGAGTGGAAGGTTCGGGTTTCACGACCTTCGTTTCAGTACTCAATTACCAGCGAGCCGGTGACGTAGATCAGCTGGCGCCTATTTCAACTTTTCTGCGGCTTGATGCATACTAGGAAGTTGCATATTATAAATGTTGTTTCACGCGTCACCTGCACAAGGAATGCAGTACAAACGGCCTAGTTTCGGACAAATCGTTGGTAATTAAACGTGACCCCAATAATTATATTTCGTTCACAATCGAACGTTTGCCAGTAAACGTAACAAGCGGCCGCCACACAAAGGAGCAGAGCAAGCGGCATGCGGCATGACAATTGAGAGAAATCTATCATCTATCCAGCGAAAAAACGGTTAACACGAATTCGAATGTTAGATCGGCCAGTCGAAAATGGTGGCACGGCGGTCGCTTTTTACTGCGGGCTGCGGTGGTAGGATTGCGGTGCGCGTGAGTCAACGGCGGGCGGCGCATGCCGGCGCGCACCATGCGCATTAGAGCCGTATGTGCAAGTCGTGTCAACCACCTATTTATGTCGCAGGACGAGGCGCAAATAAACAGCATCAAAGGGACGTCGGATTCCGCTCGGCGACGGCGCGAACGATCAACGAAAGTGAACAAAACAACTACCATTGTCTACGGATGAGTTATTTTCGCAAATAGATACGGGTTTCGCTCGCCTCGTGAACTCGCGCCCGGTGCGGCTCGGCGCGGCGCAGCGCGGGCGTCGATGCGTCGCGTCGGGAGAAATCTGCGCAAGTGCCGGTTTTGTTGCCGTACAACAGCATAATTGGATATACAGAAAATTAATTGAAACGTATTCATAGGAAATTAAATCACTTTATAACTTAATTAATTAACGTAATGTACACGCCACAACAAAGTTAGTTCCCCCTCACTTCTCAGTGAAAGTTAAAGATTTATGTCACTTGCTGATGGCTCAATGAGTAGGTATGAGGTGAATTTTTTACATGTGACCAATAATAATTATAATTAGTGTTTAATAATTATTATAATTAGTGTTTAATAATTATTATAATTAGTGTTTTTTTTTTTCATGTGACTACCTCAGTGGCGTGGTTGTATTACGGTACGACTGCAATGCTGAGGTCTTGGGTTCGATCCCCGGGTCGGGCAAAGTGATGTTGGATTTTTCTATTCAGTATCAGCCCGGAGTCTGGAATTTGTGCCCGATATGGCGATAGGATCGACCCCTATCACATCATGGGACGGAATACGCACGGCGAAAAGTGGATGCATTAGTTGCGCCTCTGCCCACCCCTTCGGGGATAAAACGCGTGAGTGTATGTATGTATGTATCTTTGGCGCAATATAGTGAGTAATTAGTCTGCATTATTACGCCAAGCAATCATGTGGCATCAATCAGAAAAGATAGGTACTAAAGCTACCGCAGACGAAATAAAGGCTTAATATTTGAGTTATTAAATGTATTCGATGGTAATTCGGTCCCGGCCTGTTACACATAAAGCTAAGAGGCCTTGTTTACTTAATTATCGCCCTCCTTTGGCGCGCTGCTATAGCTGTAATGTTTCAATAAGCGAAATATTGAACATATAATTCAACCATCAGCTGTTGCAAACTGATATGATTGAAGTGATCAGACGTAACACATCCTATTCTGAATGGGACTGTTCCGTTTTGAGTCCTTTATATAACATTGTGTTAAGGAAATCCCTTTAACACATTCCTCTTTTTGGATTTTGGGTTCAATTACATATTAACTGCAATAAAAAAAAGATGTCATTCAATTACCTACTTTTGTCTTGAAAAATATATTCACCAACATTTAGGAGAAAAAGTTTTTTGGTTTAACACAATCCAGATTCCAGGATTAGCAAATACCAAAAATTATAATCAACAAAGATATTCATTAACTAGTCCAGGTAAATTATTACCTGTACAGTGATACTTTTTATCAAAATATGTTTTAATTCGCTAAGCAGAGCTTTAGATAAATGATTATTTATTTAAATATAAATAGTTTATTGAAAACTGAAAATATTTAACAAAGCCACAGATAAAAAGTATCTAGTACCAATAAAATTACACCATTTGGTAATTACAAACACTATTTTAGCACCAAATTATTGTGTTAGTAAATCTGTATCTGATAAGCTCTACAAGATAATACACTTTCTAAACGGCTCGACTCTGAAAAGGATTTATTATTAAGGAACTCGGTCACAGCCAGTCTATTTAGCAATAACCATATTGTGAGATGGCTATAATTTAATAATAATAATAATATAAATGTTTATTATATAACCAACAAAACATAAAATTCTACATAAAAGGAAACAAAATACAATATTATGGTTCTACAATGAGTGGTGTTGTCGCTAAAAGCAATCTCTTCCAGACAACCTTTAGATGGACAGAAACAGATGTAAAAATAGATGACGGTGAGATGTAAAAAATTATATATACAGTAATTATATAAACAGTACACTGGTCTATGTAATTATATACCTAAATTGCGAACTTCTTATTTTAATATTAATGTCTTAAGGTGTCTCCTAACTACTCATACTCAGCATGTTTTTACTTTAATAATATTGTATTGGTGGTGTGGGAAAATATGATATCCTACCAATCAACACATCCTGCTGAGTACTAGTATAACAAGCAATGAGTCAAAACTTTGTGTTTCAGCTTAGAATCTACACTAATCTCTACACACACTATCACTATCTTTTAAAAGCAAGAAAACATTCAGTGCTGAGAAAAAAAAATTAGAGGTTGAAGGTACCACCTTTTAGTATTGGACAATCAGTATATGTCCAGAATTATATGGTAAAGGTCCTAGATGGTTAACAGGAACAGTAGAAAAGAAAGTAGGAGTTGGCAGATACTTGGTGCAGTGGAATGGGAAAATGTTGTTACAACATATTAATCAGATGCATTGCAGAGAAATTACTAATGATGGAGTGGATATACCGTCACCAAGAAAATGGGCTTACATTATTGGAGTATCAGGCCTACAAGATTTAGTTCTACCTGACAATACAGGAGAACTGATACGGAATAAAAGGCACTTTCAACCTCACCATCAACAACAGATGCATCTAAGAAAATAATATCAGGGAGGCATTATAGCCTGGAAAAACCCAGTCACAATGTTTTTTTGGCTCGACCCAGGATTCGAACCCAGGACCTCAGCGCGCAAATGGTACTCGTAACGCGTACGCAATACAACTACGCCACCCAGGCAGTCAGATGAAATTTATACAGAATAGCCATAGCATAAGTTGTCAATCCCATATTACAAAATAATTAATAAATACCCATACATTAATAATTAATAATATAGACATTAAAAATAAAACAGAAAGAACTTTATTTAGTGTTACAATAGTTGGCATTAATAAACATGGACTTTGAGGTGCAGAACTATTTCAAGGGGAAGGCATGTTATGTATGAAATGGGGGGTAGACAAAAAACAGTTAGTCGGAATGTGCTCAGGACAAAAGCGAGTGTGCATTTGCAATAATTACGTGATTTATGTGAGTACATAGCAATTATAAAGAGGAAAGATATGAATGTTTGTAACAAATAAACTCAAAAACTACTGTAATGATTTAAAGGTACATTATTAGCGAGTAACAGAGGCTACTTTATATCTCAGGAAAATATAAAGCAGGACTTTTATTCCAGAAATAATTTTTCACACGGGCAGAGCCTGGAGCAAAATGTAGTATTTTATATTTATATTCAAAAGCATATTCTGTCCAGATGGTGGGATGACTTGCATAAGAGGGCCGGCAGCGACTGGATGCATAAAGCAGCAGACCGGGCTCTGTGGCGATCTTGGTCTATGTCCAGCAGTGGACTGCAACGGGCTGATGATGATGATTCAAAAGAAATTAAATCCAAAATGGATTTTTTAAGTGTTTGGCATATAATTCTTGAAATAATTTTGATAACAAGTATAAAGAGCAAGCTCACAATATTAAGTGACCATAGGACAAAGGAAATATGTAAGTTAGTTTACACTATAACCTGATTATGACTATAGTTGTGTTCCATTGATAATTATCAATAAACATAAATAAAACCTGCACACATTATAGTGAAAACTTGTCTGTTAAATAAATTTCTTCATGTATGCATAATATGATGGTGTGTATTTTTAATGGTAAGTGACAAAGTGTGTAATACTGTTAGCAGTTTTATATAATGTTTTAGCAATCATTTTATGTGTTGTAACTTTTAACTGGAGAATATGTAAAATCTTGCATATTATGCTGTTGTACCCAGCCCAACATTTTAGGAAACAGATACTTATCTGTTTCTTATTTGTACTTATCTGTTGTCATTTTAGGAAACAGATACTTATACTGTACTCGATGTGTAGTATAATATAATATTATAAAATGAAAATGGCATGTAGTGTAACTGACCTTTCATCCTCGGCGGTGGGTTGCGGCTGGAGGTCCTCCTTGCCGTCGCCCGTGTCGCCGCCCTGCTGCGCGTCAGCGGCCGCCTCGCCAGCACTACTATCACACGCACTCACATTCACATTGCTCATGACAGCGCCACTGACCGCGTGTACCACCGCACTCACGGGGCTGCCGAAGCCCTGGCTGTCGTGTCCCGGCGGCGGCGCGTTCGTCGCGTAGGCGGTGGAGCTCACCGGCAGCGACACCACCGGCGAGTTGGTGCCCGACACCGCCGCCTCAACCGGCACCACAGCGCCGTACCCGAGCCCCATGCTGCTCTGCGACTGCACCACATTGGGGTGCACTGCGCCGCCCATCCCCACCGGCATGTTCGGCTGCATTGACATCGGAATGTTCTGGTGCGCCAATGACACCGGTTGGTTGGGCACGTACTGCACGCCGCCCATCTGTCCCTGACCGGCCACCTGCTGCGGCAACATATTCTGCTGGGGCATGTGCTGTCCGACTGGCATCTGCTGTCCCACGTTCGAAGGCTGCATGAATATAGGATCTGAGACGGGTATCTGCATACTCGGCTGATTCCCGTCCAGAGTCATCTGCATATTCTGAGGCGCCGTGGTCATCATCTGCAAGTTCCCCTGAGGCACGCTACCCTGCTGAGGAGCCATGGTGTGCACGGTCGTCGCCTGTTGCTGTCCAGCGAGGCTTTGGAGATTCGCGGGCAAAGTCGAGCCCTGGGGTTGAGTGGCCATCGGCTGGAGGTTAGTGGGAAGAGTTGCACCTTGCTGTGATGTGACAATACTTGAGAGCACCTCTTGTGGCAATGTTTGTCCCTGTTGGCTCATCTGTGACTGTTGAGTGTGGTACTGAGGGACCGAGTGCTGCGTAGGAACCATCTGCTGCTGAGATGAAGCCATGCTTGTGCTTATCATGGGCTGAGCGCTAGGCTGCTGGCTGACAGCCTGATTGTATTGCTGTTGTACACCCGAAATTCCTTGTTGTTGCATCTGAGGATGCATACCGGGAACAACAGACTGTTGTGGCTGAGATGGCAGCTGGTGCATTTGAGTTTGCATCTGTGGCATCTGCTGGTTAGCGCTAGTCAACTGCGGAGGTATCTGCATTTGCTGTATATGATTGGGAAGCTGTTGATTTTGCAGAGCTTGTATTTGAGCCTGACTCGGTAAATGCTGCAGCTGAGCTTGTTGGGCTCCAATCGACTGCTGACTTTGCAAGTGGTGGCTTTGTCCCATGCTGGGGATCTGTGCTTGTTGCATGTGTAATTGCTGAGGGTTTGGTTGTCCCTGCATTTGTTGCATCTGCATCTGTTGCAACTGGGGTTGTTGGTTTGCCACTTGTGGTATCTGCCCTTGATTCGGCATGGGCTGCATCTGAGGCATCTGCTGTTGCATCTGTTGCATATTAGATATTTGAGCCTGGGGAATGTGCTGGCCCATCTGCTGCATTTGCTGGTTTGGCATCTGTTGCATTTGCTGTGGCATTTGTTGATGCATAGGAATTTGCTGCATAGCGATGCCCTGTGACTGAGCTATGACTTGTTGCAACTGATGTTGGGGAAAACTCTGAGGAATTTGTTGCACTTGCTGCTGCTGAGGAGGTTGTGGGTGAGTCTGTGGAGTATTCTGCATGGTGATGTGAGTCATGCTCTGTGGGTGTTGCTGACCCACTTGCTGGCTTGTCTGCATACTTTGATTTGGCAACTGCTGTGGCATTTCAAGAGGTGGTGACTGCACCGACACTGACTGTGACACAGGCATTTGTTGTTGGACTACATTAATAGGCTGCGTCAAAGATTGCCCGGGAGATGCCATCGGAAACTGCTTTTGCAGGGCTTGCTCCAATTGTTGTACAGTAGGTGCGTTACCTTGGAGATCTTTGGGCACTTTGTTTGTCAGATCATTAGACACTTCTTCATGTTGACTATCGTTTATCACTACACCGCTGTCAGGAGCTTGCAGTGTTGTGGTGTCAGACACATCCATGTTGTTGTTGAGCGTGATGGGCGCATTCTGCTGAGTGGTATGGTCCAGGTAGTCCATACACATCCATCGACCTCTCCGGAACGGCTCCGTGCTCTCAATCTTGACGACTTTAAACCTTTCGTTTCTGACATGTTCTTGTATCTCTTTCATACCTTCTTGTGGTTTAGCATTTCCAATGAGATTGATAATGCTGCCGGCGCCGGCGTTGGTGACGCTCACGTGCATGTCATTAACTTCAGTATTATTGCTATTTGGCACTGGTCCCCCTGGCTGACTGTTGGCGTTGTCCTGACCGACGATGGCGAGCCCGTACTGCGAGCTGGTCGGGATGACGGGCGCGCAGCCTAGTGATGCGCTCGACGCGTTGTAGAACACGTCGTCCTTAGAGAACGTGTCCTCTGAGAAACTCGGTGTTTCATTCTCAATGTCTGTCACTCTCGATATGTCGTCGGTGTGAGATTCATCTAGATCGTCAGCGGAGTCTTCGCCTGCGTCGGTGCTCACTCGCGAGCCGACCGTCACACTGGTGATCTGAAATGAAGATATTTTCCTTGGGTTATGGGCGGCCTGTAGACTTGTCGGGTGAGTCACTCCCTTCTCCGACTCGTTCAGCCGAAGAGATTCGCTCGTTGTTCGGTGTACGACGTTGTTATACTTGTTTTTCTCACTAGTTTTATGTGACTTTTGAATCAGATTGTCAGCCATTATGCCGTCCGAACCGAATGACTATCTAAAGAAAATTTCACTGTTTATTGGCTTCAGAGACATTTGACAGACTATTCAATCACAATAATGTATGAAATAGAAAATCATTGTACACTCACAATTTCACAAACACAGTAATTTAACTATTAAGGTCCTTAAAATTCATTAGTAAACACACACAGTTGCGAACATCTTTCAGACGGCAGCAACATGGCGGCCATTTATGCGCAATGCATTATGGTTGACAATTTGCAGTAGACTATAGACATTCTAGACCAATCTTCCTAAATATTATCTATGGTCGCTAGATGGCAGTAAAAACAATGTGTTGTTCATGTAATACATCATAATAATTATAGTATAAATAACGACTGAATAATATTGTAATTATATTTATAACAAACTACACATTTATGTTTTTACTAGATATTACAATATGTAGTTTAAGTTAATAAGGACAAGTAATATAAATGGTAAATAGCTATGATGTTGTATCTAAAGTTTGTCTTAAATAATTTGTAAAATCGTTACCTACATGATTTTATGAGTAAAAACTTTGATTAATTAATGTCAATTAATATAATTAATCAAATAGTAAAATATACATTGTTTACATTAAGCTACTGCACACTAGAGGGCAGTTATAGCAAAGAGTATTTTATATGTATTTAAGATCCTAACAGATGGCGCTGTTAAGAATTAAAAAGCGAAAAAATATGTGCATACGGTAGCAAAATAAAATAAATTTATCTACTTCTATGTACAATAATTGTATATGACTAATTTTACCTTATATTAAAGTAGATACATTAATAAATATTATTAATTGTGGAAACTTTATTGAGCCATGTATTACCTAAATTGTTTCATGTTGTGTTTAATCCTAATATAATTAGGCTTGTATTTTTCCTTCAAAAATAATAAATAAATACATGTGTGTGTTTTGGTAGTATTTATATAGTAGTGATTAGTGAGCACAAGTTATCTACATACTAATTACTCACTAGAAATGAGCAAGCACCACTGGTGGTAGGTCTCTCATATGTAAGAGTCCGTCTAGGTGGGTACCACCGCAATGTCTATTTCTACCTCCAACCAGCAGTGTGCATGCACTGTTGTGTTTCGATTAGGGGTCGCAAACCGGGATCCCGGATACCGAAATACCGGAATACCGGACCAAATAAAGGACTTATAAATACCGGTATTGATTTTACAACAACCGGGATTTTCGGTATTTTCGGAATTTGTTAAATTAAATTATGCATACATATATTACTGTCTCTGAATGCGGTAGGCAGAGACTAAGGATTTCTACTTTGCACGATTCTGGCACACTTCTTTGTTTTCACCTATATTTATTAATCTCAGCATGTATTATCGCCACCTTAGGGTACTATCCATACTAGCCTTAGGTATATAAGTACTATCTTATTCGTAAGCCTACCATAAACCATCCTCTTCAAATGGCCAGACCACGACAACATACTTGTTTTTTTCTTTAGTCATTACATCCCCTTTGACTCCACACAGATCCATCACTACTTTACTTATTCCGTACTCTATCATTCACAGTCACCCAGACATGGTTCTTAACGCTCTAATTTTCAGTTCTTTAACTGTAATGCTCCTTCTGCTACATATAAGAGTCGACAATAACTGTGTCAATCACTTGTGCATTTTTGGACACCTTCAGACTGTCCACAAAGGTGTGTAATGCCCCATTCACCTGCACTCACTTGGCAATCAATGTCACTTTCATATTATATACCATCAATTGTGTTGAAAATACATCCCAGATATACAAAATCTCTTACTCACTGTAACTCTGTCATGCTTTTGTCGCTTTTAAACACCTCAATTTTGGTCGATTTTCTTGTTCTTAGTCCCAAAATAACAATCAATTATCCAGAATGCATTCTTCGATTCAGATTACCGGTCATCTCAAAAATAAGCGAAGCTGACCACCGTTCACCCATTATCATTCTATCATAGCCTTTTGTAAAGGCATCGCCATACAGGGAGCGGAGCTGGACATGGCATCCACGTCGCATTGTCTTGGCGTGCCAATTACTATGACAATGTATGAGAGACGCCACATAGAAACTGTCATGCTTAGCTGGGCGTTATAGTTCCCCCCAATACGCGCGCGGCTGGTTTGAACACGCCAAGCTGTTCGCTTCCTTCCGCAATATAACGCACTCGCAGAAGGATGCGATCGCTCGACATGACCTCCAGCAGCCGACCATGGCAAATATCATGGCCAGCAGCAGCTGTTCTAAGAGCACTGCGTTGTAGATCTCAGGCTGGGCACTCTTCGGAATTTTGTTGGACTTCGCGACCATTATCACAATGTTAGCATACGGCGGACTCTTCCTTTCCGATCCACCACAGGAACGAGCCGTCGTGGCCCGTCAGCATCTGTGTCAGACGGAATATCGGTATACCGTAGCACCAGTCAAGCCGACATAAGAAGACAGGTCGCTACGATCTATAAGCCAGGACTCGTGCTCTACAGCCTGGTATGCTACACCTCCACGTCGGCACTGCCGATGGACGCCAATTGGACGCCTGAGATGGGATGCCTCTTCACGCCAAAAGAGTACTGAAGAGAGATGTTTGGCATCCAATTCTCATGGCAGAGTAGGTACCAGCAAAGACACTGACCGCCTCGTTGGAGACCGTGTGATGACCACAGATGAGTCGCTGCGCTACTAAACGCTGCGTCTTACGCAGAAGAGCGTCGCATCGAGCAGTTAGGGACTCGGCCTAGACGAGACAACCGTATAAGGTCATGGACCGCACAACTCCAGCGTATACTTAAACCTCGGCAAGGGTTACCGGGAACCAGTGTAACCATGCGTTCTCTTCTGAATATGTTATGAAACAAGCTTGTCGCTATTTAATTACTCATTTAAATGTATAGTACCAACAATTTCTCCAAATCCCGGAAATACCGAAAATACCGGTATACCGGGATTCATCTGAAGTCAGTACCGAAAATACCGGTATTGAAAAAGTAGTCCGGTATTGCGACCCCTAGTTTCGATTTTGAAGGACATTGTAGCCAGTGTAACTACTGGACATAATGAGACTTAACATCTTGTCTCAGGATGACGAGCGCAGTGGAATGCCACACAGTACTTTGTAACTCAAGGTGCTGGATGGTGTTGCTACTGTATATGGGTGGTCGTATCGCTTACCATCAGGTGAACGGCATGCTCGTCTCGTCATTCAATGCAATAAAAAAAAAAGTATTGAAATACTCTCCCCGTTTGAAACAGGCTTTACACATTATTATTGTATATTTTTCTTAGTATAATTAATAGTTACCTTTCTTGTGTACTGTGTCATGTCTAATTGTACACAGTAGTTGTTGAACTTAATACTAAAAATAATATAATATTCTGTTTTATTAAAACTCTATAACACCGAGGAACACACGATACGATAGTATGAAGTTATCTCTAATCTATACTAATAATATTATAAAGAGGAAAGATTTGTATGTAAGTACGTTTGTAACGAATAAACTCAAAAACTACTGAACGGATTTCGATGAAATGTGGCACACGGGTAGATCATGTCCTGGATTAATACATACTTTAATCCCGGAAAAACTTTTTCACGCAGGCGAAGCCGCGGGCAGAAGTCTAGTTAATAATATAACCTGACAAAACCTGACAACCTTCAAAAGCAGTGCACTTAGACTTTTAGATTTTTATATTGTGTAACCTTAATATAAGCAATAGTGTAACTCCTACTGGTTGGACAAGGAGAAGATTGTTTTATGAGTGACATGACAATGATACACCTTCATACTATAAGTATAATATCGCCAGTGAACAAACATGATGAGTAAATGAGGTTTCTTGTGCGTCGTCTCACGTGTGTCAGTTAACACTGACTGCAGTCGACTGTGTGTAAACAGCGTAATTGCCGACCAAATATAATGAAATATAACTTACATACGGCAGCAGAAAAAGTTGATGCAAATTCGCAAGTGGCGTCTCGATGTGGAACTAAAGGCGCATATCGAGTAGCGCCCAGGCCGACCCCAACCATTACCGGCAAGGTCTTCGGATCGCCAGCCGATTTAGTCAACATCCCCACCAATCGCCGTGACACTTCTTAAACGAAGGTAATTTGCTATTATTTGTAAATTGGTGTACCGAGCGACGTCCGCCGCAGGCCGACCGCGGCGCAGTCGGTCGGGAGCGCGGGACCCTCCCTGGCTCTCCCGGCGACTTCGGGCACATGTTGCGTCGGCCAGCCTCGGCGAGAACTCGCACTTAAGTAAACAAACGTCACGCCAACCGCGACGGTTGAGCTACAGATTCGAGCGACAGTCGATAAGATATAGCCAACGAACCAACATCGAAATGAAAATGTGAGTTTGCGTGTTGACAACATGGCCAAGTCTATTGAAGCGAAGAAAAACAGCGAAGAGGACACCACGATGGACAGCGACAGCGAGGAGGAAGTGGGGTGCGCGGACCGCTGCATGGCCTGGCTGCGCATCAACCCCAACCTCGTCATGTTGAAAGTGACGCTCTTTGTGATGTACGGAGCCACTGCCTCCCTTTTGCCGTATTTAACTATACACATGCAGAGTATAGGACTCACTGTGCCTGAAATTTCTTTTGTGTATTTAGCTTTACCGTTCACCACATTCTTGAGTCCACCTATAACTGGTAAGTGTCCGTTGCATTCGAGTCCTGACATGTGCCCTGATTATGTCATGAGTGTGTTATTGGTTGTAGGATTTTTGGTGGATCGTTTCGGGGAGTACAAGCCAGTTGTAATTACGGCTCTGATCCTCAACGCGGCGTTCCATCACTCACTGCTCCTGATTCCGCACCAGGAAACGCCTGGTGTCATGCCGTCTGCCTACGTCATGCGACATCCGATAACAAATAGCGTGGAGGTATTTATTTCGACCCCTAAATAATTTACGATCTCAGTGAATACACACACTCCGCATGTACTGAAGAATTTAACCAAATCGCCGTCATCCGGCCTCAGGGCGAATTAACTAGTACTGTCTTGTGATATTGTATGTTTGAATTAGTTAAGGGAATTAAGCGAAATTTATGCATGTTGGACTTTACCCTTGAACACTGTTAGGACCATCCGTTCGTTCCGATCCGTAATGGCTGTGACCTGAAGCTCCATATGTCACGGATGGAAATAAATTGCCTTTGGACCCCTCGCGCGGACATTGAGGTGCTAAATATTAGTCACGTGAATGTCTTGTCTAGCTTGTGTCTTGACAAGAGGGATTTAAGTGTGCCGTATTATGGTAAAGCCATATGTTTTCGGGTCGACTTATTTGCGGTAACTTACTTGGTAACGTGTACATGATTCTATTACCATTGCGGAATATGATTCCAAACGGTGATTATTTATCATAAGATGAAAAGTTCCTTTGCCAAAATGAATAAGAAATGCTTTGAAGTTCTAATATTGTTGATACGTTTTAGATTTGGTGGAGTCCGTGTCCGAGTAGAGAGTGTCCCGACGAAGACGAGACGGTGGACTTCGTGCTGGACCGCTGCGTGGACCATTGCCAGCTGTACCGGCCCACGGAGAGCCCCGCCATCGTCCCTACGGAGGATGACGACAAGGATGATCTGAATTTCCACATCAGCCACAAAATTCAACCTCCGAATTTGTCTAATAGCAGGTATGTTTCTAAAATTGAATAAGACGAGTACTTAGACTCCATTCTTTCAGAAACCTTTGTGTAATTTTTAATAATTAGGTACCCCTCTGGTTTTATGTCTGTGTAGGTACTTCAGATATAACGGTGATACAGTCCGGTGTTTATGGTATTATTTACTTCCATTATTTGTACTTTCTATAATTTAAAATGTTTAGCTTATTCTAAATATTAAATGAAAATGATAACACAAGTCAACAGAAAACCTATTAGGACTCGGTTGCATAAAAATAATTAATATTGTTAGGGTTTCATAATGAGAATTTTTATGTATAATTTTTTCTTACAATTTAATTCGACGATTTCGCCGTTTATATTTATCCCATTGCGTGATAAGAACTAGCCATCTTGCTATTTTAGGCACAAATCCTTATCTAGGATAACGCTTTTTCGTGTAATCAAACTAAGCACTACACAAATAGTTTCTCTGTCTGGAAATCAACCCCAGGACTCAACTAAAAATATATTAAGTACTCTATCGCAAGAAATAGGTCAAGTTATGTTGTACATACATACATACATACATACACACTCACGCCCTTATCCCATAGAGGTAGGCAGAGACTATTGAGCGCCACATACTACGATCTTGACACACCTCTTTCGCTTCTTCCACATTCATAGTTCTTTTCATACATTTTCGTTATTTTGTAAAATTTAATAACTTATGATCATCTGTAATATATGTTTTATTACTAACTTTTGCTCCCGGTTTTCGTGTTATAAGTCCTGCTATTATTATTTTATTATTTATTTATATTTGTTTATTCGGGTAACCAAAGACCCATAGTGTTAGTAGAAAATACAAAAAGAAATATAATATTATGTTAGTAAATACCTAATTAAAATATAACAAATTAATATGTGGTGCACCGCTGCCCCATTCCATGTGAAATGGCGCAGCAACGAGCCATATAACGACAATCCAGCCTACTGGCAATCATTTGGAGAATGCTGTTGGGGCTGGCCCGCACCCTGCCCACCAGAGATGCACACCTCACAGGACCCGTAAATAATGGATTATATGTAAAGGCCTGATTCTACAGCTCATTGTCTATAACTAATTTGGTTATTATTCTGGAAAACCCCAAGGTTATTAAAAATCTAGGCATAATATTATTTTTTCAATAATCAAGTCTACTTACGGTTTTTTAATGCTGCTCCTACAAATATTAATATTTTAGTAATCTTTTTTTTGTTAAATGTTGCCAAATGGCTAAGTGACATATTAAAATAGTAACTTTCTTCACTACCTTTGTAATTCATATGATAAAAGACAATTAATTGTCTCTTTTAGTTTCTGATAAGAAAGAACCAACTTTAAAATACGTTTCGTGTAAAAAAATGTACTAAAGTGTAAACTTCCAATTATTTTAAAAACTTCTGTATTTTATAAGGTTTTTAAATGGTCTAAACTTTGGACCTAAAGCTAATAGCCACAAACATATTGCTATAAATCTGTGTGAGGAGGTACTTTGTCGAGAACTTATTTTGAATGAATTGATGATATTTAACTTTAGTTTTTGTGTTGTAATACTTTAATGGGGACTTATTTGGTATAATATTGAATATAAGAGAAAAATAAAAATAAGTGATATCCGAAAATACATTCACATTTATAAGTATGGAAGTATGGATTACAAATATTATGTACCCATCGCTGATAAGTAGTTACTGTGATAGCGTTACCATAATATTTATATTGAAATTCATTTTTCGATTCTCATGGTGTTTGTGTTGTCCCGTACCTAATGTAATTAAAACGCGTACTACCAAGCAAATTGTACATTATTGACATTGGTGCGATAAGGAAAGGCTTTTTTATGGCAAAGACAACACAAGGTTAAGATTTGCTAAGACTTCCGAGAAACTTCCTACTACTTAACGCGATAACATTAAGGTACAAGTACCATGAAAAACTAACGAGAAAATATAACGCAGTTATGCATTTAATGTCATGGTAGGTATGTAATGCATAAAATATATATGTACAAATTGTACCAGTAATTAATATTTAATATTAATTTATTTCTCAACAGTGGGCCAGTATTAATGTTACATGGCTGGTATTATTATAATAGACAATATTATTATTATGGGCGTCACTTATTATCAGGCATCAACTTGCCCGACGTTGCTATATAAGGAAAGGAAAGAAAGGCCTATTTCCTATTTCGTTCATTTCCGTTATGATAATTGGATAATTGATTAATATTTCTCTAAGTTTAATTCTTCAAGTTTCAAATGTGTAGTTTATTGTGTAGTAGTATTTATGTATACTTAATGTGGCATTGGGCGATGGTCTACCTATGCATGTAGGTTTTACTGTTACGTATAGTATGAGTGAGATGGCCAGACTTGAGATTTTATTCTTTATTGATTTATTATCTCTAAAATCAATATGCAATGATGAATTACCATAATGTAGCCCACTCAAACTCGTTAACATAATTTAACAAATAACAAAAGGGGAAAATCAACTTTATAACTTTATCTTTACTCTAGAATAATATATGGATTTGTTTGGGAATGTAAGACTTCAGTCCAATCTATAATTTAAAGACGTGCACATTTCCAGTTACTTAAACATGACTGAGAGCGATGAAGATTACAACGACGCTGCTTTCTTCTTAATTGAAGTTCACGATGATTTGGGAGAGCCTAAAGAACAACTCGGGATAGAAATGGAAAGAGTATGTCACTTTACTTTTACTGTACTTTTATTATATTTGTCGCAAGAACCTGAAACAGAGTTATATTATTTTTTATAATTAGAACAATTTGAGCACAAATAAAGATTTTGAATCATTAAATGACGAAGTGTTTAAAGTAATGTTCAATTATGAAGTTTTGTTTTCAGTCGTAATTTATAAATAATGTTAATTATTATCAATATAATAAGGACTCAAATGCTTATTTCAGGATGAAGACGATCAGGTAACAGATTTTAGATCAAGGTTTGGAGAGAAATTGTTAATAGCACAGGGGGTCAATATAACAGCACTTGATAAAGAGGACCTAAGGTGCGGAGGGCTGGTCATGTTGCACAATATGACCAAGCTGTCGCAGCAGAGGCTTGAGATCCTGTCCGCTGACTGCATGGTCCAGAAATGTGATTTCAGGTAAAGTTGTTACAGGTATTTCTAAGACCTGGAGACCCTAATTGCATTATATTATTGGTTGTTAAGAAAATTACATTTAAAGAGCATTGGAATAACAGTTAACATAATATTCTCTCTGTTAAGTATTTACAAGTTGATCACCGAAAAGTTATTAGGTACCTACACGATAAATAAAACAAAAACCTTAGTAATGACAAGGGGGCACTAAATCTGACACTATTATCTCAACGGCACTTCGACTATAGTAACTACATGGATTTCGTATTAATTGAAAAAAACTTGGTTTTTATTAATTTTACCTTAACCAAACGCTACTATTATAATAAATATAACTATAAAATTGTCATAGGAAAGCTATTTTTTTTTAATATAGCATGTATTCGATACCAGTGAGCTTAATTTTAATTTTCTAGATGTGACTTGTTATTTCCTCAGCGGCGCCTTACCATGTTTACGATAGGATACGTGCTAATGTTTGATTATAATATTATTTGTGAGCCACTGGCTTGATGTTTATCTATTATTTACACACACAGTATCAAAAGGTAATATTATCGCTGGAATATTACAGGAGAGGCGGCCCAGATATATGCCCGCCGGACTATAAGGAGAGCGACGATAAAACATTCTACATTTACTTTTTCTTGAGGTTCATGGGCACCATAATGCTCTCCGCCGGAGTCACCATCATGGACCCCATCGCCCTCACCATGATACAGAAGTACGGCGGCGATTTCGGACGAGAAAGGTTGTTCTCTAGTATTGGAATGGCTATATTTTCACCTATCACCGGAATGCTTATAGATATGAGAAGTAAACAAGTGGGTACGTATGGTGCCATCTCGTAATCGTTATCTTAATGTCAATAGTCACTAAATGTTTACAAGTGTTCGTTGATTGCAGGTTACACCGACTATTCAGCCGCTTTTTACACGTACGATGTATTGCTTCTGATATCAGCGATCACTGTGGCGGTCATGCCTCTCGGGGCCAAGCTGCCAGCGGACAATCTACTCCGAGATTTGGTCAACATCATCAAAATGCCACATATAATTATTTTCATATTTTTCCTATTCGCATTAGGAAACTTTTGGGGATTTATCGAATCTTATCTGTTTATTTATTTGAAGGAATTAGGTGCACCTAATTTCTTGTTAGGTAAGTACTTGAATGGTTTCAACATTATGTACTTAAAATCTCTATTTCTGATATGATTACTAGTGAAAAGGGCATTTCGTTATAACTAGCTGTAGAGTCGAGGACTCTTTGAGGATAATTTTATTATTGCTTTTTAACACGTCTCACAATTAGAGTTTTTATTCAGAGAGACCCATCAGGATTTATCCACTCTTATGTCAATTTACCAAATGTAAATGATTACTAATAATAATTTTAATCACTAAAGTTAAATACACAAACACAAGATCAATTTACTTTCGTAGTAAATTGGTATCACAAAGTCAATAGCACTTGCAAACAATCCTTGAAAGGGTCATCATTATCTGTAGTAAGTGCATGTACCGTCCAGGAATAACCGTGACCGTGGGCACGCTGAGCAGCATTCCGTTCCTGTACGGGGCGGATGCCATCACCGCGCGCATCGGCCACGTGAACGTTATCATCGTCGCGTTCTTCTCCCACGCCGCTAGACTCGTCGGCTATTCCTTTATTGAGTGAGTACCATTTGTTGCTCTTTAAATTACACAGCCTTCCGTCTTGTTTAACACGGCAGCTGCTATTGTCAATGTCTCTTAATTGCTTGACGTGATTCCTTCCGAACAGTTATAATTGCTTTCATTGCATTTGTAATTCTGTATGACTTAGTTGTTGAACCTTGATTATCTAATTAATAACGCGACAGGAGAATATTGAATAGTTCGTTATTTACATTTAGTTTTAATGGAGAAATAATAGAAATTCATTATCTAGCTAGAACTTAAATTATATTTTACTGTACGCATACGTATTTCAGTTTTGTTTTATAAACAACACTTAAAATCAACTGTAAGATATTGTCAATTTAGTTGCCTCAAACGTAGGTTAAACGCCTAGACGCTAATGCAAAGACAAGGAAAGGCGCTGCTAACTTTAAATATATTGATACGCAGTAGTTTTACAATCAAACTACCTTTAAATATGGCTAGATCATGATTATCACACAAATCAGTAGTCTTTGTAAGAGATAACATCTTATTGTGTTCAAGTTTACATTTAGGTGTAGATAGAAATAAACACGGCAATAGAAAACACAAAGGATTTATTTTAATTACTTACGTCTATTAATCAGAATAGAAACTTAGTTGCTAGTGTTTTTAAAGTAAATGAGAGATAGTAGGTATATTTTCAAAATAAATGATGTTTAAGAAATCACAAATACCTAACAATTGCAGAAGAGTAGTTAATAAAACCTAGAGAGATCCAGAAATAAGGGCAAATCTTTAATGATATAACAATGATCGCATTATGATTTATCTGATAAAGGAGTGATGAGCTAGTCAAGAATATCTCATCAATTGTGTGAAGTAACAATGAAACACGTTTGATAAACACAACCCTGGCAGTGACATATTTAACACAACATCTGTCATCGCCTTTCATCGCGTGCAAACGAGGTAAAAATAGAGAACACAAGATATTCGTAACATTACTATTAAAATCTAACAAAGTATGAAACATTCATGTTGCTGTTTCCCACGGATTCAATTACCGACCTTCACGATTCATATACCTCCAACGAGGCAATTTTAATGGTTCTTGCTGAAAGGCGACACGTAGGTAAGGAACAATGGGAAGTACGAAAATGGTCATTCTGAAATATCAGAAGACATAATTTGTGTTACAACTTGTAGTCGTTTCGTCCTTACAATAAAACACCATTTGCGGGATTAATGTATTTACAGCGATATAGCATTGTCAAGTTTATGAGCTCAATGATGCCGCGTAGGCAGGCGGCGATTACCTGGATGTAGATCTGCGCGTACTCACGACCAACCCACCAAAATGATCTTGTAGGAAATAACGGGGATTCGATGTCGGAAAGTATTATGAAGACTTTAATTTCTTAATTTTCTTATCGGATATTATATAAATGTATCGTTGTTTTAATTGTATTATAATAATTTTGTTTGCTTACAACTAAAGTCTCATATTATTTTATGTAAATAGATGTAGACCTAGCGATTCATAAATAATCTATATATATAAAAGAAAGTCGTGTTAGTTACACTATTTATAACTCAAGAACGGTTGAACCGACTTGGCTGAAAATTGGTGGGGAGGTACCTTAGAAACGGAAGACGGACATGGGATACTTTTTATCCCGGGAAAATATAAACCGGAACTTTTATCTCGAAAAATCGTTTTCTGTGACTTGTTGTGTTTTATGATGTCCTGGTACTTAATATATTTTAAAACAGGGAAGTTATGATCTATCTTTATATCTATATATATAAAAGAAAGTCGTGTTAGTTACACTATTTATAACTCAAGAACGGCTGAACCGATTTGGTGAAAATTGGTGGGGAGGTAGCTCAGGACCAGGACACGGACATATGATACTTTTTATCCCGGGAAACTATAAACCGGGACTTTTATCCCGAAATATACTTTATTGAACTTAATAAAATCCAAAATTTTGCTTATTTATTGCCTCTAAGGCGGAACAGAGTTCGCCGGGTCAGCTAGTTTGTAATATTTTTTATATTTTTTTTTCCAGAAATTCCTGGTGGTGTTTCCCGTTCGAGGCGATGGAGTCCCTGTCCGTGCATCTAATGTGGGTCGCAGCTGCTACCTACTGCGCCATGCTCGCTCCCAAGAGCTTGCTCGCTACCCTTATCGGTGTACTAGGAATGGCGCATTTCAGCCTTGGTAACACAACTTTCTCTGACGCTTAACTTATTTTTTTATATATTTGATTGACTTTTTCACAAGTAATTGTTACATTTCATATTTTATCAATACAAGACAATCAACTAACTCTAATCGGCTAGAGAAATGTAAGTTGTTTCATAAACTAAAAGGAATAGATTATTATCTTGGAATGGGCATGATTGTCATAGTTCTAGATAAGTTACGCGTGCCAAAATATTTTTTTTAATGAAGTTTGATAAGAATGGAAGTTATTTACAATGTATACTCTTTTATGAACATCTTAATTACAAAGAGTAGTTCTCAATAAGTAACAACACAGACGAAAAACAAATATGAAAAATTGTTAGCAAAATAAGTTTAATTAAGATAAACGCTAATGAACTTCCATCTCTCTGCAAACATTTAAAAATCTAAGCTACTGTGTTTTACAATTTGCATTGGGATTTAAACAAAGATAAAGTAATTGACGTCACATAAAAATATGAAAGAAATTGTATTTTATTTTACAAATTCGATGCTATTGACTGCAAGTAAATTCTCAAATATAATTATTCGAAGAAATGGAAATTAGAATTCTGGAGTCACTAGCAGTAGGTACTTAAATGAAGTTCCACAAACTTTATGTCTAATACAATACAGAGGTGTAGTTATTAAAGACAGACAGTTTCGGGTTGTCATTTTGCAATCAGCCCTGTATTATATACTGCCCACTGCTGAGCACGGTCCTCCTCTACTACTGAGAGGGGTTAGGCCTTAGTCCACCACGCTGGCCTAGTGCGGGTTGGCAGACTTCACACATCTTCGAAATTCTTATAGAGAACTTCTCAGGTATGCAGGTTTCCTCACGATGTTTTCCTTCACCGTTAAAGCGAACGATAATTGATAAACAATACACACTTAACTTCGAAAAGTCAGAGGTGTGTGCCTTGGGTTTTGAACCTCCGGACATTGGCTCGCCAGACCGTTCCATTCCCAACTAGGCTATCGTCCAGGGTTGTCATTTATTTACTTTTTAATGCTAAATCTTTTACATCTTGAGAACAAATTTGCATTTGCAAATATTTTCAAACAAAATATTTTATCCTCCGAGTGCATGAATCCGTTGTTTGAAAACAACTGTATTCGTTAAAAAGTAATTATTGAGTTTTAATAAAAATAAATATAGATTTTCTAATTCCTTCTGACGTGCCCGCGCGAAACTGTTTTCGTGAACTTGTGCTTCATGCTAACGTTTTTGATTAACATTTACAAATACAAAATGGTTACAAAGTTTTGAAATACGACATTTATTAAAAGCCTATGGCATACAATATACTTTTAAACATAATATTTAGATTTACGTAAACAATCACAGCAAGCTGGCTTCTGCAAATATTTGCAACGAATCACATGTTGATCGACTGCCTCGGTGGCGTAGTGGTATTACGGTACAACTGCATTGCTGCGCGGCGGTCTCGGGTTCGATCCCCGAGTCGGGCAAAGTGGTATTGGGTTTTTCTACTCAGCGTCAGCCCGGGGTCTGGAATTTGTGCCCGATATGGCGATAGGCTCCCCCCATCACATCATGGGACGGAATACGCACGGCAAAAAGTGGATGCACTAGTTGCGTTTCTGTCTACCCCTTCAGGGATAAAAGGCGTGAGTGTGTATGTATGTATATAGAGCTTGCTAGTTTAAATTTGGCTTTTAATCATTTTATATAAGTCATTTGAGTTTTTACTAACATAATTGACATAATTGAACAATGGTCTCTAGTAGGTACCTTCAATACCAACATGCTAAAGTGTCGTAGAAGTGCCAACAACATAAATGGTTGTTTCCTACTCATTAACTGCTTGCAGGAAGAGGAAGCGGCAGTTTCGGAGGAGGTCTGCTAATAGCGTCACTCGGCACTCGAGAAGCTTTCCGCTATATGGGACTAATAGCGTTTCTCGGCGGAATCTTGTACGGATTGCTTCACTATTTCTGGCTCAGGAAAATTAATATGACGGGAATAGAGGACTCTTGTGAGGCCGATACTGGTAAGATATAGTTACTTATCTATGCTTGCTGCAGTATTATGATTTTAGTTGATAGATATTATGATTGCATAGATCGAAAGGAAAACAATTATATTGGCAGAAGGTATAGATAGAGTATTGTGATTGTAGGGGTTTAGACTGTAATATTACATATATTGTGTTTTTGGATAATAAGTATTATTAAAATTAATATTTTTGTAGAAAGTGGCGAAGGTGATAAACTAAACGGCGAACCTCTGAAAAAAGACGCAGAAACCATGGTGTCTCTCGAGCGGCTTCACATGATCACTCGGTTCAACCCCCTGGGCTCGCTGCATTCCTTGCCGAGAGGTTCCCGGTCGCGGGTAAGAGCGGCTAAATTTCAACTCACACATATGTATTTCAATTAAAATTTCGATGGTGGTCACTTTACATCCACTTGGATCATCGGTTGGTAGGTTATTACCGTCGAGTTTTAACTAGATGTACTATGTATTCTTAGAAATCTTAGTCACGTTACTGGTTTTTAGCAGTTTGGCTGCTAACGACCTCATGACAGCATACATTTTAGTGACAAAATTGCGACTTCTAGTCGGATATGGAAATATGCTATTCTATTGGACCAGGATATTCCTGATGAAATGATTCATACATTGCTGCTGTAAAAATAATCGCTATTGTTGAACAAGTTTGGCATGGTTTGTAATATCAAGCATATTTATATTTATAATTACATTTTCTGTCAGTTCTCCCAAGGTGATATAAACGAATGCAGAAGTCGCAGCGGCAGTAACTGTCAGAGACGCGGCAGCAACTACGAAGGATCAGCGTCTAAAGTGGACCTGCTGAGGTCTGCACTTGAAATCAGCAATCAGCACGGGAAGGGACACATATCCAACCCAATGCTGTCCACCTCCAACAGGACCCCACATCCGTATAAGGTAATTTCTGTTTTTTTTTAAGGTCAATTAGTTGCAGAAATGAGCAAGCAATTGAAAAATTATAATCTTTTTATGTTGTTTCTTTTAGTATAACAATGTGATAATAGACCAGGTTCGATTATTTTTGAAACAAAAAAAATATATAGTAGAATGAAACCATTGGAAAAGAAAGAGAATATACGGACGATCTGAGGTCGGGAAGTGGAAGGGGATGAGTTTTTAAGGGTAAAAACGACTTATCTCGATTTCCGGCAAAACTACAAGTCCTATAGAAAAATGTTAAATGGAAAAGTTGTAGGTAATAAACAAACAAACAAACATTTAAACATTTATTTGCATAGAATACAGGTGGTACCAGATTTAACAGTGGTGCATAGTTCAAGCTATACTCTGCCTGCTTTAGGCATGCAAATATTTATAATTATATAAAACAAAATAATAATATTTTTTTTTACAAAATGTCACTCTATATTATTATTATTTAGCATATTTATTATATTCTTAATTAAATTATATTAAATTTTACAAATAATCAACTTCATTATTTTTGTATTGCATGAACTCTTCTATCGTATAAAAACACTTATCTACTAGCCATTTTCTTAACTTAATTTTAAAATATTTAAATGGAAGTTCCGTTAAATTTTTAGGCAGTTTATTAAAAACTGATATGCACATAGCATAAACATTCTTTTTCTTTAGGGCTGTTCTACAAAATGGAATCACTATTTTAGTAGGATCTCTTGGTCTGTATTTAGTAATATGAAAAAAAGATAGGTGGTAAATCTTATCTTTTTATGTCCCTTATGAAATCGAGATAAGCCGTTTTTACCCTTAAACCTCACACCCTTCCACTTCCCGACCTCAAATCGCCCGTAATTTATTTTTCCATTCATTTTTGTTATATTCTTTTTCTTTTCCAATGGGTTTCATCCTACTATTATTTTATTTCATTTTTTACCATTTTCAAAGGCTTTCAGCACTGGTCTATAACGGTAGATAAACTTTAACATTTATCAGATCACATAATACACAAATGTTTAAAATTAAGTGTTTCCTTTACAGTTTAATTAACCCTTCAACAAGTTATCCGTATAATTAACTCCGAAGTAGTAGGCAGAGACGTTAACATTTACATCCATAGTTCGTCAAGAATATTTTCACCCTATAATTAAATATGATAATACAGATCTAGAATAATAAACATCTGAATAATAAAAAGCTAGTCTGTTGCCACCTCGGCCACAATTCCAAGCCAAACACATATACTTCTCATTCACGTCTCAAAGAGTTCAGTTTCTAATTCAATTCTAACACATTTCGAATAGAAACACTCACACAATATAAATACGCTGTGCCAAAACCAATATTGGAATATTAAAAGTAATATAATACGTGTAGTTAAATAAGTAATTCGTTTCCAAACAACGGGGTAGCCTCGCTAACGTGTCTATTCTCCATATCTTGGAGCTCATGACGCGACTGACTCTTATTTATGGTGCTGATTATGTTCCACAAGAAGATTTACTTGTTATTAAGGAAAATTTTGTTCCCCAGTGATATCAATGTTAGTATTTGATTAGGAATAATACGATTAGCCTGGGATAATTGTTTGTTGTTTAATTTGTCACTATTTAAATAAATACGCACAGTAGGTATATAGAATGAGATTCATAATGGTTTTCTCAGTTTACGCCTGAATCAGTTATTATTATAATTGTGAAATATTACCTAACATTTTTTTCTAACCCCAAAACATATAATATAACTTTCGACCTGAAACAAGACCGACGATAATAGAAATAATTTGAGGACATAAATATTTTAAACGTTTATATATAAAATCCTTGTGAAACCTTACAGAAATGTTTGTTGTCATCATTCAATTCTACTTTCTACTTCCTACTAATATTATAAACGCGAAAGTTTGTAAGTATGGATGTATGGATGTTTGTTACTCTTTCACGCACAAACTACTGAACGGATTTCGATGAAATTTGGCACACGGGTACATTGTGTCCTGGATTAACACATAGGCTACTTTTTATCCAGGGAAAATATAAAGCGGGACTTTTATGCTGGGAAAACTCATTCACGCAGGCGAAGCCGCGGGCAAAAGCTCGTATTTAATATTTTCAACAAAACTTTTGGATTCTTTAATATTAATAATATCCTAGTATAATAACCGTCAGTTTGAGCACACTACCGCGTAGTGAGGGAATCTTTTGTACTGGATTTGTCTCTTATACACGTACTAGGTGTTGCTCGCGGCTTTGCCCACGTGGAAAGCCATTCCCGCTACAAAAGTCCCTGTAGCGATCCATAGCGTTATCGGTAGATGTGACGCCAGCGCCAACTACTTGAAAACTCATATCAAAAATTAAATACTTCCCACGACAGCAAATTACCGGAATAAAAAGTAGCCTACATGTTAATCAAGACATGGTCTAGCCATGTAAGAAATGTCATCCAAATCAGTTCAAATGTTTTTGCGTTTACTTCTAACAAACATACGAACTTTCGCATTTATATATAATTAGCGACCCGTCCCACCTTCGCCTCGGTAGCAGAACATAATATCCTTTCATTTTTTTTCCTGCCGTAGTATCTGTTTTAGCGCGCTTCATTTTCCGGGATAAAAGTCCCGCTATATATTTTCCCGACATAAAAAGTAGCCTAATAGCCTTCCCTGTGTCCCAAACTATCTTCGTACCAAATTTCATCAAAATCCGTTTGGTAGTTTTTGAGTTTATCGCGTTCGGACTGACAGACGCGGGTGGGGGACATTTTTATAATATTGTTACGTGCTGGGGTTCAGTATAAACAATTAAAACGCCGGTATTGCGATAAAAGCACCAATTAAGATTTTATTAGCACAAAACCACAAGTAAACTAACGAAAACACTGCACTGGATACTACGATATTCGAATACACTTATTAATTATAGTCACTCACTACACGTCCACATACAAATCACAATTCACGACATTCGTTTCGAAGTCGCTCAGAGTTATCGCTTGTAGTCCGCTTATCGCTCGCTCTTGATCGCGTAGTAAACAAGACTGGATGCCAGTGGCTTTGTTCACAAGGCCGTGGCCGTCGGCCACAAGTACCATCGTAGTTTGTAGAACATTCTTGAAGGATCCAGAATAGTCGGGAACTCTCTCGCAAATATAAGTCAGTTATCGCGTTTCCACGACATTCTGGAGACATCGAGATCTTTCGAGAATGTTCCATCGCTGAACTTTCCATTCGGATAGCCCACTTCTAGCCAATAGGTGGCGCTACTATCCGCGAGTATTAGCGCGCGTAACAATATGTAAGGATAATGTATTCGCGTAAATAAAAGAAGTCATTAAGTGATATGTATTAATGTGATATGTGTAGCAAGCGCACAGCGCGCCGAAGCTGGTGGTGGTGGGGCTCGCAGCGCGCAACATCTCCCAGCCCGCGCTCGCCGAGCACGACGCGCGCCGGCACTCCATCCCCGAGGAGGCCGAGGAGGACCGCCTCGCGCCGTCCAACACGCGCAGCGACCACCTGCCGCCTCCCAGCTACCACGAGGCCACCGGCGACCACCGGAAGAGCTGGCACTCCGACGACAGCTCCCCCACTTAGGGCGCCACCGGCCGCACTGCAACAGCGCTGTTGACTCTCAACTGCGTGCAGTCGTGGCGTCATGTCCGCATCACGCAGTCGGGTCAGGTCGGCTCGGACACGTCTGATCACTTCAAGCAGTTGAGCGTATCGCTTGCCAGCATGCAGTCCGTCTCACATTACTAAAGCCATTAAAGTCATTGATTTTAATAACAAAGTGGTTTAAGTATCTTAAATCGGACATTGGAATAATGCTAATGATAACGTAGCCTAAATTAATGATTGCTTAAAGCCAGTGGTGGCAGCGCGGCGGTTAAGTTCGATTTGTTTCTAGATTGCTTTACTGCGCTATGAGTCGTGCACCCGATGAGTGTTAACACACTTCGAAGATAAGTTTCTTAGTGCTCACTACATTTTATACAAAACTAGTAGTGCTCGCGGCTCCGCCCGCGTGAAAAAAGTTTTCCGGGAGAAAAATATTTTCCCGGGATAAATAGTAGCCTATAGCATTCAAAAGAAATGGTAGCTTCCTATTAGTGAAAGAATTAACAAAATCGGTTCAGTAGTTCCTGAGATTTGCGCGTTTAACCAAACAAACAAACTCTTCAGCTTTATAATATTAGTCTAGATTTGCTTCTAGAACCATTGGTTTAAATTGCACATTTTATATCAGGCAGTTAGTGCTAAGATTTTTATTGAGTAGAAGAATTGTTGTGTCCACGTTATAATATTATATACATAATATTATGATATAATAACTTTTCGTTGCTATTAAAAATATGATTCAGTAGGACTATTGGAGTGAATGGAAGAATCGCCACTGCAATGCTTTAGAAGAATTTCGTAGTATAAAAATAGTTTTAAAAGAAGGAAACATTAGAATTCACCAAATGATTTCTATTAAAGCGCAAATTGCAAAGTAACGCAAAAAAGATTTGGAAGATTGTAGATTTAAACTAAGTTTGTAATTTGTATCAATTTTTGTATCCCACGTAAATAATGTGCAAGTACAGAAAAGAAAAAATCTAATATTTCATAATAATATTTTTGTCTTAATCTAGTGAATATGTATACACACTTTTGTAAAGGCTTTAATTTATTTAAGTTGTAGATAAATACTATAAATAAATGTTATCAGTTACATATTTTATATGCATTTCATTTAACACATGCATCATTCTATAAATATTGACTTTATACATACTTATAGCATTAAAAACCTAAGTACATAAAAGTTAGGACTTCCATTTTCACAAGTCTGATATTAATTAAAAGTCATGAAAATAGAAACTAACAGAAAAATTTATTGAACAAAGAAACAAAAATGTCTCTTATTCCTGTTGTCACCGACCGGACCTGTGCAAATGCGGTATGCCAAATATACGACCAATAAGATAATAATATGTACAAGGTAAAATAGGGTAGTTAGCAATTTTTTTTAAATACATTTATCATAAATCTATGCTATCCAAAATCTAACGGAACAAGCATTTTCAAAATTGACGCAATTAGAAGTAAGATATAAAGCTATGAAATTTGGTGGAAGGCGAAGTTGTAAAATAATAGTAATATTAGACTGTGACGTCACCAAGTGTCACCGGCCACAACGCTGCGTGCATGCAAAAGAGATAGCGCGATATCCCCACCACGCCCCCACTTGTTCCCACAACAATATTTCAAATATGAATAACTGTTTTATTTTTCAACCAATTTCGATGCTGATTTCACAGAATAATTTCATTTTCGTATTATTTTCTGTTACATATAAAATAATGTACAAAATCAAACATAGGAAACTACCCTATTGTTTGACGTTGCGTTGCTAGACTTTATTTTTTGCGTTAGGATTTAATAAGACAATTGAATATACCTATTGCAAATTTCGTTGAAAACGAGGTATTATGGGAAATGCCTATGTCCAGCAGTGGACTGCAACTGGCTGATGATGATGGTGAAAACAAGTAAATACAATTAGTTGGACCTTTTGCTAAAATGTATTGTACATTTTTTTATATGTTAACTGGGCGATGACTTTAGTTCCTTTGCCTTAATTAAGAGTCGATCCCACAGTGAAGCATTTAGTGCATTATACCAGAGATGATGAACGTTTTGTAGCTTTAGCAAGTACATCCACTGCATATAAATAGGGGCAAATACGGTCAGACAATCTGATTCCAAAGTCTTTCCAGAAGTACAGTGTCAAGCAGCTCAAGCTTTATAACGTCCAGTAAGGTAGACGCTTGTTTTTTAAGTTACGGAGTTCTGGTTTAATTTCAGGAATCTATGGCACCGTGAACTTATATATTTAACTGATTGACCGGGATAGTCATGCGCGGTAATGTGTCAATTCATTCTGTGTGAGATCGACGCTTTAGTTATCTACTAATAGTAATCTATGCATAAAAGCAATGATAATATATCTTATCTATATCATTACTAAACATTATTCGTCAAAGTTGGGGCAGTTCTGCTGGTCGGTTCTGATGAAGAATGCCCTGTTGATGTTATGCCGGTCGGCGGACTCGAACGCTTTGTCGATCACTGATGCCGGCGGGTTCCTCTCCCTTGTTAGGATCCATGCATTACCTGCAAAATATATCAACATAAGACCAGGGCCGCGCCGTCCCTATGTGCGATGTGTGCGGTGCACACAGGCGCCAAGGCAATAGGGGCGCCGGAATCAGGATGAAATGCCAGCGGTAATTATATTTGTCACAAGTAAGAAAGTACGTAGGTACAAGTCTCCAGTACCGGATGAAGACTACTTGATGCCCTAAGCCAACCACTCCTGTGCACCCCTCCCCCCCTCGCGGAATAAGGCCTTTCCTGCAGCATCGTTGTACTTTTACGTACGTCGAAACAGGACGACAAAAATCAGAGGCGCTTTATAGATTTCGCACACAGGCGCTGTCTTGGGTCGGCGCGGCCCTGCATAAGACGTGACAATAGATGTTTAGATAATGTTGAAGTTCATAGGAATCCAGTATCAATATACCTATAGCTTTAAGATTTTTTTAAAATTTAGACACTGTTAAAATGGAGACGATTTCTGTTAATATTGTTATATGATTGGCAGCTAAATAATCCACGTCGTTAAGAAACATGCCAGATACGTCATTATTCTTATATTAAAATAACTGAAGTGCTGCAGTGGAGACAGCGATTAGGTAGACGTAACTTGCACGACGCCCTACTGAACGATGGATTGACGACTTGAAAAGGCGGCAGGTACCTAATGGATGCGGGCTACTCAAGACCTGGATCATTGGCACTCACTTGGGAAGGCTTACGTTCGACAGTGCACACTGATAGGCCGATTGATATTGATTGAAAACAACAGCAAAATTTAATGGAACGGAAATTATAGGTAATCTGACTGAATTGATTGTCCTTTCCCCTTTCTTCCTCCTAATTTAAACACATGCATCGGTCGCCACAGGTGTTCAGAAGGTCTGTACAAATGAACACTAACGCGTGTGGAACAGGCCGAACTCATAGCAGCTCCAGACGAGCGCGTAGGAGTCGTAGTCAGTGTCGACGACCCAGTAGGGCGCGGCGATGTCCACCGGCAGCGTGGGGAAGCGCACCGACAGCCGGCCCTCGTCCGACCGCCCCACCTGACTCGCCTCGCCTTGGATCTCCGACTGGATACCCGATCTGGAATTATATCATTTTCATGTATTTTGTAGGCAACTAGGTAGTAGGTACTACAGTCATTAATAATGTTTCCATTCTAATGTTACATATTGTAGGTCTGTCATAAATGATACTATTTTGCCATTAATCGTACGCCCAATAATAGACTGACCGATTACGGTTTAGATCCAAAATTAATTGAACATACAAAGAGATTCATCTTATAGTATCTATGTTGGCGGCGACGTTTAGCTTCGGATAGCTCAGTGGGTATGTTGTTGTTCCGTTGGGGTCCGATGATTAAATAAAACGTCAGCCTTACGTTTAAAGTGGACTGTATATTTTTTATGTTCAAGCGTAAGATGTTCACTGATCAAGAGTACACACAATAATGCGGGTGCTGTCCTACATGTGGGCAGCTTTTATATACAATTTAACTTATCACTAAGAGCGCCGAGTATCATTGTTCAGAATGGCACTCAACCAATAAAATCATAAAATTACAATTGTTGGGATGCCGTGCGACAGCTGCACGGTCCCGAGCGACGAAAACAAGGCAATAAAACAATTAACAATGTTTTCGTGGAACATTTTCGAAATTGCCGACAATGGTCGGCCGTCATAAAACTATTTCTTAATTATAGGCTAAATTGCTTTATGGTCGCCGAGTTCGAGTAAACATCCTCGATACAAAGAATCGTTCGGCCATAAAGACATTACAATTTTAAATTTGTTGCACAGATGTGCGCAAAACAAACCATATAACTAAATATCTTATTTACATCATTTTTAGCCAGTCCGCCGAGGCGTAAGTATCACTCCGGCTCGTCGTCCGTAACAATCTATCTCTTCCGATCTCACAATTTTTCGATACCTCATTCCTACATCGATTTACAACTATGCATATTGGTATTTTTTATCCCTTTGCATAAGGATTTTTACAAGACAGTCACATAATATATACCCGATGCTGTTAAAAGGAAATTAAGGCGTATTTATTTTAAAGTGTCCGATTAAAAATTACAATGTTATAGTATTTAACTGTTTTAGACTTTAAACATTACAATGATAAAGTCGGTACTAGATATTTAATAAAATTAAGACTTATTACAAAATATGTCACAAACATAGATCGATACTACATTACTAGTTCTACAAGTAACCTAAGGGTGGTTGACTATTTTCTTTAAATAAATTTATCAAAAATATGTGTTATCTAAAATCAACGGAAAAAGATTTTTCGAAATTGGCGCAATAATAAGCAAGCTATAAAGCTTCCAAATTTGGTGGAAGGGGCAGTTGTCCAATAACAGTAATATCAAACTGTGATGTCATGTCATCACCGAGTTTCACCGGTCATAACGCAGCGGGTGTGCGAAAGAGATAGCGCGATATCCCCACCATGCTCCCACTTTTGCTTACAACAATATTTCCAATATGAATAACTGCTTTATTTGTCAACCAATTTTGATGCTGATTTCACAGGAGAATTTCTTTTTCATATTATTCTTTCTTACTAATATTATAAAGCTGAAGAGTTTGTTTGTTGGTTTGAACGCGCTAATCTCATGAACTACTGGACCGATTTTGAAAATTCTTTCTCTAATAGGGAGCTACATTACTCCTGAGTGCTATAGGCTACTTTTTATCCCGGAAAAACTTTTCCGCGCGGGCGGAGCCGCGCGCAATGCTAGTATAAAATAATATACAAAATCTAACATAGGAGCGCAGCCTATATGGCACACGGGTAAGTCATGCCCCATAGGGTAATTTTTATCCCGGTAATTTGCTCCCATGGGAAATAATGGATATGTTTAATCTGATTAATTAAGTAGATGGCGCTATCATCGTGCTGTGTTTTAGGGACTTTTGTAGCGGGAAAGGCCTCTCACGCGGGCGAAGCCGCAACCAACATCTAGTATAATAATATAATATGAAAAAACAAATAAACCAGATGATAATTATAATAGCGTCCGTCCACCTGCAAGGTGGTCAGACGACTTGATAAAGGTCGCAGGAACACGATGGATGCGGGCTGCTTTTGACAGATCCGTCTGGAAATCTTTGGGGGAGGCCTATGTTCAGCAGTGGACGTCATGTGGCTGATGATGATGATGATGATGATGAATTATAATAAACAAAATAATTTTAATTAATTGTTAACAACTTAAATTTTGCTAAACTTTGGGTACTTCAGGGCTTAAGTAACGTAAAATTCGATTTTATGCCCACTTTGAAAATTTCAAATAAAATAACCAGAGCATTGTTCGCAAATATATACAGGAAATAAATAGCTTACCCGTTGGTCTTGTGATTTACAGTGCTAATTTTTAATTAAAAACGATACCATGTATAAAATATTAATTTATATCAGCCAAAATCCTCCAAATGCATGTATTTTACATCGCTCACATTACGATCTCGGTGTTATTTATATGATTTTACTATACTATGACTGAATAATTATTCTATTTAAAAAAAAGATT
Source organism: Sphinx pinastri (assembly GCA_947568825.1). Classification (NCBI taxonomy): domain Eukaryota; kingdom Metazoa; phylum Arthropoda; class Insecta; order Lepidoptera; family Sphingidae; genus Sphinx; species Sphinx pinastri. The sequence continues at coordinate 21,167,248 of OX387617.1, forward strand.
CAGTCCTTTTTTTAATATTGTTGTATATAACAGAATATTTAATTATTTCCCATAACATCTACTCAAACAAGTTTATGGTAATAAGAACAGTTGCTGCAACGCGCAGTCAGGCGTTTTCACCTAGTAATGTCGACGTCATTATAATTATCTAGAATGTGTATATGAACTAAGTAAAATAAAATATTCTAAAATATGATGTACATTTTATTATAAATTAAAAACGAAAATTAAAAAATTATACCCTGTGATTTTCAAACTTCGTCTAATTATGTATTCAATGCCTTAGCCTTCGACACTATAGGTTTTTGGTATCCGTTAAAATAAGAGATAAATATTTAGGTAACTATCATTGATATGTAAAAAAACCCTAACTATGTATATTTTGTCTCGGGTTTTTTATACATGATCAATGATAACTATGTATATTTTGTTACTCGAATTCTAAGAATAATAATTTTCTGTGTCGCAATACATTTGTAAAAATTGGATTTCGGGTATTATGGGTACTCATAAAATTATGTTCATACGAATTTTGCTATTATTGATCATAGGTCACTAAAGTTATACGTTAGACTTGGTAATGGTAGACGCCATTTGAATATTTTCATTTTAAGCTCAATTAGTTTCAAAATCGATACGTGGACAAGTATTGGACCACAAAATGAACGTCTAATGTTAGAATTTGTAAAAGTGGCCGCTATATTGAATATATTTGTGTTAAGACTAATTGACTACAAAATATACTTCCGTGCTTGTCTTTGGTTTTTAGAATTGAAAAAAAATAGGCGCCATTTTCAATTTCTTTGTTTTATGGCCAGTAGGGATGTATGTGCACGTCGTAAGCTTTGCCATCTGGTGGCGCAATCTATATCTAAAAGAACAACTATAGATATCCGTTTTCATACATTTTGCAGAAAATGGCCCAAACGCATATTGTAGTATAATATACGCTCCCGACTATAATAAATATATAATATACGTTTCAACAAACCTTGGACCTTGGAACGGTCTGCCGCGACAATGTCAGGAGGTTCAAAACCCAAGGCACACCTCTGATTTTTCGAAGTTACGTGTGTATTGTTTATCAATTATCGTTCGCTTTAACGGTGAAGGAAAACATCGTGAGGAAACCTACATACCTGAGAATTCTCCATAAGAATCTCGAGGGTATGTGAAGTCTGCCAACCCGCACTAGTCCAGCGTGGTGGACTAATGCCTAACCCCTCTCAGTAGTAGAGGAGGCCCGTGCTCAGCAGTGGGCAGTATATAATACAGGGCTGATTGCAATTGACATGAGGCGAAATAAGTAGTTTTTAGTTGCTGCTGTAGATACACCAAAAACTACTTATTTCGCCTTATGTCAATCTCAGCTTTCATATTGTGTTTCAGTTTGGGGAGGCGCTGTTAAGTCATATATGTTGTACAGTCAGCCACAAAAGTCACTTAACAAAAACAAAACCACAGAAATAAAAGACACCTTAACATCAAATGTCGTTGATCAGTTACCGCCAAATAAGTCTCTGAACTCATTAAAATCAAAAATATGTTGAACAACGTGGAAATAAAAGTGACTGAACACACTCACAGTGTAAATATCGGCGACCAGCATGGACACAAAGAAGTTGAACACGCTTATAACAAAAAATATTGATTAAATTTTATAAAATACGAATTGAATTAGATTTTATTAGCTTCACAAAGTTTTATTGTAAGATTCTTTGATGCATTTCTTACAAGTGTAGATTTTTCTAAATAGAGAGTTTTATTCAACAAACCATTTTTTCACAAGTTAAATCGTGCTACATCAAAGCGTTCTAATTCTTTTAGCGCACGTAAAATATTTTTCTTAAAATTCGTTAGAAATCCTACTAATATTATAAACGCGAAAGTTTGTAAGTATGGATGTATGGATGTTTGTTACTCTTTCACACAAAAACTACAAAACGGATTTCGTTGAAATTTGGCGCACGGGTAGATCATGTCCTGGATTAACACATAGGCTACTTTTTATCCCGGAAAATATAAAGCGGGACTTTTATCCCGGAAAAACTTTTCAACGCGGGCAAAAGCTAGTACCAAATAAATTTGGACCATGTCCTAGATTAACATCCCGCGCCGTGATCAATACATAATACACACACACACACTCACGCCTTTGATCCCCGAAGGGGTAGGCAGAGGTAGCACCTCTAAAGTGGGTGCACTAGTTGCAAACTAGTGCACCCACTTTTCGCCGTGCGGATTCCGCCCCATGATGTGATAGGGGGCGAGTCTATCGCCATATCGGGCACAAATACCAAACTCCGGACTGATACTGAATTTAAAAAACCCAATATCACTTTGCCCGACTCGGGAATCGAACCCAAGACCTCAGCGTTGCAGTCATACCGTAATACAACTACGCCACCGAGGCAGTCAATCAATACATACTAGTAAATAAATAAATGAAACAATAGTTCTCAGTGCGGGAATCGAACCCGTGGCATCTCGTACTACAGCCAGTTCATCGTCAACTGCACCACAATGCTGTCAAAAATTAAAAATTTCGCTAAAAACGCTATTGAATATAAAGCCGATTACTCACTGGCGACGCGATACCATACGAAAATCGTGGGATTTTTGCCAAGGCGAACGCAAACACGTAAAAAATCTACTCTAATTGGACGTTAATTAGGCATTGCCGTGTTCCTTTACATGTAAAGTATCTAGGTAATACATATTTTATAAAAAATATTAAATATGAAGTTTATATTTCCACTTTTATATTATATTTGTTTTGCGAAGAAACAACAAGCAAATTCATTCTTCAACGTTCATTTCTATTAAAATTTAGATTATGAAACACCATAAAAATATAGTTATTTCCAAATTACCGACAGATATGCCAGTCTGACTTATTTGTATAGATTTCTTTAGTATCAATAATTCAAAAATGTGTTTATATGATTCTACAACTGTCATTGTGCAATCTTAAAACAAATGACACCCCTCTTACGTCACGCACGAAATGACAAAGACGAAATAACATTGCTAGTGGGCTTAGAATGTGACAAAAAAACACGTCACGACATCGTTTCGTCTTATTGGGATTGGTTGAGAGACTAACACCTGACTGACGTTTTAGTCTCTCGATCAATCACAAACATCAAAATTAAACGACATCGTCTTACGAGTTGCGTCTTCGCGTCACATTCTAAGCCCACAGCTCTGCTATTTAACGAATGTAGAAACATGCCAGTCGTGGTGTTGCCGGAAATATACGAATAGTATGTGCGTATTTAGCCATTTTGATTTCTAGGTTGTTCATCAATATTTTTGATTTGACTGTGTTCAGTGACATATGTGGCGAGAAGTGATCAACGACATTATATTTTTGAAGTGTTGAACCATTTCCGTGGGTTTGTTCAGCGACTTTCGTGGCTGACTGTACTTAGAAAGAGCACAAAGAGCAGTAATAAAAACCATGCTGAATAAACCCCGTCGCTATCCCACTAACCAACTATACCAGGATTCAGGAATCCTAACTGTTCGTAAATTGTACAGACAAACATCAGTTCTAAACATTCATAAGTCTATCCTTAATACTCCGGTATACATTGACATGGTCGGCAGAAGACTTTTCAGAGTAACACAACCTACTGCACGTACCACCTTTGCAACACGTTCCAACCCTTCATATTTCCATACATTTTTTTTTTTTTTTTGCTTTGAATGTCGAGACGGGCATGCCGTTCGCCTGATGGTAAGCGATACGACCACCCATAAACAGTAGCAACACCATCCAGCACCTTGACTGACAAAATTCTGAGTGGCATTCTACTGCGCTCGTCATCCTGAGACATAAGATGTTAAGTCTCATTATGTCCAGTGGTTATACTGGCTACAATATCCTTCAAACCGAAACACAACAGTGCATGCACACTGTTGCTTGGCGGTAGAAATAGACGTTACGGTGGTACCCACCCAGACGGCCTCTTACATAATGAGAGACCTACCACCAGTTATTATTAGTTATTACATTTATAACAACATCGTTAAATTGTGTGACATACGCTCAGTGAGAGAGCCCAAAATAAAATTGCGTAATTTGCTAATAAACCACCTCACATATGAGGATAGTGAGCAACTAATTAAAACCTTGATTTAAATAATGTATTTATAATACTATATACCATGAAGTAGAGTCTTAGTGTAGATACATGTTATGTATATAAATATATACATATAAATTTAAAAAAAATGTTATTATTATTTATTTATTTATTTATATATATTACATAAACTTTAGTTTTGTAATTAAATACGCCATATATATATATATATATATATATATATCAACCAATCATAATTAGAACGTTATTCCAAATTGATTATAAATAACGAGCTTTTGCCCGCGGCTCCACCCGCGTGAATGAGCTTTCCCGGGATAAAAGTCCTGCTTTATATTTTCCCGGGATAAAAAGTAGCCTATATGTTAATCGAGGACATAATCTACCCGTGTGCCAAATTTCGTCGAAATCCATTCAGTAGTTTTTGCGTGAAAGAGTAACAAACATCCATACATCCAGACATCCAGACATCCAGACATCCATACATCCGTACTTACAAACTTTCGCGAATATAATATTAGTAGGATTAATAATTTTCTAAACACTTAAATGTTATAGGTATAAGTTTTAATTTTGTTTATTAGTGATATAGTAAATAAGATCTAATTTTAAGTTACCAAAGAACCTATTGTGTAAGTGTGGTTGAAAGAACCCCTGAGTGATCGCACGGGACCCCACGATACAGGCTTGCCTAGTGTAGGAACCGTGGTCAATACATTTGTGAAGATCCAACACTGTTAACTTCATACTTTGTATTTTCTTTGTGTAAACAGATTTTCTATGTCAAATAAATATTTTAAATTTTTTTTCATTTTCAATTGCAACGAACCTTCACCTTTATATAATAGCTATTACAAACCCAATATCACTTTGCCCGACCCGGGGATCGAATAAGAGACCTCAGTACTGCAGTCGTACCATAATACAATTACTACGCTGCCGAGGCAGTAACATTGATATACCTAATATTTCGACAACCATGGATATAAGCGCACAACGCCGTGTCGCTACGCTTACTGCCATCTAGTGAGCGTCTTAAGTGAATAGTTGAATACAGTACTAGTTTAACGATTACAGATGGCGCTGTATTCTTTATAAATTAATATTGTCACAAAAAATATACTGTTCTTATTATGAAAACTATGCTCAATACAAAGGTTCTAAAGTGCGAATTCGTTCCCAAAAAAATATATATTGGTAGTGGTACGCAAATGTGCCAATTCGATGTTTGAAAGGATTTTGGCGGGAACTTGGAAGTGTTATGAGGTGCTTTTGTTTTAATTAATTAATAATTTTGGTTATAGGTACGTGTTATATTGTATAATTATGGAGGTATATAATTCAATATAGTTCTATTAAAGGGCTCAAAAGAAGTGAATTTAAATAACTGTGCGAATCAAGTGTTTTTTTGTTGGCGCCAAAACTCCTCGATAAGGCCTTGGTACGGTAGCAACTTAAAAAAAACAACCTAAAATAATATCATATATAGTACAATATGTCATAAGTAAGTACATAATTATTATGTACTACTTATGACGAGGCTCTATCATCTATGGTTCCCAATGTATTATAATACTCTTTACTCTATGGGCTTGAACCCTTTGCCTTCCCAATATACGAGGATAATAAAATTAAAATAAAAAGATATTGAAAGTTGATCGGTTTTTTAGTTTAGGTTTATTCCGTGCTAATAATTAGAATACTTCGGAAACATACAAAAATCCTATATTATGATTTCGATTGCAAGAAAAGTGTGTACCATGAAGGTTAAGCCCTTAATTAAAACGTTCTACGTTTAATTTTCAGTGTAAAGTAGATAGAATATAATATTTTTGTAATTGAGACGGTAATTATGCAGTTTGTATGCCTTGCGAGGCGGTTGTCGCGCATTCATGGTTTAGTCCACGTAACTAGAGGCATTCAGTCATGCCCGAAACCAATTCTATCTATGAAGTAAATACCTAGTGTGTGGCATAACCCCAGGCCAGTGCCCTGGAGGCGTAGATGAAGAAGAGAATGATGCAACTGACTCTCGCGATTCGGGAAGTTTTGAAGCCGTCTCCTGATGTGATGTGTTAAAAATTTCAATCTTAAGCCATTTGTGTGTTCACTTGTGCTCCCGTTTGTGTATGTGTTTGGAGTTAGTGTCTTGCGAGTTGGGACCAGAGCTGATCCACAAGTGCTGCTTGAGCCCAGGTCAGTGTATTTTACTTTACTCGATAACCTACCCGGAACTTTTATAGTTTAAAAAAAAACTATAAGCAACAATCGAACTCTTTATACGTTACGAACTCTACAAACAATTGTTGATATAATTGAGGTGGGGTACTCATGAGAACATATTAGGTATACAACTTTTGGCCTAATCATCAGCCATTATGAAACACTGGAAGATATGAGAGACATTTATAGGATTTGACGAAAGTGATGCTCATTTCAAAAAAAGTTACTTACCTAAACAAAATTAAAATATTCCCTTCCTCATCTCTTTATATTTGGTCTATCTCTATAAGTGCAGGTTGTCTGGAAGAGATCGCTTTTTAGCGATAACGCCGCCTTTTGTTGCATGCATTCTAAACAATCCTAATTGCTGTATGTGGTGTACAATAAATTTATTATCATTACTTCAAGATATTTTTTCAGCTAACTAGCGTCTCGTTGCAAAACCTCTTACATTCGGAATTATTAAAATATTCAGAATTTTCCTCCTTTTTTAAAAAAAAATTAAATTGAATGTTATTTTTTGCAATACTTACAATATACTGACTTGCTTGTTCAGAACGTTGATAGCGCCGTTGTCTTTGAGCTTGTAGTCGGCTGTGATGCACTTGCCGCCGAATTCAAATAGGAAAAAATACTTCTCAGCCTCATACCACTTGCCCAAGTACTGAAACATTAGTGTAATATGCCGATAGTCGAGGTGATATTATTACCTTCATCTCATGCAATTATTTATTTTGAATCGAACTCTACATGAAATATATTTATTCAGTTGAGTAGCGTGCGTTCTTTTCGCCCGGGCGGCCCCAAAATTTCCAGCCACAAGGCATCGGGCGAGAGAAAAAAAAGTAATTCAGCAAATACCTGTGCAAGAGTATTGCACAGGTATTTGCGACAAAAGTAAAAAAAGGCTTTATTTTACGCATTTTGCCGCCTCCCTAAAAGTGCGAGCCGCCCACCTCACCCCAATTAGGTACGCTACCTCATTGCTAGAATTATTTTCCAGGGGTGCCTGTGCCCTGGAGACTAAAAAAATAAACATATTTTTATAATGGCAGCTTTCATAATTATGTTGGTTTTAAAAAAATTGTAGCAGTAGTAGTAGACTGCCACGTATGATCACGTATCCGTGCCTGCTACCTGAAGTGGGCACGGCCCCTCCCGAGTACGCCTATTTCGATCTAAGATGCGATAATAGGACTATCCCGCGCCGTCGGTTTTATTATATGCAAGAGAGTTGCCACTGCACTGGTTCAATGAGGTAAAAATATGAATTTACCCGACTCGGATCGAAGTCTTCCATGGCTTTGACGTGTGGACACTGTCCCGGGAGAATGATCTGCGCCCTGCACAGATTCAGCGCCAGCAGTCCGCACAGAAACGCGGCAATAGTCCTCAGCACCGACATCTGGAACAGGCAAGGTGCGAATGAAGACAAAACTCAATAATTATTCCTTCAACGCCCGCGGTGGACACCGGTGTCCATTAATATAAGGAAATTAGCTTATCTTTACTAATATTATAAAGCTGAAGAGTTTGTTTGTTTGTTTGAACGCGCTAATCTCAGGAACTACTGGACCGATTTTGAAAATTCTTTCACTAATAGGAAGCTACATTACTCCTGAGTGCTATAGGCTACTGCTTTTTATCCCGAAAAACCTTTTCCACGCGGGCGGAGCCGCGCGCAATCCTAGTAGCTATATATAAGCGGGCGTTGACGGGTTATGACACGAATCGCGACATAATGTCAGCACTCAGCAGTTTAGCGACGTATATCATCGTGCTAGAATGTAATTATGTGGAATATGGCGCTTTGGTGACAACGGATATATTGATTTAGATAACCAAATTCACAATTCGATAGCTCATATTATTTGTTCGGCTACATGTTGAGATGGTGACGTTATGTATCGGTCATGTATCCTTCGCCATGCTTTACACAGTTTCCACCAAATTTGAAAAGCTTAGAATTTATTTATAAGTAGCTGTGCGCAAGACTTCGTTTACGCGAATTAAGATCTATACTCTCCTATATTCCGCCCCGTAATATAGAATATGCGTGATGTGGCGCGGCAGCGTGTTTTGAATTCTATAATTTAGAAAATTGAATATTTTGTAAAATTGCATTATATTATAAGGGCACGTGAAGTAACAACGGCGATGTAAAAAAAATTACGTCGGAAGTACTTATAACGTGCGTCTATAGATAGATACATTAAACACATTTATTTGTCATTCTATGTTTATTGTAGGTAACATCACTGTTTGTTAAAATCGTTTAACACCTACTCCTTTAGTCACATTATAACAACTAGTGTCACGTAGGTATGCAGTTCATTAAAAATTGAACTGTCCATCGAATACGGAATAGTGAGTGACGGAAGAACCTACAACATTATACAGGGTCATTTTTACATTGCATTACTAAATGAAACCACATATTCGTCTTTACCTCTTCTAACATCTTGCCAAAAATCATCCATGAATAACGAATATTATTGCCAAAAATCCCGGTTGTAGTTTTCAAATTTTTTGAACATTTCGTAGTTTAGTGCGAATATGGTTTGTGCGTAAGTGTATTTCTGAATGAAAGTATAATGTTGCCGCTGCGACGAATTATCTTAGAGCAGTAGTAGTGGCATAAGGTCGTGTAAGCTTAAAGTTACATTTTATGAATATTTATTTTGTTCGAAACTTACACTTTTTTATTTTACATCTATAGTTAAAATAACTTAATGGAAAGCGTTAGTTTCGACGAGATAAGTATGTGATTTCATTTATTAACGCAATGTCAAAATGACCCTGTATATAAGTATACAAAGATTATTATAAACGCAAACATTGAAGATCCGGACATACGAAGGTGTTAGCACATTCTCAAGGCTGTGAAATATGCGATGCATAAAAAAAAGTTAAATAGATTTTGCTAATCAATTTATCTATATAGTTTTATATTGTAGTTGTATATATTTATCGAAAATTGAAAATAAATGGAGTCCTTAGGAGAATTGTAGTCTCTAGCAATTTTATAGCTCATGAAATGCAACATTGATACTTCACATCTATATTTCAAGATAGTGACGCGTACCACTGCATCCTGTCGGGTCTATTGGAATAAAGTAACATTATTTTCCAATGCGGTACTGCTACTAAAGGGAGCTCAACTTTTATTTTTTTAATGCTAGAATAAAGGTAATGCGTACCGCTACAGCTTTATGTAATATGAATAGTTCTCAAGTGTAATTAGGTTTTTTTTTTGTTGTTAATTAGTACATGTTTGTCATCTACTGAGTCGCATAGAGACTCGAGCGCAATTCACTTATTATGTTAAGCAACGCCTTGTGTCTTGAACTACTTAATAGACAGTTGCGGAACATCACAGAAATAAAATGTTTCACCAAGGAGATGTCCGCATTTTGTATGTGTGCTGGGCTTCAAAATATAACCAGGCTCAAACTTTATGGATATTAAAGGGGCACAAGGGGTCTTGGATCCATTAAAAAAATATTTTTAGACCCCTCCATTTATAACTAACTCTTTTAAAGACATTCATTTTAAGTGTAGTTTTTAAGCAAAATAAAATTACATAAATTTCAAAATCGGTGAACTTTAAAATTATACGATTAACTTCAAAGGCCTAGTTTTTGGGATTATCTTGGACTAACTTGGTTAGAATTTTAGGCCCGTTTTCGGACATGTCCTTTCTAGCATTATATATATTACTAAGTGTTGCTCGCGGCTTCGCCCGGGTAAAATCCTTTCTCGTCACAAAAGTCCCTAAAACACAGTACCTACCACGCCAGCGCTATCTACTTATAGAATCAGATAAAAAATGAACATTATGTCCCATGTTAATCCAGGACATGACCTACCCTTGTGCCAAATTTCATTCAAATCCGTTTAGTAGTTTCTGCGTTTACTTCTAACGAACATCTAAGCATTTTCACACCTTTGGCATTTATAATGTTAGTAAAGAGTAAGAAGCAAGATAAGATGTGCATCGAAAACACTATTCAATGTAGGTATATTTTTGCTGGTATCTATTTATTAATAGTCCAATAAGGGAAATTTTCAATTTCAGCATAGAAACGTTGATTTGTTAGATTACTTACAATGTATAGGTAACTACTTACTGATATATTAACAAAACAAGCGACTTCGTGTCTTACAGGTTAAACTGATATTGATAATTATTGCCGTGCATATTTACAAAAGGCACTCCCGTTAGATAAAATAATTTGTATTGGCGGGGTTTTGTGAAATAGTTACACAAGGAGCGTCGATTGTTATATTGCAGTACCTGGATTTATTATGCATGTTTAATGTCGGGAAGAAAATAGCAAATTAGCAAAGTTCCAAAATGATTGTAGCATAGTAACATGGCCCTTTTGTTTTACATTAATAATATCATATAGCTGGGGAAGCGTTAAAATAATATGTTTCATAATGATTCCTTATGTTTACGCGAATGTTAGACATTGAAATTAAACTATTATAACGGATTTTATCGCGGTTTTCGTAAGTTTGTATCGGGAGAAAAAAAAAAAAAAAAAACCGCGATAAAATCCGTTATAATAGTTTAATTTCAATAATATGTTTCAATAATGTTCTAAACCTAATTAGGGTTATGTACCCTAATTAGATCAGTCGATTCTACAAATTATGCAAATGTATACACATTCTTTACGGACTAAAATGGGACACGGCAAGACTATATTGTATATTATTAATCTTTGCAAAGTTATGGTTCATAGGTATGGGCACAGCTCGGGGGCAAGGGTGGGCAATGCCACCGTAGAAACGTCTTTGCCCATCCTAGAAAAAGCCTTGCTCTTACAGGAGCATCGCGTGGTGCAGACAGTGAATTCTGCGACCTTTTTTTAGCTCCCGCCAGCTGCCACCCTAGCGCAAATGCGTAGCTACGCCAATGTTCATAGATACATTTTAGTCTGCACTTTTGTGTACATACTGACTGTTTTTTTCGTGACCAATACTGGGAATTTTGCTTAATAAAGTAGATACTACATGAGATCATCACTGATATATTAGATGTCAAGTGCCATACCTAGTACTGCATTGTTCCTAAAACGGAACACATCGCTAGCTTGATTGGTAGTAAAAGTAAATAAAATTGTGATACTTAAGACGAATTTACATGTTAAATTAGTATTGAAGTGAAATGAAAGCATTTATTCGAATCCATAAAATGTTACACATTACTTAGATTCAGTCAATTTTTACTCTACCACCAGTTCGGAAAGCAGTTTCCACCAGAGAATAACGGCAAGAAACTCTAGAGTTGCTCTTTTCAAAATCAGTTCAAAGGTATAATTTAGGTACAGTGTATAAAACAAAAAGAAATATATACAGATTTTTATTGTGTTTAGAGCAGTTCATATATTTACTTGCATAATAATAAATTCTTAATTCCCATCCGAGTGTACAACCCTCTCAGGAATCACAAAATAATTAGATAATCTATACTTGTCCAATACAGGTATTATTAATCATTAAGTAGATCTTAGACACAGTAAGCGAAATGGGCAGACCAGTCTACACAAGCAGCACCCGTTCACGAGTATGACGCATGTGCCAGCCATCGGCCTCCTCAACCATGTTGCAGGGAAGTGGCCGACCCGGCACGTGACGCCGCCGCAGGCACAGATAGTTAGCGTATGTCATACCCAAGCCGGTCACAATTATTTATATTATATTACTACGGAAAAATATACCTATATACACATATATAATTTACTGGATCGAATGAAAATGATTTCTAAGAAAATCATACACAAAAAAAGCAATAACTTAAACCTAGGCATTTTTATCATCTAGGTATTCCGAAATCTTGTAATAACCTTTATTGCATAACTTTCGCTTAATAGTTGCCTGGAATTTACTCATATTTAAGGACTCGATCTCAGTGGGAACTTTATTATAAAAGTGTATACAGTAACCCTTAAAAGATTTGCTGACCTTTTGGAGCCTAGTTTTGTGATTAAGTAAATTATTTTTATTTCTAGTATTCAAACCATGGATATCATAAACTTTTGGAAATTTCTCAATGTTTTTGTGGACGTACATGAAATTTGCAAAAATGAATTGTGATGCTACTGTCATTATATTTGTTTCTTTGAATTTTTCTCTTAGAGAACATCTAGAACTTAGCAAATAAATACAACAAAAATGCTATTAATGTCAGCAGCACCACCCCATAGCAAAATTCCATAACTTATCAAACTATGAAAGTAAGCAAAATAGGCCAATCTAGCTGTTTCAATGTCAGTCAACTGGCGTATCCTGCTCACTGTAAAAACTGCGGCGCTCAGCTTTTTAGCTAGTACAGATATATGAGGACCCCACTGAAGTTTAGAGTCTATTGTCATACCCAAAAATTTGGTTTCATCCACAAGGCTCATAAAATATAATTTAATAAATTACGTTGAAAATCCCAATGTACTCTCACCTAAAAAGGTCAAAACAGTAGTTTATTCAAGCATTGTATGTAGATTAAAGAATTCAAAGGCGTTAGCCGACGATCTTGGGCCATTAAACTTAATTAGATATTTCTAATACGTGTTTATGAATAGTGCGACGTGCTGGCGTAAGTCGCTATTGTATTTAACTATGCCAATCCTTGTTACTGTTAGAAGTGCAACTGGAAAGCCGGTGCCAGAATGTGAAAACCGCTGTGTGATAGTGAATAAAAATTAAACCATCTAATTATCTAACTTTTGGTTACTTATGAAATTAAAATTGGAGAATGTTAGTGTTCATAAGAAGGATTGGATTATGTTTTGAGTTTTCTTATTACATTTAATGATTTCTTTTTGCTGGTAAATTTACTGAACTTTCAATTATAACTAATTAAAAGTAGCCCAAAGATTGAAAATAACTGGTTACAGTTCTCGTTTTGGGAATCGAACCTATACTGCGGTTTCATATATCAAAAGTTTAATACTTCTAGACTAGTTATCGAAATTTAGTTGTGCATGGAAGGATAAGTGATATGCAATGCGGAGAAATCTCGGGGTCCTGTGAATGTCGGTCAAGTGCGGTGCTGACTTTGGCTCGAAGTAACGGGACCGCTACAGGTGACGCTGCAGGTGCAAGCGGCGGGAGGGAGCGATTTTAAACGCATTTACCATAATCTTTTGATTACTACCAAACTAAAGGTTTAAAAACTATAAGTTTTATTAATATTCACACTGATTTCTCTATCAATCTCAGTGCTATAATTTTTGCCGTTAGGTTGTCGGCGTTTCTAAGAGAGATCAAGTTGGCAAAAGATAATAGAATATGCTAGTGCAATCGTTTTAAAGAATCATTGTGGCGTTAACAAATTCTTAAAATATAATTTTACATTATAGACAATCAGTAAGGATATTATCTAAACCGTATGAGTGGCTTCTTTGCCGATGCTGATACAAGGCATGCCCCAAACCTATACATAACCCTTGACCTAACGAATACACAGGTACGGGTCAGCACAGATCATATAATTAATATACTTCAGGTTAATGAACTAACTGAACGTTATATGTGTCGCGATATCAAAAACCATTTGGGAATTGTCGAATAACATGTAACCTTTATATTGAACCCGGATGTGTTTGAATACAATTTATAATTAGAGGGAAATAGTTCCCTGTCCCGTTATAATCTTATGTTTAGAATGGTTCATTGACTTAGGTTACCAGGATAGTTCATTATGTATTATTCATCTATTTTATAGTAGAACGTGGGTAAGAACAGCGACGGTCACCACTGAATATGCATAATACTAATATCAGAAAGGAATAAGGATGAGGGCAGATATGGAGGTTATTGGAACCTTCAATAAAGGTCAGTCGGCAGCTTTCAGGGTATAGTTTAGATAACAAGCACTGCTTAGAAGCACTGAGTACTTCCTCCAATGTAGTGTCTGTTAATTCTATCGGATGAGAGGAGGGAGCTTATGTAACGCGCGATGTCAAAAAAGAAGGAGATAGATATGTACTGACATATTTTCTAGATTAAAGTAATATCAATTCGTAGTCTAATCACGTATCGCTGTATGTCGCGACCGTGGTCCAGTTGCATTTGCATGGGCGTTGCCAAGTGCACTGATCGCGTAGCAATGCAATTTGAATCTCATAAAGAGGCTCCGTCTCTTATAGTATAGACAGAAACTGGCACAAAAGAGGCCTCATTATAAGAGTCACCCCACAATGATCCCACGAGACCCCACTATGTAGCCTTACTCAGTGTATGGTCGGGCTAGTGTGGATTGCGTAGGCAATGCATTTTTGTAAAAACAAAACAAACACATATCACGCCTTAATCCCCGAGTGCGTAAGCAGAGGTGCAACTAGGCCATGTGTCCGTTCCCCACTTTTCCGTCATATGATGTATAGTCACAGGAGGCAAACCTATCGCCATCATCATAATCAGCCACATGACGTCCACTGCTAAACATAGGCCTCCCCTAAAGATTTCTAGACGGACCTGTCAAAAGCGGCCTGCGTCCACCTATTGCCATTTCGGGCACAAATTCCAGACTTTGGGCTGATACTGAGCAGAAAAACTCTATCACTTATCCGACCCGGGATTCGAACTCGGGACCTTAAAGTGGTGCTCGTACTGCGCACGCGATACAACGCCACAGAGGCCATTTTTGTAAATACTTGGTCATTCCGAATTATGGATAAACTTATAAATAAGAGAAGCAGTTTTCCTTTTAAAAAAATGCCTCATAATTGTAATATTATAAAAATATGTTTAACGAAATCGATATGAGTCTAGAAAATAAATATATTTATAAAACGCCAGATGCTATAGACACAATAAAAGTCCCTATAGAATTATTCCGAGCGCTACATTCAAGCTTTCTCTAGATGGAAACCTCCTGTCGATGTCTTGATGACCAACGCAATTTTCTACGTACTAAAGTAGTAAAATACATTCTTTCTATATTTGCTCAACTTTCTTTATTTCAAATATTAAATTATAGTAAGTATGCTAGGTACTTTAAAAAAAACAAGAGTTGCTTGTTGTTGGATTGCTAACAATACAAAATAGTTATATCTGAAAGGTTAAGTAATCAAAAACAAATTTAGTAAAAAAAAAAAATAGTTTTCCAAATGCCTTTTTTAGGATTATAGCATTATGAATCTTCAACGTCTTACTGATGCGTTATGGGTGAGGAGTGAGATTTTTGGAGGCTCAAACAACCCTTTCTGTCCTTATCTGTGGGCGGCATTGCATTGATTGTTACATGTGATTGTTATCAACTTGTTCGTTTACCGAGTTTGGTTTAAAAAAATGAATTCATTTTACTATAACATGTAATCGTTGCTCGCTTAAATTATTAAGTTTTTTCTCGACACGTCTTCGAATCACACACCGCTTCAAGGCGAAAACTAAGTGTATGTTGATTTGGCCTTAAACGTAATATTTCTTCCGTTATAAAATTAAGGTAGTATAGATTAAATTTAAACATGCTAACAGGTCCAAATATGGAAATGTTTTGCTGCATTAAAGTCTAGTGATATCTAGGCAATGACGTATGTCTTAGGTTTGATATTTGGTGGCGCAGCGGCCGATGAGCCGAGTGAAATGTGTGGGTTCGAGTGAATAAGAAGATCCGGGTTCGATCTAGCTAAGGCAAAGAAAGGTCATAGTTGATGTCCACAGCACAAAAACTATCTTAGAACTTTACGGCTATGTATTTATGAAATGAAATGAAATAATTAATTCGAACCCAAAAAATGTTATACATTATTTAGATTCCGTCAATATTAACTCTACCACCAGTTCGGAAAGCAGTTCTCACTAGAGAAGAACGGGTAAGAAACTCTAGTGTTGCTCTTTTCAAAATCAGTTCAAGGTATAAAATAAAATGCATTATGTAGAGAAAAAAAAAATACAATTCAGTATTTGTTTACTTATGTTTAGAGCAGTTCATTTATATACTCGCAAAATAGGTAATAAAAAATTTAATTCCAATACGAGTGCATAACTATCTCAGGAATCATGTAATAATTTGATCTGAAATCTTCAAGATGTCTTTATTAAACCAAGTTTAAGATATACCCCCAATACTTATATATATAGTAAGCGAAAAGGGCAGACCAGTCCACACAAGCAGCACCCGTTCACGAGTATGACGCATGTGCCAGCCATCGGTCTCCTCAACCATATTACAGGGAAGTGGCCGACCCAGCACACGATGCCACCGCAGGCACAGACAGTTAAGGAGTATGTCATACCCAAGCCGCTCACAGATGGAAACAAAGAAACTTTACTAAAACGAAAGACATGATTCCAAAGAAAATCACATGAAAAAATTTAATCCCAGGCTTTTTTATCCTCTATGTATTCTGAAATCTTGTAATAAGCTTTATTACATAACTTTCGCTTAATAGTGGTTTGGAATTTACCAATCTTTAAACACTTAATTTCAGTGGGAACTTTATTATAAAAGTGTATACAGTAACCCTTAAAAGATTTGCTGATTTTTTGGAGCCTTGTTTTGTGATTAACTAGATTATTTTTGCTTCTAGTATTTAAGCCATGGATATCGCGAAAGTTTTCTATATTCTTATGTATGTACATTATATTAGCGAATATAAATTATCAATGGACTCTGTTTTGTAGAGTCAACAGAACGTTCCGCATGTTTTGGTAAGTGTGTATA
Source organism: Sphinx pinastri (assembly GCA_947568825.1). NCBI lineage: Eukaryota > Metazoa > Arthropoda > Insecta > Lepidoptera > Sphingidae > Sphinx > Sphinx pinastri. The sequence goes on from OX387617.1 coordinate 21,184,255, forward strand.
TTGCGGTAATGTAACTAGAACTTTTGAGATTAAAAATAAGACTTGGGACAGGGTATAACAAATACTGTTAACTAAAATGTATTCGAGTTGCAAATTGCGATGTTTAAAAAACCACCGTATTGAGATGTAAATCTTGGATATATTTGGATGATAATTATCGAACACATTCTATACTGACACACGACACCCATATGAAATGTAGTTTGCCTCTAACTAAACACCAATCATTAGAATGCCTTCATTATTATATTTATAAAGTTACGTCAAAACTTTGAATAATTGTCATTTTTGTTTAAAGTCAATGTTAAATCTTCATGATTTCTAAATATTTGTTATTTTGCGACAGCAAGTTGACCGTACTGCATCTGGCGGAGTGTACCACATTTCGTAAAAAATATAAAGTCAATAGTTATGCCGATCTGTCTTTCTGTATACCGTTGTAGTCCGGAACATGACTTCTGAACGAGCCTCTATGCATGGTTTTTCATGGAGCGGTACAGTTGTGGTATCTAATGATTATCTAGTCTGCCCTTACCGATGCAATGTTGGATCAAAACAATTGAGGAGATACATTGGATTTAAGGCCTCTATCAGGTAGTGGCCTTGGTCAGGTGGCTCTACCCAATAGTCAAGCGGAGTCCTAATCTTACAAGTTCTAGTATCGTCCATAGGAACCACTAAGATTTTAATACGACTTAAACCCCATAAAGGAAAAATAAACGTTTGTCTGAGAAATGCAGGCCTCTAGAATTACATCTTTTTCATCTTCTGTACACTTGTTATATCTATAGCTGTGACAACTTAATATGCCTTAGCGAAAGTAGGTGCACTTGATACTTCTGTGCCTACCCCTTCTGGGATATATGCTAGAGTATATATAAAATAGCAAATTGTACTCACGTTCAGTTATAAATCACGAACAGTATTCAGCAAATGCGAGCCAGCGAACGTTTCGCTTCGTTAGCCGGCGCGGCGAGACTGCGCCGTGTTTACGGTGCTGTTTACATCGCCTGTCATACACTGGTAACATACTAATTCAGTTTCATACAACACTACAATTTCCTCGCGACTCCACACACGTGATTAACATTTTCGAGATAAAAGTCACATCAAATAAAAGAGATAACAGTAGCCAGCAATGTGTTAATTCAGAACGGTCTATCTGGATGCCTTCCAAAACTTTTTAGTGGTCCCAGTGTTTACTTCTGAAACAATATGTTAACATCATTATAATTACAAATACCTGAATAATATATTATTAATAGGCATTTTTTTTCTTAGCTCTGTGCCCTCGTATAGGTTTTTGTGGCAAAAAATCTTATAAAACCCGTGCATTTTTCAAGATATAAAATCCTATGTCGCCTTGGATCCTCATCTCTATTCAAAAAATTCACATGGATTCGTTACTCCATAAAATAAAGTTGGACAAACAAACTCTTTTATAGGTAATATTAGATAACTAGAATAGAGATGAAAACCACCGATGTACTGTACCTATCTATATGGATTTTCCGTTGTAAGGTTTCCACACGTCGATAGTAGTTTCCCCGGATTTGTACTAGATTTAATGCTTCCGAGAGAAGCTTTAAGTCTAACAAAAACCAATGTAATATAGTGATATATTTGCTTGTAGGTGCCTATTACATATTACAATAAGTACCTACCTGATTGAAAAGCAAAGTACACTCAGAGTAAAAAACTTACACATTTAATTTTTTATACTCAGCCAAGAAATGTTAATTTATTTTCATTTCTGTCACTTGAGTCTAAATTAACTTATTTATAATTAGCAGAAACAGTAAAAATATTGTTTACACTATAGTATTTTATTACCATTAGCATTTATTATTTAACTGTAGTTTGCTATTTAACTCGACAGTAAAAGTTACGCTAACAGTCACTGCTGTTTCAATATTAAAAAACTTCGACGTAACTCTAGTGAGTGCACCTGCCGAAGAGTTTTACTTTTGCACTCAGTAGTAGTAATGTTATGTTTTAAAAGAATGTTATCGAGTACTTTTGTGTTTTCAACTATAATTCTTTTCAATAATTTACATTCGATTTTATGCAAAGCAATTAAAATAACATACTACATAGATTATTATAACAATGAATAATAGCGCTATACTCGTCTATGACGTCACCAATGACAGAATGAACTACCTGTGTCGGTGTTCCCTGAGCGCTATGACCTGTCCTTCTTCAAACGAGGCTTAAAAAGAGTATTCTCCCTACGGTAGGCAGCGGCTTGTCTGTGTCCCTGGCATCGCCGAGTCTATGAGCAGCGGTGGCCGCTTACCATCAGGCGGGTCGCTAGCTCGTCTGCCTATACAGGCAATAAAAAAAAAAAAAAAGTCATCATATTCGACCCTACGATAGAAAGGATAAGGTTTTTATCTATCTTAACTTATAGAAACACAGGTAACAACCAAAACTAAGCATTTTAACAGTTTGTTATCTGTTAGGAAGTTATTGAGACCAACGATTAGTGATGTCTCTACTTCGAAGACATATTTACCGTTACTGCTACGTATACATTTTACCTGTTTTTTTGTCATTCCCAAAAGCTCCCATCTGAATTCCTAGATGGAGAAGTATCCACAGTATTTATTTTTTATTTTTATTTTTAGGGCATTGAATGACGAGACGAGCATGCCGTTCGCCTGATGGTAAGCGATACGACCACCCATAAACCATAAACCAGTTAGGAGAGTAGTCCCGTTCACTTGCAATGTTTTTATAGTGTATCCAATCCCACATTACTGTCTTGGACCTAAGACGACACTCATTTTAAATCGTAAGAACAACAATATTTTTAGACAGTACTAAGTACATTTTCTTTTCAAATTATGTCCTAATTCTGAAACACATTATGCATTATGTAGATGTAGAACGGTACAGTGTGGCTCTACCATTTACAGTTTACACCATGCAATGTGTTTACTGCGCTGGGAATTGAACCCGTGTTTATGATATTTACTATACCAAAAAGACAATTGTATGTGTAATGTAATATTAGAATACAATATTATATTAATTATTATTGTTGTAGTTATTGTTTAAAGGTTGTCTCGCGACAGTGACGCCATCTAGATTTGTGTTGTAGTGACTAACAGCTCATGTTAATTGTTATCAAGTTTGTAAAGGTTGTGCAGATGGCGCGCAAAGCGTTATTATTATTTATGAAAATAGTAATTATTTTTTCATAAATTATAAAACTAGAAAACATTCTATCTTTCGTATAATTCAATTTAAAAAAATAAATTTCTGTGCTCTACATTTCATGAAACTACTGTAATATTTTAAAATTGTTTATGATTTGAACTCACTGTGTCTTAAGGCACCTGTATAATAATTTTAACATGTCTTTCGACTGGGAGCGTGGCGTCTCCTGTAATCCGGCTACTCGGAGGTCGGGCTCAGAGGATGGTTTGAGGTCGGGATTCACTGGTGCTGAGTGGCCCATGTTGACTGGACGTCCACACTAAGCCTGGTATTGATATGGATCCCCCGGAGGAGTCTGGGGGATGCAGGTTGACTAAGGAGGGGCGAACCGGGCCAGGGGGGAAACCCAGCAGCCAAAAGTCCCCGTATCGGGCAGTAGTGGGATAGCGGCCGGGAGTGGGCGCTCAGTATCAGCCTGACCAATATAACCAGACCTGTTCCTTTTGCCTTACGTGTGCAATTTTTTTATAATATGTAAATAAAACGGTAAACTATGACGAGTACATGTATGCCATTACTTATTCAAAAAGTAGTGTTTTATGTGTTATGTTGTATCAGCAATCCACTACACTAGTTTTGGAAAATACATACAATATTTCAATTTATTATATTACCGATAATTTATTACTTATTATGTTAACTGATGTTATTCGTTGTAGGTTATGGATAAACTTGAATACTGCTGTATGTGACTTTGCCACCCTGTAGCACTCTGAGATACTGTATCTTCCTAATAGTAAAATAATTATCAAAATGGTTAAGTAGTGATTAAGTTTTTACATTGCCATGCAATCTACCCTGTGTTAGTATACTACCCACTGATGAAAACGGGCCTCCTCTGCTGCTGAGAGGGGTTTAGTCCACCACGCTGGCCTAGTGCGGGTTGGCAGACTTCACATACCCTCGAAATTCTTATGAAAAATTCTCAGGTATGTAGGATTCCTCACGATGTTTTTCTTCACCGTTAAAGTGAACGATAATTGATAAAGAATACCAATACAGTTATTGCATTACAAAAAAATATAAGTATACATATAAAAAATATTTTTTTTCTCTTTATAATATTACTAGCTTTTGCTCGCGGCTTCACCCGTGTGAAAGAGTTTTTCCCGGATAATAGTCCCGCTTTATATTTTCTCGGGGTAAAAAGTATGTTTTAAACCAGGACATGATCTACCTGTGTGCCAAATTTCAACGAAATCCGTTCAGTACTTTCGGAGATGTGCAGTAACAAACAAACAGAAAAACAGACAGACAGACAGAAAAGAACTATAAATATCGCTGATTTGTGTTCCATTGTCTCTTCTTTAGTCATCCCCTTTCTTTTTTATCACATTTCTTTAAATGTACAGACACACCGGTTCTACTGCTTTATTATATGTATAAATAAATGTGTGACCGCGGTAAACATCGACATACAAACGCTTATTAATTCATTATTTATGCGTAGCTGTGTATAATGAATAAAACACATTTTTACTGTTTTTACTTTTATTCGTTTGACTATGACTATCACTGCTTACACTACATGATGCCTGCAACTAGATTCTGATATAATCTGCCAGATACTGATTATTTATTTGGTAGAGTATGGAATGTACAACTGAAATACAAGACGAGCAGGTCAGCACCTGATAGTCACGGCTGCCCATAAACTAACTGGTCAATCGTTACCCTGAGACATAAGATCATCGGTCTAAAGTCCAGTATACTGGCAATCATCATAATCAAGTGATTTGAGGCTTACGTCGACTTCTTATAATCCACGGCTTAAGATTGCCTAATCTTTACTTTAGGGTTACTGTTAATGTACTGAATATGGAGACTAGTGGAAGTAACTTAGTGTTTCAGAAATCAGACGATCTTAACCCGTTATACATTTAAAATGACTAAATTCGTTTTATTGAGAAGGTTCAGGCTCTTTTTTTTCTTCTGGCGCCTTAGGCATCTCAGCCTTGGCTGGCTCTTCCATCTTCATATCCTTCTTCTCTGACATGATGAGTTCAGGAACTTGCATTGGTTTGATTTCCTCTGCAGGTACTGGTACCGCTGATCTTTCTTGTGGAACGTCTTCTTCCACACTTACCTGAAATAATAATTTTGACCTGCTAATTTTTTTTTCCTTTTTTTTGCCGTGAATGACGAGACGAGCATGCCGTTCGCCTGATGGTAAGCGATACGACCACATATAAACCACCAGTAGCAACACCATCCAGCACCTTGAGTTACAAAGTACTGTGTAGCATTCCACTGCGCTCGTCATCCTGAGACATAAGATGTTAAGTCTCATTATGTCCAGTAGTTACACTGGCTACAGTGTCCTTCAAACCGAAACACAACAGTGCACAGTGCATGCACACTGCTGCTTGGCGGTAGAAATAGACATTGCGGTGGTACCCACCCAGACGGACTCTTACATATGAGAGACCTACTACCAGTACTTTCTGTGATACTCATTTTAACAATTTGCTTAATTTGCAAAATTCATAGGCTTTCGTCGTCAGTTTCTAAACCATACTTATTTTGATAAACAATTCCGCGGTACGCACAACATTTTTACTGCGTGTATCAAGAAATTAAAAAAATCATACCTCAATTGGCATCTCAACTTTTTTCTCAACAGGAGCACTCTTCAATTCCTCCTCGTCTTGCTCATCCCCAGACTTGCTTCCGGGAGCCGCAGCGGGTTTGGGCAGGATGGTACAGTCAGCCTGGCTAGTCTTCACAAAGAAAGTTCTGGAGATCTTGAACATGTCCAGTACTGCATAGGCTTTCTGCATGGTGTCGAAAGGAGCGATACGTTCACGTGTCATCAGCCAAATGTTTTCTAGAGAAAATGATATAACATCCGTTTATTATAATTAAGTATTTTGATAGTATGGTAAAGTGACCGATGACTGATGAGCCGGAAATAAGACAATTGAATATTATTGTTATGGATGTAAAAGTCCCCCAGTCGATACCAACAATATGATTCGTAACTTAGTGTACAGTCAAGACAATGTTTGAGACTGCTGGATGATTTTATTTTTTTAACTATAGACTAAGGATAGAACAGTTTTATATGTACTTGAATTAATTGATAATATTAAAACATTTGGTGAAATTTGAACGTCTTACGAGTGTGTACAGGTCCGATGCCGCTGCAGGCCCACATGACGGCATAGTTGACGTAATCAGTGCTCAGAATGACAAATTCAGAGTCATAGGGGCGCGGCAAGGTGGAGTACTTGATCAGGATGCGACCCTCTCCTTCTCTCCCGTTCATTTGCAGGTATCCCTCTAACACTCGTTTCCGACCAGTCCTAGAACAAATGTTTTAAAAAATGTTATGCGTTGAAAATTTAAATACTTTGCTTTTTATAGGGCTCTACCCTCTTCGAAACTAAAGCTCTTACCTTTTCACGCTGTAATCTTGCCCCTATATTATTTTATGAAGTCCGATCAGCCCAGTGAGTGTTTATATAATTCATACATCCCCCCAATTTGTTAAGGAATAATTGATTCAATATTAAACAATTTGGTTGTTTTGGATTAAATTTATGCGAGTTTAATCAAAACACTCGTTAACTATTTCCCCTTTCTACAACATAAAAGAAAGTGGTACGTACAGTGAGCTTGTGATTTCGTTGGAGACGACGATCCTGCCCTCCGGCGTGGATTCGAAGTTAGTGGCGACGCAGCGGGAGCCAATCTCGCCCACCGAGAAGTACCGCTCCACCTCGTACCACGTGCCCAGGAACCGGTTCATCGTAAAGTTCGACATCGGCTGAGAAAGATGCATTCATTGTTTACAGCTCTTTTTGTTAAAGCCCTAATGGGCCAGCATTGAAATGTTACGCAGTTTTTAGCTGGGCTATGAAAGGGATATTTACTAGTTATTGAGTTTATGAGTTTGGTCATAGGGTAGCTGATCCGTAAATTGTTTTGTACAGGGCGCTTTGTTATCAATAAATAATATTATAGCAACCACCATTGTGTTTTAGTTACTAAGGATTTGGGAATTGCTGCGCACTAGTTGCACTTAGAGTTTATTTGGTATGAAACCCTCAGAAACAACGCTTTGTTGTACATGGGAAAATTGCAGCACAGCAACCTTGAGTACCTTACCTTTAGGTATTTCGGTCTCCATAATCCTTAAAATATTTTTTCTCGAATCGCAAATTAAGAGAATCAATTATGCTGTTTTTATTGTGTATAAATCAAATTATGTATCTGTATCGCATAGTGAGAACTGAGACCATCTTTAATTCTTTAGATCTGAAAACATGAATGCTGCAAACTAAATTTTCTTTGCTTAATTCTGTAAGTTGTTGAATGTTAAAAAAAGAGAAACATAAATGATATATCTTCGGCTTTTAAAACCGTAATCATAACTTTTACTGCCTTGGTGGCGTAGTTGTACTACGGTACGACTGCAATGCTGAGGGTTCGATCCCCGGGTCGGGCAAAGTGATATTGGATTTTTCTATTGAGTATCAGCCCGGAGTCTGGACTCTGTGCCTGATATGGCGATAGGCTCGCCCCCTATCACATCATGGGACGGAATACGCACGGCGAAAAGTGGGTGCACTAGTTGCGCCTTTGCCTACCCCTTCGGGGATAAAAGGCGTGAGTATGTATATGTGTGTATGTATAATAACTTTTAGTAAAATGACCTACATAGACAGGGGTAATTTAAATATACAGACTATCGCTAATTTCGTATGCCCATTCTGCGAAACCAGAATCTCACAGCTTACATACCGAGTAGCTAGTAGGTACGAGACTTGTCACTGGACCAATTGAACCGATTGCGTTCCTAAAAATGTGTCTTGGATTACCAAGAAAGAAGATTACAACGTCATATACTGTATCGTAAAGGCACATGAATAATCCTTGCATCGGATGAATGGAGTGGAAAGCGAAAGTGTGAGGTGTCAGCGACCGCGCTGGCCGGCCGGGAACTCAACTGGTTCCACGTTGTCGATGGTCAGTGTTGCCGCGGGTTACACAAGCCGCACGTCGCGTCGCGTCGGGACCACGGTCGAGGCTGCGACGGCCTCCACGCCCGCAGCCTGACTCTACCGCAATGCGCACACATTGGCCACTTACATTCTGCATGTTATGATTCGGTTTGTAAATATGGTGTTTCTTGATGAGGGATAGTTGTACTTTACGTTTTTATGACGTTTATAATTTAATTTATCTTATTATTTTTAGATATTACTAAAATTTATAGATATTCTTTATTTTTGTTAGTACCGCCCCTCGAATATCATATAATAATCGGTATCGCAACGATCCACCCGCCAACAAACAGGCAAAATGATTTACATATGATTTTTTAAGTTCTAAGACTTATTCCTCGTTTCTTCTAATTGTTATTTGCAAAAAACTTAGTTAATGTACACAAACGAAAAGTCTACAATTTAATTGTATGTATCTCCATAAATTTATATTTTGTATAAAAATATTAATTTAATATAAAATAACCGCCAGTTAATATTGAGATGAAACGAAAATGTTATTAACGCATGCGCATGCTCACGCCTTTTATCCCCGAAGGGGTAGGCAGAGGCGCAACTAGTGCACCCACTTTTCGCCAAGCGTATTCCGTCCCATGATGTGATAGGGGGCGAGCCTATCGCCATATCGGGCACAAATTCCAGACTCCGGGCTGATACTGAATAGAAAAATCCAATATCACTTTGCCCGACCCGGGAATCGAACCCGAGACCTCAGCCTTGCAGTCGTACCGTAATACAACTACGCCACCGAGGCAGTCGCAATGTTATTAAGTAGTGTGGTATTTAATATTTGACAAACGAATGAAAATAAGTGATGTGTATCATTAACTAATAAAACCTGTAAGTAGTTAAAATTGTATAAATATATCTATTTTGAATTTAAAGACAATTTAACAGAAAATAACTTACCTGAAAATCGGGACACCATCCCAGCGAGGGGATCTGCGCTGACGCAGTTGCGACGAGGGCCAACACCGACAAGTACCACATGTTGAATGCTGGAGTCCGGAGAGCCACTACGGGAATGATGTCTGGAGTCCCGGCGCACGCTTATAAACCCACCGCTGCCTGGAACCGGTCTAGTGCTTGAAATGCATCTAATGGAACTCCTTATCTAGCAAGCCCTAGGTCAGCGCTTCTCAATTAATGAGAAATGACAACATGCGTGATTACAAGCATGCATCATGCACATCTGATAATTATTCTTTCCATTTATAAATGTAAGGTTTTTCTTTAATTAAACGCGAGCGGAATTAATTTCAAATCAAACATTAGTTATTCATTTAAAATCTTTATCTTAATATATATAAATCTCGTGTCACAATGTTTGTCCTCAATGGACTCCTAAACCACTTAACCGATTATAATAAAATTAGCACACCATGTGCAGTTCGATCCAACTTGAGAGATAGGATAGTTTAAATCTCAAATTATAGTCGCAATTTTAATTTATTGCTAATTATTTGTCTGTTATTATTTGACAGTCACAATTATCTTAACTCCAAATGATTCTAACAGATGTCGATACCTTTCGACTGGGTTGAGTAAGTAATCAATAGATGGCGCTGCTATGAATGATTCTAACAGATGTCGATACCTTTCGACTGGGTTGAGTAAGTAATCAATAGATGGCGCTGCTATGGTAAATCTACGAACGTGTCATATAAGCTACATTTTAAGCGGGACTTTTATACCGGGAAAACTCATTCACGCGGGCGGAGCCGCGGGCAAAAGCTAGTGTTAATTTAAAATGATAGGGTTTATTGAAGGTTATAATATTCAGGCAGTAAAAATGTTATATAAATAATGTGTGTTTATGAAGACTCACCACAAATAATTAATTAAACTAATTTAAAAACTCTCCAATATCCATCACAGGCATCACACAAAGGAGTAATGGTCAAAGCTCAGTTTCATTTTTGGCCAGATCCTGCAGAGAGGAATCATGTGCTTTATTAATAGAAGTCATTCATCCTCAGGTTTTTCTAGTACGTTAACTCGAATCACTCGTGAGTTCCAGAGGTGTGTGTATAGTCCTTACACTCGTTAGTCCATTACATTACATGTTGCTCAAGTATTGCATTAGGTAATATTTCACCCCTACATCATAATCATTTTATATTAGGTTATTGGCAGCATACTTGGCTTGTGAACAATGAGCCTCTTGGTTTGATTTACTGATCAAAATTTAAATTTGTGTAACATTTTCTATCGTAAAAGTCATCTCGATATGCTTGAGATTATGATTTGTTTTAAGGAGTACAATTATGATACGACTGCCTCGGTGGCGTAGTTGTATTGCGTACGCGTTACGAGTACGATTTTCGCTCTGAGGTCCTGGGTTCGAATCCCGGTTCGAGCCAAAAAACATTGTGACTGGGTTTTTCCATCTCAAAAATTACTCAGTCGCAGCTCGGAGTCAGGAAGTTGGCGGTGTGATACCCCCGTGCCTCGGAAACCACGTAAAGCCGTTGGTCCTGCGCTTGATCCTCTCCAGTGATGTCGGATTGCCGTCTCACCGGATTGTGAAAGTGAAGGAATAGCGAGTGCACCTGTGTATTGCGCACACACTTGTGCACTTTAATATCTCCTGCGTACCTGGCTGATCTCCGTTGAGATTGGCCGCCGTGGCCGAAACTGGCTAGGAGGATTACGTTTACAATTATGATAGTATTGTTCCATATGACAATGTGGGATGGACGTTGAACTCAATTAAGTAAGGGCACAATGTTTGCATCTTTGCCTACCATTTTGTAATAAAAACCGTCAGCTTAAGTCACCTATCCTACATCCTAGGTGACCATTGGCCAGTAAACGTGTCGTTAACAAGGAAAGTTTGAGAACGACTCCCGTCGACTGATTTACTATGGACGCTCGGGCTCATAATGAATTTCGCAGCTTTCCTTGTTAGGTGATGCGTCTGCGCATGTGTGTTAATGCTTTATCTTTGTTTATTGCCGAGTATTATTGCCAATATGGCCGGATGTCTTCTTTGTAATGGCCTATACGGTCTTTAAGTTTTTTGCGCTTATGTGGGTTCGAATTGTTTTTGTTTGTTTTGACAGGATCGGTGGGAAATCAAAAGGTTTTTAGTTTAATTCTTTTATATTATTGCATTCACGTTAAATATTACTGAAAGTTAAACATCTAAGCGGAGGGGATGTTTAGGTTACAAAATAAAGTATCTGAAAATTTCGAACTCATAGATCCAAAAATAGTACGGCACTTAATATTTTTTCTTGAAAATTTTATTTTTCCTGATAGATATAATAACATAAACGTTTATATTTATCATCTATTTATTAAATAAAACGCGAATAGATAATTATTTGTGTTTTTTTATTACTATTCTGGTTTCTTAACTTAATTTCAATAAGTCCTTATTTACATAATAATTTAATTTATGTGTTTCCTTTTTCTCTGTCAACTTTGATTTAGATTACTTATTAATACATCTCAATGACTACACGAGCAAGTCGTTCAGTAATTCGTAATATTAAACGCCACTACTGACTTCAAACTAGACTAACACTGGAACTTAAAATATCAATGAGCAGCTCGGTAGTGCACTGCACTTGTCACCCTAAGATATTGTGAAGTCTTAATTTTTTCTTTAATCACACCGGCTCCTATATCCTTTAAACTCAAGTACAATGCGGGTACACTGCTTGGCGGCAGAAATAGACAACGCGACAGTAGTTCTTCAGACAAACTTTCCTATAAGAAAGACCTGCAAACTCTACAACAATACCACCGCAATGTCTATTTCTACCGCCAAGCAGCAGTGTGCATGCACTGTTGTGTTTCGGTTTGAAGGACATTGTAGCCAGTGTAAGTTCTGGACATAATGAGACCTAACATCATATGTCTCAGGTTGACGAGCGCAGTGGAATGCCACACAGTACTTTGTAAGTCAAGGTGCTGAATGGTGTTGCTACTGTTTATGGGTGGTCGTATCGCTTACCATCAGGCGAACGGCATGCTTGTCTCGTCATTCAATGCCATAAAATAAAAGTATGAATGTATGTGTTATGTCATATTGTGAGTGTCATTTTCTAGATGAAAGTCGAACTATACACAACATCTGATGGTAGGTAAAGAGTTAATTGAAGAGTCTAGACGGGGATTCATGCGGGGTCTGCAGCAGGCCAGTGCCTAACTGTGACCGCACTAAGTGGCCATATAGCAATAATGGATGAGTGCTACTCACTAAATACAGGTAAAGGAAAACAATACTTACATGTACGCGAGCTATCTATGGTAATGTTTATGCGTGACCATTATAAGCGTAATGTCTATTATCTACCCCTTCTTTATCGTAATAAGCAGGGGCTACTGCTGGCGGAAGGAAAATTTAAAACCGAATATAATATAATAATGTTAATGTCTTAGTGTTTGATGTTCATGTAAGTAAAGGCCGACATCTTCTACAAGCTATTAAAACGGTACTTATCCGAGGAACATTGTTGTTTGTTGCTTAAGAGCAACTCAAGTGCCACTGCCCCGGTACCCTTATGATCACCCGTCTAGCCTTTGACGAGACTCGAGAGCCTGTGTGAATCTCAAAATATATGCTATTATGTAGGCAGTTAATTGCAAGTGACGACGTGCATTTATGGCAACATACAATTATCGAGCCCACATACAAATATCGAGGAATGTTCCCACCACAAATGGTTGAGCAAAAAGAGCTGATACATCTGCCCGGTTACCGGTTCTGGAGTTGTCCTTTTATTTCTATGTATCTATTTTTACCGGACTGGACTGTACGGGGCCAGTGGTAGTCTAGCGGGCTATATCAATACATATCTCTAACTACAGATATGTTATGTGCAGTAAGTAACGCAGCTGGCCTAATTTCAATGAGAATATCTATATGTCTCAGTAATTATAATTTTAATAGTCTATATAGATAATTTTAATAGGGACAGATAAGTGGTACATTCACATAAATGTATATAGATATTAACGATCTAATTTAATAGAATGAAAATTAGAAAAAAATATTAATATTTATGTCCTCCGTTCCATTTAACACATAGGTTTAATTGTATTATTTTTAGCCATCACTGGCGGCCTAGCTTACGATCCACAGGCCGGAAAAGCTCAGTCACACACAGCGAATATTTGCTGCGAGTAGCTATTCGCAGTGACAACTCGCTGTGCATGACAGGCTTTTCGATGCGAAGAGATGCACTTGCCGCGAGAATTCGCTGTGTGTGACAAGGGTAGGTACTCGCTGCGAGGAACCATTCCGCTCCGCGCGCCAGTCCCATGCTACCAGCCGTGCTACAGTACATTTTTTCACAAACAGACTGTTGAAATTCTTGTGTAGAACTCACTGTGTGTGACAAGCAGGCAGCGAATTGTCGCTGCGAATAATGTTCGCAGCGAATATACTCGTAGCGAGTATTCGCTGTGTGTGACTGAGCCATAAGCGACCGCTGAGGGACACCGGCAAAGCTAGCACCCAGCTAGCAGCCAAGCCGTTGATAACACTGTACCTAATGTCATCATCAGTAACCCTCTTCACAAAAAAAGTTCATTAAATCACCATTTCAATTAATGATCATCATTTTTTTCTATGTTAAATAATTATTTGAAACATGAAATTGATTTGGCCAATAATTATTATTTCTTTATGGATGGCTGAATAGGTGGCGGAAAGAGACCGAGAGTCAGGAACCCAAAGCGCTGGACTGATCAGATCCGCACTACACTCAACATATATGCCGCTGCAGCTATCCATGTCGCTGAAAGCCGGCGAAGTTGACACAACATCGTTCGCGAAAAGTTAATTCCCTGATGACTCACGACTCCCAGCATTGAGGAATCGACGCAAGGAGGAGAAGCGTATGGCTGAATAGGAAACGGGGCGAATTAACGTCACTGAAATAGGCTCTTCATACAGTCTGCAATTTGAAAAAAATACTCTCTAATAAAATGTAAGATAGGTAGGTGTCTAATATCCAATATTTGCCAAGCCCGTATAATACAATCAAAATGTATAAAGGCACGTTACAACATATCATTTTTAACCGACTTCAAAAGAAGAGAGGTTATGTATTCGTCGTAAAAAATGTTTTTTTTTTATGTTTGTTCAGTGATATTTTTTATCTCGTGGTCCGATTAAAATGATTCTTCTGGGATTTAGTATAGCTTTGGTAATTTTATTGGTATATGACCTTGAACTTCGGAGATGCAAAAGGGAACCCCTCAAAATTATGTAGGATAATAGTGATAATTTTTTGTATTGGGTTTAATGTTTAATTACATGTGTTGTATAACCAACAAAAACGCAGAAAATAAACACTTTTTAAGAAAAGCAAAGCCACTAAAATCCAAAATTAGGTATGTAAAGTTCAATTAAGCTTTATATGCCTATGGGTTATTAACAAATCATTAAATACAAGCAAAATAATCTTCTTTCCAATTCGTGTTTTCATCTTTATATGAACACTAAATATTTTTTGGAGTCGGTGCCTAATTTACTTGGCTATTTATACTATATAAGTAAAATATATTCAATTTAGATTTCATTTTGTAGCTTTTTACCAGAGAAATAATAAACGCATTATGCGTGTAATATGTAAATCCTGTGTACTTCCTTATTCGGTACACACAATCAGAATATGATTCAAGAATGAATTTTGTCTTTTGTCCCGTCTGGACGTATGGAATTCAACTGTGGGGTACTGCATCCCATTCAAACATTGAAATCATACAAAGGTTTCAAAATAAAGCACTTCGCATGATAACCAATGCCCCCTGGTTCGTACCCAACGAATTATTACACCGTGATCTACGCCTGCCCACTGTGAAACAGGAAATTGTACGACATACCAGAACCTATAAAGAGCGCATCGAAAGACACCCAAATATTCTGGCCCGGCCACTCATGGCAAATCACAACAAAGCGCGACGTTTGAAGCGTAAAATACCTCAAGATTTAATACAATCACAGTAAACACAGCTACTGTTTTAACAATGAGGATGTGACACAGGCCACATACCGAGCGCGTCACCGATAGCACCAACCAACATACTGCTGAATGTCCCACAAAGGAGACAGATTGTAGTAAATAAATAAATAAAAAAAAAAAAAAAAAAAAAAAAAAGAATGAATTTTGTATCTTTACATATATTAATACCTATTTAAACAAATCGAGGTTTGTGGACGTTAAAAAAAAGTAATTAAAGAGAAAGGGCGTGACTAAAGAAGATTTTTTGAATTATTTTCTGTCCATCTGTCTTTCTCTTTGTTTGCGCATATCTCCGAAAGTTCTGAACGGATTTTCATGCAGTTTTCCTAGATGGATAGAGTATAATTGGGAGCAGAATATAATTAGTCTTTGTTCCATTACAATCCAATAGAGTTATCGGAATTTAAGATATTTGTAATTTATTTTAAAACTTCGGTTAGAATTCTTGTAAGCGGATTGACTTCTACGCGTGTCAAGCTGCGGGCTGAAGCTAGTTAGAAATAAGAAAGAATAAATTTGTGTAATGAAA